>CP032580.1:39272154-40522154 GCA_008044935.1 Gossypium turneri
ATCTTAGAGGTGTCTAATTGTTATGAAATTTTAAATTGGTGGTCTTTATGTGGTAATTAGACCATTAGTTAGTTGATGGACAAAAATGAGTATAGAATTAGTGAAATAGATTTTTTTTAAAGTAAGGGCATTTTAGTCATTTGGTTATTAAATAGAATTAAATGGGAAAAAGATGGCAAAATATGCTCATCTTCTTCATGGTGAACGAAATCAGCAAGGGGGAAGCCATATTTAGGGTTTTTAAGCTTTCAAGCTCCATAGTAAGTGATTCCAAGCCCCGATTTTAATGTTCTTTACGTTTTTGGAGTCCCAGTAACTTGGTTTTGCTTATTCTACCATTAATTCGTGTTAGGGTTTATATTTGGAAAAATACCCATAGGTGAAATGTGTTTATTTTGCTGTTTTATGGTGGAATATGAAGCTAGAAATTATGTTAAACAACTTTTGGTAAGCGATTTTAAGCGAAAACGGGTAAATTGACATAATCGGTAAAAATAGTTATTGTTCATAAGTGTATGTTAGAGTGAGAATTTGATGTTTCCATAGAAGGGAAAAGTGTTCACCATGCTGTAAAACATAAGAATAAGGTGTGAAATTAAATTTCCGAGCTTGGGGGCAAAAATGTAATTTTGCAAAAGTTCGGGGACAAAATCGTAATTTTTCAGAAAGTTGAGTTAGGGACTGTTTTAATCAATGTGAATATTAAATAAGTTAAATTTGTTATTATAGATCAAGAAAGACGAGAAGACAGTCGAAATCGGGGAAAAGAAAAAGTTGTGGAGTGAAGTGCAAAATTACGATATTTTGCACCGAGGTAAGTAAACACGTGACTTAATGTATTATTTTGATATTATTTGATATATGTTGAGATTTATTTGGAATTAAAATAAATGTTTGGCAATATCCTAAAAATGTTATTAAATCGGGAAAGGTGGTAAAGGGTTGCAATATATGGTCTTTGGGTTGAACACTCGGAATAAGCCGGAGTATGTTGTATATAAAGGGGTTGCTGTGTGCTGATTCCCCGATTCATTGGTGGTGCTATGTGCGATATCCACCGTATCTTTGAAATGTGAAAGGGGGTTGCTATGTGCTGATTCCCCCGAGGCCCGATTCATTGGTGGTGCTATGTGCGATATCCACCGTATCTTTGAAATGTGAAAGGGGGTTGCTATGTGCTGATTCCCCCGAGGCCCGATTCATTGGTGGTGCTATGTGCGATATCCACCGTATCTTTGAAATGTGAAAGGGGGTTGCTATGTGCTGATTCCCCCGAGGCCCGAATTCATTGGTGGTGCTATGTGCGATATCCACCGTATCTCTGAAATGTGAAAGGGGGTTGCTATATGCTGATTCCCCCGAGGCCTGATTCTTGGGTGGTGCTAAGTGCGGGATCCACCGAAAACGGTTAACATTCCGAGTGTTGAACGAGGAAGTGTGGAAGGTGAATATTGCTATATGGTGGAAAATTTTGTGGGGTAAATATAGAGTTAGATACTAAATCGACCCATGTATGAGATGGGAGAAAATATCAAAAACGCAAAAGAAACGATTTAATTATAAACTGTGTTGAACAATAGCAGTTGGGTAACTTTGAAAAATCACCATAAATGGTGGGAAATGAATGGAAAGCTGAATAATATATGAAATTGAAGCTAAATGTGTCTATTTTCATATGAAAGAAATTGAATAGCAAAAGAGTTGTATTTTTGGAGATATCTGAATCTTACTGAAACAGGGCTGGATTGATTTCGAGATCCCCTGTTCTTACTTTGGAAAATCACCAAAAATCGTACAAAAATAATTGGGGGATTAAATCTATATCCATGGATTCCTTATTGAGTCTATTTTTAATAGAGACAAACAAAACCATTTTTCAAATTTTGGACAGAGAGTTATGTGAAGTTTTGTAAGGGAAGGTCAGAACTGCGAGGCAGTGAAACAGGGGAAGGTTTAAGGAATAAACTGTACTAATTGGATGCGTCAAAAATTTTGGAATTTTTATGGTGAAAAGTTAAGTGAGTCTAGTTTCAGGGAAAATTTTCGGAACTCAATTTGGAGCCCTATAGCTCCGGATAAAAATAAATTAGCGACTATGACGCAGAAAAACAGCTTGCAGGAAATTACCCCAAACAATGAGATTATTTGTGAATATGTTTATTTTATGGTGTAGTTATGTGGGTAATTACTTATTTATCATGTGTTTACTCACTAAGCTATATGCTTACTTGATTTTATTTTCCCTTGATTATAGTGACTTCCATCAACTCGGAATTTGGAACGGAGTCAGAAAGTCATCTACACTATCCTCTACATTTGTGGTATTTTGCTACAAGCGTTCCGGAAATTTTATGGCATGTATAGACGACTATTGTAATATGGAATCATCATGTAAATATATGTTATGGCTCGTTTTAAATGTGGGTGTTATTATAAATGAATTTGGTTGATATATATATATATTGGATTGTGTTTCAAATTTGCAGGAGGTTTAAGCAAAATTAAGCAGAAATGCTGTCGAATTTTAAAAAAAAAAAACTAGTAATACCTCATACTCTGTTCCGAGCCGGAATACGAGTAAGGGGTGTTACATTTTAGTGGTATCAGAGCTACGGTTTAGTCGGTTCTCGGACCAATAAAATATGTGTGAAAGTCAGTCTATACATGCCATAAATATATTGTGATAGTGAGATGATTTCTGACAATTTAAAATTTTGTTTTATATAGTAAATGGATCCTGACCGAAGTGTGATAGATGATGTTGAAAGTAACGCGCCGGCTCCACACAAGGGACCGCGCATGAAGAGAGTAGACATGAGACACATGGACAGGATGAGGCTCGGGAAGCCTTCCTCCGGATGATGAATGATTGGTACACAGAATATGTCCGTGTAAATCCGAATGTTCCACCTCCTCCACCCCCTCCTATTCCTCAACCGGTCCCCGTAGCTCCACGAAGTGCTGAATTGGTGAGATCAAGTAAACCACCCGTTGATAGAATTCGAAAGCATGGGGCTGAAGATTTCAGGGCCAATGTTGATGATGATCCGAAAAAAGCCGAGTTTTGGCTTAAAAATACTATTCGGGTATTTGATGAATTATCTTGTACTCCCGAGGAATGTTTGAAATGTGCTGTGTCTTTATTGAAGGATTCAGCATACCGTTGGTGGAAAACATTGATATCGGTGGTTCCAAAAGAAAGAGTTACTTGGGACTTCTTTCAGGAAGAATTCAGGAAGAAATATGTAAGCCAGCGGTTTATTGATCAGAAGCGTAAAGAGTTTCTTGGATTAAAATAGGGCCGAATGTCAGTAGCAGAATATGAACGGGAGTTTGTTCGACTTAGTAAATATGCCCAGGAATGTGCGCCTACGGAGGCTATTATGTGTAAAAGATTTGAGGAGGGGCTAAATGAAGACATCAGATTGCATGTTGGAATTTTAGAGTTAAAAGAATTTGTGGTGTTAGTTGATCGGGCTTGTAAAGCTTAAGAACTGAGTAGAGAAAAGAGAAGGGCAGAGATGGAAGCTCGAGATGTACGGAAGAGGTCAATGGGTAGGACATTTCAATCTCACCTGAAGAAGTTTAAAGGGATGGATCCACGACCGACTGGTTCAGTTGGGTATGCACGCAGAGACCGAGGGAGGTCATATTCTGGAGCTACAACTCGAGCTACCTCTGTGGCAAGTGTGGGCAATGTAGGAAACACCCGGCCTGAATGTCAACAGTGTGGCAGGCGACATATTGGTGAGTGTTGGGGATTTAAACGAGCTTGTTTCAGGTGTGGTTCCCAAGAGCATTATGTAAGAGATTGCCCTGAGAGAATAGAGGAAGCAAACATTGCCAAGAACTGGATCGGGTGATATTGTCAGTAGAGGGAGACCACCGAGAAATGTGGGAAGCAAAGCCAGTGGTAAAAGTGTGATGAAAGATGCAGCTGGAGGATCAGAAACTAGAGCGCCTGCCAGGACTTATGCCATATGCGCTCGAGAGGATGCCTCATCTCCCGATGTGATTACTGGTACATTTTCTCTTCATGATATTGATGTTATTGCATTGATTGATCCCGGCTCTACTCATTCATATGTATGCATGAAATTGGTATCTAGTAAGAAATTGCCTGTTGAAAACACTAAATTTGTAGTTAAAATATCAAATCCTTTAGGCAAATATGTCTTAGTTGATAAGGTTTGCAAGAATTGTCCCCTGATGATTCAAGGTCACTGTTTCCTGGCTAATTTGATGTTGTTACCATTTGATGAGTTCGATGTTATTTTGGGGATGGATTGGTTGATACTGCATGATGCCAAGGTGAATTGTAGACAGAAAATTCTTGAATTAAAGTGTGAAAATGGTGAATTCTTCGGGTTGAAACAGAGGGGCCGAATAAGTTGCCTATGGTGATTTCGCACATGTCTGCTCAGAAATACTTGAGAAAGGGATGTGAAGTTTATCTTGCTTATGTGCTGAATACGGATATAACTGGGTCGAAGCTTGAATCAGTGCCGGTAGTCTGTGAATTTCTAGATGTATTTCCAGAGGAGTTGCCTGGGTTACCTCCGATTAGAGAAGTTGAGTTTTCTATTGATTTGTTACCTGGTACTGCACCGATTTCTATTGCACCGTATCGAATGGCTCCGACTGAGTTGAAGGAATTAAAAGCTCAGTTACAAGAGTTGACAGATAAAGGATTTGTGAGACCGAGTTTTTCTCCTTGGGGTGCTCCGGTGTTATTTGTGAAAAAGAAGGACGGCTCTATGAGACTTTGTATTGACTATCGTCAGCTTAACAAGGTGACTATAAAGAACAAGTATCCTTTGCCGAGAATTGATGATTTGTTTGATCAATTAAAAGGGGCAACAGTGTTCTCCAAAATCGATTTGAGATCTGGTTACTATCAGTTGAGAGTTAAAGAGTCTGATGTGCCGAAAACTGCCTTTAGAACGAGGTATGGACACTATGAATTTCTGGTAATGCCTTTTGGGTTAACAAATGCTCCGGCTATTTTTATGGACTTGATGAACCGAATTTTCTGGCCGTACTTGGATAAGTTCGTGGTGGTGTTCATAGATGATATTTTAATCTATTCTCGGAATGAATCGGAGCATGCAGAACATTTGAGAACTGTGTTGCAGATTCTGAGAGAAAAGAAATTGTATGCTAAATTCAGCAAAAGTGAGTTTTGGCTTCGTGAGGTTGGATTCTTGGGACATATAGTTTCAAGTGAAGGTATTCAGGTTGATCCAAGCAAAATTTCAGCAATTGTTGATTGGGAGCCACCAAAGAATGTGACTGAGGTTAGAAGCTTTCTGGGCTTAGCTGGGTATTACAGACGGTTTGTCAAGGGATTCTCGATGATTGCTTCTCCTATGACTAAGTTACTGCAGAAGAATGTCAAGTTCGAATGGACCAATAAATGTCAACAGAGTTTTGAGAAGTTGAAGGCATTATTGACTGAGGCGCCAGTGTTGGTGCAACCTGAGTCCGGAAAGGAGTTTGTAATTTATAGTGATGCATCGTTGAATGGTCTTGGGTGTGTGTTAATGCAAGAGGGCAAAGTAATAGCTTATGCTTCGAGACAGTTGAAACCGCATGAGAAGAATTACCCGACGCATGATTTAGAATTGGTTGCTATTGTCTTTGCTTTAAAAATTTGGCGTCATTATTTGTATGGTGAAAAGTGCCGAATCTTCACTGATCATAAGAGTTTGAAGTATTTGATGAGCCAAAAAGATTTGAATTTGCGGCAACGAAGATGGCTTGAGCTAATTAAAGACTATGAGCTAGTGATTGATTATCACCCCGGAAAAGCTAATGTGGTTGCTGATGCCTTGAGCAGAAAATCTTTATTTGCTTTGAGAGCTATGAGTACGAGATTAACTTTATCTAATGATGGTTCAATTTTAGCTGAATTGAGAGTTAGACCGCTATTTCTTCAGCAGATTCGGGAAGCTCAAAAGAATGACAGTAAATTGCAAGCCAGGAGAGCTCAGTGCGAAGCAGGTGTTGACTCAGATTTTGAATTAGCTCAGATGATTGTCTGATGTTCCGGGACAGGATATGTGTACCGAAAAATGATGAGTTAATTCGGACCATTTTATGTAAGGCACACAGTGGTGATTTATCAGTCCATCCAGGTAGTGTGAAAATGTATAATGATTTGAAGAAATTGTATTAGTGGCCGGGCATGAAAAAGGATATCTCGGAATTTGTAACAAAGTGTTTAATCTGTCAATAAGTGAAGGCTGAGCATCAAGTACCATCGGGTTTACTTCAACCGATAACGATTCCAGAGTGGAAGTGGGACAGTATTACGATGGATTTTGTGACAGGATTGCCTTTAACTCCAAAGAAGAAAGATGCTATTTGGGTAATTGTTGATAGATTGACAAAGCCAGCTCATTTTATTCCGATACGCATTGATTACTCACTTGACAGGTTGGCGGAATTATATGTTGCTGAAATAGTAAGATTACATGGGGTGCCTAAATCTATTATATCGGATCGAGATCCGAGATTTACTTCGAGGTTTTGGATAAAGTTGCAGGAAGCTTTGGGTACGAAATTGAATTTCAGTACTGCATTTCATCCTCAAACTGACGGGCAATCAGAAAGGGTGATTCAAGTCCTTGAAGACATGCTTCGGTGTTGTATTTTAGAAATGAAAGGCAATTGGGAGAAATATCTACCATTGGTTGAATTTGCTTATAACAATAGCCATCAGTCAAGTATACGAATGGCACCGTATGAAGCATTATATGGGCGTAAGTGTAGAACTCCTTTATATTGGACTGAGCTCAGTGAGAACCGAATTCATGGAGTCGACTTGGTGAAAGAAACTGAAGAAAAGGTGAAAATAATCCGTGACTGCTTAAAGGTTGCCTCAGATCGGCAAAAGTCGTATGCGGATTTAAAGAGGAAAGAAATTGAGTTTCAAGTGGGTGATAAAGTGTTCTTGAAAGTATCTCCATGGAAGAAGATTCTGAGATTTGGTCGTAAAGGCAAATTAAGTCCACGTTTTATTGGACCATATGAAGTTATCGAAAGAGTGGGCCCTGTGGCTTATCGGTTAGCTTTACCGCCGGAGTTGGAAAAGATACATAATGTATTTCATGTGTCGATGTTGTGATGTTATCGTTCGGATCCTTCACATATAGTTTCTCCTACAGAGATTGAGGTTCGACCAAATATGACTTATGAGGAAGAACCAATAAAGATTTTGGCTCGGGAGGTCAAACAGTTAAGGAATAAAAGTGTATCCTTAGTGAAAGTGTTGTGGCAAAAACATGGAATGGAAGAGGCTACGTGGGAACCAGAGGAAATTATGAGGAAACAGTACCCAAACCTCTTTTCTGGTAAGATTTTCGGGGACGAAAATCCTTAGGGGGGGAGAGTTGTAACAGCCCGATTCTGGGCCTAGTCGGAACAGTGGTTTCGGGACCACAAATCCGACGAGGGAAAATATGATTATTATTATATTTTTATGGTCTACAATTTCACGGAAAATTTTCGTAAAAATTTCGTTCAAAAATTTCGACGTTTGGGCACTCAATTTAGTCAAAAGGACTAAATTGTCAAAAGTGCAAAAGTTGAGTTCTACATCTTAGAGGTGTCTAATTGTTATGAAATTTTAAATTGGAGGTCTTTATGTGGTAATTAGACCATTAGTTAGTTGATGGACAAAAATGGGTATAGAATTAGTGAAATAGATTTTTTTTAAGTAAGGGCATTTTAGTCATTTGGTTATTAAATAGAATTAAATGGGAAAAAGATGGCAAAATATGCTCATCTTCTTCATAGTGAACGAAATCAGCAAGGGGGAAGCCATATTTAGGGTTTTTAAGCTTTCAAGCTCCATAGTAAGTGATTCCAAGCCCCGTTTTAATGTTCTTTACGTTTTTGGAGTCCTAGTAACTTGGTTTTGCTTATTCTACCATTAATTCGTGTTAGGGTTTATATTTGGAAAAATACCCATAGGTGAAATGTGTTTATTTTGCTGTTTTATGGTGGAATATGAAGCTAAAAATTATGTTAAACAACTTTTGGTAAGCGATTTTAAGCGAAAACGGGTAAATTGACATAATCGGTAAAAATAGTTATTGTTCATAAGTGTATGTTAGAGTGAGAATTTGATGTTTCCATAGAAGGGAAAAGTGTTCAGCATGCTGTAAAACATAAGAATAAGGTGTGAAATTAAATTTCTGAGCTTGGGGGAAAAAATGTAATTTTGCAAAAGTTCGGGGACAAAATCGTAATTTTTCATAAAGTTGAGTTAGGGACTGTTTTAATCAATGTGAATATTAAATAAGTTAAATTTGTTATTATAGATCAAGAAAGACGAGAAGACAGTCGAAATCGGGGAAAAGAAAAAGTTATGGAGTGAAGTGCAAAATTACGATATTTTGCACTGAGGTAAGTAAACACGTGACTTAATGTATTATTTTGATATTATTTGATATATGTTGAGATTTATTTGGAATTAAAATAAATGTTTGGCAATATCCTAAAAATGTTATTAAATCGGGAAAGGTGGTAAGGGTTGCAATATATGGTCTTTGGGTTGAACACTCGGAATAAGCCGGAGTATGTTGTATATAAAGGGGTTGCTGTGTGCTGATTCCCCGATTCATTAGTGGTGCTATGTGCGATATCCACCGTATCTTTGAAATGTGAAAGGGGGTTGCTATGTGCTGATTCCCCCGAGGCCCGATTCATTGGTGGTGCTATGTGCGATATCCACCGTATCTTTGAAATGTGAAAGGGGGTTGCTATGTGCTGATTCCCCCGAGGCCCGATTCATTGGTGGTGCTATGTGCGATATCCACCGTATCTTTGAAATGTGAAAGGGGGTTGCTATGTGTTGATTCCCCCGAGGCCCGATTCATTGGTGGTGCTATGTGCGATATCCACCGTATCTTTGAAATGTGAAAGGGGGTTGCTATGTGCTGATTCCCCGAGGCCCGAATTCATTGGTGGTGCTATGTGCGATATCCACCGTATCTTTGAAATGTGAAAGGGGGTTGCTATATGCTAATTCCCCGAGGCCCGATTCTTGGGTGGTGCTAAGTGCGGGATCCACCGAAAACGGTTAACATTCCGAGTGTTCAACGAGGAAGTGTGGAAGGTGAATATTGCTATATGGTGGAAAATTTTGTGGGGTAAATATTGAGTTAGATACTAAATCGACCCATGTATGAGATGGGAGAAAATATCAAAAACGCAAAAGAAACGATTTAATTATAAACTGTGTTGAACAACAGCAGTTGGGTAACTTTGAAAAATCACCATAAATGGTGGGAAATGAATGGAAAGCTGAATAATATATGAAATTGAAGCTAAATGTGTCTATTTTCATATGAAAGAAATAGAATAAGCAAAAGAGTTGTATTTTTGGAGATATCTGAATCTTACTGAAACAGGGCTGGATTGATTTCGAGATCCCCTGTTCTAACTTTGGAAAATCACCAAAAACCGTACAAAAATAATTGGGGCATGAAATCTATATCCATGGATTTCTTATTGAGTCTATTTTTAATAGAGATAAACAAAACCATTTTTAAAATTTTGGACAGAGAGTTATGTGAATTTTTGTAAGGGAAGGTCAGAACTGCGAGGCAGTGAAACAGGGGAAGGTTTAAGGAATAAACTGTACTAATTTTCTGGGTCAAAAATTTTGGAATTTTTATGGTGAAAAGGTATGTGAGTCTAGTTTCATGTAAAATTTATGGAACTCAATTTGGAGCCCTATAGCTTCGGATAAAAATAAATTAGCGACTATGATGCAGAAAAACAGCTTGCAGGAAATTACCCCAAACAATGAGATTATTTGTGAATATGTTTATTTTATGGTGTAGTTATGTGGGTAATTACTTATTTATCATGTGTTTACTTACTAAGCTATATGCTTACTTGATTTTATTTTTCCCTTGATTATAGTGACTTCCATCAACTCGGAATTTGGAACGGAGTCAGAAAGTCATCTACACTATCCTCCACATTTGGGGTATTTTGCTACAAGCGTTCCGGAAATTTTATGGCATGTATAGACGACTATTGTAATATGGAATCATCATGTAAATATATGTTATGGCTCGTTTTAAATGTGGGTGTTATTATAAATGAATTTGGTTGATATATATATATATTGGATTGTATTTCAAATTTGCAGGAGGTTTAAGCAAAATTAAGTAGAAATGCTGTCGAATTTAAAAAAAAAAAAACTAGTAATACCTCATACTCTGTTCCGAGCCGGAATACGAGTAAGGGGTGTTACACTTCTGCTTCCGACCGTTGCTCGAATAGAAGCCGTATATCTTCAAGTTCAGACGGTAATCCACGATAACTTGCCGGATGGTTCCACCTAATTAAATTAATTTTTAGCATACTTTTATTCTTACAAAATCTACATAACAATTTCAAAATGTAATATAAAATTTACCTCGTTACGAGTGGGAATGTATATGGGTGGTTCACTCGAGGACATAGAAATGGAAAGCGAAACCGTGCCCATGATTGCAATAGTGACAGGCAACCTCCGATTTTTGCTCTCCTCGGTTTGGTCGCCCCGTACATCTCCCTATATAATGTTGCCAAGATGGTAGACCCCCAACTATATTCACTGGCTGCTCTAAAATCAACAAGTTTTAGCAGCCACCTTAGATGTACACGGCTCCGTGACGTGTCGGCCATCAGATAGCCTCCAATTATTCGAAGAATGTATGATCGAGCATATCGGATTCTTTCAATTTTGGTTGAATTTGCATTCAGATCGGGGAAGGTGGCACGTAACCAGCCCATCTCCACCTTACCTCCATCCATTTTATCCGGAACAGCGCCCAAAAGCTCGTAGCACACCGCCTCCCAATTGCTAGATTGGGCAGACCCGGTGACTGGGTGCCCATCCACCGGCAATCTCAAATGCAGATGGACATCTTCTAGAGTGATAGTGCACTCTCCACATGGAAGATGAAATGTGTGCGTCTTGGGTCTCCACCTCTCGATCAACACACTGATCAGTTTCGGCTTCAACTTGCATCCCCGGCCTACTGTCGCCACGTGCCAAAATCCCGCTTCCCGCACGTAGTTCTCTACTAACGGTGATGGAGGAGCATGCATATTCCGAATATTGCATTCCAATACCCGATCTTTAGACTTTTATAACAAAAAATAAATTGATAATTATCTAAAAATACATAAATAAAAATATCTTAAATAATTTAAAATTTAAATTTAATACTTACCATTTTCATTTGCTCCACCGATATGTGATTCCTATCAAGACGAATCAATGATCCGGCCATTGTTGAAAATATTAAAAATTTTAAAATTATTTTTAAAAAATAAAAATATTTAAAAATTTCTTAAAAAAATGAAATTGAATGGAAAATGAAATTTAATATGGATTTGAGAGATTTTTTGAAGGAAATTGAGAGGATTTTGGAAGGGATTTGAGAGTTTGAGAGAATTTTGAAAGGAAATTGAGAGAATTTTTAAAGGAAATTGAGAGAATTTTTGAAGGAAATTGAGATAGGATTTGTTTGTGAAAAAAAAAAGGGGTAGGGGGTTTTATAGTAAACAAAATCGTGACCGTTGGGGGGGCAACGGTCAAATTTTTGACCGTTGGGGCACTGTTCACGCGCGCATGACATCGCGTCCACGTCAGCAGGTCGCGCTGACGTGGACGCGATGTCCTGACACGTACCCTGACATCGCGCTTACGTGGCCGCGATTTCGCGGAAAATGGCCCATTCCGGTAAATAATTAAAAAATCGGCCCATTTCGGTAAATTTTGAAAAAAAAGTGCTTTTTTGGTAAATTGGCCGTTTTTAATAACTGAATGCTTTTCTTCAAATTGGGGAATTAAAAATGTTTTTCTTGAACTATATGTGATGGTTTGGTCGTCAAGGTATTTATCACCCCAAGTGTGGCCTAACTTTAAGTTATGCTAGTCACATTTGTTGTTTGAGTTTTGCCTTGTTATTGTAATACATTAAAAAAATGTCATAAATCCCTATACTTTCATAAATTAGAATTTAGCCATTGTACTATTATTTTTAAAAATTAGTCCTTCTACTTTTTAGATTTTTAAATTTAGATCTAACCATTAATACTATTAAAATTATTTTGTTAGATTTAGGTATATTACTATATCCTTTTTGTTACATGACTACCAAATGAGTATTTTGTTTATTATTTCAAAATGTCACACCAACAAATTTAACAAAAAATAAAAAAAAAACTAACAATGTTAGCAACTGGACCTGAATTTTGAAAATTGAAAAACAGAAGGACTAAATTTCTAGAAATAAAAGTATAGGAACTAAATTTTAAATTTGTGAAGAGTACAAAACCTTATGACATATTTAACCAAAGAAATCAGTTTAATTTTTATTAATCATATTTAAATACGGAAATTCAAGACAATACATATTTAATAAGATACCGATTTTCAAGTGTTATAAAATTATTATAACTTTTCTCGTCTGTAATTAAATCCCGAACTCTAACCTTTTGATTTTGTATAACGAATCAAACACTGTCAAGATATATAATATTAACCTCAATTATGTTATAACTTAATGATTAAAATTAATTATTAACCGGAAATATAAAATATTAATCTAATTATTAACCTCAAAAATATAATATATATTAGATTAATGCCAAACATAAAAACTACATATGTTAGATTAATGCCACTTAATCAGAAAGGCCGGTACTCGCACATATATAAATACTAATATTGAATTCATAATTACTCTTATATGGATAAAAATATTATAGAGATTATTATATTAGCAGTTAGATTATATTTTGTTTTCTTTTGTTGACACCATTTTTTTGATAAAACAAGGTTGACTTGAATTTTGAAATTGAAAAGGAAAACGAAAACGGGAGTCATCACCAATTTTCTTTAATGAGGTGTGATCGGACCACCTCGCGATTTGATTGTTTAAATAGTTTGATTTATTTAAACATTATTTTTCGGTCTACAAAAATCCAAAAAATGAGTTCGGGAGTCAGTTACGCACGAGGAAGGATTAGCACCCTCGATGCGCCCAAAATTGATACCTAGTTAATTAATAAGTGTCTTGATCTCGAAGATTGAAAATTTTTAAGAGATAAAAAAGATACGATCCTTTACCAAAATTTTGAAAAGATTTTAGGAAGAGAAGCATATTTTCACGTAATCGAGAAAAAGAATTATGCCCCATAAGTTAGGACACAATATCTAAAATGCCCGATACGAGAATGAATACCGGAAAAATTCTTTTATTTTTGGAAAAGTTCAATTATCTCGGGTTTTATTAAAAGAGATCATGTCCCATAAGTTATAACATAATCTTTTATTAATTCCCGATAACATTTAAAAATTTGATTGAAATGATTCGTGTATTTGAGTTTTTCGAGAAAATCGAAACCCCATAAATTAGGGTACGACTTTCTTGAATTTCTAAATACAGAATGTTGCCTTATTTTGAAAATTTTCTTTTTTTTTTTGAATTTAAGTAGGAATTAATGTAATATTTGATGAGATGTAAATTTAATTTATGCAAGTATAGTATGAGGACAGACATTTATTTCATACAATGCAAAGTACAATAATAATAAAATAACATAAAATAACTATATTAGTAGAATATTAAAAAAGGTAAATGATAAATCATAAAATATAACAATAATATTGACATAATTATAACAATAATCACCTAATAATAATAACAATGACCATATTAATTGCTTATTCTAATACTAGAAATATAAAAATGAATTAAACATTAATAAGAATGATGACAATAATAACAATAATAATAATACAATGTATAAATAAAGGAATAAATAACGTAATAAGCTATAAATACAAGAAAAATAAAGAAATAAAGAAATGTAAGAATAAATAAATAAAACAGAATAAAACGGCATAAATAAATAAAATTAACATGAAATTAAACAGATAAAGGATCAAATTGAGGTTAAAATAAACTTTGAAGCCTAAATTATAACAAAATGGATGAATAAATATAAAAGGAACTGGATTGAAACTCGAAAAGGGTTTAAAGGTATAAATTATAAATAAAAAAAGTCAACTGAAATGCGGTGCAAAAGGGCGAGGACTATATGGGAAATTATTCCTAGTCCCTTGGAGCGCACCGTTTCAGTCTGGACCAAAATGAAACAAAAATGAAATTATGTCGCGAAATGTAAAGAAAAAAAAGGTTTCAGGATCAAATTGCATAGCTTCGCAAAAGCGGAAGGGTCATATGCGCAAAATAACCCCTTCACCACAGAAACGCGCGGATCCTGGGGACCAATCAGGTCGGGTCACAGGTAAGGTCACGGGTCAGGGCCAAAATGAAGTCGTTTTGGCCTCTAAACCCTAAGTCCAAATACGGCGCCGTTTTAAATGTTATAAAACTAAAAAAAAAAAACCTAGGTTTCATTCTAATCAGCCGCAGAAGTAAAAAAAAAAAAAAAAATCAAATATCCCCTCTCTTCCCCCCTTAGCCACCTTAGCCCTTTCGAATCTGGTCTAGACCTCAAAGGCGATTCGCCGTGGTCACCGCGACCAAAGGCCGATGCGTCGCGAAGGGGGTTGCCTAAGTCCAACAAGCGAAGAAGAAGGGTCTTTCATACCCTTTTCGGTCCGATTCTAACACCAAAAAAAGTCTTCGGCGACTGGCTTTTGAAACCGGTAGGTACTCTTTCCCCTTTTCTCTTTCGTTTTTGTGTAAAAGGTTTTTAGAAAATAAACAAAAAATAAATAAAACAACAAAAAAAAAACAAAAACAGAAAATAGAAAATAGAAAAAAAAAAGAAGAAGATGCACTGTAGTCAACCTTTTTTTTTTGCTTTTGATCTGCTTGTTTTTTTTATTAACTGTTCGTAAAAAAAGAAGAAAATACAGAAGTGTAGCTTGGCTTTTATAGCCGATTCATTTCTATTTTTTTTCTATTATTTTTGCTGCTTGCGTGTTTTCTCCTTGTTTACAGAGTGATTTGATGTTGATTGAGTAGGTGGCAGAGTTGGTGGTTGCTAGAGGTGGCGGCAGCAGGGAGGAGGCGACGGCGGCAGAAGATTGACGGCAGTAGGCTAGGGTTTCAGAAAATTGAAACCCTAGTTTGACTATTGGGTTTTTGGGCCTGTTGGGCTTATTTTGTTGTAATGGGTAGGGGTTCAATTTATTTGGGTCTGATGGGTTAGGTTTAGTGGGCTGTTAAAATTTTCTGATTTGGGCCGTATCAGGCCTGTTGTACTTTGGACCTATGGACTGTTAACTAATTTTGTTTTGGTTTATTTGGTACGGGCCCGGGCTAAATTGGGCTTGTACATCTTTATTTACAAAATAAGTATATTAGAGTGTAAAATGATTTTTCTATTAAAAATTTCATCCATTTTTATTGTTTGGTTATTTTGTCAGCTACATCAGTTTTTAATTGTAAAAATAGATGAAATTATTAATAGAAAGGACCAATTTACTTTTTAATCTAATGTGTAGAGACTAATTTATACATTTTTTAGTAGATTGGGCAATATGCAATATGACTCTTAGTATAAGAGCTCCATGCTACTTTAACTGGCTTATATAATCATAAAATACATATTTAAAAATGCTATAATATACAAATATATACAAATATATATTACATAAAATATTAAGGTACTGAAATTATCTAAAATATATAATGTTTTAAGCAGGATTGCAATATGGAAAACAATACAAATACACAAGTTATGGGATCTAATAACAAGTATTTACACCAACAACATCTTAATAATATTATATTATTAGTATAAAATATTGGTTTCAATCCTAATCAACCCATGACCGCAATTATAGAAAACCAAAATGATAATAACAGCAACCATTATTAACGACCATTCTGCCCTCCACCTGGATGATGATCATTCGGAGGTGGCTTTGCTCCGATTAAATTCCTACGTATCACTTCATTGATCTTCTGCACTGCAATTATAAACCCAGAAAAAGAAAAGAGATGATATATAAGAAACTAAAAACAACTTAATATATATAGTTTGAATTCAACTTACCGATTAAGTGAGTGTTTGTTGGTGAAGATGGAGGCAAGAGTAGAGAAAACGATAGCAGTAGGACTAGTATAAAAAGCACCGAGGATATCTTGTAGGCCATGTTTGGCCGCTGTAAAACTGATTTTTGGGCTGAAGCCAACGGCAGATTCTTTTGGAGGAGAAATATGACTTCCAAACTCACTCTTTTAGATCAATAACTGCTTACCAACTAAGTTGGCGTAAAGTTTGATCTATTTAGTGTTCTTTTTTCTTTTTAATTTTCATTGCCCTTGTTATTTTATTTATTGTTTTTCAAAATCAAAGTCAGAGCTTATTATTGAAACACAATTAAAATATTATATTCTATCAATATCTAAATAGTTAACCACATAATAACGCTTCTTCTCAGAAAATTAACTTTAAAACGATTAAACAAAACTAAATATTGGGTAAACTATATCATTAGTCACTAGTCACTAAATTATTAGTAAATTTTTATTTTTTTAAGTTCCACCAATGAGCTTTAAGCAACAATTCAATGATCGGTACGATGAGTTAGTACCCATTGATGAGTAGAAAAATATACCTTAGATCCAAGTTGATTTGATGGTTACGGTCCAAGATTGAAGAAAAAAGATGTTTTAATTTTGGTTCGTAAAATTGTGATATCTAAAGTTGTTTCATGAAAAAAAACTAAACTATAGAAGAGAAAAGAAAAAAGAGCTTTCAATTGATGTAGGCAGTGCGAACAAAGAAAACCATATATTATCAATTTTAATAGTTTAATAACTTAAACGAAATATTTGAATAATTCAGTGATAAAATTGTAACTTTTTTAATTAAGTGACTAAAATATAAATTTACCTATAATTTAGTAACTAATGATGTAGTTTACCCTTAAAAATTTTGCCGACCGGTGTGAAAACTTCTACATATGTAAATATAATTTTTCTATAAAAGAACAAAACAACACCAATAATAAAATCAACAAGTCACATTACACATCGATGAATTTTTTTTTTTTTTTTTTTTGTGAGAAGCAATGAGAAAATTAATTTTTATGAGACTAGTTTGGTTTCACCAAAATAATAATATCAACAGAAGCTTGTTTTTCTTGGTCTCTCATTTTCCTTCCCACCTCATGTTTATATCTTGTTATTTTCTCAAGTATTTCCATCACTATCTTTATAGTATGAAAAAAAAGAAAAGAAAAACCCATAGTTGTTTTGCATGTTCACGTATCAACGCCAAAAACAAAATTCCTCTATCTCCTCTTTTACTTCTTCTTCACCCTGACATAAGACAATCTGGAAGGGAAATTTTTAGGGAAAATAAGGTATTGCCAAGTTGTAATTAAATTAGTCGCTTTGACTTATTCTACATATATAATGATTTAATACTTTCTATAAAATTATTCTATGTATTTTAATATGTATAATGACTTAATATGTTTTGTACAAAATTATGAACAAATTTCCAACCAACATATAATTGCCATGTTTGTGGGTCGAGTTATTTATAAAAGCTTAAGGTCCACTAGAAATTTGAGAGGATTTAGGTAAAATTATTAAGCCTAAAAAATGGGTTTGGTTAAAAAATTAGATCCGTTTAGAATGTAGACTGGGCTTGGGCTTAAATATATAAGGCTCGAGTTTGACCCATTTTTTAAAAGTTTGTAATATCTTATATTATAAATCTATACTATATACTACTATAATGTAAACATCAAAAAAATGTTAAGATGAGTATATATAAAAATTTAATAAATAAAAATATATATAATTATTAAATATTAATTAAAATAATATAAAATATATTTTTAATTTTTTTTAAAAATAATATACTAGCCAAAATAGACTTTGGGTTAGCTATTTACAAATATGGGCTGGCTTGGGAAAAATTTTAAGCCCATATTTAGGTCGAGCTGGGCTTGGGGAAGTATAAAGTGTGTTAATATTATGCCTAGACCCAAACCTAAAGTTATTCTGCCTAGCCCATGAGCATCCTTACTCATATGCATTTCCATATGTTATTTTAATCTTTTTTAAATATGTAATTAAAATTTTAAATTTTAAAATTTTATTTAAAATAATTTATTAAAATGAATTAACTTTTTTTTAATGGAAAACTGCTAAACTTTTATTTGATGTGGAATGATTCTCAATACAATAATAAAAAAGAAAATAAAAACAAAACTGAAAAGTTGTCAAGGAAGATAAAATGTTACCCAACCAAAAAAAAATATAACTCAACCAAAAGATGAGCTCAATAACTTCAGTTGAAGAATCAGAAACAAAAGAATTAGGAGCTCATTAGAAACATATTTGTGCCTTAAAAAATCCAGATCATAGGGACCATCATCAAGCAACAAACACCGGAGTTTAATCTGGCAGATTAATCCACCACCGATCTTTCTCCATCGCGTCATCAACTAATGAAGGTGGAACACCACTATACCCGACCCGATTACCAAGTCAAATATAGGAATTTCACATTTGAGTGCCAGAGTAATTTTGGCTAAATTTAATTATCTGAACCTTTTTCCAATCATATTTTAACCATACAAACATGTTTTTAACATATTTTCAGTGTACAACTTAAAAGAGAGTTAAACTTTTTAGTAAAATTTCATTTTGAAACATTTTTATGCAGAACAGGGCCCAAAGTATCGATACTAGCACTAGTGTCTTGATACTTGCGCTTAAGTATCGATACCCCTATGTTTTATTGATCTTTTTTTGAGCTTCAAAGTTGAAAAATTCAAGAAAAATACTATAATCCTTTATACTCTACTCGGTTTAACGGATTCAAATATAAGATGTCATAGTACTTACATACTTAGCAAAATTTTTACAATCTACGAAAGCCATACTGAATGTACCTCTTATTTATTTAAAATCTTTTCTAAGACAATAAGTTTGAATACAATATTAATCGTTTGTCACAGACTTTCAAAGGTAGTATAAAACCTTACAAAATAAATGATTGACTTAATAGACATATACGTAGCGTGTATTACTATTTGTCATTTGAAAAACATATTTCTAAGAATGTCCCTCAGTATGCATAATATTGCCCTCGGTCTACCACCATGGCGCATCCCTAACTTGGTCCCTCTCGACACACTAGTTCGGTTCTCAAACCTACATGCTCAACAGATACTCAACGGATGTTACTTTTAACGTATTCCTCCACAAAATCCAGCAATTATCAAAACACCAGTTACATTGTATTTTCAAATCAATCCAGACATTCAAAATTTCTTTGAAGAATGTAACATTTAACTCAAGCGATAGAATCCCAAATGACTTCAATACCAAACCTGAGAAAGTCCAAGTTTGGTGGACACTTGCACCACCAACATTTCAAATACCCCAAGTCCCCTGTTAATGGTGGTCACCATGACGGAATCATTAAACAGGTTCAGTACTTAGAACTCTTTCAAATAATGCCTTATTGGCATGCCTAGGTCTTACCACAAAGATGGAATAACAACTCACCACAATAGCTTTCCAAATAATTTGGCACAAAGGCTTTCCATAAAGTTCACTACAACGGCTTTCGAAATGATACACCACAGAGGTTTTCCAGATAATTCGCCACAAAGGCTTTCAAGAAAATTCTCAAGTTTACAATCCCAAAAGATTACATTTTTTCCATACCGACCTTCATGTTTACAGTCTCGATAGACTAACACAATGGATGCCATTGAGCCTCACTCACATGGTCTTACATTGTCTCGTCATCTTAATGTATTATCAAATGATGCTATGGGGCCCACCCACATTATCTTACACATATCGTATTCGCCCGCAAGGTCGACCCGTGATTTGTTTGTCTGGTTCACAATAAAATTGTCCTATCGGAGGCATCACAAATAAAGTTTCTTTCTACATTTTCATATGACACAGATTTGTCAGTACTGCAATCGTATAACATGAAGGTATTAGACAATGACCATGCTCGCACATGCAACATAACTTATCACACCTACTTAGACACCATGAGCCAACTCATCACGATAGAGACATTTGTGTAAATCTTATTCATGTCTATAATGAAATCATACTTTCTAACACATAATTCCCCATACATATATATCACACATCGTTATACCAAGTTACACATTGTTCACTTCATTTAAGTACTTGCAGATACTTCTTAGAAAACTCACATACACATATTTACTTCATTCTACAAAAGTACATACTCGTTCACAGGAACATCAACCATAACATAATCAACATAAAATGACATGCACGAGTCAGGTTCAGAGGTTCACCAGAAACCTGCCTTTACTTCAACTTAGAGTTTTTTTTTGAATGTTTTTCCTAATCTAGTATCAACAACTGCTTAAAAGACCATAATATTTCCATTAGAATCCTCATTACAGGCATTTTACTAACATTTCAACTACATGTGACCCCCATATAGAGTCTTCCTATACCTTTTCGTAAGCATAACGTGCAAAGCTGTAAGATTTACCAAAAGGCAGAATCATCTACTCATTGGACGAGATTTTAGTATGATATTAATGAAGAATGAGAAGAAGAGAATGTTGAGGTTAGAAAGATAAACTTGAACATTAAGCAAATAGAAAAACCATAAAAAATGATCCCCTCCTATAAACATACTTTAGTCCCCTAGATTTCCCTACCAAATCCTGGGTAGCTAAAAGAAAATTCGATAAAAGTTAACATTACTGTTGACCGATCATGAGGATAGTCAAATCAATCTAATTGACTCGTGTTGAGAAATGGTAAGCTATACTGGTTGTGATGATTTGTTTAGTTGGCTAGTTTTTAGTGTACAAGAAATCTTTCACACATCTTACTACTTTGTTATTTACTTTGATCTCTGCTTTTGTTGCTCCAAATTTCTAACAACTCCCAACTAAACTTGATATAAGGGGAGGAGTGCTAATGGTCGGAGGTGAATGAAGCAAACTCTACTTAAATGGGTAACAAAAATAGGCAGAAAAGTTGGCAGAGAGAAAAACAAAAGGAACAACGGAAGAGAGAAAATGTTTACCAGAAGGAGGCTGGGATGAATGGGAAGAATTCTAGTGGCCGGAGTCGAAGGAAGCAAAGGAGTGGTTGTCGGGCTGAGTGAGAAAATTTTTTATGTGAGAAAGTGGGGAGGGTGAAATGGATTTCTTAAGCACCGAATCAGCTATTCAGTGGGGAGAAGACGAAATAGAAATGAGTAAATTTTCCTGCATAAGCCCATAATGGAATACACCTGTAATAGGGCATTCCACTAAACCAAACAACTATTTGTGGTAGGCCCGTAGAATAAAGTTGTAATGGCATACCATTACATTGAACCAAACATGGTGTTAGAGAACAAATCTAGTGGATTGTTTTATCTTAGGTGTGCACATGGACTTGGTATTGACTTACATACATAAGGCTTTAAGCCTTAAACTCCATAGAGTCTCATACTTAGAAGAACCCATGTAGGGTTGTCATATACATGTACGCATATATCTCCGTGCAATCCAATATATCCTTTATAAAACCAAATATCATGTATATACATTATCTGTACAATCCATCGGAACCTTCGCAAATCTAGATAACATGTGGCACATAGTGCACAACATGACATTTCTTCTTCTCTCATCCGCCATACATCCTTCCATGTTCCGCATATAATTTATTTACATGATTAACATATAAAAATAATTCAACTAACTATGCTATTAATAACTCAAGGAAAATCATACCATATGTATAACCTAATTGACCATTAAATAATATCTTATTTGATAAGGCTTTACTAACAACATCTCATCAACATATCCAACTTATGCTTAGCCAAACATGCATTTGCATCTCAACACTAAACATGCACCAACAATACAACAAGTATCCCACCATAAAACAATTACCTATCATTAGCAAAACGCAAAGTCAAACATACTTAAACAACACAATACTAAAAATAAATAAAATAATCAATTACAAATTGAGTTCAAGATCTCACCGCCAAAATACTTAAAAGTTGGTATTGATTACACTTGCTTAACTTCTCCTTATCACCTGAGCCTCCTCCTTTTCGGTTAGCTAAACATAATAACCATATTAAGATCAATACGAAGGCATTCATATGCAAGAAAACCATAATTTCTTTGCATGCAGAGATTTTAAAGTTAGTTGCAACCCTAAAAATTTTAGTGAAAGCTCGATGAATTAAATTGAAATCCTAAATTTTCCTTCCCTTTTCTTCAATCAAAAGATACAAAAAAGCTTAGAAAGATTACCATTTTGCAGAATCCTCAATCACTTAAGTTGATACATTATTTTCTCCTTCCATGTACATTGAGCCTTAACTTTTCTTTCTTATAGAACAAACCAAAGAAGAAGATGGAGTACAAAAAAATAGGAGAATGAGCCTAGGAGAATGATGCCTCTCCTCTATATAACCTTCTTGTACTTATTCCCAAAATCAATTTGTTAACATCAAATTTACTGTTTCTCATCATAATGTTTCCTACTAAAGGAAACCCAGTTCAAATGTAACATGACTAACAGTTGAAATCTAACTATTTGTCAAACAATCCATCAGATTCACTAATTTACACAAGAACAAGCTTAAATATAAAGTTTTTCTAATTTAATACCCATAATTATCACGGTACTTAACCTTTAACATTTTTGGGTGTGACACTTATTGGATAAGGATCATGAGCGGTCAGGCCTTTTGATACCATTGTATGCTTGGGAGGGGGTTTACCGTTTCCCTTTATCTGTTTGCCAAGGAGGTGTTAAACTTCAACGGTATTGCTCCGGGACAGCTGATCAAGGCCTTTTAGGGTTCATCATTTTGTGTAATGAGAGGGAAATGGAGCTCCTTCTAAAAGTCTTCCAAAAGTCCTACCAATTGCCTAGAAGGACTGTAGAAGGGCAAGAAAGATTAATGTGGTTTTCTTACCAACAAATTTTGCCACACACTCACAGCCTATTGTATGGGTAAGTGAGTAACTTGGGCGTTGATCTATCAAAATACATGAGTGTGTAGTTGAAGTAGAATGGAGGCTTTGGTTTATCCCTTGTCCACTAGTATGATGTGGCAGATCATTAAGGGGAAAGTTACCATCGTCTAATACGTGAAGGAGATGCACCATAGGGCCCATTCTATTATAGGTTCGATCAGTACAAGAGTGCTTTACTTAGGTGGGCCCTACAAAGAATTAAAGGCGTGTTCACAATTGAGGTGTGTTTACACCTAAAAAGCGACTGATTTATCGTCCTGAAGAGAACAGAGGGTTAAGGACCTCTTTAGTGTAGTAGATGGTTGAGAGCGTAGAGGGTTGACACTCTTTTGTTTTGAGCGAATGATCAAGTAAAGTATTTTCTCAAGTGAAGTCAATCAAGGGATCAATGTTGGCTATGTTGCTAACACAAATCCTATTGGTGGAGGGTATAACTAAAAATTTTTATTAATTAAACAAAAAATAAGAAATATACTCAACTAAAATGTTTTTATCTTTTTGAATAGTAAATGAAAAGTCTATGTAACTCGTATAAATTCTTTTGAACCATAAAGAAAATAAATGTAAATAATTATTTTTACTTTATTAATTCTTATGATAAAAAAGTTGGAAATAAACTTAAAAAATCTTCACATTAAAATTGATATTAAAAAAAAAGCTTTTAAAATTGTAAATCGATATTTAAGTTATAAATGAAAACAAAAACTACAATAAAAAAGGTTTTATCATGTGAAATACTACAATATAATTTATTGTAGAGAAAGTTAATAAAAACTTCTTCGTAGAGAAATTATTCCATGGACCATTCCCACCACATCATATATGGTTCCATCCAATTATCTTATGCCACGTCAACCACTTTTCCCAACTCAAATTTAAAAGATTAAAAAATTTCCAGGTCAGATTCAATTTCTTCAAGCTTTTTTTTTACGTCAGTTTCAATTTCTCCAAATTTTTTCGTTAGATTCAATTTCTTGAAGATTCTTTTCCTGATTTTTTTTCTTTTCTCTCACTGTGTCTTCACTATTAGAAGAAAAAGATTTAGGGTTTTGATGATTTTCCCCATTTTTTCTATCTTCATCTTCTCCTCATGATTTAGGGCTTCATTCTTTCTCAACATCAGCAATGGAAGGATTACGGGCTGACCAAAAAAATGGAGGGATTACAGAATCTGGTTTGTTCCTATTTTCGTTCAGAACAATTTTTATTTATTTATTAAAAAAGAAAAAAGTAAGTAAAATTGTGAAGAGCAACCCTTTTGAAATTTCTATCAACATGTATGTAGTGGGGAGTGACTAGCTTCTTGTATCTCAAATCTTTTCTCTTTGTCAATGGGGGTTTTGCATTTTATATAGCGAGTTGATTATCATTCTGGGTTTTTGCCATTTGATAAAAGAGAGATTGAAAGGTAAGTGAACAATAAGACTAGTGGATGACAATGAACAGAGAAAAGAAGAACAATGGTTTTTTTTTTCTTTCCCTTTGTTGTTATTCTTGAGAGCTTGGGGGTGGGTTTTTTTTTTTTTTTTTTTTGTTTACTGGAAACATATGTTGGTATTGATTTGTCTAAATTTTAGAATTTACAATTGTTTTTTTTTTTTTTTTTTTTTGTTAATTATCACTAAAGCCAAAGAGAAATCTAACTTTCAAGTTTTCAACAGGAAAAAGAACAAAAAATGTCATTTTTTTACATTCTGAATGCATTCAAAAGTGAAAACTCCAAAAAAAAAATTTTAATTGTTGAAAGAAAATAGGGAGATGCTACTACTAACTTTACTAGTGGCATTTTCTCACTAAAATTTATTTTTTGAAAAAAACTATCATTTTTTTACATTTTGAATGCATTCTTATTACATCATTCATGCTCGTTATTGATTTGAGTAATTTGAAATTATAGACCCTTATATAGAGGATATGAAGTTGTTGGCGGACTCAAGGGAAAAAGAAGAAGTGGTTCATGATTGATATCACCTAATGCTGCTTTATGCACCTAAGTTTCTGAATTAAAACAATCACTTTGTTGGTTGGGGGTTGAAAGTCCATGAATGTAATTATTGTGTGTTCTTTTAAGGTTTTTATTAGAAATAATTTGTGAAATTTGATGTTATCGTGACACGTTTGTAAATAATTTGAAATTAGAAGAATAGTTGTTCAAGCAATTGATTTTCTATCACCTGAAGATATTTCTTGTTATTTTATTGTGACTCGATAAAACAAATACTCATGTTATGAGTTGCTACATGCTTAAATTTGGACAGGAAAATATTAGTTAGTGCCTCAATATGAGAGGAAAATTTCGAGTATTGGTGGTATTATTAAACATTATAAAAGAAAAAAAAAATAGAAAAACTAGAAAGAGAGAGCAATAATGTATATATATATATATATATTAAAAAATTATATAATGTTGCAGTCTATATTGGATGAAAATTTTATAACGGATATAATATTTTGGTGTAAAATGAGTAACAGAAGAATAATTTAGAAACCACTTATGACCATAGGTGTCAACTTGGGGAAAAAGGGTATAACATTATTACTAATTTGTGAGTTAAGCTATTTTCTCAAAACTAGATTTAGCAGTTTGACTAAACAAGGCATCAATTTGAGTAGAAAAGTAGTTCAGGTATCATTTATGATTAAAAAAAAATTAGGTACCAAGATAGGAAAGGGAGTATGGTATAGGTAAAAATTTGTAAGTTAAGTTTTTATTTTTAAAATAAACTTAACAATTTGACTAATGCTAATACCAACTTAGAAAAAGAAAAATTTAAATGCTATTATAAAATAAAAAGATAGCATTGGTTTAAATTTTCTTTTATCATAATAATTGAAATTTATTTTATTTAGGAATTGGGTGTTTGGATTATGTGATCAAAATTTTAGTTTTTGTTTGGTTGATTACAAAGTGATAGAACAAGAAGAAAATGTAAGGTCTTTTTTGAGTTTAAGGTGAATGAGATTTTTTTTCTAATTTCATCTCTTTTTTTACTTTTTTTTTTAATTTTGCACAATATCTAGGTGAACGATAAATTTTTTTATGAATTCTTCTTACCACATCATCCATGCTCGTTATTGATTTGAGTAATTTCAATTTTTTATATTCTGTAATTGTTCTATATAATTATATGATTAATTTGATGCAGGTATGTTCATACTATGGATGAGGAAATTTTCAAAGTTGTACTTATATAGAAAGGATAGAAATTGATAATACTAACTTGAAGGGACTTGTGGTGAACAGTGAAGATGAAACTTATAATTTGTATACAGATTATGGCCATCACATAGGTTTTAGTGTTTGAAAAGGAAAAAAAATAGGTATCTTTCTAGCACAAAGATTATTCGCACTAAAGACTTTTATTATTCCAAACAAGGTTTCAAAGAATTTGAAGATGTTGCGGATACAAAAAAACATAACAAATTGGAAACAAGAACTAGATGTCCGACAATGATCCATTTTACAGTACAATATGACCAACTGACAGTCACTTGTTTTATTTCTGAGCATAATCATGAGTTAGCAACTCCTTCAGAAAGACATCTACTCATGTCAGCTCGATCAGTTTCGGTCGCTAAAGCTAATGTCATTAATTCAATGGTTAGTGCTGATATACATCCTACAGATGTTTACTCTTACATGTCAAATGAAGTTGGTGGAACTAAAAATGTTGGGTTTACAAAACGAGATTGTTATAATTACATTAACAAACAAAAGATGATGATGATTGAAGCCGGAGATGGTCAAAGTTTACTTATCCATTTCAAGGTTAAAGTAAGTGAAGATCTAATTTTTTTACTCAATTCAAGTGGATCAAGAAAATCGAATGACAAGCTTTTTTTGGAGAGATGGTAGATCAAGAATTGATTATGATTGCTTCAGAGATGTTGTGGTTTTTGATAAAACTTACCGTACCAATAGATATAACCTAATTTGTGCTCCCTTTGTGGGTATTAATCGTCATCGACAAACAATAATGTTTGGGTTTGCATTTTTGCTAGATGAGACTGCTGCTTCCTTTACATGGTTGTTCAAGTCTTTCTTGCAATCAATTTGTAGTCAATCACCAAAGACTATAATGACTGATCAGGATCATGCAATTAGCAAATCAATAGGAGAAATCTTTCCTGATTCATGTCACATATTATGTTTATGACACATTTCTAGGAATGCCCCTTTACATCTTGGTAATCTTAATGGAAATGCTAATTTCCATGCTTTGTTTTATAAATGCATGCAAGGTTGTGAATCTGAAATAGAATTTGTGAAAACTTGGGAAAAAAATGATAAATGATCATAATCTTCAAGATCATTCATGGTTGAAAGGTTTGTAGAAATGCCGTGAAAAATGGAGTACTGCTTTTAGCATCAATATATTTTCTTCTCAAATTAAATCTTCTCAAAGGGCTGAGGTTGCAAATAGTATTTTGCATGGTATTTTTAAAGCAACTAAATCTCTTAGTGAATTTTTTTGGAGTTCGAGAATTTAGTGGCCAGATGGCATTCTTCAGAAACTGAGAAGGATTTTCAGTGCAGAAATGGCTCAATCACGTGTGCAATTAAAAATTGTGGTATTCTGTCTCATGCATCGAAAGTTTATACAAGTGCTTTGAGAAAAAATTTCTTGATGCTGTTCCATTAATATGGAGAGAATTTGCTCAAAATGGCACAACTTATACTTTTGAAGTAATGATGGATGAAAAAAGTTCAAGAGTTCAAACAGTCCATTTTAACACAGCTACCATGGAGATTCATTGTACTTGTAAGAAGTTTTCTTTTTGTGGCTATCTTTGCTCTCATGCTTTATGGATTCATAGTGTCAAAAATGTTAAGAAAATTTCTAATCAGTATATCTCTTGAAGATGGACTAAAGATGCTAAAAAAGACATGTATGGTGGTAATGTTGTTGAGTTTGCACAACAGTATAATACAGAGGCTGAAGTTGTATTTCATAATCGTATGATTCGATTTGCTTATGATTTGATTACAAAAAGTCAAGAAAACGAAAAAACAAGACAACTTTGTCAGAACATTTTATATGAAGGCGACATGGAAGTTGAGAAAGAATTGACAAAGTTATGTGTCTCTAAGAATAATGAGCTCAAAGAGAATGAGACAAATGCAAGAGTAGTCATTCGATCTAGTAAGTATCTATGTAATCAAGAATTTTAAATGATTTATGTTTTTCTTACGTTAAGCGATAATTGTTTTATTTTTAATTTAGAAAACGTGAAAAGGTCAATAATTGAAGAATTATTGAGCAATGATAATCATGTTGTAAAAGAGGGTGACAATAAAACTTCTCCAATCTTAGATCCACCATGTGCTAAGTCGAAAAAGATCTTTATTTCTAGACTTAATGGTCACCTTGAGAAAAGAAAATCAAGAGCATCCCAATTGCACAAGCCCAATAAGTAATTTGATTATAAAGTTACACTTTGTGGTAAATTTATTTTTTTAATTATATTTATTTTAATAAATGTCATATTTTATATAGAAAAAAGAAAACAATCAACAATCAGAGAATCCTTAGATGTACGCATTGGCTCTACTCTAAGTTATGAAAATTTTGTAAGTATAAAATTAATTAGTCACATATTACATAGAAGTATTTTTATTGTTATTATACATTATTAACTCCTTTTTTTTTTGTTGCCAATATAGGTCATTCCTTCAATGATGATGCCAGTAAACAATATCTATGCATATCCATGTCAAAATCCAATTCAATTTTTCAACATGGTAGCCACAACAGATAGTTATATTATATCTATATTTTCTTAGAATGCTATGTAAATTAAATTATATGTTTTTCTTTTAAGACCCTAAGTAGCAGTTGGTGTTTAAGTGGTTCAAATTTACCTTATAATAGCATGCAACAAGCTACTGGTGTAATAGCTCCAAATTCGTGTCAGGTATTCATTTTTTTATTTTATTTTTAGGTATTTAGTATGTTTGATTTTACATCAAACAGTCAAGTGATTTTTTTCGTTAAACAACTCCTTTAAAATTTACTTTTGTGAATAGAATTATTTTAATCAATTAATTATAGGAACCACTTACACGTAATTAGGGATATCTAGATCCTAACTGTTAATCACAGGTTTATTTCATATTAGCGCTTATTCTTTTTATCAATGACTTATATTTGTATATAATTTTCATAGTACCTCTTATTCTTTTATCAATGAATTATACTTGTATATAATTGTTTTTTTTTTTTTTTTTGTTTTTTTGTTCCAATGATGTAGTATAAAGCCTTGGATTGTCTTCTTGGAAGTTAGAAACATACATCATGCTGAAGTTATATTGCTACAGCAAAGTCTAGATTTGGTGCTTAATGACAGTTGATATTAGACTAAATGTTTTTTCTGCACTTCCTTATTTGAGGTTCTTTCATTAAGTGTTGAATTCCTTAGCTATATTTTTTTGGTGTTCCAAAATGAAATTTAAAATATTTTTTTATTTTATATTCTAATGTTAATTTCTTATGTCCCATGTTTGGATCTTATCAAGATTTTTTGCAATGAGTTATTTTCTCTTTTTTCTTGGAAGATAAAATGATTAATTTCATTAATGAAATCACTACACCATCAAATCAATAGGTAACAATTCTAGAACAATATTAGCTCAAGAACATACAAAACAACAATTAAAAGAAATAATTATAGAACATATTCAATTCATATACTCGTCAAATTCGTACACTTTCGTTAGCCAATCAAAGCCAAACTAGTTGAAAACAAAATGGTTAAACATTGTTGAATAATGTCATTGCTTCTAAACAATGTCTAGTCCAATGGTACAATTGATCTTATTCTAACTAGTGGTGCCATGGAAGTGGGATATATACCGCCAAGGTTCGTTCTTTCGAACCTGGGTCTGGTTGAAAATGATGGAGCTCCTGTTCTCATTCTTCTTGGTGGGGCAGGCACTTTAGTTGATGTCAACCATTAAATGTTTGGTGTCGTGGAAGAAACAGGGCTCAACCATGCATGAAAAGGTACGATTTTGGTCTGATCCACATCGAATAGTTGTGTATACTCGAAGATTTAACCTAGCTCTATGAGTAGTCTCTTGAAGCAAATTCTTATAGACACAAGTTTCTGATCCCACAAAAGTTTTAATGGCAAGGCCATGCAGGGATTTACCTTCATAAATCAACAAGAGATTTCCAGAAGCTGATATAACATCCACAAGGGTGATAGAATCGCACATAACATCCATTACCTGCCTCATCCAATTAAAGGTTGCTAAAGCTTCTCGAAAATGGCCATTATTTGTGCAACCTACAATTATAGTGTTCCAACAGGCAATATCCTCTTCAGCAAAAATTGTGTCAAACAACATTAAAGTAGTTGATAAGTCCCCAAAATTAATGTACATGTGCATGAGGGAATTAACCATAAAAACATTTCTTGAAAGCCCTGCCTTTATCTCCAGTCAGTGAATTGATTTACCAAAATGACGGGAATCAAGGGAAATGCAAGACGAAATAATAGCTAGGGCAATTGAATAACTCAACTGTAAACACTGATGGGTCACTGTCTTAAATAAACTTTAAACTTTTTTTGAATACTCATTCTGGTTGTAGCCAGAGATCATCACATTCCATGAGACTAAGTCTCTTTCGAGGATAACGTTAAATAAAAGCTCAGCCTTGACTATACAATTACATTTTGGGGATAGCATTTAAAGAGGTGTTAAGAGACAAAATTATAACAATTTCTCATTACCTTACATTTTCTTCCTGTTCTTTCACTTTCTAATCAACCAAACAGAGACTAAAGTTTCGATCACATGATTCAAACACCCAATTCCTAAACAAAACAAATTCAATTAAAATGACAATTCTTTTTCTTTTTCCTATTGAAAACTTGAAAGTTAGATTTCTCTCTGGCTTTAGTGATAATTAACAAAAACAACAATTGTATATTCTAAAATTTAGAAAGATCAATACCAACATATGTTTCCAGTAAAAAAAACCCACCCCCAAGCTCTCAAGAACAACAACAAAGTGAAAGAAAAAAAAACCATTATTCTCCCTTTCTTTGTTCATTGTAGTCTTATTGTTCACTTATCTTTCAATCTCTCTTTTATCAAATGGCAAAAACTCAGAATGATAATCAACTCGCTATATAAAATGCAAAACCCCCATTGGCAAAGAGAAAATATTTGAGATACAAGAACTAGTCACTCCCCACTGCATATATATTGACAGAAATTTCAAAAGGGTTGCTCTTCACAATTGTACTTAAATTTTGCTTTTTTCCAATAAATAAATAAAAATTGTTATGAACGAAAATAGGAACAAACCAGATTCTGTAATCCCTCCATTTTTCTGCTCAGCTTGTAATCCTTCCATTGCTGACGTTGAGAAAAAATGAAGCCCTAAATCCTATTCTCCTAATAGTGAGGAGACGATGAAGATAGAAAAAATTGGAAAATCACCAAAACCCTAAATCTTTTTCTTCTAATTGTGAAGACACGGTGAGAGAAAAGAAAAAAATCAGGAAAAGAATCTTCAAGAAATTGAATCCAACGAAAAAAAATTAGGAGAAATTGAAACTGATGTAAAAGAAAAAACTTGAAGAAATTGAATCTGACTTGGAAATTTTTTAATCTTTTAAACATGAGTTGGAAAAAGTGGTTGATGTGACATAAAATAATTGGATGGGACTATATATGATGTGATGGGAATGGTCCATAGAATAATTTCTCCTTCTTCGAAAAAAGAATAGATTTTGAAATGAAAGTAAATAAAAATAGATAATAATTTTTGAAATAAGATTAAATATTGGATATTTTATAATTTATTGAGATGTATTTTTTGGGAGTGCGTAAAAAGTAATATATTAATCAATTTTTTTGGTTATCATCAAATTAAAAGTATTAATTAGAAAAAATAAAATATTATTTATGTTATGAATATCTTATTAAGTGGATGTCTATCATGATTAAGATAAAATTTTAATATACTTTAAATTCTAATAGTTATTAGAATTAGATATCTACTTCTTTTATACTTCTTATGTCTATAAATAGAGACTCTGATGAATTATTGTAATCATCCCTTTGATCAATAAAGTACATTCTCTATTGCTTTATATTTTTTTATTCTCTCCATATCTCTTTAATTTATAACTTATTATCAGCATAATCTTGCTCAAAGTGATAGTTTCTTTTATTGACAATCAAATTTATCCTTCATGATTTTCAATATCTTTGACGGCAAGATGCAAAGTTTTTACAGGAAGTTTCTTTTATTTAAAGTTTCATATTTGATTATTATTTTTCATTCTTCTTTCATTATACATTATCATTTTTTTGATTAACTTTGTAACACCCTAAACCTGGTCTAGACGTTCTGGTCGAATCTAGCGATATCACATTGAAGTGTTTTTCAAAAACATAGTTTCAATGAAAAACCTGCTCTATATTATTCTCGTTTATTGAAACTCAAGTTGTCTTTAATAGTTTGTTAATCTTATTTGTTGTTCTATATTCAAAACATTGTTTTGATGCGAAAGCTTTTATTTTATTGTATGAAAACATGGTGTTTTGAAAAAAAAACATTCATCTTTTGAAAGTTCATGTCCTACTACTATCAGATATTAATTAAAATAAGTAAAATCCCCAAATTAAAAGTTTAAAAGAAAATTTTAAAAGGCCTTATTACAGAACAAATACCCAAAATAAATTTCTTATAAAAAAATGTAAGAGTAGGTGCGGTTGTGTGGCCACCTTTGAGTCCCTCACAGCACCAACCCGCCTACAACTGGGGATTACCCATACAGTTAAACAGAGGGGTGAGTTTATGAAAACTCAGTGTGTAATCCCCTAACAACCAAACAGTCAATTAACTAGTAGATAAATACAGTTTGGGCCTGAGCCCGTTACAGTAATAGTCCAGTTCAGTGTGGCCTAAGCTCTTTCCCGTAACAGTAAACAATTGGGCTTGAGCCCATCACAATGCTAGTAATCAGTAGGGCCTTTGCCCAATTTCAGTAATAGAATCAGTGGGGCCCTGGCCCATAATAGTAATAGATATCAGTCATGCGGTGAACAATATGTAATATCATTAATCGATGCAGTAACAGTACAATATCATTAATCAGTGCAGATATGCAGTTAGAAGTCCTACTCAATCCAACCTCTACACACCACTTTGTCCTACCAAACACACCATGTGAGGATAAAATCGACCCACCCAGCCAGACACACCAAGATTAGCACCGGTTGCAGCACTAAACAGTATTGCAGAAAAGCTGCCAGTAAGATAAATGACATATAGCCATCAGTAAGTCCACAGTCGTCTTGGGCGACCCGTGCAACCTTATCAGTATTGTACACTTCCTCCAAATATAACAACCCATCCCCATGCAATATGTCGTGACATAATATCATACGTATATGCAAAAATGTCATGCTCAATCATAGCCATACATATCAAAGAGCAAATCAGTCATACATAACATAAAGCAATAACAGTCATTTTACCCTATGAGGGTATTTCAGTCATTTTACCCTATGGGGGTATTTCAGTTATTTTACCCTATGAGGGTATTTCGGTCGTTCTACTCTATGGGGGTATTTCGATCATTTTACCTATTTTGGGGTCTCGGTGCATAGAACGACCTCTCGAAAGGTTTACAGTCGCCTCAAGCGACTCAGGTAACCTAAAAGGTCATAACAGTGAAAATGGGCCCAAGGCCCATTACTCAGCCCAAGTGGGCCCACACACTTGTGCAGCTCGTTCAGCCCAAATTTCACCATGGTATGAGATCTACTTAGCCCCATCCAGTATTTCCCACAAATCATGGATTTCATCCATGTGGGGCCCACAAGCCCAATGAGCCCACACGGTCCATTTTGGCCTAAGCCCATGAAAATGCTCATGGAGGCCTCTATAGTTTATCGCGCATGATTCGCAGGTTTGGCTTTTCACACAAGCGATTGAACACTCGTATGGTCTCAACATCATATTTTGGCTTTTCGACTTTTGTCGCTTTAAAGTTACAGTGGGGTGGTTACACACCTGTTGCGATTTGCAGATTCTTTTTGTTCCGAACACTCTTATTCCAAAAATCAATGTTCATCGCACCCTTGGTTCCCAGGCAATGTGCCTATCAACCTCGACCACCATCAGTTAGGAATGGAAGCAATGCAAGTTGGAGAAAGTGACGAAAACCTTGAAAACCTCACCGATCTCCCATCGAGAACAAGGAACAAATGAGATGATATATATCTCTCCACAACAACAACCTCCCCAAATCCCAATATTCTCTCCTCAAAATCTCTCTAAATATCCCTCCTCAATTCTCTCTATGACCAGTTCAAACTCCATTTAGCAGTATTTTAATCTAACTCTACCACCCACATGAATTAGGCAGCAAAATAAATACTCCCTTTTTGATGCGCCACCACTCAAACCTTAGACCCCATGTATACTTCACACGCCCTTTACCACTAGACCAATTGTATCATATTTTAACCATAATAATTTAAGAATCTACTATCTAGATCTAAGGATTTATTCCCATAAATAAAAATTTTCCATAAGCCAAGGCGTGAACCCCTGACTTCTCAGACACTTCCAAACACTCCTAAATCACTTAACCGCTGAAGCAGACATTCATTTATGTCACTTCCTTGTACAACTAAGTCTCCCAACTGTTCCCTTGATCAAAACCTATTTCTTCTAGGCCCAAAATTTGGGGTGTTACAATTCACCCCTCCTTAAAGAAATTTCGTCCTCAAAATTTTCAATTAACAGATCAGTTGCATAAAACATACTCCACCAGTACACTTCCGCTGCACACTCTAGTTCTAAATTAAGTATATGGCCAAACGACGGGGACCCAACTCGAACACCTCTACGGCCTCTACCATGGCCTCTTATACCTCATCAGCGTGTACCTCTTGTTCTCATATCAAATAACATATTATCAGTTTAAGAAGTTTTATACATCAGTTTGTAATTCCAATAATTATTAATAGATGTCTTATGAAAAACAGTAATCAGAGTTTTGTTTTCACAAATCAAGGTCTCCCTACAGTTTCCAGTTTCCAACAGTCTCAGTTTACTTTAACTAATGAGTTTCAGTACAGTCCTACTATCTATAGTAGCCTCTCAGTGTATTTTAGTTTACTCTAACTTATAGATTCGGCGCTGGAGACTCGGTGTGTCACACTTGTAAACCTTCCTAAACACTTTAAGAATAGTTTTTCAAAAATTCTAAATATTTTCAAAACCCATTCCACAGCCGAGTTTTGCAACTTGGCTCTGATACCACTAAAGTAGATAGTCAGTTGTGTTACTTCCTTGCACAACTAAATATTTATGTGCAGTCTCCTAACTATTCCCTTGTTCAAAACCTATTTCTTCTAGGCCCAAAATTCAGGGTGTTACAAACTTATTTTACTTTTTTTCTTAAGGATGGTGAAAGATTTGATACCGTTATCTATATGAAATCAAGAATTAAGATTCACTCTCAAAGTTTGCTTTTGATATTTTCTCGGGGATGATATATTTTTCTTCATTACAAAGGATGTTTATAATCACTACTTCTCATCCATGGTAACGTAATTCAATCTAGTAAACTTCTTTTGAAATTTGATTTGATTTTTATTAAAAAGTTCAATTTATATAATTCACTATCCCTATCTCTATGAATTTATAAAACCCTTCATGCATTTAGTTATTGGGATTTTTATGTGGAGATAAATATTTTTTCATTTTTAATAGAATTGATTGATTTGATTTTGATTTTAATTAAGATATATGATTATTGAGGAATGTGAGTAAAAATACTTACTTGTTATGAAATTTGGGATATTCACCCTATCTTTGATAATTTCATATTTATGTCATAAGAGGTGGAGGTTAGAAAATGTTAATGTTTAAACTTTTATAGCTGTAAAGTTATTTTAATTTGACATTATAATATTTTGTATTTTGTTGTGGTACGATATATTAAATATATATTATCTAACCACAATGATTTATTAGTGACATGAATTTATTATTTGTTGTGTTTAATATATCTTTTATTTATACCTATTCATTTTATTTTTATATGAATAAACTTTTTTTATTTAAAATAAATTAATCATTCATTAAGGTTATATAATAAAATGATTATATGCTCTTGAAGAGCTAATATTGCATCAAACTATAAAAAGCTCTTTAATAGTAAATATTTTACCTCCTTGTGATGCAAAATTTTATAAAATATAATATTGTTTTCAGATCAAGAAGATAAATGTTGAATAAAACCTTCATGTGTTTTATATTAAAACCATATATATAAATAACATGAGATACTTATGTATTTGTATTATATATATTTCCTAAAGGAATACATTACACTATATGATTGAAATATCTAATGTGCTCCTACAGTAGCAATATTGTGAAAATGACTTTAACAGTATTTTTGAACGATCTCATACCTTCTAGTGGCTAAGCAAAATAATAAGTTACTAATGAAAAACTATGAAATTCTTCCCACTAGTTTTGCTTCATTCCCTAAAGTGAATGTAGTCGTACATAACAATTATGAAAAATGAAAATATAGAGATCATGATTGTTGTTGTAATTGAGGATGTGATTGGAGACTAATCATGACAACATGAATAGATAAATTTTAATTTAGAATCCACGCATATTTTGCGATGGTGATTATGAAATAAAGAATCAATGGAGCCATTTAGAAGTCAGTCTTACCAGATTTATTGCATACCCTGAAGTGAATGCAAACATAAATAAAATAAAATATATAATTATGGACCACTGAAAGTGGGAACATAGTAATAAATAACAGAACAATGAGAGTTCTCAATATAACTCTTCAAATGGGTAAATATAACTTATGTTATCAAAGTGATATGAAAGATTATTGGCCACATATGTGGTATTCCCAAATATTTTATTTCTGTTAATATTCTTTGAGGAAGAATATGAAAATATAGTTATAAATTCTATCATTATAGATAGAAAATATTTATCTTATTTGGTACTAAAACAAATAAATATTCTTCCAATATTTGATAGTACAAAATTAGTCGAAAGCTCCAGAAAAGCTAATATATTAATATCTTGTAATGGTTAATCCATTGGTTTTAGAATATGTTTATAATGGATCTTATATTGAGATTGCGAATGAGGAAAATATTGTATTTCATATGAATCACTATTGCTATAAATATCTATCTTGAAAGGATGGAAAAGATAGGATTGGGTTATTAATTAGTATTTATTTTATAATCTTTATGATCTTCTTTTGTCATCATCCCCATTAAGGGGTTGAAAGCAAAATATTTGACTATGAAAGATCTATTTATGAGCAATAAAATATGATAATTTTATCTAAAGCTCATTATGGTTGGATGCACCTGAAGTTGCAATTTTTTTTAGATATTTAAAGATTTTGGCATATTCCCTGAAACGAATATTGCATATAATTATTTGGAAATTATATTTATTTTGATAACTTAGTGAAATTATAATATTCACATTGATTTAGACATTTCTAGTAGTAAATGTAACACCCCTAACCCGTATCTATCGTTGAAACAGGGTTATGGAGCATTATTAGAGTTTACAATTCAAACAGATAGAAATTTCAAACATTTCATATCATAGCAATAAACATACTAAAACCATGTCAAAACATACAATATTGTCACTAAATCAAAAACTGAAAGATTTTTTTAAAAAATAGTAAAACTTTTCAAAACTGCAGGGGTCACAAGGCCGTGTGGCTAGGCTGTGTGGGCATTAAAAATGGGGACACACGGCCGTGTCCTAGCCAGTGTCCTGGCCTGTGTCCGTGCCCGTTTAACTCATTGGCTTGGTCACATAGCCAAGCCACACACCTATGTGCTAGGTCGTGTACCCATCGAAATAACGTCACATGCCCATGTACTAGGACATGTGCTAGGCCGTGTAATAACCTAACTTGCAACCCTTTGAAAGCTACAGGGGACGCATAGCCTTGTCACCTGGTCGTGTGTCACACGCGACTGAGACACATGCCCATGTCTCTGCCTGTGTGGACAAAAATAAATCATTGTAGAAGCCATTTTTCTCACCCAATTTGTCATGTACCTATAACTAACTTTGCATATATAACCAAGCCATAATAAGACATCCAAATCAAGCATAAACAAGATATATACATATGGTAAAGTTTCATACAATCAACTTGTCCAATCATGAACTCTATTTGTCTGAAATACTCAACTAACTTATAGGCACATCAGTATCAATACATGACATTTGGTTACCTTACTAAAGCATACCAAATGGTACCAAATAACCACTCAATTACTAGCAGTAACATACATATATGTCTTCTATATCAAAATACCAATTCACAACAAGTTATAAGACATATATAATATGCACATTCAACTATTATTTCCCCTTTCATCATTCAAACATATTAAGCAAATTATCAACCATATTATGGCTAATATTTAATATTCCAAAACTAAGCTCATAACGTCATCATGTTCCAAATCACAAGCCAAACCAAATGACCATATTCAGAACCAAACATATGGGCTAACATTAGCTAAAATACCTATACATGCCATTATAACCAAAATTGAACATTCAAAAGTACCAAAACAGTCGATGGATAGTGTGATATAGCTCCGACAAGCTTCCAACCCGAACGAGCTTTGGACTCACTAGAAAATACACGGAGAATAATATAGAGTAAGCATTTAAGCTTAACAAATTCGTATAATATAGAATATAACTTACCATCATATAATAGGTAAGTAAACAAGAATATCCCAACACAATTTGGCCAAATGCCTAAGCACATAAACATTAGCTGTGTTAGCCATGTAAATACACATATAAGACAATAACCATAGATGAACATAACCATTCATCAATTTCCATATATTGTATAACCATATTTTCATGTAATTCACATGTATACCTGTAAGAGTTCGTATCAAATTCTTATCATTTTGTCTCAGAACATTGCCCATTGAACCGTTTAGAATACCATTGGATACCCAAGATAGCTCACACATTGTGTGCTAGCTCATATAAATGTAATTCGTCAATTCATGTATATATATGCTCATTCGAGCTGTGAATCGGTATACTCACTCGAGCTGTAGATTAGTATGCTATCACAAGTTATAAATCGGTATGCTATCATGAGCTGTGGAGTATCTGCAACACATGCAGGACCTCAGCCAAATCATGTAACCCTAATTACATGTCATTTTTATCCTATAGATTCCTAAGGTTCAAACAGGGCTCGGTAATAGTTATACATCGTTAGATATGCACTTGGTAATTATATATAACAAATCATAACATTTATGTATTTCAATTAAAAATATATAAACACAACTTAATTACACAAACTTACCTCGACGAGTATACATAGATACGGAGGCGATTACTCCAAGACTTTCTCTTTGCCCCAATCTAACTCCGTACGAGGCTTAACTGGATCTAATCAAAGAAATAAGAATGGTCGAATGTCAAGCTTAACTATGGTTTCTTTCTCTTGTGTAATTCGATTGAACATTGACAATGGAAGTTGATGATTAATTTTATTTCATTTGTTTTTATCATTAATTACCTATTTACAATTATAACTTTTAAAATCATTAGTAATTACACAATATGCCAAGCCATCATATTCCACTAACACATTTATGGTCTAATTACCATATAAGGACTTCCACTTTAAAGTTTTATAGCTATTTAATACCTTTAGCTATTAGAACTCACCTTTTGCACTTTACGCGATTTAGTCATTTTATCAGATTGAGCATGTAAATGGTAAAATTTCTTAACGGAATTTTTATATGGTATTTATAACGCCCTACTTAATTTATTTCTGTTTCTATAAATTCTGACAAAATATCTATCTGCTTCAGTGGTTAAGTGTTCTGGGTGTGTGTATGAGGTCTTGGGTTCAAGTCCCACATTTGTAAATTTTGTTATTTTTCTAATCCTAGCCTTATCCTTTGTAGATTGGGTTATATACTATATTTGGTAAACTCATATCAGAATGAGCCTGCTAGTTCGAGTAGTAAAAAGTTTGTATGCTAGAGGTTCTGTGTTTGAATCCCTGCGGGAGCACGGGTATTAATTTTTGTTTCGGTTTGCTAAAAGAGTTTGGGTGGTCTTGAAATTCTGAGGTAGTTAAGGTTGAGTGTTAGTGGGAAGTTAGGATATTGTGGGGGTTTTATTTTGATTACATTTTTTAATTTATTCTTTTTTAAATCTTTTCTCTCTCTTCCCAAAATTTTCCTCTGACGTTATTATTCAAGTTTTCTCTGTTGTTTCTGACATTTTTCCCCTTTCAATAAATCCTTGTTTCATTCTTGTTCTTCGATTCTGCTCGTGAATCTATTGTTCAATCGTGCATTTGGATTTGTCGGGTTCTCTAATTGGTTGGTAAGTAAGCTTTGCATTCCTATAACTTTTGGTTTGGGATTTTAGCGATGACAATCTGTAGTGGTTGATTAGTTGTAATTCATGTTTAGGAGCAAATTGTGGAGTAAGGAATTGCACTCTAACGGTTTAGAGCGCGTTAGAGTTGGTTTATCGTCAGTGGTAAGTCAGTTTCGTGCTAATTTTTGTGTCGAAATTGTTAATCAATCTGCTAAATCAATGTTGGCTACTCTGTTTTTAGGTTTCCAAAGGCTCGGGATAGTTTTTGCATCAAAACCACACTAAGTGTGTTCCCAAAAAATAGAAAATCGAGTTTAAGTGAAAGCTAAAAAACCATTCTGTTGACGCCACACGGGCGTGTGCCCGGCCGTGTGTGAGACATGGTCATGTGTTTGACGAGGGTATGGCCGTGCGCAAGACATGACCGTGTGATGGTGTAGGTGTAGCCGTGTAGGCTACACAAGCTAGGCCAAGTTAGGCGTGTGGGCCCACATGGGCATGGGCATTTTCGACCAAGCCATGTAGCCACACGGGCAAAGCCAATCTGGGCATGTAGGTCACACGGGCGTGTGAGCCCATAAGGACATATAAGCCCATAATTCTGAAATTTTACCTAGGGTGGCACGGGTCGTTCCGATCGACTGTGGGGTCAGTAAAGGCTAACCAAACCCTAAACTATGTGATCTGATATTATTATAGTCTGCCTTGTGTAGGATACCGGTGAGTATATCTATTCTGTTTTAGTATATATATGACATCTGTATATGAGCATGTTTTGCATGATATTATTGTATTTGTTATTTCTGTATCTATGATTGGGGTGGGTTTTGTATATGGGAAGGAAGTGATATGTACGACGACACTTCGCCTATATTCTGGCAGCTTGACTGCATATTATCTATAATGTGTCGCTTCGACACTATATGGTATGTAGGGATGGGTAGGTGTTTCCAACCCCACATGGTTGATGGGATGGTCGAAGATGGTCTGTAAAGGATGGGGGTAGGATTCTGTATATCTGTACAGCCTATCTTATTATGTTAACTGTATTTGAAATGGACATGAGTCCTAATCTATATTTGACTATATATGAGATTTTTGCATGTATTGCATGTCTATTTCTTTTGGATTACACACTGAGTTTATGAAAACTCACATTGTTTATTTGTTCTATTCAGGTAACCTACAGACTTAGGCGGATCGGTGTGATAGATTCTCACTGTGACCACGAATTTGTAAACGGTTTAAGATTATGGTTTTTATTTTAATTTAAGGATTATTTCTGGGAATTTTGTGAGAATTGGACTCTCCAGACTATTTGGTTTAATTTTGTGATTTAGATTTTCGTTTTAAACTCTTTATTTGCGATGGTTATTTAAAAATATGGTTTTTACTAAAACAAATGTTTTCAAAAAATACAATTGGGATTTTCCAAAACTAACGTTTTATTTGACTTCCTTTTAAATTACGTTTTGGCAAATAACTTAATTAAATAACATTTTCGATAATAGGTATAAACGAAAATGAGTTATAAAACTGGAATGATATATCGTAACGACTCAATTGTCAAAACCTTTATTTGTAAAATCTTCGGATTCAGCAATAATTTCTAGGCCGGGTTTGGGGTGTTACATCTAGTGGTATCAGAGTCAGGTTGCTAAACTCGTGCTGTGAACTTTGGGTCCCAAAATTATGTTTCAAAAAGAATTGATTTTTAATAACTTGGATTATTCTGAGTAAGTATGCTGTACATAGAGTCTCCGACGCCGATCTTGTAAGTATTTTTTAACTTAATAAAATATTCTAGAAACACTGTAGTTAGTACTTTTTGAAATTGTACTGAGTTAGCTGGAGACTGAAATCTTTGAAAATACTACTGAATTTTTGATAATTTATGCATAAAATATCTTCTAATAAATACTGGAACTGATATATAAAATTTTATAATGTAGATAAAATTTGAATTTATGATGAGCGCTCATTGAACTCGTAATTGTGGTATTCGTGGGCGCGGTAGAGGCCGCAGCGGGGCTCAAGCAAAGTGTTTCTCTTTGGGCAGTATGCCGAATTTAGACACGAGTGAGACACCAAATTCACCTACTACTGAGACTGAGTCTCGAAGTCGCTCGGTTAGGGATGACGCACTGTCCCAAGCCATGTTAAGTGTTTTGGAGAGGGTCGCTGGACCCTATTCTAGATTTGGGGGCCGTGGGTCGGTAACTAAATGACTCTGATCTAATGGAGTTAAGCTGTTTAGGGTGTCACTAGAGTCGCCCCTACTGTGGTCGAGTATTGCTTGGAGGCCACCGATAGAATTATGAACGATATAGACTGTACTCTTGAGCATAAACTTAAGAGTGTAGTCTTTTTACTTCGCGATGAGGAATATCAGTGGTGGTTATCGGTAGAGGAGGGTACTCAGCCAGATCGTGTGAACTGGGACTTCTTTAGGACTTCTTTCCAGGGGAAGTATGTGGGCGCGAGCTATGTAGATGCTCGTAGGCATGAGTTCATGAATCTCACGCAAGGTGATAAATCTATGGGCGAGTATGAGGCTGAGTTTCTAAGTTGGTGGCGTCTGAGTATGAGAAATACGTCCACTTTGAGGATGGCTTGAGGGATAACTTGAGGGTATTGATTACTCCATAAAGGGAGCGAGAGTTCGCATTTATGGTAGATAATGCAAACATCACCAAGGAGGTTAATTGTCTGGAGTGCCAAAATAGGGATCGTGAGAGGTAAGAATAAGAGGGATTCAGAGCCCTCTAGTTCTATTTAGAGGCCTAAGAAACGTGCTAGACCTGATGGACCATCCGGGAGACTGTTGGAGGAGGTTAGGGGCTTGTTTGAGGTGTGGGTCTTTGGAGCATCAGATTCGAGAGTGTCCACAGCGTGCGGATTAGATGCAAGCTTTGGGATCGGGTTTTGTACAGCTTTAGGGGGCAGTTCAACAGCCACCTAGGTGTCATGGACCGGCTAGGGGCGGTAATGGTATGGGCCAGGGGCAGAGAGCACCGGGCAGAGGTGCTAGTCAGACTGAGGCGAGACAGTCTGCATTGGCTTATACTGCTCGACGCCGAGAGGATAGAGATGCTCCTGATTTTATCACTGGTACATTCTTTATTTTTGATGTTCCGTACATTCTTGTGCCTATAAATAGAGACTCTGATGAAGCATTGTAATTATCCCTTTGATCAATAAAGTACATTCTCTATTGCTTTCGTATTTTCTTTATTCTCTCCATCTCTCTTTATTTTATAACAATTTAAGTTTAAAACACCAAATTTTTATTTTATGTATGCAATAAATCTATTTTACCTTTATACACTTTAAGGATTTGGAAAAGGAAAAAGTCCATTTTAACATTATTTATCTCAATAAACCTATTTTAACCCTATAAATTTAAAAGAATTGGAAAATTAAAAGTCTATTTACCATTACTTATTTTATTAGACTCACATAGGAGCTGGTTTTATATATTATATAGATTCGACAATAAAAGCGGAAACTAAGAGCAGTATTTCTATGAATTTAAATAGAAATAAAATTAGTGAAATCTAAGAATATAAAATTACATTTGGCAATATTTAAAAAAATAATTTAATTGTGGAAGTATCTGAAATTTTTTTAAGTTGATGTAATGCTTAAAATTATCCACAACCTAATTTAACTATTAAATATGAGTATAAATGCACTTCAGCACGCTCAAACTCATGTCCTCTTGCATTGATAATAATATTAATACCAACTGAATTAAGACTCAATTGACTTTGACTACATTTTTTATAATAAAAAAATGGTTAGATGAACATGTACAATACATATTCTAGGTTAAATACTAAGGTTAATCGATCTTGAAGGATATCATTTCTCTGTATATCGGTTTTTTCTTTGATGGTTGCCGTGTGTGAAGATTAATCTACAGGTTTCTTTCTGGTTATTTGAGATGAACACCATAGGAAACTGCAAAACTAATCAAATTGTAGAAAATATAAGATGGAGACTTTAATGTGATGAAAGCATTCATAAATTTTGTCAGAAGTTATATTATAATTTCCTTGAACCGCTCTGTTTTTTTATGCTCAGCTGTGTTCCATGTACTTCGTGTTTGAAATCATGAAGGAAATATGAAATCATTAAAAAAGAAAAGCATACAAAATAAAAACATACATGCAATTGTTTACCAAACCATGGAAAATTAAAAATAGAATTAGAAAAAAGCATACATTGGAATATACCAGTGCGTACCTTCAAATATTACTTTCAATTATTCAAATCAATATTTTGTTGTTCATTTTTATTACAGGTCCAATATTTATAGGTTGAGAGAATGGGAATTCCAAAAGATAATTTTATTGATAATTAATTTTATAGAAACTGTTGACCTAAATATAAAGTAAAGCTATATTTCAATTAAATTGTATTTTCCATTTAGACAAAAATATATTACGGAAAGAAATTGGGGAAATTTTATGGGAAAGTTTGCCAAAAAAAAAAAAAAATTAGTGTGCAGCATGATTATCCAAAATTTTCTCAAATCCATAATAAATATTTATGAACAGATGGTAGGATGAAATTAGATTATAACTCTTTTGGAGATGTGGAGTGGGTTTGGATGGGCGGTGCGTTTATCTACGGTTAGTGTAAAAGTAAGATAAATGCATCGCACTTCATCGTTTATCCAAACCCACCAGTAATATGTTTTGATACAAGCTATACAAAAAACAAAGAGGGTAGGTCTTTTGTATTATTATCAGTGTTAACCATCATAAACAAAATGTTTCGTTAGTGTAGTGTTGTTATATACTGAAACGTGTAATACTTTTATCTGGTTATATGATTGGTTTTTTAAAGGGAAAAAACTAGTTATAATTCCTACGGATGTAGATCGAAACATATCACGAATCGTGTACGGCATATGTATTAAAATGTAGTTTTACTCGGATTGATGCACCTTATCTTCTCAACTTCTATTATATAATAACTCAAAAACAAAGTAATCAAAAAAAGTCCAGTAGGAGATGTAATTAAGAATAACGTTTACACATAGTTTCAATTGAACTGAGGAAACCGAAAGCATTTTAGGTATCTTATAGCCATGGGTTTGGTTGCTCAGAAAGTGGGTTCTGATTCTCTTCACTTTCCAACTCTAAATCTTTTATATCAATAACTGCTGCTTATCTAATAAGATTCACAAATTGGTTTTTTAATCTTTTTTGTCCTCCTTCAGTAATCATTCCTCTTGCTCGAGTCAATCAAACAATTTAAATTTTTTAATTATTAATTCTTTTTATTTGACAAGTAACAAATTTTTTTATTGACGTTATATAATAGAAATTATTATTTTAACATGATAATACTTCAATAGAAAATCAATAAGTATTAAATGTAGTAGTAGTAAGTGTAACGCCCCAAAATTTTAATTTTGGGTATTGTGAATGTGTGACGCAAACATTTGTCAACTTTAGTGATTATGTGTTTTGGGAGTGTTTGGGAGGTCCCAAGTTCAAGCCAGGACTTAGGTAAATTTTGGTATTTTTATGAATAAGTCCTATCTTTGGTCAATAGGCTTTTAAGTAAAAGTTGGCAAATAATTAACAGAATGGGCTTACTGGTCTAGTGGATAAGTGGAGTGTTAGTGTGAGGAAGGTCATGGGTTTGAATCTTTGGGACGGAAAATGTTGTATTTTTGCTCCTAATTTCGGCAAGAGTTGTGCTGAACTAGGTTTCTGAGTTGTGGATGTGTAGTGGGAAGTGAGAGAGCGATTTTAGGAGTGAATTAGGGGATTATGGGGGAGAATATCCAAAATCTGATCACTTTTTCCTTTTTTGAAAAAAGAGAGAGTCATTTTTCTCTCCATCTTTCTAACATTTTCTCTCTCCCATCTCTACTAAATTTTTTTTCTTCTTTGCTTCTTACTGGATTATCTTTTCTTTTCTTTCCTCTACTGCCGAAATTCCCTTGTTCTCCCTAAACCATTCTTTCCTCTTGATTTTGTAGCGTTAAAGCAGCATATGTGCAAATTCAGTAAGTTGTTGGTTATCATTTTAAGAGGTTATTTTGTGTTCAATAGTCTGATTCCGGGGTGTTGGCAGCAGCATTTCACGAGGATTAAGGCTCTCCTTGTGATTTTCGTAAACGTACCGGTTTGAAGTTTTTGCTGTAAGTGCTCATCGTTTTATGAGTAAGTATTTTGGTTTCGGGATTTTGATTAATTGCGAGGTAAGACTGATTATGGTGTTATTTGTTCAATTATAGGTTTGGAGTGCTCGGGGACTGTTTTAGCATCAAACAAAACCAAGTGTGTACCCGAAACACAAAAATAAGGGATTCAGCAAAAAGCCGAAATTGCTTGCTATTTGGACAGCAACAGTAGGCTAATTTTGAAAAATCACTATAAATTGTGGAAATTGAATTAGAGGATGAAAAAAATTTGGGATATATATTCGAGTCTAGTTTCTCATAGAAGAAACGAAGTAAGAAAAAGAGTTTCATATTATGAGATATTTGAATTTTAGTGAGACAGGGTCAGAATGATTTAGGAATCCCTTGTCCTGAATTTGGAAAATTATTAAAAATTGTATAAAAATCATTATGTGTTAGAATTTATATGTTTAAAATAATAAATGAGTCTACTTTCAAGAGAAAGAAATGGGAACATCATACGAATTCTATTCAAGATGATAATTAATTTTTAGTATAGAAAGGTCGAAACTATTAGCTAGCAGAATAGGGGAACTTTAAAGAATAAATTATACTTATTGGCTAAACCGATAATTCTGAAAATTTTATGGTAAGAAGATATGTGATTCTAGTTTTAGGGAAAATTTGCGGACCTTCTGTAGCTTAAGATACAAATAATTTAGTAACAGTGACTTAAGTAGACAACTTTGAAGGATCATATGAGTAAATAGTGGAAACACATATGAGAAATTAACTAGCACGGGTTACATTAAAATGGATCATGAGGCCAAGACCAATTTGCGTCATGTGGGCCACACGGGCGTGTGGGCCCATACAAGAAAACATCATGGGCTTGTAGGCCCATTTCCACTGTTTGACTGATAAGATTGCACGGGTTGCCCAAGTCGACTGTGAATCTACTATAGGGTTGGTAAGCTTGCCTAGACCCCTAATTGACTGAAATGACTGTATGACTGATATGATTAAGCCTGATGATGTCTCACTGATTTGATACTGTATGCCCTATTTACATGCATGATATTATGTTATAGCATGTCATATCTGTATATTGCATTGCATTGGGTTGAGGGATTATAATGTTTGGACGAAGTGTACTGAAAGGCCTCGAGCCTAATTTACTGGCAGCTCAACTGTAAACTACTGTCTAGTGCCACATTCGGTACTACTTGGAGTGTAAGGATGGGTGGGTTGATTATATCCCCACATGGAGTGTAGGGTTGGACGGAGATGGTGTGTAGAGGCTGGATGGGTAGGATTTTTGTGACTGCATATCTGTTACTGCTACTGATACTGTGATGGGCTAAAGCCCTACTGCATGATTGCTTTTGTATTGAGATGGGCTAGGACCCAAACTGGACTTATACTGATACTGAAAAGGGCTTAAGACCAAACTGTGATTATCTGTTTACTGTTTGTTCTTTTGTATGGGGATTACACACTGAGTTTATGTAAAGTCACCCCTTCTGTTTAATCTGTACAGGTAATCCCCAGATTTAGGAGATCGATGAGACGGAGGACTCAGTGGTGGCCACACGACTTCTTTTACACTGTTTATTACCTATTTATGATTTTACCATTATTTGGGAGTATTTTGTTGTAATTATGGCCTTTACGAATTTTGGTTTAAATTTGGTTTTTATACGATTTTAAGATTTAAATCTGCTAGTGTTAGGTGAAACTCAAGTTTTCAAATAGAATTAATGTTTTATAAAAAATACCACGAATACGCAAACTGTTTAAAAGCTTCCACAATAAGAAAATGTTTTGAAATTGAATAACGATTTGTAAATGAATAATGTTTTGGAAACGAACGACACGATTTGAAATTAACATAAGATAATGAAAAAAATGGTTAAATAGAAAAGGGGATTTAGCGACGACATATTTTTCGAAAAGCACTACCTTGTGACATCGTCAGATTCGGCCATAACGTCTAGGCCGGGTCTGGAGTGTTACAGTAAGATAGATTACATTCCTAATAATTTAAATTTAAACCTTAGAAACGAGTGTTGGAAGGGAAACTATGAACTATAAAACAAAAATGTAGGATATCAAAAAATAATCCTGGAATAAAAATAAGGTTAAACTATGCACTTGGTTAGTAGGCCATAAAAAAGAAATCCATGCTCTTATTGAGTTTGTAACACCCCTAACCCGAATCTTTTATCAAAATAGGGTTACAGAGCATTACAGGTGTTTACAAATCAAGCAGGCAGAAATTTCAAACATTTCATATCATATAATATTCATGTCAAAAACTAATCAAAAACATACATATTGTCCCTTATACGAGCACTCGAGGCCCAAAATATGCATTAGAAACAAGTCGGGACTAAATCGAAAACTCAAAGAATTTTTTAAAAAATAGTGAAAATTTTCAAAACTACAGGGGTCACACAACCTTGTGGCCAAGCCGTGTGACTTACACGGCCAAGTAACACGCCTGTGTCTCAGGCTATGTGGGCATTCGAAATAAGGACACATGGTCATGTCCCAACCCGTGTTTGTGCCCGTGTAACTTCCTAACTTGGGTCACATGGCCAAGCCACACGCCTGTGTGCTAGGCCATGTACCCTTCGAAGTAACCCCAAACACCCGTGAGCTAGGCCGTGTAATAGCCTAACTTGCAACCTTATGAAAGCTACAAGGGACACACGACCATGTCACCTAGCCATGTGTCATACACGGCTGAGACACACACCCATGTCTCTACCCGTGTGGATGAAAATAAGCTATTTTACAAGTCATTTTTCTCACCCAATATGGCATATACCTATAACCACAGATGCACATGTCCTCAAGCTATAAAAGGCACCAAAACCATGCATATTTTAGCCTTAAACAAATGGTATAGTCACATACAACCAATATGTCATTTGACACCTGAAATGATAAACATAAACAGAAACATGTGTAACCATGTATTCAATATAATCAAATGATCAACTAGCTTATATGCATGATTGCATCCATACATATCATGTAGCTCACTTGCCAAAATATACCAAATGGTACCAATATCACTTAATCACTAGCATCAATATACCTATATGCCTTCCAAATAAAGCACCAATTCACAAACCAGTTATGGGATATATTTAATATGCACATTTAACTACCATTTTGCCTTACATCCTTCAACCATATCAAGTCATTCATCAACCATTGATGGCTACTTATATACATATCAAAATAAATCATTTCACTAACAAGATGCCAAAATGCAAACCAACCAAATAATCATTTCCAACAACCAAAACACATATAGGGCAACACTAGCCAAAATAACCTATACATGCCATTATATCCAAAATTAAACAACCGAATGTACCAAAAGAGCCGATGGATAGTGTGATATAGCTTCGACAAGCCTCCAACCCAAACAAGCTTCTGATTCACTATAAAACACAGAAAATAACAAAGAGTAAGCATTTAAGATTAGTAAGTTCCTATAACATAGAATTAAACTTACCATTTAGTCAAATATTAGGTAAGTAAACAAGGCATATCCCAATACAATTTGGCCAAATGCCTGAGCACATATACACCAACCATGTTAGCCATGTAAATACATATATGAATCAACAATCATGGATGAGCTCAACAAGTAATCAAGTTTCATATGCATGTCTCATTCATTTCATATATCTATATACCATGTAACAACATTTCTATGTATTTCAAGTGTATACCTGTAGTAGTTCGTAATAAACTCATATCGTTTTGTATCAGAACATTACCCGTTGAACCATATTGACAACTGTTGGATACCCAGGATAGCTCACACATAGTGTGCTAAACTATACCGTCAAATCTTTTACATGTATGCTCAGACAAGCTATAAATCGATATGCTCAATCGAGCTGTAAATCAGTATGCTCACACAAGCTGTAAATGGGCATGCTCACATGAGCTATGGGTCAGAACGTAGCTACACGATGCTGCTCACACAAGTTGTGGAGTATCCGTAACACATGCCGGACCTCAGCCATCAGTAGGATGTTTAAGACTAGCACCTGAATCATGTTAACCCTAATGACATGCAATTTTTATCCTATGAATTCCTAAGGTTCAAATAAGACTCGGTAATCATCGTACGTCATCGGTTACGCAATCAGTAATCAAGTGTGACAATTCATAACATATATATATTTCAATTAAAAACATATAAACACAATTTAATTACACAAACTTAGCTCGATGAGTATACGTAGATACGAAGGCGATTAATCTGAGACTTTCTCTTTGCCTTGATCTAACTCCTTACGAGGTCTACTTGGATCTAATTGAGCAAAATGAGCTTGGCCGAACCTAGCTTCAAAAATGGCTTCTTCTCTTGTGAAATTCAATTGCAAATTGATAATGGAAGATGATGGATGTATTTTACTTATTTTAATTATCATATAATTACTTAATTACATAATTAGCCTTTATAACCATTAATAATTACACAAAATGCCAAGCCATCATATTCCACTAACATAATTATGATCTAATTACGAAATAAGGACTTCCACTTTAAAGTTCTATAGCTATTTAATACCTTTAGCTATTAGAACCCAACTTTTGCACTTTACGCGATTTTGTACTTTTTATCAAATTGAGCATGTAAACGGTAAAATTTCTTAACGAATTTTTTATGTAGTATTACTATCATGTTGTAGGCAATAAAATAATAATAAAATAAATTTTCTAACTTCGAATTTGTGCTCTCAAAACCACTGTTCTGATTTTATTGAAAACGGACAGTAACAACTCTCCCCCTAAAAGGATTTTCGTCCCCAAAAATCTTACCAGAAAAGAGGTTTGGATATTGCTTTCTCATAGCTTCCTCAAGTTCCTAGGTGGCTTCTTCTATCCTGTGTCGCTGCCAGAGAACTTTTACTAAAGTTATATTCTTGTTTCTTAATTCTTTTACTTCTCGTGCCAAAATTCTGATCGGTTCCTCACTATATGACATATCGGGTTGAATCTCGACATCCGTCGGAGAGATAATATGTGAAGGGTCAGATCGGTACAGTCGTAACATAGACATATGAAATATATTATGAATCCTTTCTATTTCTGACAGTAAAGCTAATCGATATGCGATAGGTCTGATTCTTTTAGTAATCTCATACGGCCCGATAAATCGCGGACTTAGCTTTTCTTTGCAACCGAACAGAAGAACTCTCTTCTAGGGAGACACTTCCAAGAATACTCTATCAACGACTTCGAATTCTATGTCTTTACGTTAAATATCTGCATAAGATTTCTGACGGTCTGAAGCTATTTTTAAACTATCTTAGATCACTTTCACTTTTTCTTCAGTTTCGCGAATCAAATCAACCCTGTGTATCTCTTTCTCACTGAGCTCAGTCTAGTATAAAGGAGTTCGGCATTTACGACCATACAAAGCCTCATATGATGCCATCTTTATGCTCGATTGAAAACTGTTATTATATGCGAATTCGACAAATAATAAATATTTCTCTCAGATGCCTTCAAACTCTAAAATACAACAATAAAGCATATCTTCGAGAATCTGAATCACCTGTTTAGACTGACCATCTATTTGAGGGTGAAACGCAGTGCTAGAATGTAACCGAGTACCAAGAGCTTCCTGTAACTTTTTCCAGAATAGTGATGTAAACCGCGGATCTTTATCCGAAATAATGAAGACTAGCACTCCATGTAATCTGACAATCTCAGACACATATAACTCAGCTAATCAATCAAGGGAGAAATCTGTATGTACCAGAATACAATGTGCAAACTGTTTCAAACGATCAACGATAACCTAGATGGCATCTTTCTTTCTCAAAGATAGGGGTAAACCCGATGCGAAATCCATAGTAACTCTATCCCATTTCCACTTTGGTATCTTCACTGGAAGTAACAGTCCTGAAGGTACTTAATGTTCAGCTTTAATTTGCTGACATATCAAGCATCTATATACAAAATCAGAAATCTCGCGTTTCATTCCCGACCACTAGTACATCTGTCTCAAATCACTACACATCTTATTGCTTCTTGGATGAATAAACAAGCTACCACTATGAGCTTCGTGTAAGATTCTCAAAATGAGCTTTAATTATTCAATACACAAACTTTACTTCTGAAAAATAAACAACCATCAAATTGTATCTAAAATTCTGAATCAAAAGTAGATTCACATTGTACCCATTTAGCTAACAACTCACTATCACATTTTTGAGCTTCGCAGATCTGCTGTAAAAATATCGGTTTAACTTTTAACTCGACTAAGATCAAACCATCGTCAGATAATGATAGTCGTGTGTTCATTGCTCATAAGGAAAAGAAGGACTTCCTACTCTGAGCGTCAGCAATTACATATGCCTTACCCGAGTGATAATCAATGATCAACTCATAATCTTTCAACAATTCTAGTCATCTACGTTGTCTCAAATTCAGATCTTTCTATGACATTAAATACTTTAAACTCTTATAATCGGTAAAAATATGGAATTTTTCACCGAACAAATGATGTCGCCAAATTTTCAAAGCAAACACAATAGTTGCCAACTCTAGGTTATGTGTCAGATATTTTTTCATGCGACTTTAATTGTCTGGAAGCATAAGCTTTTAATTTTCCTTCCTGCATCAAAACACAACCTAAACCATTTAAAGATGCATCACTAAAAATAAAAAATTCTTTACCAGATTCAGGCTGAATCGGAACTGGTGCTTCAGTCAACAGTGCTATCAACTGATCAAAACTTTGCTGACATAAACCAAACAATTCAAATTTTACATCTTTATGTAAAATTCGTGTCATCGGTGTAGCTATCATCGAGAATCCTTTGACAAATCTCAGGTAATAACCAGCTAATCCTAGAAAACTTCTAAATTCAGATACGTTTCTCAGGGGTTTCTAGTCAACAACTGCTAAAATTCATAGTGTTTGTACCTAGTTCTAAATTCAGTTTTTGGCACATCTAAATCTTTTACTCGTAGGTAATAATAGCCAGAATAAAGATCAATCTTCGAGAATATTGTGGCACCTTTCAACTGATCAAACAGATTGTCAATTTGAGGCAGTGGATACTTATTCTTGATTGTAACATTGTTGAGTTGACGGTAGTCAATACACAAACTTATCAATTCGTCTGTTTTCTTAATAAACAGAATTGGTGCACCTTAAGGTGAAAAACTAGGTCGAGCGGAACCTCTACCTGTCAACTCCTGTAGTTGTGCTTTCAACTCTTTTAATTCGATAGGAGCCATTCTGTAAGGTGCTATCAATATCGGTGATGTCCCCGGTACTAGTTCAATAGCAAACTCAACTTCTCTGATCTGCGATAATCTAGGTAACTCTTCTAGAAACACATTGGAATACTCATAAACCACTGGCACTAATTCAAGCATTGGTTAAGACACTTTAGTATCCAATACATAAGCAAGGTAAGCATTACAACCTTTTCTCACATATTTTTGCACTGACATAGTTGATATAACAATAGGCAACCCACTCGGATTATTTGATTCAATACGAAGCGTCTCACCGTTCTGACATTTCAATACAATAAGCTTTTGTCTACAATTCACAACCACATCATGTTGAGTTAGCTAATCCATGCCCAAAATCACATCGAATTCATCAAATGGTAATAACATCAAATTAGCCAAAAAACTGTAACCCCAAGTCATCAAAGGACAATTCTTGCAAACTTTATCAACTAGCACATATTTACTTAGGGGGTTTGATACTTTAACCACGAATTTAGTGGACTCAACAGGTAAATTATTGCTAGATACTAAGTTTGTGCAAAAATATGAATGGGTTGATTTGGGATAAATCAAACTAGTAACATTAGTATCAGAAATAGAGAAAGTACCAGTAATAACATCTGGCGCAGAAGCATCCTCGTGTGCATAAATAGCATAAACCCTAATTAGTGCTCGTGCCTCAGATCTCACGGTAGAGTCTCTCGTTACACCATGGCTACCACTCATATTTCTGGGACTACAAGGTGGCCTACCTCTCACAGCTGTATTACTCGGCCTCGTAGTCTGAGCTTTCTCTTGATTGGATTTCTCTAGGCAATCTCTAAGATAGTGGTCAAAAGAACCACATTTAAAACACGTTCCATTCTTTAGACGACACTCACCATAATGTGGTCTTTTACAGTGCTTGCACTCGGGTCTAGCATCGCTGACACTACTTACACTCGCTACAAATGAAGCATGAGGTTTAGGACTGGAGCATCGAGTACCTTTGCCTCTACTAGAATATCCCACAAAATCTGTAGAATGGTGGTGATGTTCTTTAGATCTCTTCGATGCTAACTGATATGACTTTCCCATCAATTTTTTTCTCGAATCTCGATATGTCATATGTTCTTTAGATCTTTTCCTAGGCTTTATGTGCTCTGTCAACCAGTACAACGAATTCTTGCAGCTCAAGAATTCTAACTAGAAGCTTTATGTCTTCATTTAACCCTTCTTTGAATCTCTTACACATAGCGGTCTCAGTCGGAATACACTCCCAAGCATAATTGCTTAGTCTGTCATATTCTTGCTCATATTCTAATACAGTCATATGGTCCTATTGGAGCTAAAGAAATTATTTACGTTTTTGATCTAGAAATATCTAATTGATATATTTCTTTCGAAACTCGATTTGAAAGAATTCTCATGTGATCTGCTGTTTTGGCACAACAAAAATTAACGTGTTCCACCACTGGTAAGTCTAATCATTCAATAACGATACTGCACACTTAACACACTCAATTGGTGAATAAGATAATTCATCAAAAACTCGTGATTATATTCTCTAACCAGAATTCAGCTCTCTTGGGATCATTTTCACACCGTAGCTCAAAATTCTTCAACCCCGTATTTACGAATCTTATCAACTGGACACTTATTAACTCGGATTAGTTCCATACCTAGAGGAATAACGGTAACTGGTTGGGGAATAGGAGGGGGTGGAGGTGATTTATCTGAGACTTTCTCTTTGCCTTGATCTAACTTCGTACTAGGTCTAACTGGATCTAATTGAGAAAAATGAGCTTAGCCTAACCTAGCTTATGGCTTCTTCTCTTGTGAAATTCGGTTGCAAATTGATAATGGAAGATGATGGACGTATTTTACTTATTTTAATTATCATATAATTACTTAATTAACCTTTATAACCATTAATAATTACACTAAATGCCAAGTCATCATATTCCACTAACATAATTATTGTCTAATTACCAAATAAGGACTTTCACTTTAAAGTTCTATAGTTATTTAATACCTTTAGCTATTAGAAACCAACTTTTGCACTTTACGTGATTTAGTCCTTTTTATCAAATTGAGCATGTAAACGGTAAAATATCTTAACAAAATTTTTGTGCAATATTACTATCATGTTGTAGGCAATAAAATAATAATGAAATAAAATTTTTGACTTCGAATTTGTGGTCTCAAAACCATTATTCTGATTTCACTAAGAACAGGCAATTACAGAGTTAACCTCAACAGAGAGATTAAAATAATTAATTTCAAAAAATTAAGTGATTAAATAAATAATAATAAATGTTGAATAGGGTTAAAAAAGTTCGATTCGATTCAAAAAATAATTTTTTGTGAATTTTGAGTTAATCGAATCAAATTATTTGGTTTTTTGAGTTTGAGTCAAATTGTATTTTACAACTCAAATAATTCAAATAACTCAAATAAAAATTTGATGAACATATCGCTTAGGCAAATATGTGGCCAAAAAATTGTTTTAGGAGACCAAAGATGAATCATAAATTATTGGGGGCCAAAGAACAAATTTGCATTATACTAACATGTAATTTCATAAAACTTTAAAGGACTAAATGAAAACATACCATTTTTGGGGGCCAAGGCCACTACCTGCCCCCTTGTCTTCATCTTTACAATTGAGTCCCTGAAAATTTTGAAAATGTGCAAATCGGTCCATCTAAAAAATATAAAAAAAATCAAAACAATATTAAAAATTTCAAAATATTTATAAATATATAAATTTAAAGAATTAAAAAATATATAAATTATATAAAATTGATAAATTATATTTTTTAAATAATTCTAAAATAATTAATTTGATGCCTTAAACAAGTAAATTATCAAATCAAGTTTATCATACTAATTATCTTTTTTTCTCTCTTATTTTTTTTTAAAGAGTTGTCAAATATATACGATATTTATGTTCGTTAACTTGAAATTTAGTCATATATTAACATTTGATTAAAGTCGTAAACCAACTATAGGTCTAACTAAGGCAAGTGCACCTATCAATTAATAGTATAACTACGGTGAGCAAAGATATCGTTCCCACGAAGACTAAATGTACGAGTAATTATTGTCTTTCTATTATTTGAATGATTGATTGAAAACTAAAATTATCTAAATTGATTAACCACGAGCATGACAAAGAACTATTTAGGAAATTAAACGAATAAACAACCAAGAAGAGAAACAATACCCAAGAAAGAATTCATCTATCATCATTAATCAAAATTAAGCGATTTCTTCACTTAGTATCTTGATTCGTAGAAATTCCTAATTTATGCTAATATCTCTCTTCAAGACTAAGAGCAACTGACTCTAAGTTGACTCTAAGACACATAATAAACTTCAAATAAATCAAAAGGAGATATTCAATCTTAATGGAAATCTACTTCAGATTCGACTTCAATGGTGTTTCTTGAGTTGTTTTCCTGGATATTCTATGATGACTCACTCTCATCTTCTTATCTTTGTCATATATAGGTCTTAGAAATCCCGAAAAACCTAAAAATTGTGTTTTTCCACATGTTTGGAGTGCGATTCAAAATTTTGACATGGCCTGGCAAATGGCTGTGTGGCAGCCCGTGTGGTTCACACAACCATGTGTGCAGCTCATGTGGAATGATCCAGCCCATCAAGCTCCTGAAACTTGCTTCGATTTTCCAATTTTTGCTCGTTTTCGCTCATTTTGCTCCAAAATGCTCTCCAAAGTATAGAAACACGAATTTAAAGTATTAGGAGCATAAAATTCACCATTTTAAAGTGAATTATCATCCAAAAACGCATTAAGAAAGAGGCTAAAACATGTTACTCTTGGCATTTATCAACAATATTTTCATATGGCCTGTTTAATTTTTTTAATTTAACTCGAATAAATTTATTAGACTCAACTCAAAGTATTTCAAATCGAATTAAGATGATAAAATATGACTCATCAACTTAACTAACTCAATTTTTTTCACTTGATTCGATTAAAAGTTTACCTCTAACACTGAATGAGTAAAAAAGAACTAAGTGCATAGTTTGAGAGGTTATTCTTTTAGCTTACCCTAACAATAAATAAATTAATATATATACACAAAATGATATGACTATAACGTATTTAAATATAAAAAAATAAATTTATATATATATGAAATAACATGACTATAATGTATTTAAATATAAAAAAACAAAAGAATAATTAACAGTGTAACAGTAAGCTAATGTGGCATGTTAAATCATCATTTCAAACAAAAATTTTAGGTTAAATTTTACAATTGATCCCTATATGTTTTTTTCATTTTGAGCAATTTAATTTTTTTTATGTTCTTTGAACTTTCCTTTTTTTTTTCTTCTTTTTCCATTCTCTTCTCCTTCTCCATTTGTTTTCCTCCCTTCTTCATTTCTTTTAATGTAGTTTTTCTATGTTTCCATTTGTTAAAACTAGTCCCTATACTTTTATTTTTTGGACCAATTTAATTTTTTCTTTTTATTTCTTTACTTTCCTTTTATTTTTCTCTCATTTCATATTCTTCATTGCAGAAGCATAATCCTTGCCCACCAAATAAACCAAGGCCTAATTGCTTTCAGATATTCTTAATCAAATTTTGATTTGAATATAACCTAATTTTGAAACTAAAATTGGATTGAACTAATCAATATAAAAAATCATATCCTTAATCAAATCTAAACATAAACTGAATTATTTATATTCAAAGCAAATATTTTCTGTTTCCATATTTTTATAGATTCGTGTAGATTATTCCTTTTCCTTTTCTTTTCTAAAGAATAAAATTAAGCAAATGGTAAAATTGATCTAAACCTTCTTGGATATTCCAAACCAAGCTTGATTGGAATTCGAGGATGGATGAACTGAAGAGAGAAAGAAAGCATGGAACCAAACCGATTCGGGTAAAGTTAAGGGTAAGTTTCGTATGGTGGTTGTTTTAGTCATTTAGAAGGTAAAGCTCATTTAAAGAATCCATGAAACAACATAGTTTTGAGAGGGCAAGAATGTTGTAGGTAAGATAGATGAGGTGGTTGTGGGGGTTGGTTAGGAGGTTAATGGAACGGGCTTTTGAAACTTTGTTAAGGGTGGACTACTATAAGTCATGACTGGCGAGGCCTTTGAGTGAGGTGAGCTTGTGGACTAGGTCATTGAGAGATCCAAATTGGTTTGTTAAAGCGATTATGGACGATGATGGACGATGAAGGTTTGTAATTATGGGGTGAGAATATGCGAAGCAAGTTTTATTTTAGTTTCAACTTTCGCCTTTTTTTTTCCTAAACATAAAAAAGTTTTAACAAATGGAAAAAATAGAAAAACCATATTAAAAGAGATGAAGAAGGGAGGAAAATAGAGGAAAAAACATAAGAGAATGAAAAAAAAGAGGAAAAAAAGGGAAAGTTAAAAGAACATAAAAGAAAAATTTTAAGTTGTTCAAAACGAAAAAAAATGGGGATCAATTGTATAATTTAACCTAAAATTTTTGTTTGAAATGATGATTTAACGTGCTAAATCAGCTTACTGTTACACCGTTAACGATAATTAATGATTCAATGATTAAAATGTTCCAGCATATTAACATAAGTGACTAGACATAATATTTCAAACATAAGTGACTAAAATGTAATCTGAAGTAAACAAAAATGACCATTAGGTTTATTAGGTAAAAAGAAACCATGTTCATAAGTGACTAGACGATTCAATAATTTACCTTAAATATAAATCCTTTAAACTAAAACAAAACAATAGTAAAAAGAAACCATGTTTTTACTTCACCTATTATTTTTGAGTATTTTTATTAGGTAAATTATAATAGGTCACTTTATTTTTATTAGAATTATTTTAAGTTTTCTATTATTTTAATTAAAATAATTATTCAAATTGATAACTACCCTCAACAATTTTGTTAATTCATTAATAGATTGTTGGTATTTTAAAAAACGTTTTTACTAAAACTAAATAATTAGTCTAAAACATTCCTTTTTTACAACATAATCCATTGCTTTCGTCTCTATCACTCCTCGCCCCGGCCCCCGGCACCATAATAGCCATCTATTTGCTATTTGCTTTCAATGTTGCTGCAAGTTAAAAAAAGTTCCATTCTGTGATGAGGTATGAATGTTGTTGGTTTCTAATCTAATGGTGGAAGGATCAATGCCTCCTATTGTTCTGCCACCTTTTGATGTTGAGTGGGTTTGGTTTTGTCACACTTTGAATCCAATAAGCTCAAATTTATTTAATGTAAATTCTATTTGATTGATGAGAAAGTGTGAGATTAGGAAGCACAGACATAGCTCATCCCTCTTTGTACTGGTGTCGTATGTGTGTCCAACACGAATATTCATCAGACACACCTGGATACGTATGGGACACGCCGAAATGTCAATAAAAAAAAGAGGTCGGACACAGCTGTTTAAAAAGGGGCACGTGACAGACGCAGGAAAAGTAGATGGTGGCTGACGAACAACAGCTGAAATTTTGGCTTTCAAAAATAGCAGATGAACAGTTAGTGTTGGGAAGAAGATGACGTAAAGAAGAAATGTAAAATTTGGGGTTTCCTATTAATGAAATGCTGAATTTTACTATCAGCCTATGTAAATATTAGAAAGACTTAAAAGTTAAAACTTTAAATAGTCAATCAAAATAGTAAAATAAAAACTAAAAAAATTTAGCTTATTTAAGAAGCTTTTGAGCTTTGTACTTGTTTTTTTGCCTTTGACGTTTACATTTTTCACATTTCAAAAAATATTTTAAACATTCATCACTTTTATTTCCATTCTCCTACTTTCAAAGAACATGGAAGTTTGATGCAATTGAAGGTAAGTTTAATATTTTATTTTTTTATGCTTTGAATGGGTTACATTTTTTTTAGATAAGTTTGAATGAGTTACATTATTTTATCTGTTTAGTTATTTTATTTGTATTTTTGTATGTTAAATAATTGATTTTTGATGATTACTCTTGAAGCATACATTGATTTTTTTTGGTTATTACTTTAGGTTTTTAATTATGACATTTCAAAGTGATTGTGGAAGTGTTGGCTCATCAAATAATATTACTAATGTTAGTGTGTCTCAAGATGATATTAGTAGCATTCCTATTTGGAGATATGTTACTAAATTACCAAAAAATATTGAAGGATGCAGGAATGATAGTTTTGTGTGTAATTTTTTGTAATGTTACATTTAAGGGGTCATACTCTAGGGTTAAAGCACATTTATTGAAACTAAATGTGCAAGGAATTCCAGTGTGTCCTAAAGTAACATTAAAACATCTTGATGAAATGCAAAAATAGTTGAAGATGTGAAACTCAATTTGCAACAAAAAATAGTTTCATTGCCACCTAGTTCTTAAACACTAGCATCTTCCTTTGGGCCAAACACAACCTCACTCCAAGGGCGTAGTTTAGGTTCTAAAAGAAGAAAAATGTACTTTATAATAGTTGTTAAACCTTGCTACTTAAGAGAATTTAGATAGTGAATTTGCTCAAATGTTTTATTCAGGTGGATTGCCTTTTCATCTAGCTAAGAACCATCATTATCTGAATGCATTCACCTTAGTTAGTAAGAATTCAATTATGAGTTACATACCTCCAGGGTATAAAACTTTAAGGACTACATTGATACAAAAAGAACGAGTAAAAATAGAGAGGTTGTTACAATCTATAAAGGGAACATGGAGAGAAAAATGTAGTCTTGTATGTGATGGATGGAAGAATGCACAAAGATGACCTTTGATTAACTTTATGGACGTTTCTAAAGGTGGATTTGTTTTCTTGAAAGCCATCAATTATGAAAAGGGATACAAGGATAAGTTTTCTGTGGCAACTTTAATTAAAGATGTCATAAGTGAGGTTGGGCACAAAATTTTATTCAAGTGATAATCGACAATGCACCGGTTTGTAAAGCTACGGGACCATTAATAGAGACACAACATCCTCATATCTTTTGGACACATTGTATGGTATATAATTTTAATCTTGCTCTTAAAAATATGTGTTGTAAAAAACATTAAAAAGAATAAGGCTACATATGATATTTTGTGTTGGATAAATAATGTTGGTGATGATGCTATCTTTATAAGAAACTTCATAATGAATCCCTCTATGAGGTTCGCAATATTTATTTCTTTTGTGCCTTTGAAATTACTTCCCATTGCTAATACTTGATTTGCTTCTAAGACTGTGATGTTAAGAAAACTTAAGATCATTAAACGGGGTCTCCAAAATATGGTTATTAGTTATTAATGATCTTCTTCTAGAGAAGATGATGTTTCCAAAGCCTCTTCGGTAAAGGAAATAATTTTGAATGACCTTTGGTGGGATTAGATTGATTATATCCTTTCTTTTATGGGGCTTATGTATGATATGCTTCAAATTATGGACACGAATAGCCCTACTCTTCACTTGGTTTATAAGATGTGGGATGGAATGACTGAAAACGTGAAGACAATCATTTATAGGCATGAAGGGAAGAAAGGATATGAGAGATCTATCTTTTATGAAGTGGTATATGATATTCTTATTGATCGATGGACTACGAGTAGTACACCACTTCATTGAATGACTCATTCTTTAAATCCAAGGTAAACATAGATTATTCCACTTATGCTTATTTTTATTCTTTTATACTTGTTTTATTTATTATTAATTAAACAATTTTAAATTTATTTATTTGCATAGGTATTATTGTAGTGATTAGCTTAATGAGGTTCCAAATTGCCTTCTCCACATAAAGATGTAGAAATCTCAGAGGAAATGAATAAGTGCGTAAGAAGATATTTTCCTTCTATCAAAGAAAGGAAGATTGTTTTCCAAGAGTTTGCAAGATTTTTGGGAGCAATAGATGTTTTTGGTTCATTTGATTCACTATAAGATAGATGGCTTTTGGATCCCAAGTCTTGGTGGTTAGTTCATGAAACTTCAATACCTTTGCTCCAAAACTTAGCTTTGAAAGTCATCATCATCTTGTTGTGAGAGGAATTGGAGTACATATCTTGTGTTCTAGGTTTAGAGTGCGCAACAGAACGTAGTGGTGGAACTTATGGTACACAATTGTTCTGTTAGTTGAAAATTTCGGGGACAAAATTTCTTAGAGGAAGGGTGAATTGTAACATCTCAAATTTTGGGGTTAGAAGTTTTGACGTTTGTGGTTAGGGTCAGTGAGTAAGTCGAGCAATTGGGTTTGTTTCTGTGTTGTAAAGTCAGAATGAGCATGCTGGTTTGGTTGTAGTGAGTGTGTTAGTTTAACTTTGGGTCTCAGGTTCGAATCTTTGTGAATGTTTTAAAAGGGTCAATTTTATTTTAGTTTGTTTAAAGTTTCAATACTTATTTATTTATTTTTATTTTTATTTTTGTATCTGAAACAGAGAGTTATCCCAAAACAATCTTTTTCACGTTCATCTTTCTCATGTTAAACTTTTTTCTATCATTTTTCATTGGTTCCAAAATTGTAGATTATTGTTATGGAGTCTTTATAGTTTTCAATTTCCTGCGTTCTGACTTTCTTTTCTGTTATTTGCCTTCATTCAATTTAGTTTCGAGACGGTGATGTCACTGAGTTTCAGATTGAGGTTGCAGTGGTTCATCGGATGTTTTAGGTGTTTTCAATTGCAAATAGGTGTGTTCTGAACTGCTTAAACTTTGATATTGAATTGTTGTCTGATTTTATGGAATTTGACGATCTCTTGTGTGTCTTTGAAATTGTGTGAATCGGCTGCGCATTATTGATGGATTTTGGGGAAATCTATAAATTTGGGTGTGGATTGAGTTGTTAGCGCTTGGGGGTTCGATTTACTGTCACAAAACCTCAATTTTAGCTTGTTCTGATCTGGTTTCGTTACCACATGGGTGGCAACACGGGCGTGTGTCGCACACGGGGGACTCACATGCTCGTGTGAAATTAGGGGTTATGGTTATTGGGCAATTTTTGGTGCCACAAAGCCGTGTGGCTGAATTTGGGGATTTTAGTCGATATTCACATGGACGTGTAAGACTTCCACACTGTTGTGTCTGCCCTGCACCTTATTTTAGGAATTTTGTATAGAGAGTTACATGGGTTGTTCATACGGTCATGTTACTCGATCGCACGGGCGTGTGTCATAGTCATACGACCATATGCCTCCTTTCACATAGGCATGAGCTTCTTCACACAGGCGTGTGCCTCTTCGACATAGTGGTGTAAACCTCCACACGGCTGGGGCACACAGCCGTGTGGCTTTATTTCACAATTTTTTCTTTTGTGTCAAATTTTGACTTGTTTGTGTTTCTGTGTCTTTCGACCCTTGGCTAGGCATTAGTAAGGGTGGTTGGGACTCTGTTTTGGCTCAAATTTGTGTGTTGCTTGTAATCAAAGCACTAATTTAATGATTTGTTTAAGTGTTATGTGATGTTACTTAGTAAATAAGTACCGTCATAACTGATCCTGAATCTGATCGATTGAAAATGTGCACCTCTACTTCTGTTTGACTGTTGTATGATTGTCTGTAAGTTGTGTACCTTGTGCATACGCATGAAAATTTGGGATTTGGTTGTAAAGTGAAGGAAGTTTGATTCGGCAGTTTAACTGCATTACTTGATAGTGGTGATACTGCAATATACACATATGTTAGCTCAGTAGCATATTGATATTTTAGTGGCTTAGTTCCACATTGTGGTGTGTAGGGTGGATGAGCCTATCATGGTCCTATGTGGACTGCAGGGTGGATGGGCTCGTTGTAGCTCTTATATGGTGTGTAGAGTGGTTGAAGTGGTGTTTGGATGGTTGGGGTGGGTTTTGACTTGTTGCATTCATACGTATCTGATTATATGTGTCTTATTATGTGAGTAATGAGGTGTTGATGATATGGTAACTTGAAATGATGTGTTTTTGTTAATACGTAATTTGGTATGTTTTGGAATCACCTTGCTGACTGGTTTATCGATTGAGTTTTCTGTGTATGATTCGAGTTTATGTTTTTTTCTAGATTATTTGTCGTGTCATTCCATTTTCCGTCATTTGTTTTGTTTCGGACTCACAGTAAGCTCACCCCTTAGTTTTCTCCCTTTCAGGTACTCTCATGTTCTGTAGTTGGACTTGGCATTTTAGAGGTCTCGGAATGATTATTTGGAGTAAAGCGAATAAACTTTTCTTTAATTCTAAATTTATTACATTGATTTGGTCTGTAGTTGTTTTATATGAATTGTGGTATAAATATTTATTTTGGACTGAATTTTAGAAACTACGAAAGTATATTTCTGAATATTTTTTAACGTAACTTAATTTTCCATTTTGAATCCTAAATCGTTAAACGGTTTAGTTCGAATTTAGCAAACTGTGTGCAAAATGAGATTTTAACAATTCATTTTGTAAAATTACTTTTGGATCACTTCGGTGGTTAATGTGAGCTCCGAGATCTAGCTAAAACTTCTAGGCCGAGTTTCAGAGTGTTACATCTAAAATTGGTAGCCAATTGCCATCTCATTTTTCTGCATGAACTGCAAACCTTTGTGTTGAAAATGTCCTAACCTCTTATGCCACAATTCAGAGTCACTGACTTGACACTTGAATGCCACTTGCTCCTCCTTGAGTGGATTCAATGAGAAACTATTCTTTTGCATCTTTATCCTAAATAATACATTGCCACAAGAGTCAAAGATTAGACACATTCCTTCTTCAAACATTACCTTGAATCCCTTATCTACTAATTGCCCCACACTTAACAAGTTTTGTTCAACCTCAGGTACAAACAAAACATTTCAAATCAACTTTGTTCCAGCACAACTCTCTATTGCTACTGTGCCTTTTCCTTTCACTTCTAGGTATTTTCCATTTCTTATCCTTACTCTAGACTTCAATAACCTATCAAGATCTTTAAACAACTTCTCATCACAAGTCATGAGATTGGTGCAACCACTATCAACTAACCAATTTTCACATGGAGTGCTTAATAAGAATCAATAAACAACAAATAGTTGTTCCTCTTCTTCTTTAACTACAGCATGTGCTTTACTTTGTTACTGATTTTTTGGTTCCTTGCAGAAGCTCTCAATGTGCCCTATCGAGTTGCATCTTCTACACTTTACATCTGGCCTTCTCCAACACCTGAAATGAGGATGATTTTGTTTTCCACAAAACTTACATGAAGAATACTTGTGAGATTTTTAGTACCATTACCTTTTGCAACAGCTTCTGAATCATTACTGCCACCACTCTTCTTCCCATTCCACTTCTGGTCTTTTCTTCTTTTACTCTATTGCATCTTAGCCTTCAAAGCTCCTTCTACACTTCTTTCTATGCTTCTTTCCTGCCTCATTAGCCTCTTATACTCTTGTGCTTGTAAAGCACTAATAAACTCCACTACTCTCAACTGAGTCAAGTCCGTAGTGTTCTCAAAAGAGGCAATAGTTGCCTTATATTTGTCAAGCACAAAGAAAAATATTTTTTGCATCAGTCTAGAATCAAAGAGGTTAGTCCCAAGAACTCTTACTTGATGGCAATATCTATTAGCTTGTCCGAGTATTCTTTGATTAACTTAAACTCCTTCATTTGTAGCCTCTCAAATTCTCTGATCAAGTTCAACACCTTCATGCTCTTGATCCCCTCAACTCCTTGATACTCAGCCTTGAGGTAGTCTCATATCTCCTTCATTGATCCAAAAGCCATAACTTTATTGAATAGGGTCGGTGAAATTGAAGCATAAAGACAAGACTTTGCCTTAGCCTTCCTGGTGATTCTCTCCTTGTGCATTTTGATTTGGTTCATAAACCTCAAGTCTTCCTCGACAGCTTCCCAATAATCATAACCCTCCAGGTATGCTTGATAATTCTCTCTATCAAATACAAGTGAGGCTAACACGGACAAGTTACTCAATCCCAATTCCATTTTCCTCAAAAACCTCACAACTGTATCTCTCAAATTTTCTCTCAAAACTCTCACAAAACTTTTCTCATAGGTCCTTCAAGAAAAATAGATCTTGATACCACTGTTGGTTTAGCAAAGAACTAATTGAAGCATAAAACAATTATGAATGAAAGGGATGATTTAATTGATTAACAAAGCAACCCTTATATACAAGTCCCAAGTAACAACTTCAACAAAAATTCAAATTACTACAACTACTAACAAACTAACAACTCCTACTTCTACTAACAAGCTAACAAATTTCCCTAGGACTTAGTGTTATTTAAAAAAAAAACAACTTGCAGCCTTAGAACACTAACACATACTCACCATCCCCAAGTACAAGCTATATATATATATATTTGCATTCATCATAGAAGTGAAAACATCTCATATTTGCAGCTACCCAACTGATCCATAATTCGATATAACAAAGAGGCAATTGGCAAATTTTCCAAAACAAGGTTGAAAAATAACATCAATTCATATAATAAGTAAAACAATAGCTCATGAAATCACCCCATCAATGAGAAAATAACAATGAAAATGACAAGTTGAGACTAAAAGATCCAATTAAAAAAAAGAAGCAAACCCATTAACGAAACATGCGAAGAAAACCCAAAATTTCAAATATATGAAAAACTATCCTTGAAGAAAAATACAGTATTTTTTAATAGAGAACCAAGGGAAATTTGGGAAAAGAAAAGAAGAAAACCAAAAGGACATTTATATCGTGAAAATGAGATGGCCCATAATTAGAAATTAGTTTTTTTTAGCTGTTCAAAATCTGAAACATAAATCAATTTAATTTCAAGTTTCTAATTCTATTTTTCAAGAAAAGGGATCTTAAAACTACCCATAATACTCAAATATTATTTAATCAACACAAATATATGAAACATAAATCTATTTAATTTCGAGTTACTAGTTCTATCTTTAGGAAAATGGATCTTAAAACACATGTAATAAAAGTGTCCTATTTTTTGGTTTAAAATATCAAACAATGTTTGTATAAATGACTTAATTCATTAATAATGAAAGTTGGAATGATGTAATTTATTAAATTCAAGAATTATCAATATATAAAATTTAATATTAAGTTGAAAAATTGTCCCCCATTTTCTTCGTAGCTCATCTTTATTTCTTGATTTTATTAATAATTTCCATCACCATCTTCTACCAAAGCTATCTCAAGTTTTATTATCAGGATTTTCAGTACCATATTGGTATTTTTATTTTATTTTATTATTAGTATTTGTGAGTATCAGTCTATTTTAATATATGGATTCAGATTTATTAATGTTTTTTAAATATTTTTTATATTATGATTTTATACAAAGCAGGGATAGGGTCACTATATATATATATATATATGTTTACAGTTTAATTTTTTAATTTTTAATAAAATATATTATTACATAACTAAATATATCTCAATTGCATAAGTATAAATATATCTAAAAATATAAAATTTAAATTTATTAAATGAGTAAAATTAGATAGTTCTATTTTTTTATAGTTCTTGGTCTTGGATCAAGATCAAGTTTCATTTTTGTAAATTATGTATGAGGGAGTTAGTTTGTAATTTAATTATTTAATTCATTACTATTAACTGTTGATTTTGACAGTAACTATTAATACCATTTTATTTATTTAAAACGAAGATATGAAATTACTTTATTGGAGAAGTACTTTAATTTATTATTAAAATAGGATATTATAAGCTTCAACAGTTTTATAGTAAACCACAAAAAAAGAAAATAAAAGCAGACATATGATGATGGCAATTTAGTAAAATGCATTTTAAAGCAATTTTACATTTAAATAATAAAATTTTATGTTTTAATTAAATGAATCAAATAAAATAATATAATATATTCAATAATGGGTTAAGTAATTTTATATTGTGGTAATACTATTATCAAAGGTAATCTTTCACTTAGTGAATCAAATTACTTTAAGAGGATGTTTGGTTCAAATAATATCACATTTGATTCATCATACATTTCCAGGGGTAATGTAAGATTCCATAAAAACATTTCCCTCATTTGGATTTCAAAAATGATCTTACATTCTTAATGGTGCAAAGACTATAATATAACAGATAATTTCAATGGCACGTCTTCCTTAAGTAATTTTATATTCTGATGGTAATCTGAAATTTTTATTTAATTCATGTTGTTAGTGTCAATTATTATAATTGTCAACTTCAGCACTAATTGCAACTCAAAAAATTTTGACAACTTAGCTTATTTGAGATACCTATAAACTCCCAATTATTATTATATTGTTAATTGTGATAAATTTTTAAAAATGAGAATGTTGAAGTTTGCGTTTGAAATTTAAAGAAAAATGTTAAGTTTGTGAGGAAGGTCACAAAGTCAATACCTTATTAATTACTTGTCCCCAGTCCTGGTTGAACTTCAGATGTGCTATTTGATTACAGTCCTTTAAAACATTTACAGATAAATTAATTTATTGTCGAGTCAACCATATTTGTAAAACAAAATAACTTTTCAACTGGACTTTATTTTTTAGTTAGATTTTGTTGAAAAAACTGATCAGTTTAGAAATTAATTTTGTTGCAAGGCTAAAAATTAAAATTTTTTAAAATCGAGTGATTGTATTGTTTATAGCAATAAAATCCTATCCATATTAATACTTGTGCATTGAATTAAGCGGGCTACAATATTTCTTGCCTTTTAATCAAAACAATCTTTTCCGAATCTCTGTTATTCTTAAACTTTAATTTATGTTTATTTAAATATCATTAATTGATTGCACAAAATGAAAATTGTATTAATATTTAGTGGGAATATTAATTTATCTCAAAGGTTAAAAATCGAGAAAATAAACTCTCTCAAAATATAGTATTTATTTTGGGCAATAAATTACACTAGATTTTGATTGAGTATCAACGATTAAGTGGTATATGTTTGGCTTAACTAATGACATGCATTTATAATTAAGTATTTGTATCGTTGGTTAAGTGCCTTAATTTTGTGTCTAAAATTTTGAGTTCAAATAACACACTTTTGGGAAATTTAATAAATTTTTGTTTTTAGGTCTATCTTTGTTCGTTGGGCTTAAATATTATTTTTGGTCAAATTATGTTAGAATGAGCTCGTTGGTTTAGTGATAAGATTTTAGCTTACACTATGATCTCGTGTTTGAATCCCCACATGAACGTGTGGAATGACGGAAATGTGCAAGTGTACACAATTGCAACAAGTAATAAAGTGACAAGTAAATGTCGAGTTATCATACCCACAGGGACTGTGAAAAGAATTATTTATGAATGCTATTTAAAACACTTTGGTGAAGAAAAATATTTTGTTTGAAGAGGGTGATTAAAAACTAAGATTTTAAACTAAGTGAACTAAATAAATAAATCTCAAATGCACGATTTCAAAATACGATTTTAATCAAGATGACATCAATGTGTTAGATTAATTACATTTCTTAACTTAGAATTATTAAACTCATGTTTATATTGTTACGAATAAGTTCACAGCAACTCGGTAATTTGCTAACTTATGAACATACTTACCTACCAAAATCCATTTATCTCTTGACTATATCCCTATGTCAATTCAAACAATTAACTCGATTTAATAAGCACATAAAAGACTATGTGAGGTAACAAAGTATCCTTACCTTGAAACAGTTTAATCACAATAATCTTGTAAGTTATACAAGGCAAATGTATCGTCACATACCGTTGCTAATCTAACCCTCAGCTACCTTAGATGATTAAACATGCAATGATTAAGTACTGTGTCCATTAATTACAATTTCAATCCGTTTAAATAATTAATTCATTCGTTACCTAACAATTGTAATGCAAGAATAACTTAGTCATGATTTTACTTAATTAAGCATCTTACCGAGGCCTATAACAACATAAACACAATTTCAATAATTTTAACAAACGAAATGCAATCAACCTAACGCGAATTAAATTCAAGCTAAATTGATTAAATTAACCATTCAAACAACATAAATATTCATAGATATGTTCAGCATAACAACAACAAAAATTAAAGAGATAGGGAACAAGAATCAAATCCGGTGTTTTTCCGTGGCTTGACTAGTTGCTCCGTTCTTCCTTCTCCGTTGTCCTCGTCGACCAAGGCTGCTATGAACACTTAATTGCTGCTCCAAATAGCTAATGAATGCCCCTTTCCCAAGAGGAGAAATCGGCAAGAGAGCAAGGGAATTTTGGAATGGAAAAGAAAAGAGAAAGTGGAGAGAAGAGAGGAAAGATGTGAATGCTTGAGGTGTGTTTCTAAAATGACCAGCCTAAGGGGGTTTTTATAGCTAAGGAGGACTGCTAAAAATAGCTAAAATTATCAGCCAAAGAGCCATCCCTTGGCCGGCCACACATGTGGCAAAGTTTATAGTTTCAACGTTGCTAATTTAGTCTTGGGGCTAATCTATAAAGCCACCAATTGTGGAAGGGTTTGAATGCCACTTGAACAAGTCTTCAAGGGCCTCTTTGCAAGATTAAATAATCAGCTAATAAGCTAATTTGGGTCAGATCTTGGGGCGGTTTTTGGGCTGTCCATTTCTTGGTCGGTTCGTTTCAGTTCAACTGGACGACTTTTTCATAATTAAATAATAGTAATTTATTAACCCAAATTAAATTGGATATAAATTAAAATTAATTATATTATGAAATAATACATATAATTTTGGACCTTCCTAGGCTAAAATTTAGTTCTCCTCGATACTTCAAATTGCTTCTCGATTTTGTTCTTCTAGCAGTGTCTGCCGAGCCATTTTTCACCCTTTGTGCAAATCTGTCGAAAATAACCAAAATTCATCAAAATTAATTATAAAATTAACTAAAATTCAACATGTTCATATTTTAAGTGCACTTTGAATATTTCTTAAAATTAATTATTTTTTGACAAGAATTTTATCGAAACTGTATGATTTTAAGTTAAAATGGGTACGTAAAAATATGTAAATTTCCGTGTTTCCAACGTGTTGGCAATATTATTGTTATTTCTATTTGAGCTGGTCATGTGGTAGTTGTGGTTTATTTGTGGAAAAAAGCTGATTAATTATCAGAATTTGAATTTGAATAATATTGGTTTTGTTTTAAAGAGATAAAATAAATAAAAGATGTTGTTTACCCTCTTATTTTTGGAACAAATTGTTGTTATTTTATTTCATTTTTCTTTTCTATTTTATTTTGTTTTCCCCTCAACCCACGTTTTGGCTTTTGATCTCCCACTTCATGATGTTTTACACGTTCCCTGATTGTGCAATGTATTTGTTTCTTTTTCAATTCAATTTTGTTCTCCTTCTAGCCTCTCACGTCTATTCTCGTTCCTTTCGTTGCTGTTGGTGCTTTCAAATTCTTGCGTTCCATATTTTTGTTTTGCAAGTATTTTTCAATTTTTTTAGGTTTTTTTAGTTGATTTTCAATCCACAAAGGTAAGGTTTATCACTTTTACTCGATTTTTTTGTTGCAAGTGTTCGTTAAGCGTGTGCGTTGGTTGAATTTCAAGTTTATGGTGCGAAGGGTGTATTTTGGATTAACTAATTAATTCGGTTCATTTTAGGGGACGTTCGTGAGATGAGTGGTGATCCTCCAACGACCTAAATTCCATGTTTTTACTATCCGTTAAGTGGTAAGAGTTTTGATTATGTTTTAGATGGTTTTAGTTAGTTGTTTATGAAGAACATTCGTTTAAATTCGCAAACCGTTAGGTTGTGTTAGCTGTTGGTTTAGGTGTAGAATTATTCGATTGTGGAACTACATCAGAAATTATTTACGTGTGTACTAAAACACGAAAAAATAGTAGTCGACGAAAGCTAAAAAAGTTCACTATCGACCTCACACGGCTGTGTGCCAAGCCATGTGGTAGGCTGTGTGCCACATGACCGTGTGACAGGCTATGTGCTGGGTCGTGTGTGATACACGTGTAATGGGAAATTTTTGCCCGGTTCCATCCAAAAAAAACAAACCAAGAAATAAAATAATAATAAGTCTAAAGCATCAAGCCCAAATGAAAAGGGGCCCAATGGCCCAAAACAGTTAAACATTTTCAAAATAGCCAGAAACCTTAGGGTTTCTGGCCCTATTCCTTTCAAGCCACCCAAGGCACCTCGTCCCGAGGCCTGACGCACCCTTTTTGACTCTATTTCACCAAAGTAGCAAAAGGTCTGCCTTTCTCTCCACTGCTGACCAAGCGTCAAACCTGCAAAAAGGATGAAAGGACAGAAACCATATGCAAAAATAGTAGCAAAGAGACAGAAGCAGTGTAACACCTTAAACCCGGCCTAGACGTTACGGCCGAATCTGACGTGTCACATAGAAGTGTTTTACGAAATCAAAGTCTAATGGGGAAATTCATTTAGTAAAAATCCAATTAGTTCTTACTTTTTTTAGTACTATTTGGTAAGTTATAAAAAAACCCACACGGTAAAATGGTTTGTTATTGCAGGTTTAAATTCGCAGAAGCTACTCCTCGTACAGTAATCTTGAGGTTGAAAAATATGTGTTTGCCTTGAAAAATAGTTTTTGTTGTGAAAACTTATTTGTATTCGTTAAGCAGTTCAAAATAACAATTAAAACCCAATTAAAAGAAAATTTAAAAAAACTAGAGGCCTTATTACATAAAAATCACCCCAAAGTAAAATTTAAATAGCTGGTCTAGAATAAAATATTAGCGAATGTGTGACCACCTCCGAGTCCTCGTAACTCTAAATCATCTAAGGTCGGGGATTTCCTGCACAGTCAGAAGGAAAGAGTTACGAGAACTCAGTATATAATCCCCTATCATGTAGTAACAATCTGGGCCTGAGCCCTTTCCAGTATCAGGGTGGGCCTTAGTCCAATACGATATCAGTACAGTGCGAGCCTTAACCCAATATGGAAACAATGTGGGCCTAAGCTCGTTACAGTATCAGTATGATGCAAGTATGCAAACCCAACCCAATCCAGCCAAACACACCACCTGTACCAACCCTACACGCCATGTGGGGACAAAGTCGACTCACCTAGCCCACACACCATTATTGTAGCATAGCTGCCAGTAATAATATCGAAATAGAGCTGCCAGTGTAGTATATGTGGCAAAGCCACCAGTAACAGTAATTGTGGCAAAGCCACCAGTAACAGTACTTCCTCCATAACAGAAGCCCAACCCATGTAGTATGTTATGCCATAAATTATACGTGGATGCAATATGTCATGCTCAGTAATAGTCAAATAAATATCATAGAGCATACGGTCATACATATCATAAGGCCATAACAATCATTTTATCTCCTAGGGGTATAACGGTCGTTCTACCCTTCGAGGGTATTTCGATAATTTACCCATCGAGGGTATTTCGATTTTACGACAGTATTGATTCATGATGTACAGATACACATCTGACTGCGAAAATGAGTGAACAGTTCACCCCTAAGCCTACATTCATTCAAAGTATACCATCAGTTTCCAATCATTAATATTCACAATACTTAAACCCATATCGCCACTCACTACTCACCTTGAACGAATGAGAAATGCTTCATGCTCTCGGATATCCAAATAAGAATAGATCTCACGACCTCGCTGATTATTTTCTTGAATAAAAAACCTATAAGACTGGATTGTTAACAAGAATAAGACTTAAGACCCCACTATTAAAACACAACATCATCGATGAACAAACCAACCTACCCCTTCAAATATTCGATTGGAAGGCGAAAGAAGAATTTTGGATGCCTTTGCACTTCTGAAGAACCCTCTTGAATCGCAATGAGAGTAGCACGAGAGAAATGAAGTAACAATTGGTCAGTATGATTATTCGGTTTTGAGAAAGAATAGAAGAACACAAGTGCATTCGATTTTTAAAAGAAAAGCAGTGAATAACTTTTGATCACTTACCAATAGTCAGAACCTTTGTAGAAGATTGACGGAGAGAAGGATTAACATTAGATATATTCGGCCAGCCTAGGATAGAAGATGAACAGAAAGTAAAAGAAGAGACAGGAAGGTTCAGCTAAGAAGATAGAAAAATAAAAGTAAGGATGCAGAGAAGGAATGACACGAATGATCAATTTGCAGCACAAAAAGACCCAGAAGGAAGTTAACATAAAGATGTACGAGTGGTCAATTTTTAGTTTCGACACTAGAGAAAAAAGAAAGAAAAGCCAAACTCCCAAATGCCAGAGAGAAAATTCGGCACTTATATAATCATCAAATGCTGAAATGCCAGCCCCAAAATCCCCCTTAGCTGAATTGCACAAACAAGTCTCCCAAATGGTACAAACATTCCCACACACTCCAACTTCCTTGATTCACTCCACAAATCTCTCTATAATCTTCTCCATAAGTGCTCCCACAATCTCTTCATGACCAAATCAACCCCTCAACCCTCAGACTTCTATTGCAACACAAACTCTAGCCATCCTAGATACAAAATAAAAGCCCCTTATACTACACCAACACTCAAACCTCAGACCCCCTTGCCACACTTGTAACACCTCCCTACTGCACCACAAGGCTTTTTGTGACTAAAGGCAAGCACAATAATTAATAAGACCTAGGTTCTAGCGTCTAGATCCTTTTAAGAGCAAATTTAAAAATTATGCAAAAGCCAAAACTTGAACTTAGGCTTCTCAAACACTCCCATACACACCCAAATCACTTAGCCATTAAAGCAAACAATTTGTGTGAAAACATGCAAAAATTAAAACTCAAATTTTTGGGGCGTTACAACTCTACTCCCCTTAATGAAATTTCGGCCTCGAAATTTACCTGGTTAGAAAAGGTGAGGGGTTTGTCGTCGCATCGCCTCTTTGGGTTCCCACGTGGCTTCCTCTAAACTGTGATTACGCCATAGCACCTTGACTAAAGGGATAGATTTCTTCCTCAATATTTTAACCTCCCAGTCCAAAACCTGCACTGGTTCCTTCTTGAAGGTCAAATATGGCCTAACATCGATTTCCTCAACTAGAACAATGTGTGTGGGATCAGAACGGTAACGTCTTAGCATGGAGACATGGAACACATCATGAATTCAGTCTAATTCTGGAGGCAACTCAAGTTGATAAGCGACCAGTCCTACACGCTTCAATGTACGGTAAGGCCCAATGAACCTAGGGCTAAGCTACCTTTCTGTCCAAACCTGAGTATCTTTTTCCATGGCGAAACCTTGAGAAATACATAATCCCCCACAGAATACTCAATCTCTTGGTGCTTAAGATCCGCATATGACTTTTGCCTATCAGACACTTCCTTTAACCGGTCTCGAATCAGTTTTACCTTCTCTTGGTATCAGCAACTAACTCTGGCCCCAGCACTCGCCGCTCGCCCAACTCAGTCCAACAAGTGGGAGTGCGACACCTACAACCATATAATGCTTTGTACGGTGCCATTTGGATACTAGACTAATAGCTATTATTGTACGCAAACTCTACTAGCGGCAAATAATCTTCCCAGTTGCCTTGGAAATCCACTACACAACACCTTAACATATCCTCCAGAATTTGAATCGCCCTTTCAGATTGACCATCTGTCTGGGGATGAAACGCGGTACTAAAGTCCAGTCTTGTACCCAAAGCCTCGTGTAACTTCTTCCAAAATTGAGACGTAAAACGAGGATCTTTATCTGATATAATCGAAACCGATACCCCATACAGTCTTACAATCTCAGCCACATACAGCTTAGCCAGCTTCTGCAAAGAGTAATCAGTATGGATTGCTATGAAATGAGTAGATTTAGTTAGACGATCTACAATAACACATATCGAATCCTTCTTGGTAGGCGTTAGGGGCAGCCCACTCACAAAATCCATGGTTACTCTCTCCCATTTCCAAAGTCGAATCTTAATTGGCTATAGTAACCCTGAAGGTAACTGATGTTCAGCCTTCACTTGCTGACAAGTTAAACACTTACCCACAAAATCAGTTACTTCCCGTTTCAGTCCAGGCCACCAGTACAACTTACGAAGATCTCAATACATTTTATTCCCGCCCGGATGCATAGTATAAGGACTACTATGTGCCTCTCGTAGAATAGACTGCCTCAAATCATTATCCCTTGGTACATAGACTCTTCCACAAAAACACAGTACTCCTTCATTATTTATCCCAAAATCTGAAGTTTCCCCATTCTCAACCTGACGAAAACGAGGAACCAGTGACTTATCCAAAAACTGCTGGCCCTTAATCTGTTTAGTCCATGTCGGCTAACTTGTAACTCAAACAACAAGCTACTATCATCAAACAGGCTAAGACGAGCAAACATCACTCTCAATTCAGATATATCCCTACGGCTCAATGCGTCAGCTACCACGTTATCCTTACCAGGATAGTATTCAATCGAGCAATCATAGTATTTAAGTAGCTCTATCCATCTTCATTGCATAAGATTCAACTCCTTCTAAGTGAGGAGATACTTAAGACTCTTATGATCTGTGTAAATAGTACACTTCTCACCATAGAGATAGTGCCTCCAAATTTTCAATGCGAAAACCACCACAGCTAACTCCAAGTCATGAGTAGGGTAATTCGCCTCGTGAGGCTTCAGCTGTCGAGATGCATAAGCAACCACCTTACCCTCCTGCATCAGCACACAACCCAAACCAACGTGTGATGCATCACTATAGACAGTGAATTCCTTCCTAGACTCTGGTTGTATTAAGGTAGGGGCCTTAGTCAGAATTTTCTTCAATTGCTCAAATCTTTATTGCTGCTTATCAGTCCAGTTAAATGGTACCCCTTTACGCAACAACTTAGTTAAAGGTGCAACAATTAAGGAAAACCCGTCCACAAAATGTCTGTAATAACCTGTCAGACCCAGAAAGCTTAAAATCTCAGATACGGTCTTAGGTGGTTTCCAATCTAGTACAGTTTCAATTTTTTGAGGATCAATCCTAATCCCTTCGGCAGACACCACGTGACCCAGAAAAGTCACTTCTCGTAGCCAGAACTCACATTTACTGAACTTAGCATACAATTACTTCTCTCTTAAAATCTGCAGAACAATTTGGAGATGTGCATCATGCTCATCCTCAGTTTTCGAATACACCAAAATATCATATATGAAAACTACCACGAACCGATCTAAGTAGGGCTGGAATACTCGGTTCATTAGGTCCATAAAGGTAGCTGAGGTATTTGTTAGCCCAAACAGCACCACTAGGAACTCGTAATGACCATAACGAGTCCTAAATACAGTCTTATACACATCAGCCTCCTTAACTCTTAATTGATGGTACCCAAAACGAAGATCTATCTTGGAAAAAACTAAAGCTTCTTGCAACTGATCAAATAAATCATCTATCCTCGGTAAAGGATACTTATTCTTAATAGTCAGCTTATTCAATTACCGATAGTCGATACACATGCGCATGGCCCTATCTTTTTTCTTTACAAACAACACTGGTGCTCCCCATAGAGACACGCTAGGTCAAATGAATCCTCGATCCAACAATTCTTGGATTTGAGCTTTTAGTTCCACCAACTCCTTCGGCGCCATCCTATAAGGGGTGATAGACACTGAAGCTGTTCCCGGTAGAAGCTCAATTCCAAATTCAACTTCGTGATTCGGAGGCAAACTAGAGATCTCATTAGGAAAAACATTGAAAAACACCTTAACAATTCTAACACCTCCAACAGAAGAACCCTTTGCTTCAGATAAATTAATAAAAGCTAAAAATGCCTCACAACCCTTGCGAACCAAGTTTTCATCCCTTAAAACAGAGATCACATTAGACAGAAAGTTCCTCCGCTCCCCAATCACAGCCACCTCCTCATCCTACATAGTCTTTAATACCATATGCTTAGCAGCACAATCCAAATTAGCACGGTGTTTTACCAGCCAATCCATACCCAAAATAAGATCGAATTCGCCAAACGGTAGTCCCCTCAATTCTACTGGAAAATTACTCATTGGACCTTAAGGGGCACATCTCTGAATAACTTATTTACCCTTACTGACTATCCCAGTGGACTTATCATAGTTACCCCACTAACAATATTTTCGAACTGTATACACAAGGTTCCCGACACAGTGCATGTAATGTATGAATGTGTAAACCCAATATCAATTAAAGTAGTGTAAGGTACATTACGAATTAAGAACGTACCGATTATGACGTCAGGAGCATCACCATCCTCTTGACGACGAGCACTATACACCAGCGCTAGCTGTCTCACTATAGTGTTACCAATACCTTTACCTAGGGCTCCAGGACCTCGTCCAATACCGTTTCCACCTCTGACCTACCCACGGCCTCTCAGTGGCTATAGACCACCTCTCACTGGCTGAACATGACCCGGTCCTATAGCTTGCATCTGAACCGACCTCTGATGACAATTCTTAATCCAATGAACCATAGACCCACATCTAAAGTACGCCCCAGTCCTCTTCCAACACTTACCTTGGTGAGATCTCCCACAATCAGCACAAGGTTGCAGCCTAGCAATAGCAATAAGGACTCCACTCTGAATCGGCCCATCAAACCTGACCTTCTTAACAAACCTCCTTGAAGAACTTGAGCACACAAAATCCATCTTATTCCTGCCCCTATCTTTTTCATGATTCTGGCGCTCCGAGCGCTTCACTTCTTTTACAATCTTTTCCATCTCTACAAGAGCAGCAAAAGCTCGCTCCCTCTGTAGAGCTATCAATACCCTTAACTCGTCTCGAAGACCATCCTCAAAACTTGGCACACAGCGTTCATACTTAGTTGCTACTATCCCTCGAGCATATCGACTCAACCGCAAGAATTCTGCCTCATATTCTGCCACTGTTTTATTCCCCTAGGTCAGGTTCAAAAATTCCTTTCGGTGGGCATCCACATAACTTGCGCCCACGTACTTTCCTTAAAATGTTGCCTTAAAGAAATCCCACATCACCCGATCAGCCTGCGTACCCTCTCTCATGGTAAGCCACCATTGGTAGGCCTTATCTCGCAGTAAGGACACTGCCCCCTTTAATTTTTGCTCCACGATGCAGTCAAGGTCATCCATTATTCGTTCAGTCGCCTCTAACTAGTACTCCGCCACAATTGGAGCTACACCCAAAACACCTTTGTAAATTTCTACTCCATTAGACCGGAGTCGTTCTGAAATTGACCCTCGGCCCAGTGCCTCAGTACTAGCTCCAACAACCCTATCTAGAACGCGTAACATTGCTTGGGATAAAGCGTCATCCCCAACTGCTCGATCAAAAGACCCCGTCTCAATTACTGGTGAGGTTAGTGCTTCCCCAGCAGGCATATAGCCCGATGCTGACTATCCAGCCTAAGCACTACCTCAGCCTCTATCGCTGCCCCGTATACCCCTTCCGCGAGTACCTCTTGTGCTCATTTCGATACGCGATTATCTGATTAAAAAGTCTTATGTATCAGCTTATAATTTCAGTAATTATTAGCAAATGTATTATGAAAATAGTCATGAGAGGTTTGTTTCCACAAATCGAGGTCTCACTACAGTTTATAGTCCCCTACGGTTTCAGTTTTCTCTATCTAGAGTTTCATAGTACAATCCTATTTATCTACAATAATCTCTCAGTGTTTTTCAGTTTAAACAGTCTACAATATATAAAAACTTACAGATTCGACGCTGGAGACTCAGTGTGCCACACTTGCAACCTTTATAAGTAATTCAAAATAGTTTTTCAAAAATTCTAGATATTTCCAAACCCATTCCACAGTCGAATTTTGTAACCTGGCTCTGATACCACAAAATGTAAAACTCCAAACCCAGCCTAGACGTTACGACCGAATCTGACGTGTGGCCACCTCTGGGTCTCTCGCAGCTCTAAATCATCTAATGTTTGGGATTACCTGCACTGTCAGAAGGAAAAGGGTAAGTTACGAGAACTCAGTGTATAATCCTCCTATCATGCAGTAACAATCTGGGCCTGAGCCCTTTCCAGTATCAGTGTAGGCCTTAGCCCAATACAATATCAGTACAGTGCGAGCCTTAGCCCATTATGGAAACAGTGTGGGCCTAGGCCCATTACAGTATCCGTATGGTGCAAGTATGTAAACCCACCCCAATCCAGCCAAACACACTACCCGTACCAACCCTACACACCATATGGGGATAAAGTCGACCCACCCAGCCCACACACCAATATTGCATCATAGCTGCCAGTAATAATATCACAGCAGAGCTGCCAGTGCAGTATATGTGGCAAAGCCACCAGTAACAGTAATTGTGGTAGATCCAACAATAACAGTACTTCTTCCATTACAGAAATCCAACCCATGCAGTGTGTCATGTCATAAATTATACGTGGATGCAATATGTCATACTCAGTAACAGTCAAATAAATATCATAGAGCATACGGTCATACATAGCATAAGGCCATAACAATAAATTTATCTCCTATGGGTATAACGGTCATTCTACCTTTTAAGGGTATTTCGGTAATTTACCCATCGAGGGTATTTCGATAATTTACCTATTGAGGGTATTTCAGTAATTTACCCATCGAGGGTATTTCGATAATTTACCTATCAAGGGTATTTCGGTTTTATGACAGTATTGATTCATGATGTATAAATACACACCTGACTGCGAAAACGAGTGAATAGTTCACCGCCCAAGCCTACATTCATTCAAAGTATACCATCAGTTTTCAATCATTAATATTCACAATACTTAAACCCATATCGCCACTCATTACTCACCTTGAACGAATGAGAAATGCTTAATGCTCTCGGATTGCCAAATAAAAATCGATCTCATGACATTGCCGATTATTTTCCTGAATAAAAAAAACCTATAAGACTGGGTTGTTAACAAGAATAAGACTTAAGACCCCAATATTAAAACATAACAACATCAACGAACAAACCAACCTATCCCCTTCAAATATTCGATTGGAATTGGAAAGAAGAATCTTCGATGCCTTTGTACTTTCGAGGAGCCCTCTTGAATCGCAATGAAAGCAACACGAGAGAAATGAAGTAACAATTGGTCAGTATGATTATTCAGTTTGAAGAAAGAATAAAAGAACACAAGTGCATTCGATTTTTAAAAGAAAAGCAGAGAATAACTTTGATCACTTACCGATAGTCAGAACCTTTACAGAAGATTGACGCAGAGAAGGATTAACATTAGAGATATTCGGCCAGCCCAGGATAGAAGATGAACAGAAATTAAAAGAAGAGACATGAAGGTTTGGACAAGAAGATAGAAAAAGAAAAGTAAGGATGCAGAGAAGGAATGACACGAATGATTAATTCGTACCACAAAAAGACCTAGAAGGAACCTGACAAAAAGATGCACGAGTGGTCAATTTTTAGTTTCCACACTAGAGATAAAAGAAAGAAAAGCCAAACTCCCAAATGCCAGAGAGAAAATTCGGCACTTATACACTCATCAAATGCCGAAATGCCAACCCCAAAATCCCTCTTAGCTGAATTGTACAAACAGGTCTCCCAAATGGCATACACACTCTAACTTCCTTGATTCACTCCACAAATCTCTCCATAATCTTCTCCATAAGTTCCTCCCACAATCTCTCCATGACCAAATCAACCCCTCAACCCTCAGACTTCTATTGCAACACAAACTCTAGCCATCCTAGTTGCAAAATAAAAGCCCATTACGCTACGCCAACACTCGAACCTCAGACCCCCTTGCCACACTTGTAACGCCTCCCCACTATACCATAAGGCTTTTTGTGACTAAAGGCAAGCACAATAATTAATAAGACCCAGGTGCTAGCGTCTAGATCCTTTTAAGAGCAAAATTTAAAAATTTTGCAAAAGCCAAGACTTGAACCCAGGCTTCTAAAACACTCACATACACACCCAAATCACTTAGCCATTAAAGCAAACAAGCAATTTGTGTGAAAACATGCAAAAATTAAAACTCAAATTTTTGGGGCGTTACAAGTAGCATAGCAAAGACAGTCGAAACAGTGAAAATACATAGAAAAACCCAAAATCTAATGTATTATTTGGCTATAAAAGCCCTAACCAATGAATATTTTGGACAAGAGGAATAAAAGATAGAACTCAAAACTTCAAAAAGGTGATTTTTTCTTTTTTGTTACAAATCTATTTTTTAAATAAAGCATAAATAAATAAAAAGGGTTGAAATCCAACCGGGCTCTTCGCGTTCTGTCGCCGTAAGTGGTCGAGGACCGTCATCTCTGATGAAAGATGACATCTTTTGGGTATAGGGTTTTCAAAACCTAGATAACTGAAAGTTCTCTAAGGATTTTCGCTATTTTGATGAGTTTTTTAAAAAATCAACCCCAGATTTGGGTTCGGGGAATCGAAAGGCCAAAAAAGAGCCATTTTTTGCATTTTTTGGCCACCGGGAATGGCGAACCCCGTTGCCGACGACTGGTGGCTATTGTGGGCCTCGTCGAACCTGATTACCGGATTATGGATAGGGCTGGAGAGAATAAGAGAGCTTTCAAGTTTTTTTTTTAAAGTTGGCTCTTATAGGCAATGTAGAACGACGTCATTTAGGGCTCGCTTTAATAGCCCCAAAATGGCATAATTTTGGCCTTCGACTTGATTGCCCGACCCAAGATCTCAGGATCCGCGTGTTTTTTGTGACTGGGGTATAATTGTAACCCTGGTCCTTCTGGTTTTTAAGCGGTTTCCAATGTGGTCTTGTTCTATTTTTAATTTGACCATTTGATTTTATTTTTTTCATTTTGGTCCTTAGATCATTTTAAGAGAGGGACACCTGAAACGCGTCGTTTTAGTCTACCCGAACCACCCTATCCGAATTTTTTTGGAGGGATATTTGCAATCTCAGCCCTTCTGCCTCTTAAGTTATTTTAATTAGGTCTTAATTCCATTTTATTCCTTTTATAAATTATACCATTTAATATTTTTGCTTGTTTCAATTTAGTCCTCATTCTACTGACCCTCTAGGGACTGATGCGTGTCCCAAGGATTTGGGATAATTGCCCATTTGGTTCCTATTCTTTTTAGCGCACTTTATTTTAGCTCGTTATTCTGTTTTATTATTTTATTTATTTGTAGGGTTTGTACCTTTAATTTTGCTTAAATTTCGATCCAGTCCTTATTCATTTAATTTCATCCTTCTATAAGTTGTTTTATTTATTTACAATCTATCTATTTAGTCATTTATTCGTTATTTTTTATATATTTAAAATTTATACTATTCATTTTCATTTTATTTGTATATTTGTGGTCCCTTTTCCTCATTTTTTTGAGATATGATTTTAAACTTTGCTTGAGTTTCAATTTAATATGTATTTCAATTAATTTTACTTATTTATTTACTATATCATTTATTTAGTATTTAAAATTTGTATATTTTATCTTTATATTTTATTTTATCTACTATATTATTCATTTGCACATATTATTCTATTTTATTCTTTGTTCTTGTCATTATTATTTATTCAATTTAATACTAAGATAATAACCACAACATGATTATCCTTTAATTGTTGTTTTGTTATCATCATAGTAGTATCGATATTATTCATTAGCATAGCATTTCTTTGGTTTTTATCTTCTTATTCTCCTTTATTTACTTACTTAATTATTCATTCGTTTATTTTCCATTTTAATGTCATCATATCATTTTTCCACTATTGTTTTATTTCATTCTCACTAAATTATCGTATCATGTTTTGTGTTCAAATATATCCATTCGTTTTGTGAAGGTTAAATATATATTTTTAAAAAATATATATAAATATAAATATAAATGTCGTTTTAAAAAAGGGGATTACATATTCGTTCCACCTAATGTATAAGAAATATTTAAAACCGATGTAATATTCATTATTTTGGAATTAGAAAAATCATGTTCTTAACTTAAGGAATATGAATTCTTTCTAAAACTGAGATAATCGAATATATTGCACAATAAATAAAAAATTTTAGCGTTTATTCTCCTTTTCAGGGATCCAAGGCATTATGTCCTAACTTACGAGATATAATCCTTTCTTCTGGATTAACTTGAAATAAACCCCTTCTCGTGAAAATTAATTTAGTAATGTCTTAATAAAGGATTGTATTTTAAAATCTCTTCAAATTTTTAATTTTTGACGCTAAAGACATCAAGTAATCAATTAGGTACCAATTTTGGGCGTAACGAGGGTGCTAATCCTTCCTCGTGTGAAACCAACTCCTGAACCCATTTTCTGGATTTTCGTAGACTAAAAAGCATTGTTTTAATAAATCAAACCTCTTATTAAAACAATCAAATTACGAGGTGACCAGATCACACCTCCTAAAAGTGATTGGTAGAGACTCCCATTTTCATTTTAAAATAAAAAGTCGATTTTTAAAAAAGGGGGTTTCGACAGATTGGTGACTCCGCTGGGGATAAAAATAAGAGAGTCAAGCCGCGATTTGATTACTTTTGTTCCTTTTGTTGAAATTTGATAATTTGGTTTAAATTTACGATCCCTTCATTGCATTTCATCCTTCATTTTTGTGGTCCTCATCATTTTGCTACATAAAATTTACGATTCAGTGTTCTATTTATTATTTCTTGCTTGCTTTGAATTCTAGTCTTTGTATGCAATGTACTGACTTGTTTAGTTTTTATTTTGGATGTGATTGCGATTTGTTCATTTCTTTTGCTTTGAATTCTAGCTTTGTATGCAATGTACTGACTTGTTTAGTTTTAGGTGATTGCATTGCATTTTCATCGATTCACGTTGCTAAATAAAAAGCTTGTCATGGAAAAGGGATTTCTTGATAAAGTGGAGGACAATGCGGTCGTCCGAATATGGTCCAAGAAAACGCAACAAGAGAAGGGTGATAGTTTGACGGAGGGGTACGTGTCAAAATTGTGGGATTTCACTCACATTAGTGTAACTCAAAGTAATCTCCAAAAGTTGAAAGAGGTATGGGACCAATGGGATGACAAAACCAAACAATTATTTTACTGTAACTATGGTGATTTGCCTTATTTACTCGATGTCAAAGTGGATAAGCACTTATTCCAAGCCTTGGCCCAGTATTGGAATCCCACCTATAGCTGTTTTACTTTTGGGAAGGTAGATTTGGTGCCTACCGTAGAGGAGTACACAACTTTGCTTCGTTGCCCGAGGATCCAAGCTAATAAAGTTTATTCTAGAGCCGCCAACATCTTGACTTTTCTAAAGAAGCTAATGACCATCACTAGAATGAGTGAGCAATAGGTCGCGGCTCGTATTAAACAAAAAGGAGATAGTAAATGCATCTCTTGAAAAAGTTTGTGGGATTTGATCTTGGCATATCCAAACACAAAGAAAAGGATCGATGTCTTCGCTTTGAGTATTTACAGGTTGGTTATTTACCCTAAAGCATTAGGGCACATAGATGAGGTAGTTTCAGATATCTTTGACCGGCTTGACAAAAGGGTCACACCTGTCCCAGTAATTTTGGCTGAAACTTTTAGATCTTTGAGTGCATGCCAGAGAGTAGGCAAAGGACGATTTATCGGGTGTGCACAACTCTTGCTAGCCTGGTTTTACAACCACTTTTGGAAGGTAGAAAAGGTCTCTTATCAAGTATTCTCCAAGAACTACTCTTCATTGAAATAATTCGTGGCTACGCCAAGGCAAGATAACATTTCTGAGGAAAAGTGGATGGCGATTCTCCAGAGTCTCCAAGACAAAGACGTCAAATAGAGAGCCCCTTGGATGATACTTGATGAGATTTTGATCGATGTGGAGACTTCGATTAAGTTCCTCTACTCAAGATATGGGAAGCTGTTGGATATGCTCCTTTACTTGTGTTGAGACAGTATAGATCAAGGCGGTTCATACCGGTAACGCAAGGGTTGGCTCAGTGCGAGTTTGTGTGCAAGGGTGATAATTACAAAAAAAAGGTTCGTGAAATACCGAACGCTTTAAACCAAACCCACAGAATAAAAAGATGCTTTAAACCAAACCCACAGAATAAAAAGATTTGTTGCAAATCCCATGACCCACAGAATAAAAAGATTTGTTGCAAATCTCATGACAACCCTGGAATATGATTGGTGGTGGGGTAAAAGAGTCAATGACAATGTCCCTGTGTCAAGTTAAGAAAACACTCGGCCAATAGAAAAACACCTACAAATGATCCTATCTGAGCTAGAGATCATAAAGCAAGACTTTGAAAAAAGGAGTTCAGAACTAGGGAAAAAGATAAAATAGTTGGAAAAAGAAAAGATGCAACTAGAATTAGACGTCGACGTCCAGAAGCTAGAAGCCCAGAAAATGAGAAAAGGAAAGATCAAGGCTAAGGAAGACTTGGACAGTCTAAAAACATATTATAAGAAGCTATGTTTGTCGATAAGGACTGCCGAGTTAGGTAAAACATCGGAACAATGGCAGCAAGACATCAAAGAAAAAAAGATTAGGGCTGATCAGTGGGAAAAGAAATTCCAAAAGGCTTGAGTTCGAAAAGGTGCTCTAGAAAGTGATTCGTTAGAAAGACGAAATCAAAAGGTTGGATTAAGAGCCCGAGTAGCAAAATTAGAAAGGTCACTGCACCAATATCGTAGTCACAACTCCACAATTGAGCTAAAAGTAAGCCTAAATAAGATTGAAGAGTTGAAGGGAAATATAGAAGAGCTTGAGACCGCACTATAAAATTATGAACTTCGAGTTGAGCTTCTTGAAACAAACAATGAACACTGGAAAGAGCAATTCCAACGCTCTCAAGGTCAGATTAGGGATAGAGATCACATTATGTGTGAAGCTGTGACTCAAGTATGGGAAGTGGCTAATCATTTGCAAACCCTAGCAGTTCAAGCTGACATACTGAGCTTAAGATATGAGTCAGAATCAGATCGGGGCTCAGATTAGCTTGGCTTCTTAGGAAAGTCAAAGTTTTGAATATTAGGGCAAGGCCGTATATGTAAAATATCCATTTTATGTAAAGAGATTTGTTTTCTAGTAAAGTTGTTCTAATAGAATTGAATTAGAATCAATGCATCTTTTTTTGCATTCATTTCATTCATTAGTGTTACATTTCATCATATGCATTAAATTTCACAAAAAGTCCTTAATTAATTGAAATTATAGCAATTACCCTGAAAACCAACAAGAATCTACCAACTGAATATCGTTACGGTACCCGTAGCAAAACCAAAGCAATGGATCAAAGATTAAAGAGATTAGAACATTTTCAAAAGGACATGCAAGATTAGTTACAAGCACAGTTGCAGGAACAATTAACTAAAGTACAGTAAGACATGAGGGATCAAATACAAAAATCCCAACGAAGTATGATAAGCCAGTGGACACAGTTGCTGGCTAGAGGGATCGAAAAAGGGTAAAACACTATGGTTAACTCGAGAAACGATAATGAAGACCCTACCTACTCCCCAGGCTTTACCCTGGTAAATGTCCAAGCCCAACCAGATACATATCTACAAAGGGTACCCGTTACCATAAGACCTTAACAAAATCAAGCCGGCACCTCCGCATTAGTAAACTGCCCAACAGCTTCAAGTTCCAATTTCAAGGATAATCCAACTAATCCAGTTTTGCCCGATTTGAAAGACATGGCTGAAATGGATAGAGTAAGAGTTGAGTTGTTGAAACAGCTGGAAGATCGGTGTAAGTGGTTGGAGGAGAAATTCAGAGCTATGGAGAATGCTGACAATCTTTGCTGGGTTGATGCTAAGGATTTGAGCTTAGTCCCAGATCTAGTACTCCCACCAAAATTCAAAACTCCAGAATTCAAATAATATAATTGGGTTAGTTGTTCTGAATCCCGTATCACAATTTTCTACCAAAAGATAACGGGATATGTCAATAACGACAAATTATTAATCCACTAGTTCCAGGATAGGCTAATCAGGTCAACTGCCAAGTAGTACAACTAGTTAAGCCGTGCCAAAATCAACTCTTGGAAAGACTTGGCATAGGCTTCCATGAAACAATACAACTAAGTAACCAACATGACACCCGACAGATTACGCTATAGAATATGGAAAAGAAGTAAAGTGAAAGCTTCAAGCAGTATGCTTAGAGATGGAGAGAGGTGGCAACGCAAGTCCAAGCACCTCTTCTGGAGAAAGAAATGACAATGCTTTTCATAAATACTCAGAAAGCCCCGTTTATTAACCATATGTTGGGAAGCGTTACCAAGAGCATCTCAGATATAGTAATGTCTGGTGAGATGATTAAAAATGCAGTAAGGAGTGAGAAAATAGACATGGGGGAAAACACCAAAAGATTAACCTCAAGAAAGAAAGAAAATGAACTGAATAACGTGCGTGTGTATAATAAAGGTTATTTAAAACTGGTCATTGTAGGGCAATCAAGGACCGTAACGACCAGCCATCATAACCCGTCAAGACAATAATCTAACTCAAGACTAAATACATACAAACTCCAGTTCATGCCCATCCCAATGACATATAGGAAGTTGTATCAGAGTTTGTTCGATGCACATGTGGTATCCCCATTTTACTTGAAACCCATGCGACCTCCGTTTCCAAAATGGTATGATGCGAATGTTTAATTAAGAACTGCACTGCATTTAAAAACTCTGATACAACTCCCTATATGTCATTAGGATTGTAAGAACTGCACTGTATTTAAAAAGTTGATTGAAAGGTTCATCAAGATGGGGATCGTAAGGTTCGATGATCCATCGAGACCTAATATGGCTGGAAATCTGTTACCCAGTCATTCAGATCAAGGGGTAAACGCGATAATTGAGAATGGAGGAAAGAGGACCAAAATCAATGTTGCAGAGGTGAAATCCCCGCCTAAAATTGGTCCGGTAAAAAATGATAGACGGATGATTAATCATGCAAGATTCAGAGGAGAGACCCAAAGGAACGAGGAGCTATTATGAGTTTCACGCTAAAAAAGGTCATGAGATCCAAGAGTGCACTAAATTCAGAGCTATGGTGCAAAGTCTGATGGATAATAAGGAGCTGGAATTCTTTGAAGATGTTAAAGGATCAGAAGGAAGAGACATTTGTGCCTCAGAGGAAGGATCAGTGGAGAAGGTCTACAAGGTCAATCACCCGGTGATGATTATTTCATGGACGAGAAGCAATGAGGTGGGAGCACAAGCTACACTAAAAGTCATAATTTAGAATCTTGTGGCTTTTCCCTATAAGGATAGCAAAAAGGTTCCATGGAATTATGATTGCAACGTGATGATCCCAGGATAGGAAAACTCGATTGAAACTTTAGAAGAGGGACAAGATATTGGTTTTTACACGCGCAGTGGAAGGCGTTATGACCCTACAAATACAAGAACTGAGCCTGTTAAAGGAAAAACCCTGGCAGTTGAACATAGGAAAGAAAAGACAACTAGACTTGAACCACCTGTTAATGAGCTGATAACCGAGAATGAGGCTAAAAAGTTCTTGAAATTCTTGAAGCATAATGAGTATAGTATTGTAGAACAACTACATAAACAACCGGCTCGTATATCCATACTAGTCTTGCTCTTGAGCTCCAAGACACATCATAGCGCGTTGATGAAAGTACTAAATGAAACTTATGTCGTTGATGATATCTTTGTAAACAAGCTAGACCGCGTGGTTAACAATATAAGTGCCGAAAATTTCATTTTTTTCAATGATGATGAAATATCACCAGGGGGCATGGGATCCACAAAGGCTCTACACATCACTACCCGATGCAAAGAATATACGTTGCCAGGGTGTTAATCGACAATGGATCTACGCTGAACATCTTGCCTCTATCCACACTGAATAGGTTGCCAGTGGATAGCTCTTATATGAAGACGTGCCAAAACATAGTGAGAGCATTCAATTGTACAAAAAGGAAGGTGATGGGAAGGATTGAGATACCTCTTTTAATCGTTCCAAACATATATAAGGTAGACTTATTGGTGATGGATATCAAGCCCTCTTATAATTGCTTGATGGGGAGGCCTTGGATTCACTCAGCTAGGGCAGTGCCGTCATCACTACACCAAAAGCTGAAGTTGGTAATAGAGGGTCGACTGGTGATGATAAATGTTGAAGAAGTTATCATTGCATCCGTAACCAGTGACGCACCATACATAGGAGCGAATGATGAGCCAATAGAATGTTCCTTTCGATCACTAGAATTTGTGAATGCAACCTTCATTGTTGAAGGGAACAAGATCCCAATGCCCAAAATATCCAAAACCACGATGATGGGCCTGCAGCTGACGGTTGGTAAAGGTTTTTGCTCTATTCCCGTTAAGTTCTTTGCTCTATTCCTGCTACAGTCAATAAAAAAATATGGGCAGCTGTAATGGGCCATTATTGCCCGGGCCCAACCAAAAAAACAAACTAAGAAATAAAATAAAAATAAAAATATGTCCAAAATCCAAATTACATCAAGTCCAAATGAAAAGAGGCCCAATGGCCCAAAACACTTAAACATTTTCAGAATAGCCAAAAACCCTAGGGTTTCTGGTGCCGCTCCTTTCGCGCCGCCCGAGGCACTTCGTCCTAAGGCCTGACGCACCCTTTATGCCGCTATTTCACTAAAGTAGCAAAAGGTCTGCCTTTCTCTCCTCCATTGACAAAGTGCCAAACCTGCAAAAAGGATGAAAGGACAGAAACCATACGCAGATATAGTAGCAAAGAGACAGAAGCAGCACAGCAAAAACAGTTGAAACAGTGAAAAATACATAGAAAAAACCAAAATCTAATGTATTATTATTCGACTATAAAAGCCCTAACCAATGTATTTTTTTGATAAGAGGAATAAAATAACAGAATTCAAAACTTCAAAATTTGATTTTTTTATTATTTTTTTATGAATCTATTTTTATAAATAAAACTTAAATAAATAAAAAAGGGTTGAAAACCTACCGGGTTCTTCGCATTCTGGCACCGTAAATGGTCGAGGACCATCATCTCCAATGAAAGATGACATCTTTCGGGTATAGGATTTTTGAAACCCAAAAAATCGAAAGGTTCTCTAGGGATTTCTGCTATTTTGATGAGTTTTTTTTAAAAAATCAACCCTAGATTTGGGTTCGGGGAATCGAAAGGCCAAAAAGGAGCCATTTTTTTGCATTTTTTAGCCACCGAAAATGGTAAAGCCCATCGCCGACGACCGGTGGCCGCCATGGTCCTCACCAGACCTAATGGCCGGATTCTAGAGAGGGCTGGAGAGAAAAAGAGAGCTCTCAAGTTTTTTTAAAAAACTGAATAGAATGGATTTTTTTTTAAAAAATTTGGCTCCTATAGGCGATGTAAAACGACGTCGTTTAGGGCCGGCTTCAATAGCTCTAAAATGGCACTGTTTTGGCCTTCGACCCAATTGCCCGACCCAAGACCTCAGGATCCACGTGTTTTTTGTGACTTGGGTATAATTGCAACCCTAGTCCTTCCATTTTAATGTGGTCCTGTTCCATTTTTAATTTGACCATTTGATTTGATTTTATTTTCATTTTGGTCCTTAGACCATTTTAAGAGAGGGATACCTAAAATAGAGTCGTTTCAGTCAACTCGAGACCTAACCCGAGATCTGACCGAAACCACCCCTAGGATATGCATTTTTTGGGGATATTTGCGATCTCAGCCCTTCTGCCTCTTAAGTTATTTTAGTTAGGTCCTAATTCCATTTTTTTCCTTTTAGAAATTATACCGTTTAATTTTTTACTTATTTCAATTTAGTCCTCAATCTACTGACCCTCTAGGGAATGGCGCGTGTCCCAAGGATTTGGGATAACTGCTCGTTTGGTCCCTATTCTTTTTAGCACACTTTATTTAGCCCGTTCTTCTGTTTTATTATTTTATTTATAGGGTTTGAACCTCTAATTTCGCTTAAATTTGGATCCAGTCCCTCATTCATTTAATTTCATCCTTCTATAAGTTATTTTATTTATTTACTTATCTATTTATTTAGTCATTTATTTGTTATTTTTTTATTTTTATATATTAAAAATTTATACTATTCATTTTCATTTTATTTGTATATTTGTGGTCCCCTTTCCTCATTTATTTTGAGATATGAGTTTTAAACCTTGCTTGAGTTTCAATTTAATCTGTATTTCGATTAATTTTACTTATTTATTTACTATATCATTTTTTTAGTATTTAAAATTTGTATATTTTATTTTATATTTTATTTTATCTACTATATTATTCATTTGCACATATTATTCTATTTTATTCTTTGTTCTTGTCATTATTATTTATTCAATTTAATACTAAGATAATAACCACAACATGATTATCGTTTAATCGTTGTTTTGTTATCATCATAGAAGTATCGATATTATTCATTAGCTTAGCATTTCTTTGGTTTTTATCTTCTTATTCTCCTTTATTTACTTACGTAATTATTCATTCGCTTATTTTCCATTTTAATGTCATCATACTTTTCCACCTTTGTTTTATTTCATTCTCGTTAAGTTACCGTATCAAGTTTCGTGTTCAAATATATCCATTCGTTTTGTGAAGTTTAAATTTCATTTTAAAAACAGGGGTTACATCTTCATTCCATCTAATGTAAAAGAAATATTTAAAACCGAGGTAATAATCATTATTTCGGAATTAGAAAAGTCGTGTTCTTAACTTACGAAATATGGCTTCTTTCTAAAACTGAGATAATCGAATATATTTTAAAATAAATAAATTTTTTTAGCGTTTATTCTCGTTTTCGGGGATCCAAAGCATTATGTCCTAACTTACGGGACATAATCCTTTCTTCTCGATTAACTTGAAATAAGTCGCTTCTCGTGAAAATTAATTTAGTAATGTCTTAATAAAGGATCATATTTTAAAATATCTTCAAATTTTCAATTTTCGACACTAAAGACATCAAGTAATCAATTAGGAACCAATTTTGGGTGTAACGAGGGTGCTAATCCTTCGTCGTGCGTAACCGACTCCCGAACCTATTTTCTAGATTTTCGTAGGTTAAAAAAATTGTTTTAATAAATCAAACCTCTTATTAAAACGATCAAATTACGAGGTGACCCGATCACACCTCCTAAAAGTGATTGGCGGCAACTCCCATTTTCATTTTAAAATAAAATGTCGATTTCAAAAAAAGGGTTTTGACAACACGATTTGGGCTATTTGGACCATGTGGGCCACATGGACGTGTGGACCCAAATATCTGAAATCTTTCCTAGGGCCGTATACATTGTTCCGTTTGACCGTGGGCTTTTCGTATGGTCGGTATAAGATTAAATGTGCTGTAAAATATGAAATATGGTCAACTGTTTGCATGAATTCTGATATCTATTCGTATAACTGAATTGTCACATGTTGATTAAACCTTTGCATTTGTTATGTTATGTGTTAATACTGTAAGTATGTCTGATATATGCTATATTATGTATTTGCATCTGTGATAGGGGTATATTAATATGTGGAGGAAGTGTTTCTGTAAAATGGCGACAGTTCGCCTAATGATTATGGTGTGTTGGGATGGACGGAGTTGGCGTGCAACAGGTCGGGGTAAGATTATATGTCTTTATCTGCTCCGTTATAAATCTGTTTGATATACATTTAACTATTTTAAGTTATTCGTTATACACTGAGTTTCAAAATCTCACCCTTTGTTTAACTGATACTTTCAGGTAATCCTCAGGCTTAGGCGGGTTGGTGCAAGCGGAAGCTCGGTTAATGCCATAATCTATTTAAATTGATTTATTTAAATTTTTGTATTTTGGTTTGGTAAATTTTTGGACTCTTTGGACTGTTTAGATTTTTAAACTTTATTTCCATATTTTGCTTTACTGCTCAAATGTTTTAGTTGACAAAATTCGCTTCTCTACAAAATTAAAGGCTTTCAAACAATGAACTATGTTTCTCAAATATCCCTTTTTATGTAGCCTTCTGCTACAAAAATTATAAGTTATAGAAAATAAAAACAAAACAACTTTTTTAGTAAATAGAACAACAAGAAATGATTTTGAATAAAACCGAGATTTTGAAAGTTTATGACGATTTTTTGGTTACTCAAAAACCAACTTTTCAATCATATTATGTAACAACTCCATATTTAGTCATAACGTCTAGGTTTGTTTGAGATGTTACATTATGTAAATAGAAAAATAATATATATTCCTTAATTGGAATGCATGGGTGGCGGCAGGCCTTTTTGGGAGTTAGGATTGTCGCCCCTTACTACTTAGATGGGCCTCCAAGCCTATCTCTTCTATTGAGTATTAAATATGTGTGTGTTTTTAAAACTAACTCATATAATTTTATCAACCTAGTAACTATTTTTTATTTCAAAAAATATTTATTTATTTAAAATAAATTTAATTAATTTCCTAATTAAATTATTTTTTCAACCCAATTCTAATTTCGTTAAAATCATGAATAATGAATTTATTCACTAAGAATCTATGACCACGATGACTAATTAATTTAATTTCCACTTCGAACTTCAATTACAATCAATTAAATAATAATTTAAAGAAATGAATTTAATCTCTAAGTCATCTCTTGCATATGGCGAGAAAACACATTCACTACATATAATGATACATTCGTACCATTTTGTAAATCCGTAATTTTTTTCATCATATTGATTCAATTGCAAATTGCTTAGGATTGCACTGAGCTAGCGAAGGGACCAATTGACCATATATAATTAGGGCTTAATAATCTACAATTAAATTCAGGATTTTGGTCTATTTACATAATTCTCACATCCTTTAAAGATGCTTCTTAAGATGATATTTATATATCATTGTTTTACTTTGGGCTTGTAAGAGCTAAAATAAGAGGATGGGATTAAGCCTGAAAGCTCAGTTTAGTTCAAACGGTTGATTCCCCCTTTGTGCGTGATACTAGGTTCGAGTTTAGTTTTTCTTTTTACATTTTTCAATTTTTATTTTATTTTTACTATTTTATTAAAATAAATACTTGATTTTTTAACTAAATCAGATTTTTCTAACATTATTATTAATCAACTTAATCAAATATTCTTTTCCAGTTATTTTTCCAACGTTATGTTTCTTTAGGATCACTCAAATTTGTGTATCTTTTACCTTTTCTTTCGAGATCTATTAACTTTCTCAAAGATTTCTTCTTCTGTTTTAATTGAGTGTTTAAATGGTTTGTTATTCTTTATTTTCTATTTTGTTATAATTAATAAGAGTGTTTGTTGAATCTTAGAGGATATGTAAATCCGTGAAATATCCTTAAGCGGTTATTCTCAAGCAATAATTTCAAGTTTCTAACCCTTGGTTGAACAACAATATTAAGGATATTATGGGTCATAATGGTGCTGGCAGTTTTCTCGCCACCACTGTTACCGTTATTCCTACCTTTAAATACGTTTTTGCAAGCTTTCCCTCCAATCACCCTGCGATCATTGTCGCGCATATTTCCCTCACTTTGGCTTCTATCTCGATGATGCCCACTGTCTCGTATGCAAAACCATTCCTTGATATCTCTAAGATCAAAATTTTTTACAAGCACTGCCCCGTGTCCAGAGGAATGAAAGCTAGAACCATTGCTGAACTCACAGCCTCCATGGAGTTCTATCAACGGCTTTTTGATAGGCTATGAACTAACGCAAAAGCTGTCAGAGTAAATATCAAAAACCAAACAGCTTTTTTGGCTGATATGCCTGCCCAGGATGATGAAGATTGATTGGAAATTTTGTTAAACAAAAAGGGAAGAAGAAAGTTGAGAATGGAAGCTGGAACCTGTTGGGGGAATTTTAATTGAGGGGAAGTAAATTTTTTAACTCTTATTTCATTGTTATTACATTTTTTGGTTAATTGTATAATTTTTATTAATGGTGTCTGCTGCTACTTAAATTTTTATTTGCTATGAACTACCTTTACTTTGATGCATTCAGTACTTATTTAGCTTGAGTAGTTATAATATTGGTTGGTTGTTGATGCAATTCAATTCTAGCAGTAATGATTAATTCACTGAATTATTTACTAAGCTCAATTTATTAAGTTAATGGGATTATGCTAAGGGAGCTAAGGTTTCTTTGTTGATGTAAGGTTAAACAAATTGTCAAAGGGGGAAAATGTTGAAAAATATGAAACTGGCCATTGAGTGCAAGGTAGTGCCTATTTCCGTGGCACTGGATATGTTCAAAGACAATTCCATATAGAAGTGTTGGTAATTTATAAACGATATAAATAGGCTATGCTAAGTATTTGGTTGACATTCCGTAGATGTTTGGTAAAAAAATCTCTAGTCCATAAATAAAAATCATTCTACTTGCGAAAACATAGTTTGGTGATTGAATTGAACCGAATCACCCAAGTCAAAAACCCTTGGATCATGGACATTTAGATTGGGTCGAAACTCTAATTGGTTCGCTGCCAAGAGCCTATGTTTGTTTTATTTACTATCTATATTGTAATCGGTTTATTTTCTTACTGTTTTAATGAGATTGTAACAGATTATCTATGTAAGCAAGTCTCAATGATTATCCATTCAATGGAGAAACTTGTATAGGTTACTGTACTCAAAGTTTTGAGCACTTTTGCTGTTCGAGTGAGGAACTTTTCATAGAGTGCTTTTTAATCAGTTATGTTGTGGTTTTATTTGCTAAGTTCACAGGGGTGAACTAGTGATGAGAGTGTTGATCTTCAAGCTTCAAGGATGAGGAGAATTGTCACGGAATGTGTGATAGGCTACATTCACTTGTTGTATTTGTTCAAGAGAGTGAATATTTCTCACTGAGTTAGGCTTCGCAGATGGAAACCAAGCTGCATAAATAATTCCTATGTGTTTAATTTTGTTTACTAGATGCTCCTTCCAAGCACTTTGTTAGTTTGCTAGCAACAATTTCAAAATTTTATTTTTCACAATTTTCAACAACTGAACAAAGCATTGGACAACATGTTTAGAATACTAACATAGTCATATAGTCATATAGTCATATAGGGCCTTAAACTTTACAAAAGTACTCAAGTAAGTGTTTTTCATGCACTTTAGCTCAGATTGTAGTAAAAATTAGGTGAATACTAACATGTTTAGAATAAAACATATAACAATTGCATCAAATATTGTTTGAAAATAAAAGAAAACCTTATATAACTATTTTGAAAAGCCCTTATTCGAGCATTTTCAAAAAAGTTTGATCATTAGTTGAGAACTTTCAAAAAGGTTTGGCTTTATTTGATTATTTTGAAAGGTTTGGCCTTCATTTGACCACTCTTGTAAATGTTAGATCCTTATATTACCATTTTCAAATGTTTGGTACTTATGTGAGCAATCCTTAAAAGGTTAGACCCCATTTTGAGCATTCAACCAAAGAAAATTAGAAAAATATGATGGTGAGAATATAGAGAAATAGATCGGTGGCACAAAGACCTTGGGCTAAAGATGTTTTCAGAGCTGGGTTTCACGAATCAAGTTTGATATTCTGATCATCCTTTGCTTCTCAATTGATTGGGCTGAAGATGATTTTCTGCTAATCTATTCTCTTCATGATAAAGTTTGTGATGATTGGTACAAAATGGTTAGGGGGGAGTAGTATTATGGTTCATGGACTCAATTTAAGCTAATTAATCATCAGCATAATGATTTATTTGATCCTCCAACAATACAAAAAAGAAAGTCATTTTAGTTCATTATTCATTTTTTTATATATTTTTTAGACCTTAAACTTGCATTGTTTGTCAATAGATGAAAAAGTTAAGGTGTTAATGTTAGAATTAAATGACCCGAATTCTCATTTAAATAAAATACAGTGGCAAAATAAAATAAAAGTAAAATCCATATAGAACTACACTTCTTTTATTTTATTTTAGAATAAAATTTTTTAAACCTTTTTAAACTCCATCTATTTGATATTTATTAGAATAAGGTGTTTCAATCTTACTACACTCCTATTAGAATATGGTTTTACAAGCCTATAAATAGACATAGTCTACTCCTTTTATAATGATTCGAATTCGACATAGTGAATTTTCTTCTCTGTCCGTGGTTTTTTCCCGAAAGGGTTTTCACGTAAAAATTTGTGTTCTTTATTTTTCTTTCTCTTTTCTTTGTGATATATTGTCATTACCGACATTCTATTTTCACAAATTGGTATCAGTGCTTCTGGGTTGTTCATCTCATTGTTAGACTATATAATGGCATTTTTAGAGTATGAAATTTCATTGTTGGATCGTAACACCAGATTTGCGTTGTGACAGATAAAGATACAGGCAGTTCTTGCACAGATGGACTTAGAGGAAACCCTGCTAGGGATAGATAAGATGCATTCGACATTGACGGAGGAATAGAAGAAGCGCAAGGATCAAAAAGCGTTAACACAGTTATATCTGCATTTATCTAATGAAATTTTGCAGGATGTGATGAAGGAGAACACCGTCGATGAATTATGGAAGAGGCTGGAACAAATATGTATGTCGAAAACTCTAGCCAGCAAGCTGTATATGAAGCAGTGTCTTTATGCTCATCCTTTGGAGGAAGGTGCGTCTGTACACGAACAATTAACAGTGTTTAAAGATATTCTCTCCAACCTGGAAGCCATGGAGGCTCAGTATGATAAGGAAGATCTAGGGTTGATTCTACTTTGTTTGTTGCCCCCCTGTTATTCAACCTTTAGAGACACAATTTTATATAGCCGTAAGTCTCTTACAGTTGATTTGGTTTATGATTCTTTGACCTCGTATGATAAGATGAAGCATATTGTGGTTAAAATTGACTCTAAGGGAGAGGGTCTCATTGTTCATGGGAGAAAATATAGGAATACTGATGATGATCGTGGAAGGACACAGGAACGGAATCCTCGCGGTAAATCTAAGGGTAGATTGAAGTCTTCAAACAGAGGTAAAACTTGTAACTTCTGCAAGAAGAAAGGACACATTGAATCTGAGTGTTATAAGCTGCAAAAACAAGATCAAAAGGAAAAACAACTAGAAAATTTTGGTGAAGCTGATGTTGTAGAAGACTACAGCGATGGTGAACTTCTAGTCACTACTATCAACAATTCTGAAGTGAGTGAGGAGTGGATCCTTGATTTAGGCTGCACCCTCTACATGAATCCCGATCGAGATTGGTTTATAACTTACGAAATAATGTCTGAATGTGTTGTTTTGATAGGAAATAATGCTTCGTGTAAAATTGCAGGTGTTGGAACAATTAAAGTTAAGATGTTTGATGGAGTTGTCAGAACACCTAGTGACGTACGACATGTTCCAGAATTGAAGAGAAATTTAATTTCGTTGAGTACTCTTGATTCAAAAGGGTATAGATACATAAATAAAAGTAGGGTTTTAAAGATTTCCAAAGGTTCCCTCGTTGTGATGGTAGAGAAACACTACCAAGTTATATGTTTTGCAGGGTTCTATTGTTATTGGTGATGCAGCTATCGCATCCTCTTCCTTGTCAGATAATGATATTACTAAACTTTGGCATATGCGCCTAGGGCATATGAGTGAGAATGACATGGCAAAATTGAGCAAAAGAGGACTTCTTGATGGGCAAGGAATTTGGAAACTTAAGTTCTATGAGCACTGCATTTTTGGGAAGCAAAAGAGAGTTGGATTCACCAGATGAATCCATAACATGAAGAGAACATTGGAGTATATTCATTCTAATCTATAGGGGCCATCCAGAGTGCCTTCGAGAGGTGGAGCTAATTATATGCTAACTTTTATTGGTGATTTTTCCAGAAAAGTTTGGGCGTTCTTCTTGAAGCAGAAAAGTGATGTGTTTTTCGTATTTAAGTCTTGGAAAACTATGATTGAATAACAGATAGGAAAACAAATAAAATAACTCTCCACAGACATTAACTTAGAGTTCTGTTTTGATGAGTTAGAGTTCTGTTTTTATGAGTTTAATAAACTATGCAAGTCTAAAGGGATCGTGAGACACTTGATAGTTCATCATACTCTACAACAAAACGGTGTTGTAAAATGATCATGGAGAAGGTTCGATGTATGTTGTCAAATTCCAACTTACCAAAGTCGTTTTGGGCCGAAGCAGCCTCTACTACATGTTTTTTTATCAGCTACTCTCCATCTGTTGCGATTGAGAAAAAGACTCCATAAGAGGTATGGTCTGGTAATTCTACTAACTATTCTAATTTAAAGATCTTTGGGTGTCCTACATATGCTCATGTTGATAATGGAAAATTGGAATCGAGATCTATTAAATGTGTTTTTCTTGGTTATAAATATGGTGTAAAAGAGTATAAGTTATGGTGTCCTAAAAATAGAAAAGTTGTGATTAGTAGATATGTTGTTTTTGATAAAACTGCTATACTACCTAACTTATCTCTTAAAGACTCTTCAAATAAAGAAAATCAAAAGCAAGTGGAGCATCAGATTAATGTAGAATCTACAACAGAGTTGACTCATCAAGCCAGTACAAAAATTCAAAATAGAGTTGCTTTTTCACCACAATACTCTATCGCCAAAAATAGAACTAAAAGAGAAATTAAACCTCCAAAGAAGTATGCTAAGGCTAATCTAGTTGCTTATGTTTTAAATGTGGCTAAAGATATAAATGCAAACCAATAGCTATCTAATTAAAGGCGGTTAGCTGTGAATACTTAGAAAAGTGGATGTTTGCTATGCAAGAGGAGATGGAATCACTCCCAAAAATAGAACATGGGATCTTCTGAAACTTCCTAAAGGTAAAAAGGTTGTTCATTGTAAATGGGGGTTTAAAAAGAAAGAAGAGACTCTAGGAGTTGAAGAACCCAGATATAAAGCAAGGCTTGTTGCAAAGGGTTACAGTCAAATTCATGAGTGGACTTCAAAGATGTGTTCTCCCCAGTTGTGAAGCATAGTTCGATTCGAGTTTTGCTTGGTATTATGGCCATGAATGATTTGGAGCTTGAGTAGCTAGATGTAAAAACTACATTTTTGCGTGGAGAACTTGAGGAGGATATTTACATGCCATAATCTATTTAAATTGATTTATTTAAATTTTTGTATTTTGGTTTGGTAAATTTTTGGACTCTTTGGACTGTTTAGATTTTTAAACTTTATTTCCATATTTTGCTTTACTGCTCAAATGTTTTAGTTGACAAAATTCGCTTCTCTACAAAATTAAAGGCTTTCAAACAATGAACTATGTTTCTCAAATATCCCTTTTTATGTAGCCTTCCGCCGCAAAAATTATAAGTTATAGAAAATAAAAACAAAACAACTTTTTTAGTAAATAGAACAACAAGAAATGATTTTGAATAAAACCGGGATTTTGAAAGTTTATGACGATTTTTTGGTTACTCAAAAACCAAATTTTCAATCATATTATGTAACAACTCCATATTTAGTCATAACGTCTAGGTTTGTTTGAGATGTTACATTATGTAAATAGAAAAATAATATATATTCCTTAATTGGAATGCATGGGTGGCGGCAGGCCTTGTTGGGAGTTAGGATTGTCGTCCCTTACTACTTAGATGGGCCTCCAAGCCTATCTCTTCTATTGAGTATTAAATATGTGTGTGTTTTTAAAACTAACTCATATAATTTTATCAACCTAGTAACTATTTTTTTATTTCAAAAAATATTTATTTATTTAAAATAAATTTAATTAATTTCCTAATTAAATTATGTTTTCAACCCAATTCTAATTTCGTTAAAATCATGAATAATGAATTTATTCACTAAGAATCTGTGACCACGATGACTAATTAATTTAATTTCCACTTCGAACTTCAATTACAATCAATTAAATAATAATTTAAAGAAATGAATTTAATCTCTAAGTCATCTCTTGCATATGGCGAGAAAACACATTCACTACATATAATGATACATTCGTACCATTTGGTAAATCCGTAATTTTTTTTCATCATATTGATTCAATTGCAAATTGCTTAGGATTGCACTGAGCTAGCGAAGGGACCAATTGACCATATATAATTAGGGCTTAATAATCTACAATTAAATTCAGGAGTTTGGTCTATTTACATAATTCTCACATCCTTTAAAGATGCTTCTTAAGATGATATTTATATATCATTGTTTTACTTTGGGCTTGTAAGAGCTAAAATAAGAGGATGGGATTAAGCCTGAAAGCTCAGTTTAGTTCAAACGGTTGATTCCCCCTTTGTGCGTGATACTAGGTTCGAGTTTAGTTTTTCTTTTTACATTTTTCAATTTTTATTTTATTTTTACTATTTTATTAAAATAAATACTTGATTTTTTAACTAAATCGGATTTTTCTAACATTATTATTAATCAACTTAATCAAATATTCTTTTCCAGTTATTTTTCCAACGTTATGTTTCTTTAGGATCACTCAAATTTGTGTATCTTTTGCCTTTTCTTTCGAGATCTATTAACTTTCTCAAAGATTTCTTCTTTGTTTTAATTGAGTGTTTAAATGGTTTGTTATTCTTTATTTTCTATTTTCTTATAATTAATAAGAGTGTTTGTTGAATCTTAGAGGATATGTAAATCCGTGAAATATCCTTAAGCGGTTATTCTCAAGCAATAATTTCAAGTTTCTAACCCTTGGTTGAACAACAATATTAAGGATATTATGGGTCATAATGGTGCTGGCAGTTTTCTCGCCACCACTGTTACCGTTATTCCTACCTTTAAATACGTTTTTGCAAGCTTTCCCTCCAATCACCCTGCGATCATTGTCGCGCATATTTCCCTCACTTTGGCTTCTATCTCGATGATGCCCACTGTCTCGTATGCAAAACCATTCCTTGATATCTCTAAGATCAAAATTTTTTACAAGCACTGCCCCTGTGTCCAGAGGAATGAAAGCTAGAACCATTGCTGAACTCACAGCCTCCATGGAGTTCTATCAACGGCTTTTTGATAGGCTATGAACTAACGCAAAAGCTGTCAGAGTAAATATCAAAAACCAAACAGCTTTTTTGGCTGATATGCCTGCCCAGGATGATGAAGATTGATTGGAAATTTTGTTAAACAAAAAAGGGAAGAAGAAAGTTGAGAATGGAAGCTGGAACCTGTTGGGGGAATTTTAATTGAGGGGAAGTAAATTTTTTAACTCTTATTTCATTGTTATTACATTTTTTGGTTAATTGTATAATTTTTATTAATGGTGTCTGCTGCTACTTAAATTTTTATTTGCTATGAACTACCTTTACTTTGATGCATTCAGTACTTATTTAGCTTGAGTAGTTATAATATTGGTTGGTTGTTGATGCAATTCAATTCTAGCAGTAATGATTAATTCACTGAATTATTTACTAAGCTCAATTTATTAAGTTAATGGGATTATGCTAAGGGAGCTAAGGTTTCTTTGTTGATGTAAGGTTAAACAAATTGTCAAAGGGGGAAAATGTTGAAAAATATGAAACTGGCCATTGAGTGCAAGGTAGTGCCCATTTCCGTGGCACTGGATATGTTCAAAGACAATTCCCATATTAGAAGTGTTGGTAATTTATAAACGATATAAATAGGCTATGCTAAGTATTTGGTTGACATTCCGTAGATGTTTGGTAAAAAAATCTCTAGTCCATAAATAAAAATCATTCTACTTGCGAAAACATAGTTTGGTGATTGAATTGAACCGAATCACCCAAGTCAAAAACCCTTGGATCATGGACATTTAGATTGGGTCGAAACTCTAATTGGTTCGCTGCCAAGAGCCTATGTTTGTTTTATTTACTATCTATATTGTAATCGGTTTATTTTCTTACTGTTTTAATGAGATTGTAATAGATTATCTATGTAAGCAAGTCTCAATGATAATCCATTCAATGGAGAAACTTGTATAGGTTACTGTACTCAAAGTTTTGAGCACTTTTGCTATTCGAGTGAGGAACTTTTCATAGAGTGCTTTTTAATCAGTTATGTTGTAGTTTTATTTGCTGAGTTCACAGGGGTGAACTAGTGATGAGAGTGTTGATCTTCAAGCTTCAAGGATGAGGAGAATTGTCACGGAATGTGTGATAGGCTAGATTCACTTGTTGTATTTGTTCAAGAGAGTGAATATTTCTCACTGAGTTAGGCTTCGCAGATGGAAACCAAGCTGCATAAATAATTCCTATGTGTTTAATTTTGTTTACTAGATGCTCCTTCCAAGCACTTTGTTAGTTTGCTAGCAACAATTTCAAAATTTTACTTTTCACAATTTTCAACAACTGAACAAAGCATTGGACAACATGTTCAGAATACTAACATAGTCATATAGTCATACAGTCATATAGGGCCTTAAACTTTACAAAAGTACTCAAGTAAGTGTTTTTCATGCACTTTAGATCAGATTGTAGTAAAAATTAGGTGAATACTAACATGTTTAGAATAAAACATATAACAATTGCATCAAATATTGTTTGAAAATAAAAGAAAACCTTATATAACTATTTTGAAAAGCCCTTATTCGAGCATTTTCAAAAAAGTTTGATCATTAGTTGAGAACTTTCAAAAAGGTTTGGCTTTATTTGATTATTTTGAAAGGTTTGGCCTTCATTTGACCACTCTTGTAAATGTTAGATCCTTATATTACCATTTTCAAATGTTTGGTACTTATGTGAGCAATCCTTAAAAGGTTAGACCCCATTTTGAGCATTCAACCAAAGAAAATTAGAAAAATATGATGGTGAGAATATAGAGAAATAGATCGGTGGCACAAAGACCTTGGGCTAAAGATGTTTTCAGAGCTGGGTTTCACGAATCAAGTTTGATATTCTGATCATCCTTTGCTTCTCAATTGATTGGGCTGAAGATGATTTTCTGCTAATCTATTCTCTTCATGATAAAGTTTGTGATAATTGGTACAAAATGGTTAGGGGGAGTAGTATTATGGTTCATGGACTCAATTTAAGCTAATTAATCATCAGCATAATGATTTATTTGATCCTCCAAAAATACAAAAAAGAAAGTCATTTTAGTTCATTATTCATTTTTTTTATATTTTTTAGACCTTAAACTTGCATTGTTTGTCAATAGATGAAAAGTTAAGGTGTTAATGTTAGAATTAAGTGACCCGAATTCTCATTAAATAAAATACAGTAGCAAAATAAAATAAAAGTAAAATCCATATAGAACTACACTTCTTTTATTTTATTTTAGAATAAAATTTTTTAAACCTTTTTAAACTCCATCTATTTGATATTTATTAGAATAAGGTGTTTCAATCTTACTACACTCCTATTAGAATATGGTTTTACAAGCCTATAAATAGACATAGTCTACTCCTTTTATAATGATTCGAATTCGACATAGTGAATTTTCTTCTCTGTTCGTGGTTTTTTCCCGAAAGGGTTTTCACGTAAAAATTTGTGTTCTTTATTTTTCTTTCTCTTTTCTTTGTGATATATTGTCATTACCGACATTCTATTTTCACAAATTGGTATCAGTGCTTCTGGGTTGTTCATCTCATTGTTAGACTATATAATGGCATTTTTAGAGTATGAAATTTCATTGTTGGATCGTAACACCAGATTTGCGTTGTGACAGATAAAGATACAGGCAGTTCTTGCACAGATGGACTTAGAGGAAACCCTGCTAGGGATAGATAAGATGCATTCGACATTGACGGAGGAATAGAAGAAGCGCAAGGATCGAAAAGCATTAACACAGTTATATCTGCATTTATCTAATGAAATTTTGCAGGATGTGATGAAGGAGAACACCGTTGATGAATTATGGAAGAGGCTGGAACAAATATGTATGTCGAAAACTCTAGCCAGCAAGCTGTATATGAAGTAGTGTCTTTATGCTCATCCTTTGGAGGAAGGTGCGTCTATACACGAACAATTAACAGTGTTTAAAGATATTCTCTCCAACCTGGAAGCCATGGAGGCTCAGTATGATAAGGAAGATCTAGGGTTGATTCTACTTTTTTTGTTGCCCCCGTGTTATTCAACCTTTAGAGACACAATTTTATATAGCCGCAAGTCTCTTACAGTTGATTTAGTTTATGATTCTTTGACCTCGTATGATAAGATGAAGCATATTGTGGTTAAAATTAACTCTAAGAGAGAGGGTCTCATTGTTCATGGGAGAAAATATAGGAATACTGATGATGATCATAGAAGGACATAGGAACGGAATCCTCACGATAAATCTAAGGGTAGATTGAAGTCTTCAAATAGAGGTAAAACTTGTAACTTCTGCAAGAAGAAAGGACACATTGAATCTGAGTGTTATAAGCAACAAAAACAAGATCAAAAGGAAAAACAACTAGAAAATTTTGGTGAAGCTGATGTTGTAGAAGACTACAGCGATGGTGAACTTCTAGTCACTACTATCAACAATTCTGAAGTGAGAGAGGAGTGGATCCTTGATTTAGGCTGCACCCTCTACATGAATCCCGATCGAGATTGGTTTATAACTTACGAAATAATGTCTAAATATGTTGTTTTGATAGGAAATAATGCTTCGTGTAAAATTGCAGGTGTTGGAACAATTAAAGTTAAGATGTTTGATGGAGTTGTCAGAACACTTAGTGACGTACGACATGTTCCAGAATTGAAGAGAAATTTAATTTCGTTGAGTACTCTTGATTCAAAAGGGTATAGATACATAACTAAAAGTAGGGTTTTAAAGATTTCCAAAGGTTCCCTCATTGTGATGAAAAGGTAGAGAAACACTACCAAGTTATATGTTTTGCAGGGTTCTGTTGTTATTGGTGATGCAGCTGTCGCATCCTCTTCCTTGTCAAATAATGATATTAGTAAACTTTGGCATATGCGCCTAGGGCATATGAGTGAGAATGACATGGCAAAATTGAGCAAAAGAGGACTTCTTGATGGTCAAGGAATTTGCAAACTTAAGTTCTATGAGCACTGCATTTTTGGGAAGCAAAAGAGAGTTGGATTCACCAGATGAATCCATAACATGAAGGGAACATTGGAGTATATTCATTCTAATCTATAGGGGCCATCCAGAGTGCCTTCGAGAGGTGGAGCTAATTATATGCTAACTTTTATTGGTGATTTTTCCAGAAAAGTTTGGGCGTTCTTCCTGAAGCAGAAAAGTGATGTGTTTTTCGTATTTAAGTCTTGGAAAACTATGATTGAATAACAGATAGGAAAACAAATAAAATACCTCTCCACAGACATTAACTTAGAGTTCTGTTTTGATGAGTTAGAGTTTTGTTTTGATGAGTTTAATAAAATATGCAAGTCTAAAGGGATCGCGAGACACTTGATAGTTCGTCATACTCTACAACAAAACGGTGTTGTAAAATGATCATGGAGAAGGTTCGATGTATGTTGTCAAATTCCAACTTACCAAAGTCGTTTTGGGCCGAAGCAGCCTCTACTACATGTTTTTTTATTAGCTAATCTCCATTTGTTGCGATTGAGAAAAAGACTCCACAAGAGGTATAGTTTGGTAATTCTACTGACTATTCTGATTTAAAGATCTTTGGGTGTCCTACATATGCTCATGTTGATAATGGAAAATTGGAATTGAGATCTATTAAATGTGTTTTTCTTGGTTATAAAGATGGTGTAAAAGAGTATAAGTTATGGTGTCCTAAAAATAGAAAAGTTGTGATTAGTAGATATGTTGTTTTTGATGAAACTGCTATGCTACCTAACTTATCTCTTAAAGACTCTTCAAATAAAGAAAATCCAAAGCAAGTGGAGCATCAGATTAATCTAGAATCTACAACAGAGTTGACTCATCAAGCCAGTACAAAAATTTAAAATAGAGTTGCTTTTTCACCACAATACTCTATCGCCAAAAATAGAACTAAAAGAGAAATTAAACCTCCAAAGAAGTATGCTAAGGCTAATCTAGTTGCTGATGTTTTAAATGTGGCTAAAGATATAAATGCAAACCAATAGCTATCTAATTAAAGGCGGTTAGCTGTGAATACTCAGAAAAGTGGATGTTTGCTATGCAAGAGGAGATGGAATCACTCCACAAAAACAGAACATGGGATCTTCTGAAACTTCCTAAAGGTAAAAAGGTTGTTCATTGTAAATGGGTGTTTAAAAAGAAAGAAGAGACTCTAGGAGTTGAAGAACCCAGATATAAAGCAAGGCTTGTTGCAAAGGGTTATAGTCAAATTCCATGAGTGGACTTCACAGATGTGTTCGCCCCAGTTGTGAAGCATAGTTCGATTCGAGTTTTGCTTGGTATTATGGCCATGAATGATTTGGAGCTTGAGTAGCTAGATGTAAAAACTACATTTTTGCGTAGAGAACTTAAGGAGGATATTTACATGCAACAACCAGAGGGTTTTACTGTCTCAGAAAAAGAGGACTATGTTTGCTTGTTGAAAAAGTCCCTTTACGGTTTGAAACAGTCACCAAGACAGTGGTACAAGAGGTTTGATTCCTTTATGACTTCTCATGATTTCAAAAGAAGTAGCTTTGATAGTTGTGTTTACTTTAAGAAAAAAAAGTGATGGTTCTTTTGTGTATCTACTCCTTTATGTTGATGACATGTTGATAGCAACGAAAGATAAATGAGAGATAAGAAAGGTCAAAGCCTAACTAAGTGAAGAATTTGAGATGAAAGATTTGGGACAAAAAAGAAGATACTTGGTATGGAGATTCTCAGAAATAGAAAAGCAAGTAAATTGTACCTAAGTCAGAAGGGGTACATTGAGAAAGTTATTTGCAGGTTCAATATGCAGAGTGCTAAGCCTGTTAGTACTCCTTTAGCAGCCCATTTTAAACTTTCATCGGTTTTGTCTCCACAATCAGATGATGAGATTGAGTACATGTCACATGTTCCATACTGTAGTGTAGTGGGATCTCTCATGTATGCTATGGTTTGTTCACGTCTAGATTTATCATATGCAGTCAGTGCAGTTAGCAGATATATGGCGAATCCCGGTAAGGAACATTGGAAAGTAGTTCATTGGATTTTAAGATACTTACGAGATACTACTGATGTTTGCTTACAGTTTGGAAGAACTAGAGATGGAGTAATTTGTTCTATTGATGCTGATTTTGTTAGAGACCTTGATAGAAGAAGATCTCTCATAGGTTATGTCTTACAATCGGAGGTTGTGCAATCAGTTGGAAAGCCACTTTGCAAACTACAGTTGCTTTGTCTACCACCGAAGCTGAGTACATGGCAATTACTGAGGCTTGTAAAGAAGCCTTTGGTTGAAGGGACTCTTTAGTGAACTCATTGAAGACCTTCAAATCAGTACAGTATTTTGTGACAGTCAGAGTCTCATCTTCCTTACAAAAGATTAAATATTTAATGAGAGAATAAAACACATTGATGTTCGGTATCATTTTGTTCGTGATATTATTGCTCGTGGTGATACTGTTGTGAGCAAAACTAGTACTCATGAAAATCCTACAGATATGATGACTAGGTCACTTCCTATAACCAAGTTTGAGCATTGCGTAGACTTGGTTGGTGTTTATTGTTGAAGTTAAACCCTTAAGGGGTTTAGTGTAAGAGGTGGAGAACTTGTTCGTTAAGAGTTCACAATGAAGAACTTGTTCATTGAGAATTTGTGTGAAGATGGACATTGTTAGAATTAATTGACTCAAATCCTTATTGAAATAAAACATAGTGGTAAAATAAAATAAAAGTAAAATCCATATAGAACTACACTTCTTTTATTTTATTTTAGAATATGGTTTTTTAAACCTTATTAAACTCTATCTATTTGATATTTATTAGAATAAGGTGTTTCAATCTTACTACACTCCTATTAGAATATGGTTTTACAAGCCTATAAATAGACATAATCTACTTCTCTTGTAATCATTCGAATTCGACATAGTGAATTTCTTCTCCTCTGCTCGTGGTTTTTTCCGAAAAGGGTTTCCACGTAAAAATCTATGTGTTCTTTATTTTTTTCTCTTTTCTTTGCAATATATTGTCATTACCGACATTCTATTTTCGCAGTTAAGGTAAAGTTTTTTATTCATTTTGGGATGATTTGATAAATAATAGAAGTTCAAAGGTTAAAAAAGATTAAATTAAATGTAAAACTAAAATTTTTTTAAGTAAAAGCTACAAATAACTGTGAAAATAAAAATAAATTATTTAAAAGAAGAGTAATCTGAACCAACATAAATTATTAAATATTATTTTGATAAATAATACATAAAAAGAGATGATATCCGTGCCTAATTTTAAAAGCTTCAATAAGAAAGAAACAACATACAGAATAAATTATATAAAAGAAGAGTAATCTGAACCAAATGTGAAGATATATTACATAGAGAGGACACGACAACGTAAAAACATTTCTTTAGTGTTGGAAACTGTTGGTGTTAGGAACAAAGAACAAACAAGTTCAGCTTATGGCTTGAGTAACAAGGCTCAATACTCACAGAAGAAACAATCGAATTTGAAACAAAAGAAAGAAGAAAAACAAAGAAAAAAAAATAGAGAGTATGTGGAAGAAAACAAACTGATTTCATTCAACTTTGAACAATGGCATAATGCCAATACATAAACCAAGTATTAAGCTTGTCAAAAAACAGTAAGCGGTCACCTAAACAACACCTACCACCATTAATACATTGAAACTTGAAAAACAAAACTTGTAAGCATAGACAAAGCTGAGTTTACAGCTCATACACCATCTAATTAGATCAATCATAAACCTAACTTAGTTTAAAATGAAATAAAAAACATTACATTAACTTAAGGTTACAAATGAGCATGGCTCGATCTCTATGGCCTGCTTGTTGTCCGCTTCTTTGCTACATGCTGACCATATTTCAACACTCCCTTGGTTGGCATGTTGCAAACTCCTAATTTCTTTCTTAAGTGCTCAAACTTTTTTACACTAAGGGCCTTGGTCAAAATGTCAGCGAGTTGATCCTCTGAATTGCAATGAACTAGTTTTACTTCCTAAGCTTGCTCCATTTCTCTAACAATATGGAGTTTAATGCTGAAATGTTTTGTTCCATGGAACACCAGATTCTTTGCAATTGCAATAGCATATTGATTGTCACAAAAGATCTCTGTTGCTTCCCTTTGATGCACATTCAAGTCAGCCATAATTTTTCTTAGCCTAATGGCTTGGTTGACAGCACTTGCAGTTGTAACATATTCAGCTTCAGCAGTAGATTGAGCCACTAGTGTTTGCTTCTTCGAGCTCCAACTAAACATGGCTGAACCAAGCTTGAAAGCATACCCTGAGGTGCTTTTCATGTCATCAATCGAACCAGCCCAGTCACTGTCAGTGTAGCCAACTAACTTTAGGCTTTAGCTTTGTTGTACACCAATCCATGGCTCAATGTACCCTTGACATACCTAAGCACTCTTTTTCCAGCTTGAAGGTGCTTCGCATTGCTGCAATGCAAGAACGTTGAGAGCAAACTTACAGCAAACATAATGTCAGGTCTAGTGGCTGTTAAATACAACAAACAACCAACTAAACTTCTGTAGGTTGATTCACAAACCCTTTCAAAATCACCATGGCTCGATAGTTTTTCTCCAACAACTACTGGAGTATTTGTTGCTTTGTTGTTTTGCATTGCAAACTTAGTCAGAATCTTAGAAGTAAAATCTCTCTAACTTAGGAATATCCTATGGTGTGTTTGTGTCACTTCTATGCCAAGGAAATAACTTATCCTTCCTAAATCAGACATCTCAAACATCTGTTGCATTTTAGTTTTGAATTTAGTCAGCATCGTTTGGTCTCCTCCTATCACTAGCAGGTCATCAACATACAGGGATACAATGAGATGAGTTTGTGCCCCTTCCTTCTTGACATACAAAGTTGGCTCACTCCTACTTCTCTCAAATCCCAAACTAACCAGGTAGCTATCGATCCTACTATACCACGCCTTTGGTGCCTGTTTCAAGCCATATAAGGCTTTCTTCAGTTTGTAGACCATGTGTTCTTTACCAACCACTTCAAAGCCCTGTGGTTGTTCAACATAGATTTCTTCCTCAAGAAATCCAGTGAAGAATGCTGACTTCACATCGAGTTGGTGGATTTTCAACTGCATTTATGCTGCTAAGGCAATCAGTAACCTGATGGTATCAAGTCTGGCCACTGGTGCAAAAGTCTCCAGGTAATCCAGACCATACTTTTGGCTAAACCCCTAAACAACTAGCCTTGCTTTTAGCTTATTCAAGCTCCCATCAGCATTGTGCTTGGCTCGATAAACCCATTTCACCCCAACGATCTTCCTTTTGGCTGGTCTTTCAACCAGTTCCCAAGTCTAATTCTTCTCAATCATGCTGATTTCATTAGCCATTGCTTGTTTCCACCCTTGCTGAGCTTCAGCCTCTTCAAAACAGCTTGGTTCAGCTATGGCTACTTGAGCTCTTTCATAAATTTCAGCCAAAGGTCTAGTGCTTCTGACTGGTTCATCATAATTGTCCATTTCAGGACTATTTTGATCTACCTCAGTTTGATCTGCCAGCAGGTCTTCAGGAACTGTCTCTGGTTCATTCTTCTCCTAGTTCCAACATGCTTTCTCATCAAACACCACATCTATGCTTACAAACACCTTGTTTGTTAAAGGATCTAAGATCCTATAGCCCTTTTTGACTGAGCTGTACCCCACCAGTATACCAGGTTCAGCTTTCTTGCCCAATTTGTCTCTCTTCACTACTGGGACATGAGCATCGCATATGCTGCCAAAGACTCTCAGGTGAGCCAGTGAAGGTTTGAAGCCAAACTAGGCTTCCAATGGAGTTTTGTGAGCCAAGGCCTTGGTTAAAAGCCTATTCTGAATGTACACGGCAGTGTTGACTGCCTCTGCCCACATGGTTTTAGGCAGATTTTTCTCAAACAGTAGGCACTTGGCCATATCCATCAAGCTCCTATTCTTTCTTTCACTTAAACCATTTTGTTGAGGTGTGTAAGTGTTAGAAAGTTCATGTTTGATCCCTGCTTCATCACAAAATGCTTAGAACTGAGCTGAAGTGTACTCAATCCCATTATCAGACCTTACGGTCTTCAATTTGTAGCCTGTTTCAGTCTCAACAACAGCTTTGAATTTCCAAAACACAGAGACAACCTCTGATTTCTGCTTCAAGAAGTAAATCCAGCAAAATCTTGAGAAATCATCAATAAAAAGAATGAAGTACCTACGTCTATTCAATAACTCTGTCTTCATAGGGCTACACACATCAGTGTGCATGAGCTGCAGCCTTTCTGAGGCTCTCCAAGCCTGATTTTGAAGGAAATGAAAGCCTGGCTTGCTTTCCTAGCTGGCATACTTCACAAACATCTTGTTTTTCTACTGAACCAATAAAGTTTTCAGCCAAATCTTGTGTAGATAGCTGGTCCATCAACCTGTATTTGGCATGACCAAGCCTTTGATGCCAAAACTTGGATTCATCTATTGTGGCTGTATAGGTAGTGTCTGAGCCATTTGTCCAGTCAGCAACAAAGCTCTTATTAGCCATAGTGACTTCCATGAACTTGGGTCTACTTGGATCACTAATTTGACACTCCTTGCCTTTGAACACTACAAAATACCCTTTCTCTAGCAGTTGAGCTATGCTAAGCAGGTTTCTATCAATTTCAAGTACCAACAACACATTCGAGATGAGCTTGTTACTTGTAGGAGTGCATATCAAGACATCTCCTTTACCTTCTGCCTTTATAAAATGACCATTGCCAATTTTAACCTTGGTTTTGTAGCTTCTATCCAAGGATTTGAAAATGGCAGCATCTCGTGTCATGTGGTTTGTGCAGCCACTGTCCAACAGCTAGCCATTTGTAAGCTTCTCTGGAGGAGCTGAGCATGACACAGCAAAAACTTTCTCCTCATGGTCACTATCTTCTTTTGCTACTCAAGCCTCAGCCTTTGGCTACTAGGGTTGGTTCTTCCTTTGCTTGCCCTTGCTTTTGCAGACTTTTTCAACATGCCCCATCTTTTTGCAATATTGGCATTGCACATCTGGTATAAACCAGCAATTTGCCTCTGGATGACCTAGTCTTTTGCAATGCTTGCAGGGTTGGTCCCTTCCTTTTTCCAGAATCAAACTTTGTCTTGTCTCTCCAAGCCTTCTTGCCTTTGTAGGCAGTATTGGTCGAGGAAAAATTGGTCTTTGCTTGAAAAGCACCTTCTTGGTGCTCCTCCAGTCTACTAGCTCTTCTCTGATCTTGTGCATAAAGAGCATTGATCAGCTCTGTTAGTGAGATGCTAGTTAGATCCCTTGAATCTTCAAGAGATGAAATTTTTGCCTCATACCTCTCAGGTAAGGTTGAAATCACTTTCTCCATTATCCTTGCTTCATTGAACTACTCACCAAGGAGCCTTATGCTGTTTACCACAGCCATAATCCTGTCTGAGTACTATTTGACAGTTTCTTCTTCCTTCATTTTCAAATTCTCGAAATCCCTTCTCAGGTTCAACAACTGCTGCTGCCTTGTCCTCTCTGTCCCTTGAAACTCCCCTTTTAATTTTTCCCAGGCCTATTTTGGTGTCTTACAGGCCATGATCCTTATAAAGATCACATCTGACACTGAGTTCTGGATGCAAGACATGGCCTTGTGCCTCTTGGTCCCTTCATCAACATGCTGTCTGATCTGAGCCATTGTTGGATTGGCTCTGAGTGGCTCTGGTTCAACATCTGAGTTGACCACCTCCCACAGATCGAATGCCTGCAGATAGGTTTTCATTTTGACCACCCATATGTGATATCCTTTTCCATTGAAGACTGACGGTGCAGCTGGTGAGAAGCTTGATGAAGCCATTGTTTTATATAACAGGTCCCTTAAGATTAAAGCTCTAGATACCAATTGTTGGTGTTAGGAACAAAGAACAAACAAGTTTAGCTTATGGCTTGAGCAACAAGGCTCGATACTTGCAGAAGAAACAATCGAATTTGAAACAAAAGAAAGAAGAAAAACAAAGAAAAAGATGGAGAGTATGTGGAAGAAAACAAACTGATTTCATTCAACTTTGAACAATGGCATAATGCCAATACATAAACCAAACATTAAGCTTGTCAAAAAACAGTAAGCAGTCACCTAAACAACACCTACCACGACTAATACATTGAAACTCGAAAAACAAAACTTGTAAGCATGGACAAAGCTGAGTTTACAGCTCATACACCATCTAATTACATCAATCATAAACCTAACTTAGTTCAAAATGAACTAAAAAACATTACATTAACTTAAGGTTACAAAGTAAACAAAATAGGAACAGTTGTGCTTGCTACAGCAGCTTCTGCATGGCTCGATCTCCATGGCCTGCTTGTTGTCTGCTTCTTTACTACATGCTGACCATCCTTCAACAGAAACTAAAATGATTCCTTTAATGGCAAAGTTAAATTGTCGGTTGTAACTGACCTAGTCATTGAACAAGAAGGATTGATATCCCAAGATTCAAATATGTCATCAATTTCAGATTCTTCATCACCACTTCCTTCAATAGCATTACCTTCTTCTGATGCTTTAATCAACTCTAACTCCATTGCTACTTGTTTCATGGTAGGTCTTTTCTTTCCATTAAGATTCAAGCATCGTTTTGCTAATTTAGCCACTACTATAATCTCTTTTTCTAGGCCATCATTTGCTACCTTTGAATCGAGAATATCAGATAACGAATTCTCTTGCATTGATTGAAGAAAAAGAGATACCAAGCTTATCTCTTCATCAGATTGTTTTGAGGTGATGGGTTTTTCTCCGGTTAACAGTTCAACAAGGACAACCCCAAAACTATAAACATCACTCTTCTCTGTAAATTGATTTGACCGAAAGTACTCCGGATCCATGTAACCAAATGTTCCTTGAACTCGAGTTGTTAAATGAGTTTGTTCAAGTGCAATTGATCTCGAAGTTCCAAAGTCCGACACTTTTGCCTTGTATTTATCATCCAAAAGTATGTTGCTTGATTTAATGTCTCGGTGATAAATAGAAACAGATGCAGCTGAATGCAAATAGAATAAAGCATTGGCAATTTCAGTTGCAATCCGTAAAGTTCTTCATTTTGGCCATGAATGAGATCATAAAGTGTTCCATTTGGGATGAACTCATAAACCAACAAAGGAGATTCAGCCTCTAAGCAACATCCTAAAAGCTTAACCACATTCCTATGATTAATTTGAGATAAAATGATCACCTCATTGATGAACTGTTCGACCTTCTTTTCACCAAATTTCTTTCCTTCCATTCTAGACTTCTTAACAGCCACAATGCTTCCATCCGTTAACATTCCTTTTCTAGACTTCTTAACAGCCACAATGCTTCCATCCGTTAACATTCCTTTGTAAACAGTTCCTTGGCCTCCTTGACCGAGGATTCGATTCTCATTATAGTAATCTGTGGCTTTTTCTCTCTCCTCTGAAGTAAACATTTTTATTGTTTCAAAGTAATTTGTATTGCTAGACAAATGTTGTTGCAGTAACAATCCTCCATTCCGTTTGAAATATTTCTGCTTCAGCAAGATGTTTCTTCTTCTTTTCACTACTTCGTACATTTTCCATAATCCAAGTAGCAGAAATATTGTCCCGATACTAGTGCTGCAACCTATATACATATAAGAAACATAGTTTTATCAACCATAGAGATACTTCAATAAAGGTTTTTTTTTTTTATATATATATTTTATATTTATTAGACTTCGCACAAAATTATTTTATATTTACTGATAGTTTATCAACCATAGAGAATATTCATTACAACATCACGTTGTTTTAACACTAAACTTTTGAGGATATAATGAGTAAATGAATATTACAATACGAAAACTAAAGACTCAAACATCACACATTCAATTCAAAATATATCACTGCTTGAACTTAATTCGATAAACCTTTAATGCTTCCATTTGTAGAAAAAATGTGAATTCAACACGTAACTATAATAATGATGGTCAAACTCTGCATATTTTTTGGCGGGGCTTTTGAAATCTCATCGGGCTCACACCTAAGTCCCGTACTATTGTATTTATATTCAGGAGGGCAGTCCCGTGATGAACAATATTTGCCAGGAGTATTTAAACAAAGCATGTGACACAAACCATAGATCCCACAATTCTCTTCTGAATTTATCGAAGTAATAGAAAAGGTTATATTTATATAAATAAAATGTAATATAGATTATTGAAAAAGATGTGTTAATTTGTACCTTCGCAATACGTTGAAATATCACCGATGCCAAATTTCTTGTTGCAAACACATAGATGAGTAGAGCTCAAACTTTGCCAGCAATATTCACGATCGGAGCTACAAGAAGTGTTTATACCTTGTCTCAAACGGCACAATCCAGACATCGGTGTGCTCCACTGCAGTGATGTTGGAACATACGTCCAATTGTTTACATCAAAATCATTTGATTCCAAGGTCAAATCAAAATACAAGTCTGATTTTTTCAAGGAAGCAAATCCGCAAGATCTTTTTCGGCTATAATTGCCAGAATCAACTCTACCACTCATGTTTGCAGAGAAAAAAGTGAGACCCTGCGGAATATTAAAAGGGCAGCCAGTAGCAGAGGAAGTCTCTTTACTAATTGTACAACTTGGCTGCAAACACCCGCCTACAAGATTACTTGTTTCCCTGTCGAAAATAGTGGCCAAATTACCACAACCTGAAGACCAGAATACGTTGTCAAAATCTGAGTAGTAAAAGGGGGTTCCCGTTAGGTTGAGACTCATCCCATTGTTACTGTTTTTGCGGCAACTGAAACAAGTTATGGAATGGTTCACCACAACGTTGCCGAGCAAAAATGAGAAGTCGAGTATTTCCAGATTGATGCCATTTATGTTTAAGAATGGCATTTTCCGCCCATTGGAGGTTTTTTTGGAGATTACTCTAAACCAGCCATTGGGATACTCTTGATCGGTTATTTCAAATGGGTATTGAAACGTAACATTCCCACAAGACTTTTCGTCGTTTAAGCTGATAGGTCCTGGTCTTGGTTCGCATCCTGTGGGCTTAGCGAAAAATGAGTAAAATGCACAAAGTTAACACCAATTAAAATCTGAGTTATGTACATCCAGTCTTTGAATGAAATTAAAATCGATATAATTAACTGAACAAGCGACAGCGAGCGACTGATACTGACCTGCATCACCACAATAGCTTGGATTCCAGCTGAGCGTTGTGGGAACATGAGTAGTTTCAATATTGATGCCAATGGGTAAAGGGTAAGCTTCACGGAAATAAAGCCTGCTAAAGATGAAAGCAGATGAGCATCTCTTTCTGTCATCCTTACCAATAGGATACATCGCTGTCATGTTTACAATAGTTGAAGTGAAATTTCCAGAAATTTTATTAGAGCAGCCAGATTCTGAAGCCGCGTCAGCACATATTGGTTGAATGCAGCCGCCGAAGGCATCAGCTTCATTACGGAAAATTGTGACCAAATTTCCGCAACCTACAGTCGCGAAATTGTTGTAGTCGCTTGAGAAGAAGAATGGAGTGCCTGTTAGATCGACTCTGGCACTAGCAACCTCGTTTTTATGATCACAGTTAACGTAAGTTACTGGATTTTTTATCAGAATGGTGTCTTCAAATAAGGAACCGAGTACCTCCAGATCGAACCTATTTATTCTTATGAAAGGCTTTTTCTGATTGTGGATCTGTTTGCAAGTTACTCTAAAAAAAGGACGAGTATAGCAGCTGCTATGGATTCCAAATGGTGATGGAATTGTAAGATTTCCGCATACTTCATCTCCGCAAATAACTTGTTAGAGATTCTGCTGCCTGTAATGTGGGGCAGAAGAGGAATATGAGGAGTATGAAGTAAAACCATAACTGGAAAGCCATTTGGATAGTTAATTTCTTTGATGGAAATGAAGATGAAGACTGGGTTAATAAAGAAGCCGTTAATAGCTTCTATAGGTATATGTGAGAATAGATATTAGAGAATGATGTGCAAATGTCACTAGGCATGAATGCTTTTCAATCTGGAAGATGAAATACATATCAGCCCACCAAACTTGAACATTTAAGTCATTAATGAATATGTAATAGGTTAAAGTTGGAAAGAAATTTGTAGGCTCTTTGCTTCCATTCATCACGTAATATAGAAATTAAAGTTGTATGTACACATAAAGAGGGAGCCAATGAGACTCAAAGAAAATGGGATCTGAAAGAAATTTAGCAAAATAGAAACAGAGACAAGATTTACGGGTGTGAACCCATTTATTTAAAATGCAAATATTCGTTTAAAAATAGTATCCATTAAATAATGAAACACATAGTTTAAAATTAATAATAACACATGTAATATGTTCAAATTAAAATAAAAAAATAACTTAAATTATGAGTAGAAGGAAATTTCAATAAGTAATTGTATTAAGAATATTAAATGCACTCAATTTGCTTATCTTGTTATTTTCATTTTTTTGGGTTGATATCGAGTTGACTTATGACATCAACTCAATCAACGACATTATTAATATATACAAACAATATGGGTGAAACAACTAGTATAATGACATTGAAATGTATAAAGATACTTTTAAAAAGCTTTAGTTTAAGTGGTACAAAAACTTAATAGATGTTAATAGCACAGGTTCAATTTTTAACATTTGCAATTTTTATTGGTTTTTTTAAATAAGAAAAAGATAAAAGTATCATTGTAATATTATAACTTATGTAAAATATATAATGTTATTTTAATTATTTTATTGATTGAGTTAGTGTCGAGTTGATCCGTGACACCAATTCAATCATACATTTAAATAATAGTGTAGATATAAATAACCCTTAAATATCTAATAAGATCGAGTACCATTATATGACTTAAACCCACAATTTCAAAAACAATATAACAATAGAGATGTCAACTAAATTACACGATTTACAACTTGAACATGAAATAAAAGGAACATCAAATAATTTTATATTATCTATAATTAACTCAAAGTTATGATTCAAATCTTGGTTGAAATAATAAAGTTGAAATTATTATAAAATCGTTGAAAATTGTATTTTAATCTTATTATTGTGAACTCCAATTGTTGTAACTAAAATTTATCCAGGTCGATTGAGTTTGAATTTTATATTATATTATATTTTATATTTTGAAATGAATTTTATATTTTATTATTATTTATAATAACGATGGCGATTATTTATTATTTATTAATTAAAAACGAAGAAGAAAAGAGATTGCCCGTAGCATAATTCTTCTTTTGTTCAATCTTGCCACTAGCATAATTTTGTGTTTTTCTGTGTGGACACACTCTATGTTTTGTAGTTTTTGTGTGACCATGGCTTTTGCGTGTGGTCACACTCTATGTTTTATGGTTTTTGTGTGTGGTCTTTATTATTACGTTATCATATTTGATCATTTCATCGTGCCTTTATTATTACGTTGACATATTTTTGTCATTTCATTGTCAATCTATGGTTTCATCGTTGTTAGATAATATATACTATTATTGTTATGCTCCATTCGTTTTAGGACATTCGTTTTAGGACATGTGTTAAGTTTAGAAGTCGTTTAAACAATAAATTTGTCACTAGCAAGCCGAGAAGTCACTTGTGAACTCACATTCTCGAAATAACTACCCGAACAACAGATGCCCTAATCTTCATTGCGAACATGAAGTTGTTTGGTCACTGAACATTATGTGGACTCAAATGCTTTATCCAATCAGAGTCAGAAAAGATGTGTCATGTCATAAACATCCTCGTCCCATCAAAGACATCCCTCTCATGCGCTCCGTAATGATCACTAGATGACAAATTCAACATGTTAACACTATATTACATGGGACCCTTGCCTATAAATACCCAAAAAACGATGAAGGGATGATCGACCTTAAAAGAAGACTAAGCCTGCACTCTTTCAACATACCTTCAGCTCTCAGCCTTCACGTTCTCTTCACCGCCACTCTTCTTAACGTTTGACTCTCTGACTCAACTAGATAAGCGGCCTCTATAACGACCACTCTCCTGCCTTTAGTGTACAACCCAAATTCACCCGGGGCCCAACAAACCCAATACCCAAAACAAAACCCAAAACCCATTTACAATAATAGGACAAAACATGGCCCAAACCCAATGAAAACTAGGGTTTCAGAACCCTAGTCACTTCTGACTGCCTAGTGTCGCCACTTAACTGCTGCCACCAACCCCCGCCCCTGTTACATCTTCCGCCACCCAGCACCGCCTTTCCACTTGCACCATCAACACCTGCAAGTAATAAAAGAGGGCAACAGAGCAAAGAAAGGGAGGGGAAAATTGGCTATAAAAGCCGAATGTTTCTTCAAATTCGGGGGTTTTTTTTGTAGAGAATTTTAATTTGTATGAATACTCTTATAAAATCAAGAGCAAAAACAGATTCTAAAAGAAACAAATAGATTCATTCCAAGGTGATTTTCAGTTTACATTTCTTTTTCTTTTATTACTCATTTACTTTTATTTTTATTTTTTCTTTCTCCCTAAAAAAAGGTTCATATACATACAAATATATAAAAGAATATAAAAAGTAAAAAAAATTACCTTTTTTTGAATTTTTCGGCCACCGTGTATGGTGGCCAGCGCAACGCCGACGCGGCGGTGGCGCGGCAGTCCCTCGTCGGTTTCTGGGCATTGCTCAAAGAGAAAACTAAAGGGAGAGAGGATTTTTTTTAGCGAAAGAGGGACAAAATGGGTTTTTTTGGAAGAAATTTGACTTTTATAGGTCTTCAAAACGACGTCATTTTGGGCAGGCCTTTTAGATGCCAAAACGGCGTCATTTTGGCCTTAGGATCCGCGTGTTGACCCGACCCGCATAAAGGATCCGCGTGTTTTCATTCAGGGGGATATTTGCGCAATTGGTCCCTCCGTTTTTGTGCGTTTTAAATGCATTTTTTTCGTATATTCTAAATTTTTGCTACCAAATTTTCCATCTGTTTTAATTTGGTCCCCAGACCATGAACATGCGCCACACTGGAACGACGCCATATAACCAACATGGGATTATTTCCCATTTGGTCCTCTTCATTTCACGCGCAATGCGATTTAATCCTTTCTGTTGTTTTTTTATTTCTATTTTCAATTCCGAAAATTAATTTGGTTTCTAATTTAATCCTATTTTCGTTGTTTAGGTTACTTTATTAGAAAATTAATTGTTTTAATATCATTAATATTATTATATAATATTATTACTATATCATTATTGTCATTATTATAAGCATATATTTATACAATACACATACTTTTATACTCGGTACTATATATATATATATTTTATAATTTATATATTTGTAATCTATATTTATATTTGTAATCTATACATATTTATGTATCTTTTCATACATATTTTAAAATATATATACATATACCTATTTTTTTAATTTATATATATGAATATATTTATACTTTTATATTGTTGCATTTCATAATTTATGTACATATGCATATATATACGTATAAACAGACATATCTTTTATTGTATATATATCTACACAGTTTTTACATTTTATACTTTATATACACATATATACATACATACTTTTTAATACATTCTTAAACATCTATATACATTATTACTTACTTTTTTTACTATTTCCAAACCTTGTTATATACATATACATATATGTTATACTTTTAATTTCATTTATTCTCATTATTGTCACTACTATTTTACTCGACATTTATTTATTTAATTATGTGTCCTTTTACCATTTTGTGTTAAATTAATTTTATCCAATTCATCAATCGTAGTTTTAAAACTAGTAGCATTTCGTATTTTGAGATTCGGAAACATCGCACCCTAACTTACGGGGTTTCGACTTTCTCGATAAATTCAAATACACGAAGCTTTTCAAACTTAAGTTTTGAAACGATCTCGGGAATTAACGAAAGGTTGTGCTCTAACTTACGGAACATGATTTCTTTTCTAAACCCGAGATAATCAAATAGCTTTTAAATAAATTCTTCGGCATTTATTCTCGAATTGGGAATTTAAAGACATTGTTCCTAACTTACGGGATATAATTCTTTTTCTTGAATATCGTGAAAAATGCACTCTTACCAAAATTTCATCTTTTCCATTTTGATAATCTTTTTCAAGCATTTTTCATTGAAATAACAATTACTGGACTGACAATATTCAAACAAAAGGAGTTCTTCATATTACTCTGAAAAAAATCTAAATACTACGAGGACCCGAAACAGGGCTATTGTTTAGAACTAACCAAACCTAGGGGTTAGAAGCATTGGAGAAAGAATAGTCTAAGTTACGACTATTTCTTTGGTTTTTTTGTCAAAGATATCGGCTGAACAAAAAGGCATTAGTGATAGAACCTTGATGAATAACGAGTAATGACAACCCAAACATTAAAAAGGGATCTTTCTCGAAAAATGACATTCTGCCTTCATGCAAATATCATTCATACACATCTAGTTAGGAGCATTTGATTCATTCTAATCATGACATCCTAAACACTAGGCATAAATAGGTTCATGAACATATCAATGAAGTTACCCATACCCTTGAAATTGCAGTGGGATAGATTGAAGTCATCGTATCAAATCCTATCTCCCTGATCAGCAGTGGAGTAGGTCGAAGATTGTAGATCTCACCTTCCTGTACTGACAGTGAAGCAGATCAAAAACACAGCCTTATCTCCCTGAGCAGCAGTGGAGTAGGTTGAAGATTGTAGATCTTATCTCCCTAAGTAGTAGTAGAGCAGATCAAAGACGATGAATCTTATCTTCCCGAGATAATAGGAAGCAGATTTAAGCCACCAGTCCTATCTCCCTGAGCAGCAGTGGAGTAGGTTGAAGATTAAAGCCGCAACGGCAAATCTTACTTCCCTGGCGGTGTAATGGGACAGATTAAAGCTACAATAGCGAATCTTGTTTCCCCGACATTACAATTAAAAAAGATTGAAGCCGCAACGGCGAATCTTACCTCCCTAGCGGTGCAGTGGAATAGATTAAAGCTACAACAGTGAATCTTGTTTCCCCGACATTGCAATTAAAAAGAATGAAGCCGCAACGGTGAATCTTACCTCCCTGGCTGTGCAGTGGAACAGATTAAAGCTAGAACAACGAATCTTGGTTCCTCGACATTGCAATTAAAAAGATTGAAGTCGCAACGGTGAATCTTACCTCCCTGGCGGTGCAGTGGAATAGATTAAAGCTACAACAATGAATCTTGTTTCCCCGACATTGCAATTTAAAAGATTGAAGCTGCAACGGCGAATCTTACCTCCCTAGCGGTGTAGTGGAATAGATTAAAGCTACAACAGCGAATCTTGCTTCCCCAACATTGTAGTTAAATAGATTGAAGTCATAATGGCAAATCTTATCTCCCTGAAGTTGCAGTGGAGCTGATTGAAGCCACTAATCTTATCCTCCTGAAGTTACAGTGGGGCAGATCGAAAGCACCAGCCCTATCTCCCTGAGCAGCAGCGGAGTAGGTCGAAGATTGTAGATCTTATCTCCCTAAACAGTAGTGGAGCAGATCAAAAACACAGATCTTATCTCTCTGAAGTTGCAGTAGAGCAGATCGCATCCAGTCTTATCTCCCTAAACAGTAGTGGAGTAGACAGATGAAACCAATCCTATCTCTCTGAAGTTGCAGTAGAGTGGATTAAAACCACAGATCTTATCTCTTTGAAGTTGCAGTAGAGTAGATCGTATCCAGTCTCATCTCCCTAAGCAGTAGTGGAGCAGACAGATGAAACCGATCTTATCTCTCTGAAGTTATAGTAGAGTAGATCATATCAAACCTTATCTCTCTAAAGTTGCAGTAGAGTTGGTTGAAATCACTAATCCAATCTCTCTGAAGTTGCAGTGGAGCGGATTAAAGCGATGAATCCCATACCTTTGAAATTGCAAAGGATTGGATTAAATCTTATCATATCAGGTCTTATCTCCCTAAAGTTGTAGTGGAGCAGACCGTTGATAATGGATCTTATCATGTTAGAACTTATCTCCCTGGAATCACGGTGGAGCAAGTTGAAACAACAAGTCTTACCTTCCTGAAGTTACAATGGAGTAGACTAAAATCACAAATCTCATCCCCCTGAAGTTACAGCAGAGTGGATTGAAGCTACAAGTCGTATCTCTCTGAAGTTGTAGTGGAGTGGATCGAAGCAACAAGACATAATGGATTGAAATAAAGCTACTTGAAGAGAAGCGTCAAGAGAAGTCAAGACTCGGTGAGACCGAGTAAATTTGTTCTTTTTAGTCTTTGCTTCATTCTCGTTACACGACAATGAAGCAAAAAGGGGCAGCTGTACAGCCCAAATTCACCCGGGGCCAACAAACCCAATACCCAAAACAAAACCCAAAATCCATTTACAAAAATAGTCCCAAACATGGCCCAAACCCAATGAAAACTAGGGTTTCAGAACCCTAGTCACTTCTGATTGCCTAGTGCGCCACTTGACTGCTGCCACCAAACCACCGCCCCTGTCATATCCTCTGCCACCCAGCACCGCCTCTCCACTTGCGCCATCAACACCTGCAAGTAATAAAAGAGGGCAACAGTGCAAAAAAAAGAGGGGAAAATCGGCTATAAAAGCCGAATGTTTCTTCAAATTCGGGGGGGGTTTTGTAGAGAGTTTTAATTTGTATGAATACTCTTATAAAATCAATAGCAAAAATAGATTCAAAAAGAAAACAAATAGATTCATTCCAAGGTGATTTTCAGTTTACATTTCTTTTTTCTTTTATTACTCATTTACTTTTATTTTTTTTTCTTTCTCCCTAAAAAAGGTTCAAATACATACAAATATATAAAAGAATATAAAAAGTAAAAAAATTACTTTTTTTTTGAATTTTTCGGCCACCGTGTAGGGTGGCCGGTGCAACGCCGGTGCGACGGCAGCGCGGCGGTCCCTCGCCGATTTCTGGGCATTGCTCAAAGAGAAAACTAAAGGGAGAGAGGATTTTTTTTAGAGAAAGAGGAGAAAATGATTTTTTTTTTGAAAGAAATTTGACCTTTATAGGTCTTCAAAACGACGTCGTTTTGGGCAGGCCTTTTAGACGCCAAAACGGCGTCGTTTTGGCCTTAGGATCCGCATGTTGACCCGACCCGCATAGAGGATCCGCGTGTTTTCATTTAGGGGGATATTTGTGCAATTGGTCCCTCCGTTTTTGTGCCGTTTTAAATGCAATTTTTTTTGTATATTCTCAATTTTGGCTACCAAATTTTCCATCTGTTTTAATTTGGTCCCCAGACCATGAACATGCACCACACTAGAACGATGTCATATAACCAACATGGGATTATTTCCCATTTGGTCCTCTTCATTTCACGCGCAATGCGATTTAATCCTTTCTGTTGTTTTTTTATTTCTGTTTTCAATCTTGAAAATTAATTTGGTTTCTAATTTAATCCTATTTTCGTTATTTAGGTTATTTTATTAGAAAATTAATTGTTTTAATATCATTAATATTATTATATAATATTATTACTATATCATTATTGTCATTATTATAAGCATATATTTATACAATGCACATACTTTTATACTCGGTACTATATATATATATTTTATAATTTATATATTTGTAATCTATATTTATATTTGTAATCTATACATATTTATGTATCTTTACATACATATTTTAAAATATATATACATATACCTATTTTTTTAATTTATATATATGAATATATTTATACTTTTATATTGTTGCATTTCATAATTTGTGTACATATACATATATATACGTATAAACAGACATATCTTTTATTTTATATATATCTACACAGTTTTTACATTTTATACTTTATATACACATATATACATACATACTTTTTAATACATTCTTAAACATCTATAGACATTATTACTTACTTTTTTTACTATTTTCAAACCTTGTTATATACATATACATATATGTTATATTTTTAATTTCATTTATTATCATTATTGTCACTACTATTTTACTCGACATTTATTTATTTAATTATGTGTCCTTTTACCATTTTGTGTTAAATTAATTTTATCCAATTCATCAATCGTAGTTTTAAAACGAGTAGTTTTTCGTATTTTGAGATTCGGAAACGTCGTACCCTAACTTACGGGGTTTCCACTTTCTCGATAAATCCAAATACACGAAGCTTTTCAAACTTAAGTTTTGAAACGATCTCGGGAATTAACGAAAGGTTGTGTTCTAACTTACAGGACATGATTTCTTTTCTAAACCCGAGATAATCAAATAGCTTTTAAATAATTTCTTCGGCATTTATTCTCGAATTGGGAATTTGAAGACATTGTATCCTAACTTACGGGATATAATTCTTTTTCTTGAATATCATGAAAAATGCACTCTTCTCGAAATTTTTAGCATTTTAATAAAGGATCGTATTTTTAAATCTCTTTAAAGTTTCTAATTTTCGACACCAAGACATTAAGTAATCAACTAGGTACCAATTTTGGGCGCATCGAGGGTGCTAATCCTTCCTCATGCGTAACCGACTCCTGAACCCGTTTTTTGAATTTCGCGGACCAAAATTGTTGTTTTAATAAAATCAAATTGTTTATTAAAAATAACCACTTTTCAAGGTGATCCGATCACACCTTATCAAAAAGGATTGGTGGCGACTCCCGTTTTCGTTTTTGTTTTCAAATCCAAGTCGACCCCGTTTTATCAAAAAATGGTGTCAACATTTAGTATTCTTTTTTTTTTTTCTACACTATATCAACAATTATTATTTATTATCATTAATGTGAGGTGACCATTACTATTCCGTAGTTTTAATATGGATAATCTCAATAACAATAATATCTTTATTAGTATGTGGCTGTCGTACTCAAGGGTGAAGTTAGAGATTATATTTGGGGTGCCGAACTAAAAATAAAGTTAACAACAATTGTAGAATCGGAATATAAATTTTAAAAATAATAATAAGTTGTTAAGTTAGATAATTTAAATGTTTTCTTTCCGTTATATTTTAAATCATTTTTAGCTATTCTTTTTAAATTCTAATGGTCTTTTATTTATTTATTTTAAGGTTTTTACCTTTTTTTATATCTTCAACTATTCTTTAAGTGAATCAATGTTATGGTTTCCATTTTCAGTTTTTTTTGCTTAGTATTTTTATTTCAAATTTGCTTAATTTTCATTTATTAGTTTCAGGTTTTTTACTTTTATTTTCAATTTTTTTTCTTATGTATTTTTATCAAATTTTCAATTTTTAACTATTGATTTGAGCGTCTAGATTATTCTGCTTGTGATTTTTTTTCGTTTCAACGTGTTTATTTTTTTTTCTCTCAAAACAATTAATTATATAAGTAATTTAATTAAAATTAAATTAAGTTAAAGAAGTTATTAGATATACATAAGTGTTTAATAATCATTGTATGTATTTAAAATTTGAGGATGTGACACTATTTACATGTGCTTAAAAAAGTATAGATTTTAGGGCTATTCTAATATAAGTTATTCCCTACTTATAATAGTAAGTTTTAGAAACTTTATAACGATTTATTTGGACAGCTCCGAATAATTGAATGAAAGTATAATTATTAGGGTAATAATTACACTCTCTTGTAACTACAAGGTTTCTTTGAACAACACAAAGTAATTAAATGAAAATGCAATTACTAGGGTAGTAATTACACTCTCTTCTAATTACAAAGATTTGTAATTCCCTAGACATATTTGGTTGACAGAGTTTAATTCCATTGTAATTCCCTATATAATGTTTAGTAATATAAAATGTAATTATATATTTAAATAATTTATAATTTTAAAAAAGATTAATTACTATAAAAATGATTAGTATGATAAAATAATTTCTAAACAAGTAACAAAAATTAAAATCAATTCATCATATGTATTATGTAAGTCTAAAAAAGTAGTTGATAATACGATCACTAATAAAAATAGCAAGAAAAATAAACATTATATATAATTTTATCTAATTTTTTCAGTGCATATTTGTTGGGTTATTGATCTACCGTAATTTGATATGCCAATTTAGATTTTCGCAGTGTTACACCCTATACCTGACCCGATCCATAAATTCGGGTACCGAATGTGACAATAAACTCGAATTACTTAATAAGACTTCTAGATCGACTTGTTTGAATATTTTGAATCTATTAAATCACAAGGTTTAGCTTCAATAAAAATAATCCTTATCATTCTAACTCCACAATTCTTACAATTCCATTACATTAGCATAATTGACAGTATATATATAATTCTAACTTCAGCCTATATCACGAATACATTATATTTAATCCTCAAGGCATAGCCTCTATACACATGAATGTCATCTACATCCACCCCATAAACTGGCAGTGTTTAGCTTGGTCCCTCCCCTCGATTCTTGGGCCAAACCTTTTCCTAAAAATACGCAACAATTTCTTAAGTTCAATTGAACTTAGTGAGAGTCCATGAAAATAGCGCATAACACTCTTTCGTAAGCCTTTAGGAAATAGAATTTAAAATTTAAAATCAGAAATTTCCAACTCCCTGACTATTCTTGGCTTTCAAGAGATCTCACCGACATGGTCGTCGCACTGCCCCTTCTTATAGTTCGCCACCTGACACGAGTTCTCTATGGACTTGGCCTGATTCTGCCTTATCCTAGATTCTTTTTGCACCTTAACCAACCCACCTTACACCCTTGGATACCAGTTCATTGCTTACCACTAGTTGTTTTCCACTAATATTCACCTTAATTTCAGAACCTTACCCTTACAGACTGGCCAAAGGCTTTTGGATTATCTCATTCCAATCTTTTAGATAACTAGAATTAACATCTAATTTCTATCAAATTGTATCATGCCACATATATGCGAATTATCCTTCCCCAAGTAGTCCTTAGTGGACCCTTTCTCCTATTAGCCCCATATGGTCTAACTAGTGTTACCTAGTTTTGGTCAATATTTTTCTTCTCTGCAGATTCCTAATTGACTCTAAAAGTTAGACTGTTCGAGTAATCATTACCTCTGTGTGGATGATAACTCTTGAAAAGAGTTATATTTCAAGCATCTAGACTTGGTTAATTGTTTGTACTTAAGTAGATGTATTTTCATTTTAGGATATTATATTCATATTTTAGGACATTATTTTAGTATTATAGGACATTGCATCATGAAGCTTGGATTGTGCTTATGTAACAACCTGTTTTTAGTAAAATCGAAACAGTGGTTTCAGGACCACAAATTTGACGTGAAAATATTTATTTTATTAATACTTTAATGTCTACAGCATGTTAGTAGTGTCGTATAAAAATTTCATTTAGAATTTTTATCGTTTCCATGTGTAATTTGATAAAAAGGACTAAATTGCATAAGGTGCAAAATTAGAGTTCTATAAGTAAAAGATGTCAAATTACTTTGAATTTTGAATATGAGTGGCCTTAAATGGTAATTAGACCATTAGTAATATTACTAGACAAATATGGACACTTTTTAGGTGATTTCCAAGGTTATTAATTAAGGTTAATTTAGTAATTTAATAAATACATAATAGTAAAATAATTAAAACAAAGATATCATCTTTGTTCTTTCTTCTCTACCACCGATTTTTAACCTAAAGAAAAGCCATAGTTGAAGCTTCAAAGTTTGGCTATAGCTCATCCTTGCATGTGAGTGATACTTTGTTCTTTTTTAATGATTTCTATGTTTTTAGAGTAGTTGTAGCTAAATCTAGCTAGCCTAAGGACTAATTTGTAAAAATGTTAAAAGTTTAGGGTTTTAACATAAATTTATATTGGTTTTTTGTGATGTTTGATGGAATAAAATGAGTGTTTGTTGTTAGTTAAACAACTTTTGTAAAGTGAATTTTGATCAAAATATCAATTAGGGGTTAAATTGAAAAATGTGTAATATTCATGGTAAAATTGTAAAAATAATGAAATGTATGAGTTTCTAGGGACATATATGAAATTCGGCTAGCATGGGTTAATGGAAAAATTGCATGAATTTTCATTTTATGAGTTTAGGGGCTAAATTGTAAAAAGTTAAAATATTATGAGTTTAGGGGCTAAATTGTAAAATGCGGTTTATGGATTTAATTGGATAATTGAGATGGATTGAATCACTTATTTGAGTATAATTATCTATTTAGATTAAGATAAACCTCAACTAGATTTAAATAGATAAAAGACGAAAGCCACGAATTAACCGATCGTACTCCTACGCACTAGTTGTCGATGTAAGTTCATAGTATTAAATTGTAAAATTGAATTTCCATGTCTTATTATTTTATATTTAAGTAATTAATTGTTACGTAAATTATACCCTGTTTGTACTTCGATACCCTTGATTGCACATGCGTGCCTCTGTTTGTACTTCGATACCCCTGATTGCACATACGTGCCCCTATTTGTACTTCAGCATCCCTAAGTGCACTTACATGCCCTTGTTTATATTTCAATAACTTCAATAAAGTACAATAAGAGTTTCATTCAATTAATGTTAAGTTAATTAATTTTCTATGTTCTTACTAAGCATTATAAGCTTATACGTGTTTGTATGTCGTTTTGGAGATCAGTTTTGCTGACTTTGGATAGATCGAATCTTCGGCTCACACTATCCATTGGTTTTGGTAGCTCTTAAACTTTTTAGGGTTGTGGCATGTATATGTGGCTATATATTTGTATCTATAAGTGTATAGTTGTTTTTGGTATAATGATAAAATACTAAGTTAGTTGTAGTAGGCCAATTTAGCCCGGGCCCGAATTACAATAAAAAACAGTACACCCCAACCCTAAAACACTAGCCCAGTACACCCAAACAGACCCAACTACCTCAAGTCCAAAATCTAAAGCCCAATACCCAAAATACCCTAGCCCATTTTCAGGAAAAACAAAGCAGCAACCCTAACCCTAGGTGCGCCGCACCTAGGGTCCTCTGACCCTTGACCTACCAGCCACCACCGCCTCACATCTGCCATGCCATAGTCACGTGGTCGCCCCACTTGTGCCACAATCACTTGCAAAACGAAGAACAGCACGCAACAATAAAGAAGAACAAAAAAATGTAAAAGAAAAGAATATAAAAATAGAAATGAAAGAGATTGAGAGGGGCTATAAAAGCCGAATCTCATCACTGTATTTTGGGTTCCTTTTTTACGACTGTTTTAAAAAATAAAAAAGCAAAAAAGATAGTTAAGGTGATTTTTTTCTCTGTGTTTTAGATATCTATTTGTTTTTTCGTTTTTTTTTTTTTTCTGTGCATATACAAGCGAAAGCGAGTAAAAAGAAAAGAAAAGAAAGTTATGGTTTTGATTTTTTTTCGGTTTTTTTTTTTTTTCATATACATTTGAAAATAAAAAAAGCAAAACAGAAGCGATTTTCGATTTCTTTTGGGTGTTCTTCGTTTTTTATGTTTTTATACATAAGATAAAATAAAGAGAGGGAGAGATGTGTACCTTGTCGTCGGAGCCGCTGAACTCCGTCGTAATCGGAGCCTTGGTAAGTCCGAAAGCAGAAGAGCGGCGCAGATGATAGATTTTAGGGGTGTTAGTTTTTTTTTTAAAAAAAGGGGAGGGTCTGCTGATGTTTAGGGTTAATATTGAATCATATATATGGCGTGAAATGACGTCATTTGATGCCATTTTAGTGGTTTCAAAATGGCATCGTATAGGGCCGAGATCTGCGCAGTGACCCAATTAGAGGGAAGGATCCGCGCGTTTTGTCGCAATGGACTATTTTCGACTTTGGTCCCTCTAGTTTTCGTGCATATTACAATTCGTTTTTTTATTGATGAATCGCGCCATGTACTTTTATAATTGCTTTACTTTAGTCCCTACTGAAATGCGCATAGGGTGGATTGGGATATTTATTGTTTAGATCCTTGTTTTTGTGCATGTTTTAACCTGGCCCCCAAACGATATTTAATTTCGTTTTCTTTCCCTTAAATTTAGGTTAGACATCGATTTAATCCCTTTTGCGTTTTTTAGTTTGATATTAATTATTATTACTCTTATTATTATAGATTATTTTATCTATTCATCTTTATATATATGTATATATTATTTTAATGTGTATTATTATTCTAAAATTATCATGTATTATCACTTAAAGTTACCCCATATTATTTTTTTAATTTGTATATATTTTATAACTCTCACATATACATATATATATCTTTTATACTTTATAATTTCAATATATATATATACATATACTTTTAATATACATACGTGTGTAAATTTTACGTTTTATATATTTATATGTTTTTAAATATTTTATAACTTAAAAATACTTTTATATACACGCATACATTTTTCTAATATACAAAGATATGTACGTATGCTTTATAATAAATATATACGTGTCTTTCATAATTTATAATTCTAAAATACACATATACATACGTATATATTTTTATATTTTATAATTTTTATCTATTTTGTTTGTTGTTATTATTGTTTTACTTGATATTTATTCATTTATTTATTTATTTATTTATTTATATGCCCATTATTTTTTTTATGTTTTAGTTTTTATTTGATTATTTACTTGTTATTGTATATACATGATTGATTTTTTTTTATCTTTTATTACTTTTTGTTTTTGCTCGTATTATTTTTATTTACATTATCTTATTTGTTATCTTGTTATGCATATTAACACTATACATCAAAAGAAATTTTTTCTAAATGAGGCAATATTTTGCATTTGGAAATTTGAGAAAACGTGCCCTAATGTGTTGGGTTTCGATTTCTCGTTTGGTCAAATAGCCAAATATCCTTTTAAAATTTTAAAGTATGGGTTTTGGAAACCATAAGGTGATCTTGGTTTTGAGGGTTTAAAGTATCGTATCCTAACGTGCTGGATGTGATATTCTTTCGGAACAAGAGAATCCTAAATTCCAACTCATGTTATTCGAGTTTTCTTTAAGGATCGTATTTTTAAAACTCTTTAAAGTTTTCAATCTTCGACACTAAGACACTAATTAATCAACTAGGTACCAATTTTGGCATTACGAGGGTGCTAACCCTTCCTCGTACGTAAATGACTCCCGAACCCACCTTTCTAAATTTCGTGGACCAAAATCGTTGTTTTAATAAAATCAAATTGGTTATTAAAAGTAACCACATTTTGAGGTGACCCGATCACACCTCATCAAAAAAGATTGGTGGCGACTCCCATTTTCGTTTTCATTTTTAAAATCCAAGTTGATCCCGTTATGCAAAAAAAAAATTGTTTCAATAGCTTGGCAACTCCGCTGGGGAAACTCAAGAGAGTCAAGCCGTAAATTGATTAATTTTTTTGTCTTTTTTGTTGAAAGTTGAAATTTTGGTTTTAAAATATGATCCTCTCATTGCATTTCCTCTGTTTTGAATTATATTTTTCATCATGTTCTGTATTTTATTTTTATATCTTCGCACATTGCATTGCATGACCGTTGGTCACACCCTTTTAAGTGGGAGTGAGAAGCTAATCCTTCGTGAGGTTTTCACCTTCGTGCAGGATAGTGGATCGCTTCTGGGATACATCTGTACCTATGTCTTCGTGAGATTTTCATCTCCGTGCAGCCATAGGGAAATGTATTCCCCTGAACCGAACTTGGTCCATATGAGCCTATAATAGGTGAGGATCGAGGAATCTACTGGTTCGGGCCCCTTTTCCCTAGAAGCCAAACCACATATAGTGAACTGTAGTAACTTGCCCTAGGTAGAACTACGCCAAACCCTAGTAGTTACCCTAATAGGTGCTTTATTATTTCTTGTTTGTATTGAATTTTATTGTTATACATGATACTGACTTGTTGTGTTTTGTTTTGGCTGCATGGCATTTTGACTACATGGCATTTTGACTACATGGCATTTTATTATAAAAGGCGATGATTCACATTTGGTTACTAGATAGAAAGCTTATCATGGAAAATGAATTTCTTCATAAAATGGAAAATAATACGGTTGTCCGAATATTGTCAGAAAAAACATAACTCGAGAAAGGTGATAGTCTGACGAAGGGGTACACATCAAAATTATGGGACTTGTATCAGTATAACTGCAAGAGTTGAAAGAAATATGGGCCCAATAGGATGATGAAGTCAAACAGTTGTTTTACTGTAATTATGGTGATTTACCCTATTTGCTCGACATCAAGTCGGATGAGCATTTATTTCGAGCTCTGGCCCAGTTTTGGAATTCTGTTTATAGCTGCTTCACCTTTGGGAAGGTAGACATGGTGCCTATTATGGAGGAGTATATAGCCTTACTTCGTTGTTCAAGGATCCAAGCGGATAAAGCTTATTCTAGAGCTATCAATTTCCTAACTTTTGTAAAGAAGTTAATGAAAATCACCAAAATAAGCGAGCAATGGGTCACGATGCGGATCAAACAAAAAGGAGAAAACAAGTGTATCCCTTGGAAAAGTTTACGAGATCTGATTTTGGTACACCTTGATACAAGGAAAAAGCTCGATGTTTTGCTTTGAGTATTTCCGGGTTGATTATTTTCCCTAAAGCATTAGGACATGTAGACGAAGCAGTTACAGATTTGTTCGATCAACTTGACCTGTCAAAGCAATTTTGGCCTAGACTATCAGATCTTTGAGCGCATGTCAGAGAACGGGTGAGGGAAGATTCATTGGTTGTGCACAACTCCTGTTAGCTTGGTTTCACAGTCACTTCTGGAAAGTGGATAAGGTTTCTTATCGAGTATTCTCTGAAAAGTATTCTCCATTGAAAGAATTAGTAGCGAACTGAGACGCGACGACATTACAGAGAAAAGATGGATGGCAATCCTTCAAAATCTCCAAGATGAAGATGTTGAATGGAAAGTTCCTTGGATGGTGCTTGACGAGATTTTGTATCGATGTGGGAACTTCGACTGGGTCCCTTTACTTGGAATTTGAGGAGCTGTCGGATATACCCCTTTGCTCGTATTAAGACAATATAGATCAAGACAGTTCATACTGGCAACACAAGGGCTAGCCCAGTGTGAGTTTTCTTATAAGGGTGATAACTACAAGAGAAAGATTTGAGAAATGTCTAGCGTTTGGAAACAAATTCACTGGATGAAAATATTTGCCATAGGAGCAATGACAACTCCCGAATATTATGAATGGTGGAGTAAGAGGGTCAATGACAACATCCCCAGACCGAGAGAAGAAGACATTTGATTGATAGAGGAATATTTACGAGTCGTCCCTTCTAAATTAGAAATCATAAAGCAAGATTTTGAAAGGAGAAATACAGAATTAGAAAAGAAGATAAAACAAATGGAAAAAGAAAAGATGAACTTGAGATTAGACGCGGATGCTCAGAAACTCGAGGCAGAAAGACTAAGAAAAGGAAAAACTAAGGCCGAAGAAGATTTAGATAGCTTAAAGACAGATTATAAGAAGCTTTGCCTATCGATGAGAACTGCCGGGTTGCGAAAATCTTCAGACGCGGAATGAGGCTCTAGAGAAGAGTTTGTCAGAGAACCAAAAAAAAAAAGGCGAACTAGAGAATAGAGTGACTGAGTTGGAAGGATCTCTCCATCGGCATCGAAATCAGAATTCTGTGATAGAATTAAGAGCAAGCTTAGGTAAAATTGAAGAAATGAAAGAAAGAATAGAAGAGTTGGAAATGACAATGTGAAATTGTGAGATCCGGATCGAGTACCTAGAAGCTAACGAAGATCGTTAGAATGAACAGCTGCACTACTTTCAGCACCAAGTTAGAAATAGAGATCATATTATGGGAGAAGCCGTGGTTCAAATCTGAGATGTAGCTGATCACTTGCAGACTTTGGCAGTGCAAGCTGATACGCTGAGCATGAAGTATGAGTTGGAATCAAGCATTAGGGCTAAGCCTTATCTGTAATCCATCTTATGTAAAGAAGTTTGTTTTCTAGTAAAGTTTTCAAAATGAAATTGAATTAAAATTGACGCCTTTTTGCATTCATTTCATGCATTTCATCACATCATATGCATTAATGATCATTAAAAGACCTTAATTAAATAAAATTATTTCACTTAATCTGAAAAACCAACACCCTTACTGTACTCGGGCAAAGTCAAAAAACATGGATCGAAGATTGGAGAGGCTTAAATAGCTCCAAAAAGAGATGCAAGTCCAAATGCAAGAGTGGTTAGAAAAAATTCAGCAAGACATGCTGGAGTCCCAAAGAAACATGGTAGCTCAGTTAACACAACTATTGGTTGGGGGAAACGACAAAGGGAAGGACCCCATGGTTAATGCTAAAGAAGGAGATAATGACGGACCCCTCTACCCTCCAGGCTTTACTCCTCGACATGTACAGCCCAAGCTAATGTGCACCCACACAGATCCTCTGTCACAATCAAGCCTCAGCAGTTTCAGTCCGGTACCTCAATGCCAATAAATTTCAAAGCCGGGTTAGGTTCTCATCCTAGAGAAACCTCTACCAATCCAATCGTACCCGATTTCAACAAAATGGCTAAGAAGGAGAAAACAAAAGAAGAATTGCCAAAACAGCTAGAGAAAAGATGTAAATGGCTCGAAGAAAAATTTAGGGCTGTGGAAAGTAGTGAGAATTACCAAGGGATTGATGCTAAAGATTTGAGCTTGGTCCTGGATTTGGTACTCCCCCATAAGTTCAAAATGCCAGAATTTGAGAAATACAATGGGACTAGTTGCCCCGAAGCTCATATTACCTTGTTTTGTAGGCGTATGACTGGATACGTTAATAATGACCAACTGCTTATACGTTGCTTTCAAGATAGCCTTACAGGGGCAGCATCTAAGTGGTACAACCAATTAAGCCGTACCAAGATTAGTTCATGGAGGGACATAGCACAAGCATTTATGAAGTAATACAGTCATGTAGGAGATATGGTCCCTAATAGAATCACCTTGCAAAATATGGAGAAGAAGCCTAATGAAAGTTCTAGGCAATACGTGCAAAGGTGGAGGGAGGTTGCCGTTCAAGTCCAGCCTCCGCTCTTGGAAAGAAAGATGACAATACTCTTCATTAACACACTGAAGGCACCATTTATCACACATATGTTGAGAAGTGTCATGAAAAGCTTCTCTGACATAGTTATGAACGGAAAAATTATTGAAAATGCCATAAGAAGTGGGAAGATCGAGGCTAGAGAAAGTAACCGAAGGTCTGCTCCGAAGAGAAAAGAGAGTGAGGTGAACAATATAAGCACCTATAACAAGGGTTACTCAAAATCGATCACGGTGAACCAACTAAGAAAGGTGGCTACTAATCAACAAGGTCCATCAAGATAGGAATCCGGCATAAGATAAAACACTGAGAAACCCTAGTTCATGCCAATTCCATTACCGTATCGGGAATTGTATCAAAGTTTGTTTGATGCACACGTTGTTTCTCCTTTCTACTTAAAACCCTTGCAACCTCTGTACCCCAAATGGTACGACGCGAATGCACAATACGACTATCATACGGGGATTACGGGGCATTCAATAGAAAATTGCACAACCTTTAAAAAGCTAGTTGAAAGGCTGATTAGCATGGGTGTTGTCAAGTTTAAGGATTCACCCAGTGTGGAAAATCCATTACCTAATCATGCTTATAAAGGGGTAAACGTGATAAGTAGAAAAATGAAGAGGAAAATGAAGGCAGATATTGCAGAAGTAAGAACCCCTTTGAAATGGGTCCGAAGAAAATGGTAGAAATGGGGATAATCAGTTCGAATTTAGAAGGGAGATGTAGAGAAACGAGAAATTATTGTGAGTTCCATTACGAAAAGGGGCACGAGATCCAGAAGTGCACAGAATTTAGAGCATTAGTTTAGGGCATGATGGATGACAAAGAAATGGAGTTCTACGAAGATGTTCAGGAAGAAGGAAGCATATGTGCATCGGAACCAATGACAAGGGTTTTGAAAGTAAACCATCCTGTGATCATCATCTCACAACCAAGGAATAACGAGGCGGGAGCATCGGTAATGCCAAAGATAATAATCTAGAAGCCCGTAGCTTTCTCTTACAAGGATAACAAGAAAGTCCCGTAGAACTATGAGTGCAACACAACCGTCCAAGAAAAGGAAATTTAAGCCAGTACTCCAAAAAGGGATCATGGCATGGGTTCTTATATGCGTAGTGGGAAGTGCTACGATTTGATAAGTCCTCCAGTCGAGCCGATAAAGGGAAAGGCCATAGTGACGTAGCAAAAGAAGGAAAAATAGTCGAGCCTGTGTTACCTATTATCGAGCCAGTGAAAGAGGAAGAAGCCAAGGAATTCCTCAAATTCCTAAAACACAGCGAATATAATGTTGTAGAATAACTGGATAAACAACCAGCTCGCATATCCGTGCTAGCCTTGCTCTTAAGTTCAGAGGTGCATCAAAGGGCGTTGATGAAAGTACTGAATGAAACTTATGTGGCCAATAACATCTCTGTCAATAAATTAGATCGGTTGGTCAACAACATAAGCGTCAATAACTTTATCTTATTAACGATAACGAAATACCACCTAGAGGCATGGGGTCCACTAAAGCTTTGCATATTACCACCCAATGCAAAGAGTATACCTTGCTAGGAGTTTTGATAGATAACAGGTCAACATTGAATGTATTGCCCCTATCCACACTTAACAGGCTGCCTATGGATAGTTCGCATATGAAAACATGCCAAAATATAGTGAAGGCATTTGGTGGCACAGAAAGAAAGGTCATGGGAAGAATCGAGATACCCTTATTGATCAGCCTAACTATTTACGAGGTGGATTTTCTCATAATGGATATCAAGCCCTCCTATAATTGCCTATTAGGAAGGCCATGGATACATTTGGCGGGGGCTGTACCATCATCGTTACATCAAAAGCTGAAGTTGGTGTCAGAAGGTCGGCTAGTGACAATAAATGCTGAAAAATTAATCATAGCAGCTATAGCTAATGATGTGCCATACGTGGAAATTAATGATGAAGCAGTTGAATGCTCCATTTGATCTTTGGAGTTTGGAAATGCAACATTTATTTCTAAGGGGAGCAAAATTCCAATACCGAAAATATCCAAGACCACGAAGATGTGGTTACAATTGTTGATGGGGGAAAGAGCTTTACCCGGAAGAGGATTAGGGAGGTGTCTCCAAGGAAGAATTGAGGCTCCAGTGCTGAAGGAAAAACAAGATCGCTTTGGCTTAGGATATAAGCCAAACATAAAGCAGAGAAGGAAGGAGCTAGAAAAAGGGCAAGAAAGGAGAAGGGCACGCCTAAGTGGAGAGAAAATTAAATGGGAACCAATGATAATTCCCCACATATCCAAAATCTTTGTATCAGGGGGATTATTCATCTTGAGAGAAGTGTGTCGAGGGAAGAGGGCATCAATGCCATACATGAAGATACGAATGAAGAGGGGATTATGTTAGATATCCATTCCTATGAACCTGGGAGTGTTCTAAATAATTAGACTGCAGAAGAAATACTTGAAGTTTTAAGAGCTTTCTCAGAGTAATATTCAAAACATGCTTGTTGTTTTAGCCTAGAGACAATGAGAACTTTTTGTGAAATGGGCATGTGTCTAAACATCGTTATTTTAATGGAATATATCTTTGCAATTATTCTTGAGCAGATATTCTTTCAAGATTCTTTCATTGTTTTTGCACGAATAGTCATTTTGGATTCTTTCATTCTCTTGAATTTTCTTCCAAATCATTCTTTCATTAATTCTTAATCATACCATATAAATAAGTATTCTTAAATTCATACATTCTTTGTATATTCTTTGGTACCTATAACAGGTCCCCAGATATCAATGACATGAGTGACTCTACTATGGACTCGGAAAATCCTTTTAAACGGGATATGTGTTTAGAGGGATCTCATGACTTTGAAGATAACATAGATTGTAACCTATCTCCGGACTTATTGAAGATGGTAGAGTAGGAGGAGAAACAAATCCTACCTCACAAGGAGATGGTAGAGACTGTGACCTTGGAGGAGGGAAAGGTGGTGAAAATCAGAACATGCATAGCTGAAGAAGCAAAACAAGACTTCATTGAGTTGCTTCGAGAGTTCAAAGACATCTTTGCATGGTCATACCAGGATATACCTGGGTTAAATACCGAGATTGTAGTTCATCGTCTTCCAAAAGGAGGATTGCAAGCTAGTTCAGCAAAAACTCCGGAGGATGAGGCCTGATGTTGTACTAAAATAAAAGAGGTTCAAAAGCAATTAGATGCTGGGTTCCTACAAGTGGTCAAATACTCAGATGGGTAGCCAATATTGTACCCGTCCCTAAGAAAGATGGGAAGGTATGAATGTGTGTAGATCACAGAGATTTGAATAAGGCTAACCCTAAAGATAATTTTCCCTTGCCTCACATCGACATTCTGGTGGATAACACGGCAGGACACTTACTATTTTCCTTCATGGATGGTTTCTCGGGATGTAACCAAATTAAGATGCATCCTGAAGATATGAAGAAAACCATATTCATAACCCTATGGGGGACTTTCTGTTATAAAGTGATGCCATTCAGGTTGACAAAATGCGAGAGCCACATACCAGATAGCCATGGTGACCCTCTTCCACGATATGATACATAAGGAAATTGCAGTATATGTTGACGACATGATTACAAAATCCCAGACGAAAAAAGAACATGTGCAAGTCTTAAGAAAGTTGTTCTTAAGATTAAGAAAGTTCCAACTCAAACTTAATCCAACCAAATGTATCTTTGGAGCTAGGTCAAGAAAGCTTCTGGGGTTTGTAGTCAGTGAAAAAGGGGATTGAAATCGACCCAGACAAAGTCAAGGCAATTCGAGATTTTCCTCCACCACGTACTCAGAAAGAAGTTTGAGGTTTCTTAGGAAGACTGAATTACATTGCTCGATTCATTTCGCAACTGACTGAGAAATGTAACCCCATATTCCATCTTCTGAAGAAACATAATCCAAATGTGTGGGATAAAGAATACCAAAAGGTTTTTGACAAGATAAAATAGTACTTGTCCAATACTCCAGTGTTGTCGCCGCCTAGGCCAAATAAACCATTGATCCTGTATTTAGCGGTGTTCGACAACTCTATGGGATGTGTGCTAGGTCAACATGATGAGATGGGGAAGAAAGAGAAGAAGATCTATTATCTCATTAAGATATTTACTGACTGTGAAATGAGATATTCGGTCATTGAAAAATTATGTTGTGCCCTTATCTGAAAGACACGGAGATTGAGGCAATACATGCTCTATCATACGACTTGGTTAATTTCAAAGTTAGACCCTCTAAAGTGTATGATGGAGTCAACTATGTTGAATGGGAGGATGGCTAGGTGGCAGATCCTACTCTCTAAATTTGATATAGTCTACGTAAATCAAAAGGCTATCAAAGGGAGCGCGATAGCAGAATTTTTGGCCAGCAGAGCTTTAGAAGACTATGAACCTCTGAATTTTGATTTCCCGAATGAAGACTTGATGTATGTGGCAACCACTAAAGAGGATTCCCACGGAAATCACCCTTGGAAGCTAAACTTTGATGGAGCTTTGAATGCTATAGGTAATAGAATTGGGGCAGTCCTTGTGTCCCCTAATGGAGATCATTATCCTTTTACCAATAAATTGAATTTTGATTGCACCAATAACATGGCTGAATATGAAGCTTGCATTATGAGCATCTGGGTAGCCATAGAGTGAAAAATTAAGGTACTAGAGGTATACAGAGACTTTGCATTGGTAATATACTAGCTCAAAGGGGAATGGGAAACGAGAGACCCAAAGCTAATCCACTATCAAATATTGGTTCTGGAATTGATCGAGGAGTTTGACAGTATCACTTTTTGTTATCTCCCGCGAGATGAAAATCAAATGGCTGATGCTTTGGCCATTCTAGCCTCTATGATCAAAGTGAACAAACTAGAAGACATGAAGCCTATTCAAATCAGCATTCATGAGACCCTAGCTCCTTGCTACAGTATTGAGGAAGAGGAAAATGATGACCGTTTATAGTACCAAGACATACTATGATATGTAAAGAATGGTGAATATCCCGACCATGCAACGGAGAATGATAAGAGGACATTGAGGAGACTAGCCATTGATTATGTCCTAGATGGATATATTTTGTATAAGAGGGGAAATGATCAAGTATTGTTGAGATGCGTGGATGCTGTAGAGGCCAAGAAAATTTTGGAAGAATTCCATGAAGGTATCTATGGAACGCATGCTAACGGCTTCACGATGACCAGACAGATTATGAGATTTGGGTACTATTGGTCCACCATGGAAGGAGATTGCATTAATTATGCCAAGAAATGCCATAAATGCCAAATTTATTATGACAAAATGCACGCACCTCCTTCACCTCTTCACGTTATGACTTCTCCATGGCCTTTCTCCATGTGGGGGATAGATGTCATCGGGCCAATATCGCCAAAGGCTTCTAACGGACACCATTTTATCTTTATGGTTATTGACTATTTCACTCAGTGAGTGGAAGTCGCTTCATATGCTAACGTCACAAAGTTAGCAGTTAGCAAGTTTTTGAAAAAAAAACATTATATGTCGATATGGGATGCCTGAAAGAATTATATCTAACAATGCACTGAATCTAAACAATAATTTAATAGTGGAAGTTTATAGTCAGTTCAAGATCAGACACCATAATTCGTCACCGTATCGCCCAAAAATGAATGGTACCGTGGAAGCAGCTAACAAAAATATCAAGAAAATTGTAGGAAAAATGACTGAAACCTACAAGGACTGGCATGAGAAATTACCTTTCGCTCTCCTCGCATATCGAACATCTATTAGGACTTCTACTAGGACAACACCTTTTTCTTTGGTTTATGAGATCGAGGCAGTTTTACCCGTTGAAGTTGAAATCCCTTCTCTTCAGGTATTAGCTGAATTAAAGTTAGATGAAGCCTAATAGATTCAATCTCGATATGGTTAGTTAAACCTGATAGAAGAAAAGAGGCTAAAAGCTATTCGTCACGGTCAGATGTACCAGAAACGAATGATGCGAGCCTATAACAAGAAGGTTTGTCCCATAGAATTTCATAAAAGGGGCCTGATGTTGAAAAAGATCCTTCCTCTACAAAAAGACTTTAGAGGGAAATGGATGCCAAATTGGGAAGGACCTTATGTTATAAAGAAGGCCTTTTCTGGAGGAGTTTTGATCTTGAGTGAGATAGATGGTAAAAGCCTACCAAATTCTGTAAACTTAGATTCAGTCAAGAAATACTTCGTTTGAAGAAAGAGGACCAAGGTGAAACCCACAAAGTGCACTTTGAATCCCAAAAAAAAAACAAAAAAATAAAAAAATGTAAAAACCTGCAAAGAGCGCTTGGAGTCCAAAAAAATCATAAAATGATGGAAAAAGGAAAAGAAAAAGGAGAGTCTAAGGCAAAAACCTGCAAAGGGTGCCTTGAGACCAAAGAGGATTTGAGTTCAAAACTCGAAAAGGGCAGCTCAAATTTTGATCAGATTGGGGCATGAGGTGATCAGAGCAGCTCAAATTTTGATCAGATTGGGGCATGTGGTGATCTTGTTATACCTGAATCAACAGGAAAGGGGTAGGCAATATCTTGGGGCATCGACAAAGTCCTGTATATCTTCTAAACACATGTCAAACTCAGAATGGTCTTTCAAAAAGTTTGTACATAGAAGTTCAAGCTACTATATCTGGGGCACCTAATCTTCATACTATTTGTTGTTCTTGGAATAGTTCATTCTTTTTTGAGATATGTGTTCCTAATTAATTCCTCTTTTATTTTTACTATCCTTGATAATTTATTCATTTCGAGCCATGCTCCCAAATCAATTCTATGTTTATCCATTGTTATGATCTTTTGCAAGCATGTTGCATTAGAATAATGATTAATGGACTAATAATACTTTCACAAGGGAAATTTTGCATATTACTCTAGAAGTTTCTAAATAATATAGGAACCTAAAACATGACTATTGTTTAGAACACACCAAGTTTAAAGGTTGAAATATCTAAAAAGGAAAAGTCTAGGTTAAGATTATCCTTTCGGATTTTGTTGTCCAAAGATTGATTGAACAAAATTACAAGATGTCGTGTTGGTGTCAAGGCCTTAATGAACAAGCAAGCAATGATCACCGAATAATAAGAAGAGGTTTCTCAGAAGAGAAAATTCTACAATTGCGCATAAACATTTGGTACAACACCTTGAGAATGGTATAAGAGACCAAAGAGATTCAGATCCTGTATCCCTAAATTGTAGTGGGAGAGGATTGAGAAAGAGCCAGATCTTATACTCAGTGGGAGGAAGACGGTTCAAATTTTATGTCCCAAAGGTACAGTGGATTGAACCTTGAGGATTACAGTGTCCAGCAGAACAAGATAGCATTCTGACGTGTCGATAATAGGGCCTTATTGAACAATGAGCAATAACAACTCAAACATTGAGGGATCATTTTCATAACTTTTGCATTCATGCATGCACATTTAGTTAGGAGATTTTGATTCATTCCGGTCATAATATCCTAATCACTAGGCATAAATAGGCCCATGAATGGATTCTACAGGTTATGTTTCCGAGAACAGATCGGTGAAACAACAAACCCTATACCACTGAAGTTGTAATGGAATAGATTGAAGATAGCAGATCTTGTCTTCCTGTATTGGCAGTGAAGTAGATCGAAGATAGCAGATCTTGTCTTCCTATATTGGCAGCGAAGTGTATCAGAGATAGCAGATCTTGTCTTCCTATATTGACAACGAAGTAGATCGGAGATAGTAGATCTTGTCTTCCTGTATTGGGAATGAAGTAGATCGAAAATACCAATTTTATCTACCTGAAGTTGCAGTAGAGCAAATTGAAGCTATTAATCCTATCTCCCTGAAGTTGCAATGAAGTGGATTAAAATGATGAATCCTATACCTTTGAAGTTGCAGTAGGTTGGATTAAATCTACCATGGCAAATCTCATCTCCTTGAAGTTGTAGATAAGCAGATTAAAGCCACTAATCTTAGTCCCCTGAAGTTAGAGTGGGGCAGATTAAAGATACAAGTCTTATCTCCTTGAAGTTGTAGTGGAGCAGATTGATGATAGCGAATCTTATTTCCCTAATGTTGTAGTGGAACAGATTGAAGCTATATATTACAGATCTTATCTCTCTGCAGTTGTAGTAGAGCAAATCATATCAAACCTTATCTCCCTGAAGTTGTAGTGGAGCAGGTTGAAGATACCAATCTTATCTCCCTAAAGTTACAGTAGAGCAGATTGAAGCAACAAGTCTTATCTCCCTGACGTTGTAGTAGAGCAAACTAAAACCACCAATCTCATCCCCGTAAAGTTACAACAGAGTGGATTGAAGCTATAAGCTATATCTCTCTGAAGTACAATGGAGTGGATTGAAGCTACAAGTCATATCTCTCTGAAGTGCAGTGCAGTGGATCGAAGCAACAAGACCCAGTGGACTGGAAGGAGGCTACCTAAAGAAGAGAAGCACCAGAACAAGTCAAGAATTAGCGAGACCGGGCAAAATTGGCCCTTTCAAAGTCTTTGCTCCATTCTTGTTTCACGACAATGAGCAAAGAGGGGCAGCTGTTGTAGGCCAATTCAGCCCAGGCTAGAATTACAATAAAAAATAGTACACCCCAACCCAAAAACACTAGCCCCAGTACACCCAAACAGACCCAACTACCTCAAACCCAAAATCTAAAGCCCAATACCCAAAATACCCTAGCCCATTTAGAAAAAACAAAGCAGCACCCCTAACCCTAGGTGCGCCGCACCTAGGGTCCTCTGACCCTTGACCTACCAGACGCCACCGTCGCACATCTGCCACCGCCACGGTCACGTTGCCCCCCACTTGCGCCATCAATCACTTGCAAAACGAAGAACAACACGCAACAATAAAGAAGAACAAAAAAAATTGTAGAAGAAAAGAATATATAAATTGAAATGAAAGAGATTGAGAGGGGCTATAAAGGCCAAATCTCATCACTATATTTCGGGTTCCTTTTTTACGAACGTTTTAAAAAATAAAAAAGCAAAAAAGACAGTTAAGGTGATTTTTTTCTCTATGTTTTAGATATCTATTTGTTTTTTTATTTTTCTTTTTTTTCTCTGCATATACAAACGAAAGCGAGTAAAAAGAAAAGAATGTTCTGGTTTTGATTTTTTTTTCGGTCTGTTCTTCTTCTTTTTTTATATACATTTGAAAATTAAAAAAAGCAAAACAGAAGCGATTCTTGATTTCTTTTGGGCGTTCTTCGTTTTTTATGCTTTTATACATAAGATAAAATAAAGAGAGGGAGAGGAGTGTATCTTGTCGTCGGAGCCATCGAACTCCATCGTAATCGAAGCCTTGGTAAGTCGGTTACGTATATATTTTTATATTTTATAATTTTTATCTGTTTTGTTGATGTTATTATTGTTTTACTTGATATTCATTCATTTATTTATTTATATGTCCATTATTTTTTTTGGGTTTTAGTTTTTATTTGATTATTTACTTGTTATTGTATATATATGATTGATTTGTTTTTTATTTATCTTTTATTACTTTTTGTTTTTGCTCGTATTATTTACTTTTTGTTATTTTTATCATATTTGTTATCTTGTTATGCATATTAACAATATACATCAAAAGAAATTTATTCTAAATGAGGCAATATTTTGCATTTGAAAATTTGAGAAAACGTGCCCTAACGTGTTGGGTTTTGATTTCTCGTTTGGTCAAATAGCCAAATATCCTTTTAAAATTTTAAAGTATGGGTTTTGGAAACCATAAGGTGATCTTGGTTTTGAGGGTTTAAAGTATCGTATCCTAACGTGCTGGATGTGATATTCTTTCGGAACAAGAGAATCCTAAATTCCAACTCATGTTATTCGAGTTTTCTTTAAGGATCGTATTTTTAAAACTCTTCAAAGTTTTCAATCTTCGACACTAAGGCACTAATTAATCAACTAGGTACCAATTTTGGGCGTTACGAGGGTGCTAACCCTTCCTCGTATGTAACCCACTCCCGAACCCACCTTTTTGAATTTCGTGGACCAAAATCGTTATTTTAATAAAATCAAATTGTTTATTAAAAGTAACCACCTTTTGAGGTGACCCGATCACACCTCATCAAAAAAGATTGGTGGCAACTCCCATTTTCATTTTCATTTTCAAAATCCAAGTTGATCCCGTTTTGCAAAAAAAATGGTTTCAACATTAGGTGTCTAGATACTCGTTTTTCTAAGTTTGTGTATATAAATCTTTTGGCTTGACATAATTTTATGAAGATAAAAACTCGTGAATGGTTTTGATTTTTGATAAATTAAGTTGTTATGTTGGTTTACAAAAATGGTATGTGGATTTATGTGTTTATGTCGTTTTGAATGTTTAAAGGATTGGTTTGGACATGATCAATTTGGTATATTGAACTGTGGTTATTTATGAAATGTTAGGTATGTTTTTAATAAATTAAAAACCAAAATATATCTTAACATAGATCATAAAAAATTTGGACAAAGCATACAAAATATTTTGAGAAAGGACTTATGGCATTTATGTGTGATAAGAACACCTAAATGCTCAAAATCCCAAAGCCTCAATGTTTTCCTATATTGTCAAAGCCTCAATTAATGTTTTATACTAATTTTATATTATTTATTAATTATTTTGTGTAATTTACAATATATATGTAAAATATGTTCAGTATTAAAATGAAATCAATTACAAATATAGTGATGGTTAAAGCTCTTGGCATACTTGTGATAGCCCGAAATAGGGCCTAATCGGAATAGTGGTTTCGTAACCACAAATCCGAAGTGAAATAGTTTAATTTTATAAATTTTTATTAGTTACTGATTGATTGAAATATTGTGTGAAAATATGGATAGGAAATTTTAATGATTTTGTGCCTAATTGAATTTTTAGGACTAAATTGAGAAAAATGCAAAGTGTGTCTAATTAGTGATTAAATGACTTAATTGAATTATTGCATGAAATTGGAAGTGTTTATGTGGAATTAGACCATAAATTAGTGATATGGACACAAAAGGGTAATTCTAGAAAAATATCTAAGTAATGGGTCAAGGGCATTTTTGTCAAAAGTGAATAAAATACAAAATAAAGTGAAAATAAGTGTCCATCTTCTTCAAAATTGAAGAGGTTGCTGCCGAAACTTTCATGCTTCAATAGTTAGGGGTTTTGCTTTTTCTAAGCTCAATTGTAAGTGATTTCTTGCCCCGTTTTTAATTATTTTCGTATTTTTATGCTTATTGGAACTTGAATTTCATGTTTCTACCATTTAATTTAAATGAAATTAAAGTTTAAAAATTGACCCATTCATGATATAATTGTAAATTGATTAGTGATGTTAGATAATGAATGTTTGAAGTGTTAATTACAAGTTTTACTAGATGAATTTTGATGAAAATGTTGAAAAAGGGCTAAATTGTGAAAGATGGTAAAGTGTGCATAAAGTTGTGATTTTGTGAAATTGAGGGCTGTTATGAGCATGAAATATGATTTAGTGAAGTTTGAAATTTAGGAATTTAGTGAATTTTATTTTTACGAGCTTAGGGATGAAAGTGGAATTTTTGAAAAGTTTTGGGGAAAAATGTAAATTTGCCAAAATGTTGTGTATGAATTGTATTTGAATGAAATGTTGATAAAATGTATTAAATTGTGTTAATATAGATCAAGAAAGAAGAAATAGTGGAAGTGATCGGGGAAAAGAGAAAGTTATCGACTAAATTACAAAAATAGTCGTTTTGCATCCGAGGTAAGTTATGTGTAAATAATAGTAATATATTTTTATAAATTGTGAATTATATTGATATGTGAATCAATATTGAATGTGGAAGGAAAATTGTTCATGAATTATTCAAGTGATAAAGTGTTGAAATTAAAGTGTTAAGTGTAAATTCCCGGTTGAACTTAGGAATAGAAGTGGATACAAGTGACATGTCACTAGAGACCAGTGTTACAGTGTTACAGTGAGTCCCGGGTGCTGGGTGATCTAGCATGTGTTGCAGACACCTGACAGCTTGTGTGAGCAGGCCCGTGGACATTTCCAGTGTTATTGATCAGTGGTAGCTTCGGGTACATCTCAGTGGTAGCTTCGGCTACATATCAGTGGTAGCTTCGGCTACATATCAGTGTGGCACTTATGTGCTAAATCTCTACGTATCCGTGTATATTCCAACTGTTCAACGGGATTAATAATGAATTAAAGTGAATATGAAATGAAGTGTGTATGCAGGTACAATTGAAAGAATGAGTATATGTGATAAATGTTAAGTGTGAAAATGTATATGCAAGTGAATTGGTAAGATTGTGCATGTGTAAGTGATTGAAATTGCTAAGAAATGTTTTGATTAGTTATATGTGAAAAGTGTTAATTATTAAATGAGTAATTATTGTTTACATGTAACTTACTAAGCTATTTATAGCTTACACCTTTCTTTCTTTCCTTTGTTTTATAGTGATTTGAACTTGGTCGAATCGGGGATCGTCGGAGCTCGTATCACACTATCATAATCATCTCGGCATTATGTGCTTTTCAAAATGTTTAAACTATGGCATGTATAGAGTCTTAATCATTTTGAGCATGTTCAAATTATATGACTAAGAATAGCTATTGAAATAGTTAGTAAAAACTATGTTTTGGTGTTATGTATGTTTAAATGGTAACTAATTCAAAGAAGCAGTTTCTTTAACAGCAGCAGTGACGTGAATGTGAAAAATCACCATAAATAGTCGAGATGGAATTATAGAGTGAATGATATATAGAATTAAAGCTTATCAAGTCTATTTTTACATGAAAGAAACGTGTAGGCAAAGGAATTTTATATTTTAAGATATTTAAATTTTAGTGGGACAGGGTCAGAATGGTTTTTGAAGTCCCCTGTTATGAATTTAGAAAATCATTATAAATTGTACAGAGAGAATTATAAGCTATAATTTATATGTATAGATTCCTTAGTGAGTATATTTTCAAAATAAAAAATTATAACCTTATATGAATTCTGTACAATGAGATAATTGAGTTTTTAGTGTCAAGAGGTCAGAACTGTTAAGTAGTGAAACAGGGGAGAATTCAATGAATAAACTGTACTAATTGGATAAACCAAAAATTCTGGAAATTTTATGGTAAGAAGGTATATGAGTCTAGTTTCAGGGAAAATTTACGGATTTAAATTTTGACTTTTGACACTCGAGATATAATTAAATTAGTGACAGTCACGCAGATGGACAGCTTTGCTGTGAACAGTGAATTTAATTTTAAAAGCAAATTTTTATGCTCCGAATTGGTAAGTTAAATTGCATTACATCTCGTACTCGATTCCGGAGACGGTCTCAGGTAAGGGGTGTTACATTTAGTGGTATCAGAGCTACGGTTTAGTTGTTTCTCAGACTAACGTAGCGAGTGTAATAGACTATCTATACATGCCATAATTGAATAATGATAGTGTGACGACTCCTGACATCTTAGAATGTTTTTTTTATAGTAATGGATTCTAATCGAGATACAGCTGATGATGCTCAAAGTAATGTGCCTGTTGAAAGTCGACCCGAGACTCAGGGTCAAAGAGATGAGGCTAGGGAAGCTTTTCTCCATATGATGAGTAATTGGTATACTGAGTTTGTTAGAACTAATGTTCTTGCATTGATTGATCCTGGTTCTACTCACTCGTATGTTTGCATGAATTTAGTGTCTGATAAGAATTTGTGTGTTGAATTGACTGAGTATGTGGTTAAAGTGTCGAATCCTTTAGGCAAGCATGTGATAGTTGATAAAATATGCAAAATTGTCCTTTGATGATACAAGGTCAGTGTTTCCCTGCCAACTTGATGTTGTTTCCATTTGATGAATTTGATGTTATTTTGGGAATGGATTGGTTGACATTACATAAGGCCAAGATAGATTGTAGTCAGAAAATTCTTGAGTTGAAGTGTAGTAGTGGTACAGTTTTTCGGGTTGAAACAGATAAGTCAAATCTGATGCCAATTGTGATTTCTGCCATGTCTACTCAGAAATGCTTGAAAAATGGTTGTGAAGCATATCTTGCTTATGTGTTGAATACAAAAGTGTCTGAAATAACGATCGAATCAGTGCCAGTGGTATGTGAATATTTAGATGTGTTCCCAGAAGAGTTGCCAGGTTTGCCTCCGATTAGAGAAGTAGAGTTTGGTATTGAAGTAATGCCAGGTACTGCTCCAATATCGATTGCTCCTTACAGAATGGCACCAACTGAATTAAAAGAATTAAAAGTGCAATTACAAGAGTTGACGGATAAAGGATTCGTAAGACCAAGTTACTCTCCGTGGGGTGCTCCCGTACTATTTGTGAAGAAAAAGGATGGGACATTGAGATTGTGTATTGATTATCGTCAACTTAACAAAGTGACAGTAAAGAATAAGTATCCATTGCCCCGAATAGATGACTTGTTTGATCAGTTAAAGGATGCCACAGTGTTTTCCAAAATTGATTTGAGATCCGGATATTACCAATTGAGGGTTAAAGAGTCAGATGTGCCAAAGACTGCTTTCAGAACCCGGTATGGTCACTATGAGTTTCTTGTAATGCCTTTTGGTCTGACTAATGCTCCAACTATTTTTATGGATTTGATGAATCGGATTTTTCGGCCTTATTTGGATAAATTTGTGGTGGTGTTTATAGATGATATTCTTATTTATGCCCAAAGTGAAGCTGAGCACGCCGAACATTTAAGAATTGTACTGCAGACTCTGCGAGAAAAGAAATTGTTTGCTAAATTTAGCAAAAGTGAATTTTGGCTCAGTGAAGTTGGATTTTTGGGGCATATTGTCTCGGGAGATGGCATTCGAGTGGATCCGTATAAGATATCGGCAATAGTTGAATGGAAGCCTCCAAGAAATGTATCTGAAGTTAGGAGTTTTCTGGGCTTAGCCGGATATTACCGTCGATTTGTAGAAGGTTTTTCGATGATAGCTTCACCGATGACAAAATTGTTGCAAAAAGATGTTAAGTTCGAATAGACTGAGGACTGTCAACAAAGTTTTGAGAAATTAAAGAAGTGTTTAACTAAGGCACCAGTATTAGTGCAACCCGAGTCAGGAAAGGAATTTGTTGTTTATAGTGACGCATCGTTAAATGGGCTTGGATGTGTATTGATGCAAGAAGGAAAAGTGGTAGCGTATGCTTCTCGACAGTTGAAACCGCATGAACGAAATTATCCTACCCATGATTTAGAGTTGGCTGCTATTGTCTTTGCTTTGAAGATTTGGCGTCATTATTTATATGGTGACAAATGTCGTGTTTTTACAGATCATAAAAGTTTGAAATATGTTATGACACAAAAAGATCTGAATTTGCGGCAACGAAGATGGTTGGAATTGATGAAAGATTATGAACTTGTGATAGATTATCATCCGGGAAAAGCCAATATAGTTGCTGATGCTTTGAGTAGAAAGTCTCTCTTTGCTTTGAGAGTTTGAATACGAGATTAACATTGACTGAAGATGGATCATTGTTTGCAGAGTTAAAAGTTAGACCATTGTTTCTTCAAGAAATTTGTGAGGCTCAAAAAGTGGATAATGAATTGCAAAAAAGAAAGGCTCAGTGTGCAGTGGACGATAATTCTGATTTTCGGATTGATTCAGACAGAGTATGTGTTCCGAAAAATGTTGATTTAATTCAGAAAATTTTGCAAGAAGCACAGATAGTCGTTTGGCAGTTCACCCCGGTAGTGTAAAAATGTACAATGATTTGAAGAAATTATATTGGTGGCCGGGTATGAAACGGGATATCTCCAAGTATGTGACAAAGTGTTTAGTGTGCCAACAAGTAAAGCTAAACACCAAGTACCTTCAGGGTTACTTCAACCTCTAATGGTGCCCGAGTGGAAATGGGATAGAATTACTATGGATTTTGTTTCCGGATTGCCATTGTCACCGAAAAAGAAAGACTCAGTTTGGGTGATAGTTGATTGATTGACTAAGTCGGCTCATTTCATTCCTGTGCGAATGAGTTTTTCACTTGAGAAGTTAGCTGAATTGTATATTGCTGAGATAGTCCGATTACATGGTGTGCCTATGTTTATTATATCTGATAGAGATCCACGGTTTACTTCAAGGTTTTGGAAGAAATTACAAGATGCATTGGGTACTAAATTGAATTTTAGTACAGCATTCCATCCCCAAACTGATGGACAGCCTGAAAGAGTAATTCAAATACTCGAAGCATGTTGAGATGTTATGTATTGGAATTTGAAGGTAATTGGGAAAGATATTTACCTTTGGTGGAATTTACTTATAATAATAGTTATTAATCGAGCATAAAAATGGCACCTTATGAAGCGTTGTATGGACGAAAGTGTCGGACTCCATTATATTGGACTGAACTTAATGAAAATCAGTTACATTGAGTCGATTTGGTAAAAGAAACCGAAGAAAAAGTAAAGATAATCCGTGATTGTTTGAAAGCTGCATCGGATCAACAGAAGTCGTATGCGGACTTGAAAAGAAAAGAGATTGAGTTTCAAGTGGGTGATAAAGTATTTTTGAAAGTGTCTCCATGGAAGAAAATTTTGAGATTTGGCCGTAAAGGTAAATTAAGTCCAAGATTTATTGGTCCGTATGAAGTGATAGAAAGAATTGGTCCAGTGGCTTATCGATTGTCTTTACCACCGGAATTAGAAAGAATTCATAATGTGTTTCATGTTTCTATGTTGAGGCGATATCGATCGGACCCATTGCATGTGATTTCACCGACTGAAGTGGAAATTCGATCGGATATGACATATGAAGAAGAGCCGATTCGAATCTTGGCACGAGAAGTAAAACAATTGAGAAACAAAGAAATTGCTTTAGTGAAAGTGTTATTGCAACGACATGGAGTGGAAGAGGCAACATGAGAAACTGAGGAGGCTATGAGGAAACAATATCCCAACTTATTCACTGGTAAGATTTTCGGGGACGAAAATCCCTAAGGGGGGAGAATTGTGATAGCCCGAAACAGGGCCTAATCGGAATAGTGGTTTCGTAACCACAAATCCGAAGTGAAATAGTTTAATTTTATAAATTTTTATTAGTTACTGATTGATTGAAATATTGTGTGAAAATATGGATAGGAAATTTTAATGATTTAGTGCCTAATTGAATTTTTAGGACTAAATTGAGAAAAATGCAAAGTGTCTCTAATTAGTGATTAAATGACTTAATTGAATTATTGCATGAAATTGGAAGTGTTTATGTGGCAATTAGACCATAAATTAGTGATATGGACACAAAAGGGTAATTCTAGAAAAATATCTAAGTAATGGGTCAAGGGCATTTTTGTCAAAAGTGAATAAAATACAAAATAAAGTGAAAATAAGTGTCCATCTTCTTCAAAATTGAAGAGGTTGCTGCCGAAACTTTCATGCTTCAATAGTTAGGGGTTTTGCTTTTTCTAAGCTCAATTGTAAGTGATTTCTTGCCCCGTTTTTAATTATTTTCGTATTTTTATGCTTATTGGAACTTGAATTTCATGTTTCTACCATTTAATTTAAATGAAATTAAAGTTTAAAAATTGACCCATTCATGATATAATTGTAATTGATTAGTGATGTTAGATAATGAATGTTTGAAGTGTTAATTACAAGTTTTACTAGATGAATTTTGATGAAAATGTTGAAAAAGGGCTAAATTGTGAAAGATGGTAAAGTGTGCATAAAGTTGTGATTTTGTGAAATTGAGGGCTGTTATGAGCATGAAATATGATTTAGTGAAGTTTGAAATTTAGGAATTTAGTGAATTTTATTTTTACGAGCTTAGGGATGAAAGTGGAATTTTTGAAAAGTTTTGGGGAAAAATGTAAATTTGCCAAAATATTGTGTATGAATTGTATTTGAATGAAATGTTGATAAAATGTATTAAATTGTGTTAATATAGATCAAGAAAGAAGAAATAGTGGAAGTGATCGGGGAAAAGAGAAAGTTATCGACTAGATTGCAAAAATAGTCGTTTTGCATCCGAGGTAAGTTATGTGTAAATAATAGTAACATATTTTTATAAATTGTGAATTATATTGATATGTGAATCAATATTGAATGTGGAAGGAAAATTGTTCATGAATTATTCAAGTGATAAAGTGTTGAAATTAAAGTGTTAAGTGTAAATTCCCGGTTGAACTTAGGAATAGAAGTGGATACAAGTGACATGTCACTAGAGACTAGTGTTACAGTGTTACAGTGAGTCCCGGGTGCTGGGTGATCTAGCATGTGTTGCAGACACCTGACAGCTTGTGTGAGCAGGCCCGTGGACATTTCCAGTGTTATTGATCAGTGGTAGCTTTGGCTACATTCAGTGGTAGCTTCGGCTACATATCAGTGGTAGCTTCGGCTACATATCAGTGTGGCACTTATGTGCTAAATCTCTACGTATCCGTGTATATTCCAACTGTTCAACGGGATTAATAATGAATTAAAGTGAATATGAAATGAAGTGTGTATGCAGGTACAATTGAAAGAATGAGTATATGTGATAAATGTTAAGTGTGAAAATGTATATGCAAGTGAATTGGTAAGATTGTGCATGTGTAAGTGATTGAAATTGCTAAGAAATGTGTTAATTATTAAATGAGTAATTATTGTTTACATGTAACTTACTAAGCTATTTATAGCTTACACCTTTCTTTCTTTCCTTTGTTTTATAGTGATTTGAACTTGGTCGAATTGGGGATCGTCGGAGCTCGTATCACACTATCATAATCATCTCAGCATTATGTGCTTTTCAAAATGTTTAAACTATGGCATGTATAGAGTCTAAATCATTTTGAGCATGTTCAAATTATATGACTAAGAATAGCTATTGAAATAGTTAGTAAAAACTATGTTTTGGTGTTATGCATGTTTAAATGGTAACTAATTCAAAGAAGCAGTTTCTTTAACAGCAGCAGTGACGTGAATGTGAAAAATCACCATAAATGGTAGAGATGGAATTATAGAGTGAATGATATATAGAATTAAAGCTTATCAAGTCTATTTTTACGTGAAAGAGACGGTGTAGGCAAAGAATTTATATTTTAGGATATTTAAATTTTAGTGGGACAGGGTCAGAATGGTTTTTGAAGTCCCCTGTTCTGACTTTAGAAAATCATTATAAATTGTACAGAGAGAATTATAAGCTATAATTTATATGTATAGATTCCTTAGTGAGTCTATTTGCAAAATAAAAAAATTATAACCTTATATGAATTCTATACAATGAGATAATTGATTTTTAGTGTCAAGAGGTCAGAACTGTTAAGTAGTGAAATAGGGGAGAATTCAATGAATAAACTGTACTAATTGGCTGAACCAAAAATTCTGGAAATTTTATGGTAAGAAGGTATATGAGTTTAGTTTCAGAGAAAATTTATGGATTTAAGTTTCAAGTTTAGTAACTCGAGATATAATTAAATTAGTGACAGTCGCGTAGATGGACAGCTTTGCTGTGAACAGTGAATTTAATTTTAAAAGCAAATTTTTATGCTCCGAATTGGTAAGTTAAATCGCATTACATCTCGTACTCGATTCCGGAGACGGTCTCGGGTAAGGGGTGTTTACATTTAGTGGTATCAGAGCTACGGTTTAGTTGTTTCTCGGACTAACGTAGCGAGTGTAATAGACTATCTATACATGCCATAATTGAATAATAATAGTGTGACGACTCTTGACATCTTAGAATGTTTTTTTTATAGTAATGGATTCTAATCGAGATACAGCTGATGATGCTCAAAGTAATGTGCCTGTTGAATGTCGACCCGAGACTCAAGGTCAAAGAGATGAGGCTAGGGAAGCTTTCTCCATATGATGAGTAATTGGTATACTGAGTTTGTTAGAACTAATCCTAATGCTCAACCTCCTCCGCCCCCTCCTATTCCTCAAGCTGTTCCCATATCTCCTCAACAAACTGAAGTGTTAAGATTGTCAAAGCCTCCAGTGGACAAGATTCAAAAGTATGGAGCCGAAGAGTTCCGAGCTAATGTAAATGATGATCCTGAAAGAGCAGAGTTCTGGCTTGATAATACCATCAGAGTGTTGGATGAATTATCTTGTACTCCAGAAGAAAGTCTCAAATGTGCTATCTCATTGTTGAGGGATTCGGCTTATAATTGGTGGAAAACTTTAGTGTCAGTGGTGCCTAAAGAGAAAGTTACATGGGATTTCTTTCAAGAAGAATTCCGAAAGAAGTATGTAAGTCAGCGTTTCATTGATCAAAAGAGAAAAGAGTTTCTTGAATTGAAACAAGGGCGCATGACGGTAGCCGAATATGAACGAGAATTTGTCAAATTAAGCAAGTATGCCCAAGAGTGTGTATCTAATGAAGCTACATTGTGCAAAAGGTTTGAAGATGGATTAAACGAGGATATCCGATTGCTAGTGGGAATTCTTGAAATTAAAGAGTTAGTGGTATTAGTTGAAAGAGCTATCAAGGCTGAAGAATTGAGTAAAGAGAAAAGAAAGGTGGAAAATGAAGCAAGAGATGCAAGAAAAAGATCAATGGGCAAGTCATTTCAGTCTCAAGCGAAGAAGTCTAGAGAAATGAATACTCGATCGAATGTTTCTAGTGTAAATTTTCAAAGAGATCGAGGAAGATAATATTCAGGTTCTAAAGCTTAGGCGACTTCTATGGCAAGTGTAGGTAGTGTTAAACCTACTAGAATGGAATGTCAACATTGTGGAAAACGACATTTGGGGAATGTTATTTAATCAGCCGAGCATGTTTTAAATGTGGATCTCAAGATCATTTTGTGAAAGATTGTCCAGAAAGAGAAGAGATGGAAAAGTTTCAGAATGTGAGATCGAGCAGTGTGACTACTAGAGGAAGACCACCGAGAAATGTGGGGACTGGAACTAGTGGTAAAGGTGTAACAAAAGACACGACTGTAAGATCTAAAGCGGGAGCTCCAGCAAGAGCTTATGCCATCCGAGCTAGAGAGGAAGCATCTTCCCGTGATGTGATCACTGGTATATTTTCTCTTTACGACACTAATGTTCTTGCATTGATTGATCCTGGTTCTACTCACTCGTATGTTTGCATGAATTTAGTGTCTGATAAGAATTTGTGTGTTGAATTGACTGAGTATGTGGTTAAAGTGTCGAATCCTTTAGGCAAGCATGTGATAGTTGATAAAATATGCAAAAATTGTCCTTTGATGATACAAGGTCAGTGTTTCCCTGCCAACTTGATGTTGTTTCCATTTGATGAATTTGATGTTATTTTGGGAATGGATTGGTTGACATTACATAAGGCCAAGATAGATTGTAGTCAGAAAATTCTTGAGTTGAAGTGTAGTAGTGGTACAGTTTTTCGGGTTGAAACAGATAAGTCAAATCTGATGCCAATTGTGATTTCTGCCATGTCTACTCAGAAATGCTTGAAAAATGGTTGTGAAGCATATCTTGCTTATGTGTTGAATACAAAAGTGTCTGAAATAACGATCGAATCAGTGCCAGTGGTATGTGAATATTTAGATGTGTTCCCAGAAGAGTTGCCAGGTTTGCCTCCGATTAGAGAAGTAGAGTTTGGTATTGAAGTAATGCCAGGTACTGCTCCAATATCGATTGCTCCTTACAGAATGGCACCAACTGAATTAAAAGAATTAAAAGTGCAATTACAAGAGTTGACGGATAAAGGATTCGTAAGACCAAGTTACTCTCCGTGGGGTGCTCCCGTACTATTTGTGAAGAAAAAGGATGGGACATTGAGATTGTGTATTGATTATCGTCAACTTAACAAAGTGACAGTAAAGAATAAGTATCCATTGCCCCGAATAGATGACTTGTTTGATCAGTTAAAGGATGCCACAGTGTTTTCCAAAATTGATTTGAGATCCGGATATTACCAATTGAGGGTTAAAGAGTCAGATGGGCCAAAGACTGCTTTCAGAACCCAGTATGGTCACTATGAGTTTCTTGTAATGCCTTTTGGTCTGACTAATGCTCCAGCTATTTTTATGGATTTGATGAATCGAATTTTTCGGCCCTATTTGGATAAATTTGTGGTGGTGTTTATAAATGATATTCTTATTTATGCCCGAAGTGAAGCTGAGCACGCCGAACATTTAAGAATTGTACTGCAGACTCTGCGAGAAAAGAAATTGTTTGCTAAATTTAGCAAAAGTGAATTTTGGCTCAGTGAAGTTGGATTTTTGGGGCATATTGTCTCGGGAGATGGCATTCGAGTGGATCCGAAAAAGATATCGACAATAGTTGAATGGAAGCCTCCAAGAAATGTATCTGAAGTTAGGAGTTTTCTGGGCTTAGCCGGATATTACCGTCGATTTGTAGAAGGTTTTTCGATGATAGCTTCACCGATGACAAAATTATTGCAAAAAGATGTTAAGTTCGAATGGACTGAGGAGTGTCAACAAATTTTGAGAAATTAAAGAAGTGTTTAACTGAGGCACCAGTATTAGTGCAACCCGAGTCAGGAAAGGAGTTTGTTGTTTATAGTGACACGTCGTTAAATGGGCTCGGATGTGTATTGATGCAAGAAGGAAAAGTGATAGCGTATGCTTCTCGACAGTTGAAACTGCATGAACGAAATTATCCTACCCATGATTTAGAGTTGGCTGCTATTGTCTTTGCTTTGAAGATTTGGCGTCATTATTTATATAGTGAGAAATGTCGTGTTTTTACAGATCATAAAAGTTTGAAATATGTTATGACACAAAAAGATCTGAATTTGCGGCAACGAAGATGGTTGGAATTGATGAAAGATTATGAACTTGTGATAGATTATCATCCGGGAAAAGCCAATATAGTTGCTGATGCTTTGCGCAGAAAGTCTCTCTTTGCTTTGAGAGCTTTGAATACGAGATTAACATTGACTGAAGATGGATCATTGTTTGCAGAGTTAAAAGTTAGACCATTGTTTCTTCAAGAAATTTGTGAGGCTCAAAAAGTGGATAATGAATTGCAAAAAAGAAAGGCTCAGTGTGTAGTGGACGATAATTCTGATTTCGGATTGATTCAGATGGATGTTTAAAGTTTTGTGACAGAGTATGTGTTCCGAAAAATGTTGATTTAATTCAGAAAATTTTGCAAGAAGCACATGATAGTCGTTTGGCAGTTCACCCCGGTAGTGTAAAAATGTACAATGATTTGAAGAAATTATATTGGTGGCCGGGTATGAAACGGGATATCTCCAAGTATGTGACAAAGTGTTTAGTGTGCCAACAAGTAAAAGCTGAACACCAAGTACCTTCAGGGTTACTTCAACCTCTTATGGTGCCCGAGTAGAAATGGGATAGAATTACTATGGATTTTGTTTTCGGATTGCCATTGTCATCGAAAAAGAAAGACTCAGTTTGGGTGATAGTTGATCGATTGACTAAGTCGGCTCATTTCATTCCTGTACGAATGAGTTTTTCACTTGAGAAGTTAGCTGAATTGTATATTGCTGAGATAGTCCGATTACATGGTGTGCCTATGTCTATTATATCTGATAGAGATCCACGGTTTACTTCAAGGTTTTGGAAGAAATTACAAGATGCATTGGGTACTAAATTGAATTTTAGTATAGCATTCCATCCCCAAACTGATGGACAGTCTGAAAGAGTAATTCAAATACTCGAAGACATGTTGAGATGTTGTGTATTGGAATTTGAAGGTAATTTGGAAAGATATTTACCTTTGGTGGAATTTGCTTATAATAATAGTTATCAATCGAGCATAAAAATGGCACCTTATGAAGCGTTGTATGGACGAAAGTGTTGGACTCCATTATATTGGACTGAACTTAATGAAAATCAGTTACATGGAGTCGATTTGGTAAAAGAAACTGAAGAAAAAGTAAAGATAATCCGTGATTGTTTGAAAGCTGCATCGGATCAACAGAAGTCGTATGCGGACTTGAAAAGAAAAGAGATTGAGTTTCAAGTGGGTGATAAAGTATTTTTGAAAGTGTCTCCATGGAAGAAAATTTTGAGATTTGGCCGTAAAGGTAAATTAAGTCCAAGATTTATTGGTTCGTATGAAGTGATAGAAAGAATTGGTCCAGTGGCTTATCGATTGTCTTTACCACCGGAATTAGAAAGAATTCATAATGTGTTTCATGTTTCTATGTTGAGGCGATATCGATCGGACCCATTGCATGTGATTTCACCGACTGAAGTGGAAATTCGATCGGATATGACATATGAAGAAGAGCCGATTCGAATCTTGGCACGAGAAGTAAAACAATTGAGAAACAAAGAAATTGCTTTAGTGAAAGTGTTATGGCAACGACATGGAGTGGAAGAGGCAACATGAGAAACTGAGGAGGCTATGAGGAAACAATATCCCAACTTATTCACTGGTAAGATTTTCGGGGACGAAAATCCCTAAGGGGGGAGAATTGTGATAGCCTGAAATAGGGCCTAATCGGAATAGTGGTTTTGTAACCACAAATCCGAAGTGAAATAGTTTAATTTTATAAATTTTTATTAGTTACTGATTGATTGAAATATTGTGTGAAAATATGGATAGGAAATTTTAATGATTTAGTGCCTAATTGAATTTTTAGGACTAAATTGAGAAATATGCAAAGTGTGTCTAATTAGTGATTAAATGACTTAATTGAATTATTGCATGAAATTGGAAGTGTTTATGTGGCAATTAGACCATAAATTAGTGATATGGACACAAAAGGGTAATTCTAGAAAATATCTAAGTAATGGGTCAAGGGTATTTTGTCAAAAGTGAATAAAAGACAAAATAAAGTGAAAATAAGTGTCCATCTTCTTCAAAATTGAAGAGGTTGCTGCCGAAACTTTCATGCTTCAATAGTTAGGGGTTTTGATTTTTCTAAGCTCAATTGTAAGTGATTTCTTGCCCCGTTTTTAATTATTTTCGTATTTTTATGCTTATTGGAACTTGAATTTCATGTTTCTACCATTTAATTTAAATGAAATTAAAGTTTAAAAATTGACCCATTCATGATATAATTGTAAATTGATTAGTGACGTTAGATAATGAATGTTTGAAGTGTTAATTACAAGTTTTACTAGTGAATTTTGATGAAAATGTTGAAAAAGGGCTAAATTGTGAAAGATGGTAAAGTGTGCATAAAGTTGTGATTTTGTGAAATTGAGGGCTGTTATGAGCATGAAATATGATTTAGTGAAGTTTGAAATTTAGGAATTTAGTGAATTTTATTTTTACGAGCTTAGGGATGAAAGTGGAATTTTTGAAAAGTTTTGGGGAAAAATGTAAATTTGCCAAAATGTTGTGTATGAATTGTATTTGAATGAAATGTTGATAAAATGTATTAAATTGTGTTAATATAGATCAAGAAAGAAGAAATAGTGGAAGTGATGGGGAAAAGAGAAAGTTATCGACTAGATTACAAAAATAGTCGTTTTGCATCCGAGGTAAGTTATGTGTAAATAATAGTAATATATTTTTATAAATTGTGAATTATATTGATATGTGAATCAATATTGAATGTGGAAGGAAAATTGTTCATGAATTATTCAAGTGATAAAGTGTTGAAATTAAAGTGTTAAGTGTAAATTCCCGGTTGAACTTAGGAATAGAAGTGGATACAAGTGACATGTCACTAGAGACCAGTGTTACAGTGTTACAGTGAGTCCCGGGTGCTGGGTGATCTAGCATGTGTTGCAAACACCTGACAGCTTATGTGAGCAGGCCCGTGGACATTTCCAGTGTTATTGATCAGTGGTAGCTTCGGGTACATCTCAGTGGTAGCTTCGGCTACATTCAGTGGTAGCTTCGGCTACATATCAGTGGTAGCTTCGGCTACATATCAGTGTGGCACTTATGTGCTAAATCTCTACGTATCCGTGTATATTCCAACTGTTCAACGGGATTAATAATGAATTAAAGTGAATATGAAATGAAGTGTGTATGCAGGTACAACTGAAAGAATGAGTATATGTGATAAATGTTAAGTGTGAAAATGTATATGCAAGTGAATTGGTAAGATTGTGCATGTGTAAGTGATTGAAATTGCTAAGAAACGTTTTGATTAGTTATATATTAAAAGTGTTAATTATTAAATTAGTAATTATTGTTTACATGTAACTTACTAAGCTATTTATAGCTTACACCTTTCTTTCTTTCCTTTGTTTTATAGTGATTTGAACTTGGTCGAATCGGGGATCGTCGGAGCTCGTATCACACTATCATAATCATCTCGGCATTATGTGCTTTTCAAAATGTTTAAACTATGGCATGTATAGAGTCTTAATCATTTTGAGCATGTTCAAATTATATGACTAAGAATAGCTATTGAAATAGTTAGTAAAAACTATGTTTTGGTGTTATGTATGTTTAAATGGTAACTAATTCAAAGAAGCAGTTTCTTTAACAGCAGCAGTGACGTGAATGTGAAAAATCACCATAAATAGTCGAGATGGAATTATAGAGTGAATGATATATAGAATTAAATCTTATCAAGTTTATTTTTACATGAAAGAAACGGTGTAGGCAAAGGAATTTTATATTTTAAGATATTTAAATTTTAGTGGGACTGGGTCAGAATGATTTTTGAAGTCCCTATTCTGACTTTAGAAAATCATTATAAATTGTACAGAGAGAATTATAAGCTATAATTTATATGTATAGATTCCTTATTGAGTCTATTTTCAAAAAAAAAAATTATAACCTTATATGAATTCTGTACAATGTGATAATTGATTTTTAGTGTCAAGAGGTCAGAACTGTTAAGTAGTGAAACAGGGGAGACTTCAATGAATAAACTGTACTAATTGGCTGAACCAAAAATTCTGGAAATTTAATGGTAAGAAGGTATATGAGTCTAGTTTCCGGGAAAATTTACAGATTTAAATTTCAAGTTTTGTAACTCGAGATATAATTAAATTAGTGACAGTCGCGCAGATGGATAGCTTTGCTGTGAACAGTGAATTTAATTTTAAAAGCAAATTTTTATGCTCCGAATTGGTAAGTTAAATTGCATGACAACTCGTACTCGATTCCGGCGACGGTCTCGGGTAAGGGGTGTTACAATACTCCCATTTGACACTGGTAATAAATTCCATTACTATCAATTAAAAATGGAAGAGGAAAAAGTAATAAATTCCATTACTATCTATTTTAATATTATAAAAATATTTTAATTATTATTTATTGCTATTTTGTAATTATAATATTTTAATTATATTTGTTACCACCTTAAGTTTATTGTTTGGTTAATATGAAAAGTCTAATGGAAGTGATTGACTGTAGTGGTCATTAAGGCTTAGCATTGCGAAAATTTGTGCAAACAAAACTAAATAACATCAGGGATTTGTTTATGCAGTTTGATTTCCCTACATTGGCAGAACCTAGCTCAGTGAGTAATTCAACTTTCTTTAATCACAAATACAACAATTGGTTCACACTCTATCACTCCCCAAATATAGAGATCTCACATTTGTATCTAAAAGCTAGAACACCCACATCCAAATCCTCTCCTTGTAAACTTGGGTAGTAAACACTCAATAATGTTTACAATATGGTTTGCACTTTCTCACAAAAACAGTTCCTCAATGAACAAACTAGAAAGCACCCCATAATCTCTCATGCCAAACCTAGCCAAGACTCAAAGCATATATCAATTTCAGCTTCCCAACATAAAATCTCAGTGAATAGAAAATAACTCCTTAAAAATAACTATTACAACATAAACATTAACAGTATCATCAATCGAAGATATTTTTCTAAATTCAGCAATGCAATCTTGATCGAATCCCCACATTCCAAGGACTTAATTGATTCACTCCACTATAATCCAATCTTCAAAAGCCAAGGATTGGTTTCCATAGATGGATCATAGTATCTCCAATATAATGTCACATAAATAAATCCAAATATTTTCTTCATTCAATTGCCTCTTGAGAATAAAGGTTGATAAGTAATGGCTTATAGAAAATATGAACATGTAAGACGTCATTGCATAACCCCTTTAAAGACCTTTCTGGATATACAATCAACTCAACTTTTAATTCCTCATTTATTGTATTACGCGATCACCAACACTTTCTCCATACCATTTTTCCCTCCACGATTTGGTATGAGAAACGTGAATAAAAAAATATACTTCCTTAGTAAATTTTTGAAACCAAAATAAACTTCCTGAAAATAGCATCAAACTTCGCTCGACAAACACCAATTGAGGTCCTCAAGTGTTCAAATCTAGTTGCATCTCATAGCTGAGTGAACAAATCAACTAGTTGATCTTGTGTAGACATAAACTTAAAGCCAACATCCCATTTCTTAATCAATTCCCCTATAAAATGATGTCTTGTGTCTATATGTTTAGTCATTGAGTACTGTACTAAATTCTTGGAAATATTAATGGCACTTGTGTTATCACACAAGGCAGTAGCCATGTCCAAATCAACACCAAAATCCTTAATCATTTGATTCATCTAATGCAATTGTGCACAATAACTCCTCACAGCAATGTACTCAGCTTTTGTAGTGGATAGTGATATGGAAGCTTGCTTCTTACTGTATCATGACACCAAATTTGATCTAAGGAAGAAGAAACCACAAGATGTACTCTTCCTATCATCAACGTTGTCACACCTCAAAATGTTAATTTAAATTGGAATCATGATTTTTGGGTATTAATTTGAAAAGTTTACAAATTTAGTGGGTTCTAATGGAAATAAAAGAAATTGACAGACTGATTGTGAAAAGGTTGGATTTCATTCTTGGTTCTAATGAGTTTGAGCTTGGAATATATTTTAGTGGTAGACATGATGATTATAGATGTACACTTGGCTGTTGAATTTGAGATTGGTGAAAGATGTAACGGGTATTATATAAGGGAAAGACATTATTCTCCAATGATATAATTTCATTTTTCTATTCTTTCTTCATCTTCTTCACTAATCTGGTTGTAAGATAAAAAGATTAAGAATGTTTTACATGGAGAAAAGAAGCTATAGTTTGTGCATAAGTAATTGATAATTTATTAAGTTGGTAAGCTTCTTAACCTTTCTATGTTAACAGATTAAAGAAAATGAAAGAAAGTTGAGGATTTTAGCTATCCATAGAATCTATTTTATTTTGGTTGAGGTTGTTGACAATCATTTAAATGACCTTTACATGCAAGAAAAGTATGATTCTTATGATGATGAATTATCTTCATTGGAAATTTTGAAATGGTTGTTATTTTGTTGACTAAGGAGGCTCATGTAGCAAGGGAAAGGCTAATTAGATAGGCATGGCATCAACCTCCAGGTGAGTTCTAGAACTCAGAATTTAAATGGTTGTTCGTTTACCTTTAGTATCGTGTGCTAAGTAAGTTTGACTAAATGTTATGCAAAAGATGAGTTATTCTATGACTTAATGATGTTATGTTGTGATGCATGTTGTGTAAATATGAAAATACATGATTGTGATAAGTTTAACCACGTTAAATTGATGAAATGTTTGGCATAATGTGTGTTGTGCATGAATAGTAATATTGCTTGATTGCATGTGTATAAATTATGTAGAGTTGTAGAGGGTTATCAAAGTGTGATTGATATGAAAGACGGAGAAGGGAATATGATATGTTATTTTTCTCCGATAGGGCATGAAAGTGCAAACCGAAATTGGTGAATGACCCTAGCCTTGTAGGGGAACACTTATGTGTTCAAATTAACAAAGAAGATTTGCAAAGGTTCAGGCAGACTATATAGAGAAACGTGCACACTACTATATGAGAGCCTTTTATGGGATGTGTGGGAGCCTCTTTATAGGATGTATAAATAAATGCAAGTCCATGGCCATGGCATGGTCCAGAGAGGTCCGTAAAACAGTTAGTGCTTATGAATTCGCCTGACCTGCCTAGATGGCACAACCCAGTGGAGGTCCACGAGATAAAATCGCCTATGTGAATCTATATATACATATTTGTTCACACCTGTGTTCCATAAATACATTATCCTGTTCATAAGTCCTCCAAGAATAAGCTATCTGTTTATACAAATTCGTATCTGCAAGATATGACAGTCTGTCAGAACTATCTTACATGTATGATTCTGCAAATAGGGGATTCAAACTTAAGAATCTGTCTACATGTTATCTGTTTCTAAAAGTGAGCCACAATGAATGGGTTATCTATTATTGCGAGACAGAGGAAATATATGACAGTCCGTTAGATTTGTCTACTTGATTAATTTGAGTCGATTTCTTTACTAACCTGTCACTAACCCAAATCGAACAGTCAGCAGCCAAACTGGCTCGAGGTGTCATAAGGGTGTCACACCTGCATCACCAAAAACGACAATGCTAGTGGCTGCAATGGTGGCATCCTGAGGCCAGCTGTGGTTGATCGTCGGTAGTTGAGCAGTGGAATAGTTACACTTTTATTGGGACTCTACCAAAGAATTTGATTTCAGATTAATTATTCCCAAAATAATATTATTTTAATAGTTTAATGTTAAATTAAATTTAATACTTATTTTAATAGTATTTTATTAATTTAATATTAAAGTGATTATGTTACTATTTAATTTAATTTAATGTTTATCTACAAGATAAAATTTTATTATTCTAATAAGATTTAATATTAAATTAATATAATAAATTTAATATTAAAGTGATTAAGTCAAATCGTAGTTGAACTCTCTAAACTCTCCCTATACAAAGTGAGCATTGAGTCATTATTTAAACATACTTGAATTCAAAGAGAAAGTTGTACAGAGAAAATCCTCTGAAGAGATTACTACAGAAAATTTCTAGTGATATTTTTTATTTACAGCTTGACCCAAAATTTTAGATAAATTACAAAATTACCCTATTAGTAATTTTTGTGAAAATTTTTCTAATTTGAATTAAGCCCACACTCAGCAGACATGAGCTTGAGGATAGTGGAGAAGACTACTTGGTCGAAGCGCTCATCCTAAACAATTCGAAAAGGTACAACTTTGATTAAGTGTTTATTACTTTAGATTTCACAACCAAGATCTTATTTTCAAAAATTTTTAAAACTTTGGTTTTTCCCTAAATTTATTTTCCTTTGCATTTTCCAAACCTGTTTTTCCAACAATTGGTATCATGAGCCAGGTTGTGTTCTGTCTATAAGTATAAATAGATAATCATGAGCTAGGTTTTGTTCTATCATGAGCCAAGTTGTGTTCTATCTACAATTATAAATAGATAACAAAAATAAATTTGTTTTCTTCTTGATTTATTTGATTACATAGAAAGTGACATTCTTTAGATCTTATGCATGTTTTGAGTTATATATGGGAATGGATGTGATATTATATATTTGTTATATAATTGTTTTTTTTTCAAGGTTGTGGTGCTTAGGGAATAGATCGTGGACTATCATCTCCATGTAGGGCTGTTATTTTTTAAAATTCATAAAATTCTTCTGAGCCGTAAACGGACATAGGACTTAAATGTAATTTTTCCAAAAGGAGTTCATGGCGAGTAAAAGATACGATGGCGGTTAAAGACCAAAGGAATGCCTTGTGGTGAAAAATTGTGTAATTTTTCCATTTATTTTCTATAAATAGAACCATGTAGACCTTGGTTGGCAATTTTATTTGAATTATCTATTTCATTATATATTTGTTTCATAATACTATGTGATGTTATAATTGTTATATATATATGAGATGATCAATAGTTGATCGATTAAATAAAAAAAGTGTCATATTGAGAAAATACATGTGTTGTATTGTTCTATTCACTTATTTATGTTATTCGATAATTGTGAGAAGTGTGGTAATAAGAAGGTGCATGTCTAGGATTGATTCTATCTAGAAAAGGCTTGGTTTTTAAGTGGTCAAATTTGACTCACCTCCCTTTTGTGGGGCCGTACCTGGTGAACAGTTTTCATTCACTTCTTCAGTTCTTCCCTTAAAAGAAAAACTGTGGAGAATCAAAATTATTTGTTTTGAGAATTATTGATTCTTATGAATGGATATTATAATATTGTCATAGCATGCCATGGATATATTGGAAGCATGTCATTTCGATTAGGTAAGATGTCATTAGGACTATTTTATGATCATTCTGAAATTTGGGATAAAAAAAATTGCATGTTTTTAAAATATTGAATGGGAGAAGGTTCTTGAACAAGACCTACAACCTTCATTGATAGTGTCGGAAAAACGTGTTTGGAAAATACAACAGAAAATAAATTTAGGGAAAAACTAGAGTTTTAATTTTTTTTCCAAAACAAGATTTCGGTTGAGATATCTAAAATAATAAACACTTAATCAAAATTGTACATTTTCGATTCGTTTAGGATCAGCGCTTTGACTAAGTAGTCTTCTCCGCTATCCTCAAGCTCACGTCTACCGAGTATGGGATCGCTTTAAATCAGAAAATTTTTCATATAAATTACTAGTGGAGTAATTTTGCAATTCCTCTAAACTTTTGGGTCAAGTTTTAAATCAAAAAATATCTCTAGAAATTTTTTGGAATACTTTCTTGATAAAATTTTCTCTACAACTTTCTTTTGAATTCAAGTGTGTGAAAATAATGACCCAATGCTCTCTTTATATAGGGAGAGCTTAGAGAGTTCAACTATGATTAAACTTAATCACTTTAATATTAAATTAATATAATATTTATCAAGATAAATATTAGATTAAATTTAATAGCATGATCGCTGATTAATCCATTTTGATTTTGGGTTTTATAAACATTTGAAACCATTGTCATTTGTTGTAATAAACTAAGAACATTGTATTCAGACATTCCATCTATATTCCATTCATAAATTGTATTAGCATTGTATTTATTCTAGAAAATAGGTTTTTCTTCTATGTTAAGATCAGGTGTAGTGGTTTTTGGATAATATAATCTTTTTGGTTCTTTCCAAGCCATCTTGTTAATTTGTTGTTCATCTGACTGGTCAGAGTCAAATTGGGAGGATTGGTGTAATGTATTTACTGAATGTTGGGCTTTTATTGGGGTATCAAGGGCAATTAATTCAGACTTATAACTTTCCAAAACATCAAGTTATTTTGGATTTCTGTTAAGAAATCATTTTGGGATTTTTAGAAAGGTTTTGGAATCTCATAAGGTGTGAATATTGGTTCTTTAGAACTTTTTTCGGTTATCTCTTTTACTGGTTCATTCCTATTCGGTTGACTTTCCACTAAATTCTCAATATAATCTAATTGTTTTCCTATTGTATGAAGATTGACATTTGTACAATTGTTTTGTTCTACTATCATTTTGATATCTTTTGATGAGATTTGTTCTCCTGCATCAGGAGGTTGTTCCAAAGCAAAGTAAGGTTTTTAGGTCATTACATTACCCAAGGAACCATTACCCCAGTAGAACGGTCTATAGAGTTTGCTAGCAAATTCCCAAACCAAATCCTTGATAACGTCCAATTACAAATATTCTTAGGAAGCCTCAATTATGTCATAGACTTTTATCCAGGTCTTAGCAAATTATACAAACCGTTATATGATAGGCTCAAAAAGAATCCACAACCTTGGACAAATAACCACACTGATATTATCACCCAAATCAAAAAACAATTCACTAAGCTTCCTTGTTTATATTTAGCCGATCCAAATGCCCCAAAGATTGTAGAAACAGATACTTCTGAAATAGGATACGATGGGATCCTAAAATAAGTTAAAGGAGGACAAGAGCAAATAGTCCAGTTTACTTCCAGACACTAGAATCCTACTCAGCAAAATTATAGTACTATTAAAAAAAATTGATCAATTGTTTTGTGCATTACAAAATTCCAAAGTGATTTATTAAATCAAAAATTTCTTTTACGAATCAATTGTAAATCAGCAAAAGAAGTTTTACAAAAAGATGTTCAAAATATTGCCTCAAAACAGATTTTTACAAGATGGCAGGCAATTTTGAGCATATTTGATTTTGATATTGAATACATCAAAGGAGAAACTAATTCTTTGCCTGATTTTCTCACTAGAGAGTTTCTTCAAAAATGTCACCCAAACTCTGAGACAAAAGAAAAGGGAAAACAAGAGAGTCATCCAAAACCCAAATTTCCTTAAAACCAATTAAGTCATGGTATGAAATTTGCCATGAAGAAGAAAATGATAAATCATAATCATCCTCAAAATCCTCCAAAAATACAATAATTCAAGATGCACAAGATCCAAATGAAATTGGTTCTCAAATTAAAAAATTGGATTGAGTCCCTTTCTCAATCCCCAGAAGTAGCATTGCCCTTTTCACAAATGAAAGAGGAAACTCCTCTCAAACAAATTGCTGCTGAAGCAGCAAAGATTTCAAAAAATAAAGAGATTGTTTTACACAAGCCAAAATCTCTCAAAAATGTTTTAAAAGAGACTTCTCCCCAAGATGTTTTTCCAAAAGAGATAGCTGTGTCTTCACAGACTGCTACACAAAAATCTTCACAATATTTTCCAAACAAATATTTTGAAAAAATACTTGTTATGGAGGACGAATTTTTAGAAAAACCTCCACATATACTTGTAAAAGAACTTTTCAATGGATGACATTTCAAACCATTGGATTCTCAAAAACCCCAACAGTATTATGAAAACATACTGGTTAAAACTGGATCAGTATTGTTCAAACATTACACAGACCCAAAAGATCCAAATTTTATTAATCATTCAACAGCCCAAATACTAAAAATTCTTCGACCAAGAGATTGGAGTGAAAACCCAAATTCTCCAAAGAAATTCCCAGCCAATTCTACCACCAAAATAGACCACTACCCATATTTTACATATTGGGATTACCAAATGGCATGGTACAATGCCTTCTTAATGAACAATCAACACATGAGACACTCTTGGCTCATATATTTCCAATACGATGCCCAATTCAAATTCCCAAACTGGTTCCAAGAATGGTGGAATTGGTTTGGACCATCATCCTTTGAGATACTACTAGAAAAAATTCAAAACTTATGGCCCAAATTCTTTGACGAATCTCAGCATGGACCAGACCAAAAACACATTTATAGGACAATCCATTTTTTCCCAAAACTGTGCATTTCTTGGATTGTTTCATGGAATTATTCTTACGAGCAAGATCAATATACTAGAATTCCATTACTAGTTCGGAACTATAGGACTAAATGGTGGGACAAATTTACTGACGAAAAATAAGATTCAAAATATTTGGATAATTTTTTCAACAAGAATCTAAGATTATGTAAGTCCGCAGCCTCGGATCAAACCACAGCAAAATTCCTTCAAGCAAAGTCAACAGTTAGTGCGATGTTAGCCCAAGCCAAGACCAACAAGGAATTCAAAAAACTCATGGCTGAAATGCTCAGCTCATTGGATTCTAAATCTGAAGATGAGAAATCTTCAGCATCCTCAATCAAGACGGTGGATCTTGTAGATGATACCACTTCAGTGACCATCACCAAGACCAAGAAAAAATTATGCATGAAAAGACAAGTGAACAGGAAATATTCTCTGACGAAATATTCCCTGCAAGAAAAGACGAGTGAACAAGAAATATTCTCTGATGAAAGCAGTAAATATTCCTCTGCAAGAAAAGATGCATGAATAGTAAATATTCTCTGTAATTTGTATTTTTGTAATCAGAGAATATATTATCTGAAAAGTTTTAATCAAAATCTCAAATGTAATGATGAAAGGGAAAATTTCCCGGTTCAAATGATGTAAAGAGATAATAGCCCTCCATAAAAATTTAATTAGGAACTTAATATTATATCAATTTAATATTCAATCTTATCAAACTAATAGATAAATATTAAATTAATATAAAGATAAAACTTTAATATTAAATTAATAAACACTATTAAGATAAGTACTAAATTAAATTTAATATTAAATTATTAAAATAATATTGTTTTTGGAATAATTAATCTAAAATCAAATTATCTGGTAGAGTCTCAATAGGAGTGTAACTCTTCCATTGCTCAACCACTAACGACCAACCACTGCTAGCCACCGGGACATCATTGTCGCAACCATCTGCACCACCGTGTCCAGTGATGCAGGTGTAACACCCTTACGACACCTTGAGTCGATTTGGCTGCTGCAAGTTTGGTCTAGGTCAATGACGACCTGACAGGTCCGATCTAGCCACTGGTTGGACTGTCGGCCCGATTTCACATATCATGCCCGTTTCGATTAGTTTTTGGGTATTGGTCTCAATTTTGGGCTCTTGGGCCCAATTTACGATCTGAGGTCCAATTTTCAAGTTCAATTACCCATTGGGCCAATTGTCTAACTTGAAAATTAACTTCCAAAAATATCATATTAATTTGAATTGATTTGGTTGATTTAACTTTACTTGATCACAATAAATTTTTCCAAAAATCACTTACATTTTCAAAATTAAATTTTCAAGAAAATTCTTTAATCAAATTCTCTAGTTAAACAATTCTCACAACCACCTAATTTAATTCCAAATCGAATAAATAGACTCAATTAAATTATTTCCAAAGTTGTAAAATTTTCTTCTCATTCAATGCAGTCCAATTGAGCTTTTGTTGAGCTAGTGAAGGGATCAATTAGACATATACAATTAGGCTCTAGTGATTGCAATTATGTCCAAAAGCATCATACTGATAATTCACAATTACTTAGTCGTGAAGTCAATCCACAAAAAGTACAATGATTGAAAATTCCTTATTGTATACTCTTTACGAAAACAATTCATCGAACTATTTTGTCCAATAACATCGTCATGTGTATGTTACCCTCATATGATATGCTTGATTCCTGTAAGTTAAATCTGTTCACTCAATACAGTCCTATTTTATCTCATTGTCACCATTGTGTATCCTTAATGATTAATATGATGACTATCAATAAATGATTGTGACAAAATGCTTGTTCGAGAACAAGCAACTTGTTGTCACGTTTCATATTTATCAATGCACACAATGCTAATGAGAGGATATCATTAACTCTTTAATTGAGCTATGAATTCCACTGTTGCTAGTAAAGCCATGCAATACACAAGTTATGTACCCAACATATCGGCTATGGGCTCTATCATCTTTGAAGCACAAGCCTCCACTTATATCAAAGCACATGAGTTGCATACGCATGGTTGGTGACTAACTCAAGATTTAGGTAAATCACACTATGAACATCACAAGTGAATTAATTCACAAATGGATTGAGAATTAAGTCATCTTGGGTCCAGTCTAATGTATCATTCTACCAATGAATACATCTATGTCTCTAGTAATGGATTCAATTGTTTTGATAGCCAAGACTAGTCATCTCCCTAATTGGAATTGTAGACGACATAACAATCCTTCTCAGTATTTGAATCAAATGCTCACTTTGATTCTTTTACAGGATGACAAACTCATTTTGATTATCTGCTAAAGTAAGTTGTCTTTCTTGTAATGTAAATGTTCTTTACAATGTCACTTATCTTCAGTTTGAACTTTAACAATCAATGAGCTAATATTTTTTGTCATGCATGCAAAATATAAAAGACATAAATACAAAATACATAATAGTGAAATGTGAAATTATTTATCGATCAAATAAATAGAAAACAGTTACGTGTTTAATACAATATGAGCACATTTCCCACCTCTCTCCCACATGTCAATGTGTCATGTTTTGCATTCCTATACCTCGACATGTTTGTTAAAAATCTTAGTTACAAGAGTCTTAGTAAACGGATCTGGAAGGTTACTTTTAGAAGCTACTTTCATCACATCTACAATTCATTCGGCTCCTGCCTCTTGTATCAAGTGATTCTTCCGATCAATGTGTTTTGTCCTCTTACAACTTATCATTTCTTTGGTATTTACTATTGCATCACTGTTATCACAATGCAATGTTATAATTTTTTCCATACCAAGAATAACTTCAAGTTCAGTTAAGAAATTTCGAAGTCATGTTGCTTCTTTCGTTGCCTCAGAAGCAGCCACATACTCAACCTCCATAGTAGAGTCAACATTGTAAGTTTGTTGTACACTTCTCCATACTATGGCTCCACAACCTAGAACAAATACATTTCTTAAAGTTGATTTCCTCAAATCTTTGTAAGTTGGAATTCTGAGTCTCTGTATTCAACAAGAGTAAGGTCCTCCCCAGAATACACAAGCATATAATCCATGGTTTTTTCAAGATACCTTAATATATGCTTTACAGCTTGCCAATGCCTGAGACCTAGATTCACCTAATATCGACTAATCATTCCTACTGCAAAAATAGATATCTAGACATGTGCAAAGCATTGCATACATAAGGCTTACAATTGCCGAAGCATATGGAACCTTACTCATATGCTCTTTTTCTTTCATTGTCTTAGGACAATCATCTAAAGAAACATGAAAACCTAGTCCAATCGGCTGAACACCTGTCTTTATATCAGTTATTGCAAAACGTTCCAGTACCTTATTGATACATGAAGCTTGAGATAGTGTTATCATTTTATTCTTTCAATCCCTAAGGATTCGAATTCCAAGAATATAACTATCTTCAACCAAGTCCTTCATTCTAACCTATTGAGCTAACAAGAAAGTAAAATATCATTTCAGATAAGTAGAATATCATCAACATACAAAACAAGGAAGACCACCTTTTTGTCCTTAATACACTTATTAACACAAGGTTCATTAGTATTTTGCTGAAATCCAAAAGTCTTGATTATTTAATCAAATCTTTTATTCCATGAGCAGGACGCCTACTTAAGTCCATAAATGGATCTTAGTAGTTTGCAAACTTTATGTTTCTTTCCTTTGACAATGTAGCCAGTGGGTTGAGCTATGTAAATGGCCTCATCAAGATAACCATTCAAGAATGATGTCTTGACATCCACTTGCAAAATCTCGTAATCGAGAGTAGCAGCAATGGATAAGAGTATGAAATAGACTTGAGCATGGCTACCGAAGAAAAGGTCTCATCATAATTGCTGACTTACTTATGTATGTAGTCTTTCCCTAAAAGTCTAGCTTTGTGTGTTTCCACTTTCCCTTCCTCATTTCTCTTCATCTTGTAGATCACTTACACCTTATAGGTTTAATCCCAATCGGTAAGTCTACAAGTTCCCACATCGTATTGGATTTCATAGAATCCATCTCAGCATCCATAGCCTATTTTCAAAGCTTGGAATCAATGTCCTGCATAACCTCTTCGTAAGTGATGATTGTTCTACCACTCCCGAAAGTTCCTCGAGTACCATTTTACTTCGAGGCTTAAAGTTATCCATGTAGCTTTCCTCAAGGAAAGTAGCATGAGTAGAAACTTTAATCGTATTATCTTTCATATTATAAACTAATCCTCCTTTTGTTCCTTTTTGATATCTTACAAACATGCACAATTTTGTCTATACATCTAACTTATTTGTATCTTTATCCAGAACGTGTGCTGGACAACCCCATACTCTAAAGTGATTTAGAGTGGGTTTCTTTCCATGCAACAATTCATAAGGTGTCTTACAAGAACACTTAGTTGGCACATCATTCATAATATAGCAAGTCGTTTGTATCGCATATCCCCGGAAGGATGTAGGAAGTTGTTAATAACTAAATATTGAAATAACCAAGTCAAGCAAGGTTCTATTCCTTCTCTCAGCTACACCATTCTGTTATGGAGTGCCCGGCGCAATTAATTGGGATAAAATCTCATTCTCTATGAGGTATCTTAAGAACTCATCAGACAAATATTCCAAACCTCAATCAGACTGAAGATTCTTTATGGATAAACCTAATTGTTTTTCCACTTCTGCACGAAACTCTCAAAATTTATCAAAGGTTTCACTTTTGCGGTGCATTAGATACACATATCCATATCGAGAATAGTTATCGATAAAAGTCACGTAATAATTGTAACTTCCTCAGGCACTGATGCTCATGGGACCACATACATTAGTGTGCACAAGTTCTAAAGGTTGGTTGGCCATTTTACCTTTTGCATTAAAAGACATCTTAGTCATTTTACCTTCCAAGTAAGATTCACATTGTAGAAGACTAACTTCCTTAAGCATACTTAAGGGGCCATCTTTCATGAGTCTAGTGATTCTTTTTTGGTTAATATAACCAAGCCTTAAGTGTCATATTTATCTCTGATTAGAGTGACAAGTTTTAAGTTTTTTATTCACTATTCCAATTTGAAGTATCGAGTAGTTATTTAGTTTGAAAAAGTAGAGATTGTTTTTCATCCATCTATTATAGATTAAAGAACAATTTATGTGAATAACAATTCCTTTATTGAATGTCACGATATAACAATCATAAAATAAACATGCTACAACAATTAAATTCCTCTTAAAATGAGGTACATAAACACGTTCTTTAAAACAATCTTCCTAAAATTATCAAAGTGTAAACTCACTTCTCCCAGTACTTCAGCTAAAACATAGCTCCTATCTTTGGTCCATAAAAAAAGGTTCATATCACACAGACTTCTCGTTTCGCTGAACCCCAGTAAAAAAACACACACATGGTTAGTGGCTCCAGAATCAATAACCCAGTTGTTAATTGATTCTTCTACTAAGCAAGCTTCAACTATAAAGAGTTTCATACATTTGCCCTTTTCAGCTAGGCAATCCAAATGCTCCTTCCACTTTGATTTAAAACAGTCTTTCCTATTGTAGAAAAAACATTTGATCTGTTTAGGATCTTTTGACTTATTAGCCTTCTTCCTATCCACACGAGGTGGAACTGAAGACTTAGTTGGTTTCTTCTTTCCCTTAGCTTTTTGTTTCCCATTAGAAGATAATGGGCCCACAGCGAACTTTGCCTCCAGTTTCTCGTAAATCGACTTACCACCATTCAACATCAACTCATAGGATTGTAATTTCTTAATGAGCTGAGTCAACATAAGTGTCTTGTTCCCTAAGTTGTAAGTGACCCTAAAACTAGCAAACTCCTTAGTTATGGATTTGAACAATATTTTAATTTGCATGTTCATGTCTAGTTCAGCCCCATTATCCTCTGCTTCCACAAAGAATCTCCTAAGCTTAAGCATATGTTCTTTGACTGGAGTGCCAGTTTTTAGTTGAGAATTCATCAATTTTGTAATAGCAGATTGTTAAGCCAATGCGACTTGGCCTTTGAGCAAATCCTCCAAACTTGTCATGATCTCTTTAGAAGTACGAAAATTCTCTTGTTGCTTTTACAACACACTACTCATGCTCACTAATATATAACATCGGGCAATCAAGTGAGAATCTTTCCAGCGATTTCTCGATTTAGGCTGACCTTCAAGAGGGCACTTTTCATCAAGAATGAATTTGTGTTTCTCATAGCTGAGAACTATCAGCAAGTTTCATTTTTATTCTCAAAAGTTATGCACATTTCATTTATTATCAGTAAGAATGCTAACAAGAGGAGTATGAGACATATTTGAACTGGAAAAAAAAATAAAGATTCACTAATTATTATCTTTGTATTAAGCAAATATTTTTCATTTCAGCAACATATCAAGAATACAGTATGATGCATGTGTCTTGTATTAAAACCTTGAAAAAAATCGTTGCTACAATCACTTTCACACTCATCAACAATGTCACATTGGGGGCCGATTTTGTAGACACTCATTTTGTTCGAGCCCAATTGGAGGCCCATTTAAATTTTTGTTCTCTCTTAGACCGATCGAAGCCCACTTGATTTTGGTCAATTTCAGACCTTTGTTTTTCTTTTTTTTTCCTTTCCTTTTTGGGCCTGTCAAGGGCCCAAATTATTATTATCATCACTACTACTATTATTATTAAATATTATTATTATCATTTTTTATAAATAAACTAGATTATAAAAAACAATATACATATACATGAAATGAAATGAAAGAAAAAAAAACGCTTATCATATTTTTGTTCTTAAAAAAAAGGTAAAAAGAAATAACAACAAGCATTGTATTTCTTTTTTTTTCTTTTCTTCTATTTTCTTTTTTTTTTGCCATAGACATGTCATGAGGGATCGAGTTTTCGACTCCGATGAAGGGGACATTATTGGACTGTCGGTCCTTCGCCCTTAGGAGCCCCACAAACCTCGTTCTTTTCCCTTCCCCTTTCTAAAATAAAGGTTTCCTTTAAAAACATGTATGATCTTGGACAAAGTTTTAGTTTTTTTTTTAAAGAAGAGTTTAGATTTTAAAAATAAAAATCTATTTTTTTAATCATTTTAAAGGAAAGTTTAAATTTTTAAAACAAAGTTTTGATTTTTTTTTTAACTATTTCAAAATAAAAGCTTTGAACTTTAAGAAAAATTGTGTTTTTTTAAAAAAAAAAGAGAAAGTTTAGATTTTTAAAATAAAAATATATATTTTAGTCATTTTAAAGCAAAAGTTTAAAATTTTTAAAACAAAATTTTGATTTTTTTCAACTATTTCGAAATAAAGTTTTGATTTTTAAGAAAAGTAATGATTTTTTAAACAAAAAATTGATTTTACAAAAAAACTTCCAACCACCGTACGTAGCGGCTCCACCGCCAGGGGCCGGAGAGCCATTGGGCTCTTTGGACTGGCTCTCCGGTGGTGGAGGCATGGTCAACATAGAAGGAAGAAAAGAAAGAGGAAGAGGTTGTTTTTTTTTTTTTAAGATGAGATTAAAATGAAAGAATGAATAGTGTTTTTTTTCATTTATAGGTGCAAAAAATGGATAATTTATTCCTACCCCCTTACTTTTTAAATTTACAAAAAATACCCCATTTTTTGCAACATCGCCCTCACTCTCTGACCTGTTTACACTTGTGACTCTTTTATTTATTCAAACCTTCAATTTAATCTAAAATTTATAAATTAAAAGTAAATTAATTGCTACATCAATCCTTTGTCTTCCACATTTTTTATCTTTTAGTCCCAAAATCAAGCTATGTCATTTTGTTTCCATCTCCAATAAGTTATTTACACTTATATCTTCCCTTTCATTTGCATTTATACCTTATATATTTAATGTCAATTATGTATTTTATTTTAATGTTTTATATTTATTCACACTTGTATAATTTTTATTTATTTTTATTTCGTTTTTATTTATTTTCATGTCTATTTATATTTATTTATTTTACACATTCACCTTGCATACATTTTAATATTATTTATTTATTTTACTTTGATTCTTTTATTATATTATGAATAAGGTGTATTATTGTTATTATTATAATCATCATGTCAATGTCTTCTTTATTTCATTTATTTAAGCTTTCTTTTTGTTATTGCCATTTTGAAATAGTTTTAACTTTTCATTAACTTTAGCCAATTTAATTAATTTTCTTATTTTATTACTATTTTTTTAAAAGAGGGAGCTTTAGGTCATTTTTCCATCCTATAATTGTTAACATGAAGTTAGTTAAGTAGGTGTTACATTTTAATGAAAACCATAAGGTTTTTACATTTGGGTTAGTCCTTAAGATTTTATCTACCATTTACCCTAGAAAAATTTTAAATAATATGTAGGGTTTTTTTAGGGTTTTAAACTAATTTTAAATATCGTATATGATTCCTCTTTAGAATCTTAAATTAATATGTAAATATTCTTTAGGATTTTATTCAAGATTAAAATTAAATATTTTTGTAGGTGAATTGTAAATCATGAGTAGGTCTTTTTAAGTGTTTTATTTTAGAAACCTTTTAAGAAAGCTAATAAATGTTATTTAAGATATATTATTTTAGGATTTTGACAAATTTAAACTTTAGATCAAGAATTTTAAAGTAAGATAAATCATAAACCTAGCATAGGATACTTTCGTAAGATCTTGATAAGTTCAACGTTATTAATTAAACCTTTTAAAAAAGAATAATAAAAGATCGAATAAGTTGTAGATGAATTTTAATATTCCTCTTAATTTATTGGTAATTTCTAGGGTTTTTTTAGAATTCTAAAATAGAATTAATTTTAGGAATTGAAGTTATTTTAATATAGTTATTTAGGTATCCTTTAGGGTTTCCGTTAAAAGTAAAAATCTCTAATTTAAGTTTCAAATTAGATAAGTTTGGTGAACACATCTTAATCGAGTTACAAGCAAACCAGAGGCATTTTCTTTAGAGTCTTTATTTAAGATTTCCATAAGATTTTAGCCTAGATTAAGATATTAGTATCTTTAAATAAAAAATCTAGCTCTTAAGACCCCATAGGACTATCCCCAGATAGGCGTTGTACGGGTGCTGTAACCTTCCCCACACGTAATCATACTCCCGAACCCTAAATTTGGTGATAAGATCGAGTTTAGACTTTTAGGATTTTTCGTAGTATTAATTCTAGACTTTTATACGATAGGTGGCTAACCAACCTAGCCTTAATTGGTTAGTGGTGACTCTACGTTAATTTAGACCCTCTATGTCTAGCTTTGCTTACTAGGCCCCCGTACTCTTATGTAGGTAATGTTATGACAAGGGTCCAATGATTAACTAGCAAGAACATTAATTACATCCAACCAGTTCATGAATCTTAATTCTCAAGACTCGACACAAACTAACGACCATTTAACGTTTTCCTATAATCTTTAGCTTAAATATTGTTTCTTGGGAAACTATTTAATAAGAGATGATCTTGAGTGTGTAATTATTGACTCAACATCCATCATGAACATGCTTTCATTTGTGAGTCATCTTGGGACAATCTTTCTAAAAGTCATGCATGACTAGTTGTCCTTAAAAGGAAATCTCATCTAGTGAACCCACATCACAAAGTTTACTTTGGGTGTGGCCAGGGTAATAACCGACTCAAAAATTTATCATTCTATCACTTAAAGACCATCAATAGAGGTCGTAGGTCTTGTTTAATGACATGCTCTCACTCAATATTTTAAAAATATGCAAGTTTTTTTTATCCCAAATTTCAAGAATGATTATACAATAGTCCTATTGGCATTCTTACCTAATATAAATGACATGCTTCCAACATATGCATGGCATGATATGAAAATTTTATAATATCCATTCATAAGAATCAATTAATCTTAAAACAAATAATTTTGATTCTCCATAGTTTTTTTTTTAAAGGAAAAATCGAAAAAGTGAATAAGAACCGTGCACTAGGTAGGGTCCCAGGAAAGGGAGGTGAGTCAAATTTGACCGCCTAAAAATCAAGTCTTTTTTAGCTAGAACCAATCCTAAACATGCATCTTCTCATTACCACACTTCTCACAGTTATCGAAAAACCTAAAGAAGTGAATAGAATAATGCAACACATGTATTTTCTCATTACCACACTTCTTATTTTTAATTAATCAACTGTGGATCATCTCATATATATCACAATTATAACATTACATAATATTATAAATAATTATAAACCAGATATATAATGAGATAGGTAATTAAAATAAAAATTTCAGCCAAGGTTTGCATGGTTCTATTTCTAGAAAATAAATGAAAAAAATAAAATTATAAAATTTTTCACCACAAGGCATTCCTTGGGTCTTCAACCGCCATAGTATCTTTTACTTGTCATAGACTTTTTTTTGAAAAAAATTACATTTAAGTCTTATCTCCCTTTTTGGCTCACGATAATTCTATTAATTTTAAAAAATAATAGGGACATGGAGATGATAGTCCGCGGTTTATTTCCTAAGAACCACAACCTCGAAAAATAATAATTATACAACAAATATATACTATCGCCCATGACCATGTGTGTTTTTGTAGCCCATGTGGCTTGGCCGTGTAGAGCACATGGCCATGTGAAATCTTACAGCCCGTGTATCTTGGTCGTGTGAAACTTTGTAGACCGTATGGGTCTTTTTGGCCAGTTTTTAGGCCTGATTAGGGGACATTTGAGGGACTCAAAATTTGGGTTCGTAGGTATCGTATGGGACCGAAAAAATGTAAGTTTTAGCACGTAATAGTATATGGATAAACTTAGGAGGTATGTTAAGTAAGATATGTTACAATTAAATTATATGATATGTTATCGTCTATATGAAATATGTTTGTACGCATGTCATATAATATGTGATATAAATATGTATGATATATGATAACGATATGCATGTGTTTTAGGGGTGGGTTATGATATGATGGAGGAAGTATTATATGATAGTTTATACTGCAATTATGGCAGCTAGACGCAAATTTCAGTTTGGCAGCTCGGTTGCATATATATATATTGACACACTGCCACATATTGGTGTGATTGGTTGGATGGACTCCTATAGTCTTATACGGTGTGATTGGCTAGTCAAAGATGGTGTGTAGCAGATGGGGGTAGGATACGATTTGATATGATATGATATGATATGATATGATATGATATGATAGACTATGCTACGTTCAGTATGATATGACATGTTGCAATATGTTATGATGTGATAAGATTTACTTTGATTTGATTTCTGATATGCAATGAGACGATTTGATGATTATATTTACTTGTACTAAAATTATGGGCCAAATCACAAACTGGGCTTAAAGCTCACGCCTTTGTTTGCTTCGTTTCAGGTGATCCTTTGACTTAGGATTGGACGGCGACTCTAGAGCTCGGATTTCACATTTTCGATTTAAGTACTATGACTTTCAATTTGTTTAATATGAACATTTTGGACTTTTCTTTGGTTTTACGGGCTTTTGGACATTTTAAGTTTTGTTTAGGACATTAGGATTATTTTATATTTATTTCGTAAAAGTATTTAACTTTTAATGACGCTTAACTTAAGATAACTAAAAATGAATCACAGTTTTAAAATTGATACATTATAAGGTTTCCGCTGCAAAATAGATTGAAGTTTACTGAGAGGTTTTACCTCACAACACTTAAGTAATTATTTGACTTTAGTAAAACTATTTTAACCTGCGGTTTCAAAAATTACAATGATTTTCAAATGAGCTACTCAAATTGACTTTTCTCTTTGCAGAAAGTTTGTTTTCTTCAAAATTAAACATTTATTTTTTTACAAGTATGATGTAACCTCCATAATTCGACCATAATGTCTAGATCGAGTATGGGGTGTTATAACAATAAAATACATAAAATATTAATTTTATTGTAAGGCCCCAAATTTTTGGATTTTTGAATGTGTATGTTTGCAAATAATTTAATTTGGTTTGGTGGTTAAGTGTTTTAGATGTTTGCTTTGGGGTCTTGGGTTCAATTCCCTAGTTTTGGATTTTGTTTTCCTATTAATTTTGTATTTAAGTTAAGCTTGGTCCTTAGGGCTTAAATTAACTTCTTTGTTGAGTTATGACAATGATGAGCCTACTAGTTTAAGGATTAAGCATTGTTTATTCCTTGGTCTTAAGTTCAAGTCTTGTTATGCGTAAGTGTGGAATGTTTTTGCTTGAGCTTTTATTGGGAATTAGAGTTTTATTTAAATTCTAAAAAAATCTGGTAAGTAGGAATATTTTTGCACAAACTCCCTCATTTCTTCACTTTTTTTTTATGTTTGGTTACCCTTGTTCTGTCGTTTTGCAATCTTTTCTTCCTTTCGTCTTCTTTTCTTTGCCTCTATTTTTCTTGAGCCTTTCTTGTTACTATTTCTTGGATTTTGCTACTGTTCATACGTTCTTGTTGCGTGGTTCTTCCCTAGCCATAGTGTAAGTCTGTTGGTTACTCTTCTTCTTATTTTACTATTTTGGTTTTAATTGGGTTCATGAACAATGTGGCTTTGTGCTTAAATATCTTTATTCAATGTTTTAATTAGTACTTTTTTATGTTCGATTAGGCGAAAGGTGTGAGACCTTCAGCAGAGTAGGTATGATTTTTCGACTTCGTTTCAAGGAAGTAAGTATTCGAAATTCGTTTAGGGGTTGGAATTTTGTTTTAAGGATATTGATTTTAGATGTGAATTGTTGGTTAATTCATGAGATTTTTTTAACGTTTGTAGGATTCGTGAGTCCCGTTAGCGTGGTCAATAAATTCCTACTCTATGTGTGTGAAAAAGACCTAAAAAAGTGCATTTAAGATTCAATAAAATTGTGAAAATAGAGGTTGTTTCGAAACTATCGAGCGACCACACAGCCATGTGTTTGGTCGTGTGCTAGACCGTGTGTACCACACAGTCGTGTGAATTCCTGTAGACCGTATGGAGCACACAACCGTGTGAAAAGGTGTAGACCATGTGGGCCTTTTTGCCCAATTTTAGGACCCAATTAGGTGCAGTTGACGGACTCAAAAGTTGGGTCTGTAGGCATCGTATGGGGTCGAAAAAGCCTAAATATCTAAACGTAAAAGTTTTCGGATAAGTTTAGAAGGTATGTTAAGTAGGTAATGTACCAGTTAATCATGTGCTATGTTATGATTTGTATAAAAATATTTAGGTACGCATGCCATATGATTTATGACCTATAAATAAGTATGATATATGATTATGATTTGTTTGTGTTTCGGGCTCAGTTTTGATGTGATGGAGGAAGTGTTATATGGCAGTTATACTGCAATTATGGCGATTAAACCGCTAATTTATGTATGGTAGCTCAGCTGCAAATTTGAGTGGCACACCGCCACCTAATGGTGTGATTGGATGGATGGACTCTTATAGTCCTATATAATGTGATTGGTTGGACGGGGATGGTGTGTAGCGGATGCCATGCCATGTTACAGTATGATATGTGTAATACCCAATTATTGCCAGGGCCCATTTGAATAAACAAATACAGAAATATTAAGCCCAAATACAAAAAAAAGTCCAATCAAATGGTCCGTTTTTACATGTATATGGCCCGATTACATTAACCCTGGCCCGATTACATTAACCCTAGTCCAGTCCAGGAACCCTAGCCCCTTCTGCTTTAGCGCCACAGAAGCAAGTAGCCCCCGCCTCTAGCAGTCCCAATTGGCGCACGTCTCGGGGCCAGTCTTCTCCACAAGCACCGTAATTTCTGCGAATACCTGTAAAACAAATTCAAAGAATCTGAAGGAGGAAAAAGAGCAAATAATAACAATAACAGATATTATTTTTATTTTTTCTGGGCTATATAAAGCTGTATATATTCTGTATTTAGGGGGATTTTGGAGTGTAAAAAATACGAAAATAGAGAAAATACTGAGATTACAAAGGGTTTTTCGAAGGTGAATCGTGTTTATTTTTTTCATTTTTTCCATTCTTTTTTATTTTATTTTTATTTATTTTTAATTTAAAATATAAAGAAGGGAGGAAGGACTTACCTCTCTCGCCGGATTCGTCGAGTCGGGGCTATCTCCTTCGCAATCGAAGCCTTGGCGCGAGGCTGAGCAGCGGCATATGAGGGTTGAGGAAACCCTAAAAGGGTCTGGTTTCTCCTCTAGAAAGGGAAACCCAAAAGAACAAATAAATGTTCTTTTGTTTAATTTTCTTTTTTCCTTTAAAACCTAAAAGATGGACAAAGCATGCGCCGTTTGGTTTTTTAGGGTAGGGTCTGCGCATATCAACTTAAATGGGAGATTTGCACTACTAGTCCCTCCTTTTTTGCGATACGTTTTAATCAAGTCCATTGTTTTTAATTTGGCCCAAATATTTTGCCCGTGTTACGATTTAGTCCAATGCTGCGCAGCGTTTAGGAACGGCGGGATTAATTCCCTTTTTGACCCTTCAGATTATGCACCTTTTGCAAATATGACCTTTATTTTAGTTTGCTTTCGTTTTTTTTCAGTTTTGTTTTGTTCTCAACTTGATCCTTTGCATTTGTTTTTCTAATTAAATTTAATATTAGTTTACTACTATTATTATTATTACTATTTGTTATTATTATTAACCTTGTAATCATTATTTTCATATACATACAAACATTTTTTTATATTATATATACTTTTATATTTTTAATTTCAGAACTTTTTTTTACTTTTGTAAATATGTACATACGTATACTTCTATATATGTTCTTTTTATATTATTCTTCATAATTTATTTTTTCCCATAAATATAGATATATAAATATACATACACATTTTAATTCATATATACTTCCCATATTGTATAATTTAAAATATATATTCATTTTCTATAGTGTATATATATATTTTTTATATCTTTTAATTATTATAAACATTTTTATTGTTCTATACATTCCATTATTTTCATATTGTACCTATATATATAAGTATTTAAATATATACATATTTTCATAATTTACCTACTTATATACTCATACATTTTTATTCTGTAAATATATGCACATATACATATGTGTTTTTTTTAATTTTTTAACTTCACAATTTTCACATACATATATACATACATATTATTATAAGTTTTGTTATATATATTTCATTCCCTTTTATGTATACTTATATATTTTTTTTAAATGTATGCATATACATGTTTTCAAAATTCATTTATGTTTTATACTTATATTTTGAAAACACCGTTACAGCACTCGAGCAAAGACAAAAGACATGGATCAGAGATTAGAAAAGCTCGAACATTACCAGAAAGAGATGCAAGACCGACTTCAGCTACAAGTGCAGGAGCTGTTAGACAAGATGCAACAGGATATGTCAGAGAAGATGCAGGAATCCTAAAACAATATGATGGCAAAGTTGACCCGACTGTTGACTGGAGGGGGTGATAAGGGAAAGGGTCCCATGGCTGATATCGAAGAGGGTAACGAGGATGAATCACTCTATCCTCCAGGTTTTACTCCTCCACATGTTCGAACTCAAGCTGAATATCCGCACAAATCTACTGTCACAATCAGGCCTCAGCAGTTCTAGGCCAGTGCTTCAAACTTCCAGGCTGGATCAGGCTCTAACCCTGGAAACCACCATGCTAATTTTGCCATTCCTGACTTTGATGAAGTGGCTGAAAAAGAAAGAGTAAAGGAAGAGTTACCAAAGCAGTTAGAAGAAAGATGCAAATGGCTCGAGGAGAAATTCAAGGCGATGGAAGTCACTGAAAGCTATCGTGGGATTGATGCTAAAGAGCTGAGTTTAGTTCCAGATTTGGTACTCCCTTATAAGTTTATGATGCCAGAATTCGAGAAGTACAATAGGACAACTTGCCTAGAAGCTCATATCACCGTGTTCTGCAGGCGAATGGTTGGATACGTTAACAATGACCAGCTATTGATACATTGTTTCCAGGATAGCCTTTCAGGGGCAGCATCTAAATGGTACAACCAATTAAGTCGTACCACGATTGGTTCATGGAGGGATTTGGCACAGGCGTTCATAAAACAGTATAGTCATGTAACAGACATGGCTCCTGATAGAATCACCCTTCAAAATATGGAGAAGAGGCTGAACGAAAGTTTTAGGCAGTACGCACAAAGATGGAGGGAAGTAGCAGTCCAAGTTCAACCACTGCTCTTAGAGAAAGAAATGACGATGCTGTTCATTAACACACTGAAGGCACCATTCATTACACATATGTTAGGGAGTGCCACAAAAAGCTTTTCTGACATAGTCATGAATGGTGAAATGATTGAAAGCGCCATAAGGAGCGGGAAAATTGATGCAGAAGAGAGTAACAAGAGGTCAGTCTCAAGGAGAAGAGAAAATGAGGTGAACAACATGGGTTACTCTAAATTAGTTACAGTGAGTCAGCCAAGAAAGGTGGTTGGTAATCAACAAAATTCGTCAAGGCAGGATTCTGGTATAAAGATTGAGAAGTTCCAATTTACACCAATCCCAATACCATATAGGGAACTGTATCAAAATTTGTTTGATACCCGTGTTGTTTCCCCTTTTCCTGTGAAGCATCTACAACCTCCGTATCCCAAATGGTATGATGCGAACGTGCAATGTGAATACCATGCGAGAATTACGGGACACTCAATTGAGAATTGCACTGCCTTCAAGAAGCAAGTTGAAAGACTTATCAACGTGGGTATTGTCAAGTTTGGTGACTCGTCTAGCGCAGGAAATCCGCTACCCAATCATGATTGAGGATGGAGGGACTGCAATGTATGAAGAAGTGGTGAAAAATTTACACATCGATGCCACAAATGCAGACACAATTAAAAGGGTCCTTGTTAGATATTTGCCTTAGAGGTGTTCTAAATAATGAGACTGCTGAGGAAACCCCTGAAGTATTTAAAGTCTGTTAGAGTAATGTTCAGAACACACTTGTTGCTTACAGCCTAGAAGCAATAAGAATTTCTTTGTGAAATAGGCTCACGTCTGAACATTATTATTTTAATGAAATACATTATTGCAATAATCGTTGAGCAAATATTATTTCATTCTTTACAATTCTTTCATTCTTTTGGAAATTTTCTGCCAAACCATTCATTCATTCATTTATATAATTCTTTGTATATTCTTTGGCACCTATAATAGGTCCTTTGATATCAACGACATGATTTACACTGTTACAGACTCTGAATCTCCTTTTAAGCGAGACATGTGTTAGAGAGATTTCACAACTTTGAAGATGACATGGATTGTAGTCTATTTCTGGACTTATTAAGGATGGTAGAGCAGGAAGAAAATTTTACCTCATGAGGAGACAATAGAGACTGTGACCTTGAGGGAACATGCATGACCGGAAAAAACAAAGCAAGACGTTGTTGAGTTACTTCAAGCATTCAAAGATGTCTTTGTATGGTTATACCAGGATGTGCCCAGTTTAAGCACTGTCATTGCAATCTGAACAACAGCACGATATCAGAAATTTACAGTATGTTCAAGGTGAATATCATGAATGGTGCAGTGAAAACTCTACCGGGGCAATGTCACTCTTTTTAGTTTATCACGATATTTTTTCATTGAAGTTAAAATTCTTTCTCTTCGAGTTAAAATTCTTTCTCTTCGAGTTTTGGTCGAGCTGAAGTAGGATGAAGATCCAATCCCGATACGATTAGTTGAACCTAATTGAAGAAAAGGCTAGAAACTATTCATCATGGTCAGATGTACCATGAAATGAATGATGCGAGCCTATAACAAAAGGTTTGTCCCAGAGAATTCCACGATGGCGAACTAATGCTGAAGAAGATCGTCCCTCTACAAAAAAATATATTGGAGGAAAACGGATGCCAAATTGGGAAGAACCCTATGTTATAGAAAAGGTTTTTTTCAAAGGAGCTTTGATTTTGAGCGAGATGGATGATAAACCTGCAAAGTCCTGTAAACTCAGATTCAGTCAGGAAATACTCCGCTTAAAGAAGGAGATGACCAAGGTAAAAACCCGTAAAGGGCACTTTGAGTCGTAAAAAAATGATGAAATGAAGATGAAAAGTGAAAATGAAAAATGAAGAACGTAAAAGTAAAGTGGAGAGGCTAAGGTGAAAACCCGCAAAGGGCGCCTTAGACCAAAGGGATTTGAGTTGAAAACCCAAAAAAGGCGGCTCAAATGTTGATTAAAATGGCGCTTGAAAGTATCAGAGCAGCTCAAATACTGATCAGAATGGGGCATGTCGTGGTCTTGCTATACCTGAATCAACAGGAAAGGGTAGGCGACATCTTGGGGCATCGACAAAGTACTGTAGATCTCCTAAACACATGTTAAACTCAGAATAGTCTTCAAAAAGTCTGTACAGAGAAGTTCAAGCTATGATATTTGGGGCACCTAATCCTTATACCATTTTTGTTATTCTTGGAACACTTCATTCATTTCCAAGACACGTATTCCTAAATCAATTTCTTTGTTATCCATCTTTATTATCCTTGACAATTTATTTATTTCGAGCTATGCTCAGAACCAACTCTATTCTTATCCATGATCTTTTTGCAAACATGTTGTATTAGAATAATGATTAATAGATTAATAAAACTTTCACAAGAGAAGTTTTGCATATTACTCTAGAAGTTTCTAAATAATATAGTAACCTCAAACAGGACTATTATTTAGAACGCACCAGGTTAAAGGTTGGAAATCTAATAAGGAAGAGTCTAAATTAAGACTATCCCTTTGAATTTTATGGTCTAAAACATCAATTGAACAAAATGGCAATATGTCGTGTTGGTGACAAAGCTTAGATGAACAAACAAGCAATGATCACCAAGAAGTTCTTGGAGAAGAAAATTCTTCATTTGTGCATGAGCATTTGGTAGGACACCCTGGGAATGGTGTAAGAGACCAAAGAGTTTCACATCCCGTATCCTTGAATTGTGATAGCAGAGGATTGAAAAAAGGCCAAATCTTTTACTCTTGGTTTACAACGGGAGAAAGATGGTACAAATTTTTGCATCCCAGTGGATTAAACTTTGAAGGTTACAGTGGGGCAATCTGACTAAGTGTTTCTTTAGAGACGCCAGCTGAGCAAGAAGATGTTATAACACATTAATGATAAAACATTAATAAACTTGGAGTAATAATAACTCAAGCGTTAAAATATCATTTTCATGACATTCTGCATTTATTCAAATGTCATTCATACATGTCTAGTTAAGAGCATTTTATTCATTCTGATCATGACATCCTAATCACTAGGCATAATTAGGTTCATAAAGTGAATTATACAGGTCATGTTCCTTAGAGAACAGATCGGAGAAATCATAAAGCCTTATCTCCTTGAGCAACAGCGGAACAGGTTGAAAAGCAGCAGATCCTGTCTTCCTATATTGGTAGCGAAGTGGATCAAAGATAGTAGATCTTGTCTTCCTGTACTAGCAGCGAAGTAGATCAAATACAGTAGATCTTGTCTTCATGTATTGGCGTGAAGTAGATCGAAGATAGCAGATCTTGTTTTCCCATACTAGTGGTGAAGTAGATCGACGAAAATAGATCTTGTCTTCCTGTACCGGCAGTGAAGTAGATCAAATACAGCAGATCTTATCTTCATGTATTAGCGTGAAGTAGATCGAAGATAGCAGATCTTGTCTTCCCATACTGGTGGCGAAGTAGATCGACGAAAACAGATCTTGTCTTCCTGTACTGGCAGCGAAGTAGATCAAATATAGCAGATCTTGTCTTCATGTATTGGCGTGAAGTAGATCGAAGAAAGCAGATCTTGTCTTCATGTATTGGCGTGAAGTTGATCGAAGATACCAGATCTTGTCTTCATGTATTGGCGTGAAGTAGATCGAAGAAAGCAGATCTTGACTTCATGTATTGGCGTGAAGTAGATCGAAAATACCAGATCTTGTCTTCATGTATTGGCATGAAGTAGATTGAAGAAAACAGATCTTGTCTTCATGTATTGGCATGAAGTAGATCGAAGAAAGCAGATCTTGTCTTCATGTATTGGCGTGAAGTAGATCGAAGAAAACAGATCTTACCTTCATGTATTAGTGTGAAGTAGATCGAAGAAAGCAGGTCTTGTCTTCATGTATTGGCATGAAGTAGATCTTGTCTTCCTGTATTGGCAGTGAAGTAGATCGAAGCTATAAATCTCATCCTTGAAGTTGCAGTGGAATAGACAGAAGTAATCGATCCTATCTCCTTGGAGTTATAATAGAGTGGATTAAAATCATAGATCTTATCTCTCTGAAGTTGCAGAGAGCAGATTATATCCAGTCTTATTTCCCTGACATTGCAGTGGAGTAGATTGAAGCACTGGTTCCTATACCTCTGAAGATGCAGTTGGAAGGAACGAGGCTACTTGAAGAAGAAAAGCACTGAAGAAGTTGAGGCTTAGTAAGTCCGGGCACAATTGGGCTTTTCAGTCTTTGCTCTGTTCCCGTTACACAACAACGAGCAAAGAGGGGCAGCTGTAATACCCAATTATTGCCCCGGCCCATTTGAATAAACAAATGCAGAAATATTAAGCCCAAATACAAAAAAAGGTCCAATCAAATGGTCCGTTTTTACATGTATATGGCCCGATTACATTAACCCTGGCCCGATTACATTAACCCTAGTCCAATCCAGGAACCCTAGCCCCTTCTGCTTCAGCGCCACAGCAGCAAGTAGCCCCTGCCTCCAACAGTCCCAATCGGCGCACGTCTCGGGGCCAGTCTTCTCCACAAGTGCCGTAATTTCCGCGAATACCTGCAAAACAAATTCAAAGAATCCGAAGGAGGAAAAAGAGCAAAGAATATCAATAACAGATATTATTTTTATTTTTTTCTGGGCTATATAAAGCCGTATATATTCTGTATTTAGGGGGATTTTGGAGTGTAAAAAAATACGAAAATACTGAGATTACAAAGGATTTTTCGAAGGTGAATCGTGTTTATTTTTTTCATTTTTTCCATTCTTTTTTATTTTATTTTTATTTATTTTTAATTTAAAATATAAAGAAGGGAGGAAGGACTTACCTCTCTCGCCGGATTCGTCGAGTCGGCGCTATCTCCGTCGCAATCGAAGCCTTGGCGCGAGGCTGAGCGGCGGCATATGAGTGTTGAGGAAACCCTAAACGGGTCTAGTTTCTCCTCTGGAAAGGGAAACCCAAAAGAACAAATAAATGTTCTTTTGTTTAATTTTCTTTTTTCCTTTAAAACCTAAAAGATGGACAAAGCAGGCGCCGTTTGGTTTTTTGGGGTAGGGTCCGCGCATATCAACCTTAAATGGGAGATTTGCGCTACTAGTCCCTCCTTTTTTGCGATGCATTTTAATCAAGTCCATTGTTTTTAATTTGGCCCAAATATTTTGCCCGTGTTACGATTTAGTCCAATGCTGCGCAGCGTTTAGGAAGGGCGGGATTAATTCCCTTTTTGACCCTTCAGATTATGCGCCTTTTGCAAATATGTCCTTTATTTTAGTTTGGTTTCGTTTTTTTTAGTTTTGTTTTGTTCTCAACTTGATCCTTTGCATTTGTTTTTCTAATTAAATTTAATATTAGTTTACTACTATTATTATTATTACTATTTGTTATTATTATTAATCTTGTAATCATTATTTTCATATACATACAAACATTTTTTTATAATATATATACTTTTATATTTTTAATTTCAATTTTTTTTTTACTTTTGTAAATATGTACATCCGTATACTTCTATATATGTTTTTTTATATTATTCTCCATAATTTAATATTAGTTTGGCCCAAATATTTTGCCCGTGTTACGATTTAGTCCAATGCTGCGCAGCGTTTAGGAACGGCGGGATTAATTCCCTTTTTGACCCTTCAGATTATGCGCCTTTTGCAAATATGTCCTTTATTTTAGTTTGCTTTCGTTTTTTTCAGTTTTGTTTTGTTCTCAACTTGATCCTTTGCATTTGTTTTTCTAATTAAATTTAATATTAGTTTACTACTATTATTATTATTACTATTTGTTATTATTATTAATCTTGTAATCATTATTTTCATATACATACAAACATTTTTTTATAATATATATACTTTTATATTTTTAATTTCAAATTTTTTTTTACTTTTGTAAATATGTACATACGTATACTTCTATATATGTTTTTTTATATTATTCTCCATAATTTATTTTTTCCCATAAATATAGATATATAAATATACATACACATTTTAATTCATATGTACTTCCCATATTGTATAATTTAAAATATATATTCATTTTCTATAGTGTATATATATATATATATATATATATATATATTTTATATCTTTTAATTATTATAAACATTTTTATTGTTCTATACATTCCATTATTTTCATATTGTACCTATATATATAAGTATTTAAATATATACATATTTTCATAATTTACCTACTTATATACTCATACATTTTTATTCTGTAAATATATGCACATATACATATGTATTTTTTAATTTTTAACTTCACAATTTTCACATACATATATACATACATATTATTATAAGTTTTGTTTTATATATTTCATTCCCTTTTATGTATACTTATATATTTTTTTAAAATGTATGCATATACATGTTTTCAAAATTCATTTATGCTTTATACTTATATTTTGAAAACACATATATACATATAATTTAAATTAAAGTATTTGATTCCTAATGTGCATTAATTTTTTAACATACCCTTTTTGAAAATATAGTTTGGTTTTAACCATACATCAAAGTTATTTTCTTGATTCAAAGGTTTTTTTTTTTTTGAATAAAAGTAATATTCGAAGTTTGGAATTTTCGAGGGAAATTGAGCCCTAACGTATTGGGTTCTGATTTTCTTTGTTAATCTTAAATAACCGAGGATATTCTTTATTCAAAATGCATGAGTATAAAAATCATTTTTGGGAACTTAACTTGTTGTGTCCTAACGCATTGGGTGTGGCATGTTACTTTCTCAAAATGAAGATTTTCACATAAAATAAAATTGATATTCAAAGTTCGGGGATTATGAGGAATTGTACCCTAACGTATTGGGACTCGATTTCTTTACATGACTTGAACAATTGATTATCCTTTTTTTAAATTTCATCATTTGAGTTGATTTTAAAATCTTTTAACCTTCGGCACTAAGACATTAAATGATCAATTTGGTACCGATTTTGGGCGTTACGAGGGTGCTAACCCTTCCTCGTGCGTAACTAACTCCCGAACTCGTTTTCTCAAAATTCGTAGACCAAAATAATTTTTAAGGTGAGCCGAACACACCTTAATAAAGGATCAGTGGCGACTCCAATTTTTGTTTTTTTTTAAGTCAACAACTGAATTTTTGTTTTAAAAAAATGGTTTCGACAATATGTTTCGGTTCGTTATGATGTGATAAGTTATACTTCAATTTGAGTTTCGATATGCTATAAGACAGTTTGATGATTAAATTTAATTGTACTAAAATTATGGGCCAAATCACACACTAGGCTCAAAGCTCACGCCTTGTTTGTTCGTTTCAGGTGATCTTTCGACTTAGGATTGGACGACGACTCTGGAGCTCGAGTTTCATTATTTTGGTTTAAGTGCTATGGATTTCATTTGTTTTGTTTATTATGGACATTCTGGACTTTTTCTTGGGTTTTGTTTATTTCTGGAAGTTTTATGATTTGTTTAGATTGTTTGGACCATTCCAGTTTTTATTATGCAAAAGCCTTTACCTTTTTAATGATGCTTAACTAAAATAACTAGAAGGAAAAGAACCACGGTTTTACAAACGTTACGTTTTAAGCTTTTCCGCTGCAAAATAAATTGAAGTTTACCAAGTAGTTTTCTTGCAACACTTAAGTAAATTGGACTTAATTTTGGTAGAACTACCTTAAGCTGCGTATTCGGAAATTGCTATGATTTTCAAGAGCTATCCAAAATGACTTCTCTCTTCGCGGAAAGTTGGTTTCTTTCAAAATTATTCAACTGTTTTTTTTCTCATACGGTGTAACCCCTATGATTTGACTATAATGTTTAGGCCAGGTATGGGATGTTATAGTTACGTGACATAATGAATGTTTGACACATACCTTAATAAAAAAAATATTTATACATATTGATTCAATTGGGTCAATGATTTTATCCTGACATAATGATATTCATTGTTTTAATCATATATTGTGAATAATTTTTCGATTTTATTTCTTTTGGTTTTTTAAAGGAATTATAGAAGTTATTTGTGTGAAGTAAGAATGGGGCAAAAGTTTTAGAATGTCCAAAGAAAAGTATGAAGCAAACGAAAAAAAATTCCATTCAGATGTTAAGTAATCAATAAATAAAAGTATGGCTTGGGGTTGATTTCTCTCACAACAATTGTTTTACAAAGATTTTCATTTAAAAATTTAGCTTTAAACCCCACTAATTTACCAATAATATGTATGTATGTCTCAATTTATTCTCTTTTTTTTCTCATAGCATTTTAATTTAATTTACGAAATTTTGAGATGAAAAATAAAACTTTTGGAATTGAAAGTAACTTTCCCGAAGAAATATAAAGTCCTTAATACATTCATCAATTACTTTTAGAAAAGTTCGAAAATTCAAATTCAAATTTTTTTTTCATGATAAATTGAGTTAAAAAAAGAAGTCAAAGAATGTTATCAAAAATTTCATTGGTATGTACGTACAAGTCCTCTCGACAATTTATAAATAATTTGAATCAATTATAACATTATAAAAATTGAAATTCCAAATAATGTAAAAATTAAATTTAAAATTTTTACCTTTTACATATAAAATTTTGGATTCATACAGTAAAAATTTGTTGACGAATATTTGTGTATTGTACTGTCTAAATTTTATAGCTGTTGTATGGAAAGATTTGTGTTATATTTATTTTTGTAAAATCAATCTAACGTAAAAGCCTGAAGAAAGTTTGAAAATTCAAATTTAGATTTATTTGCTTTCATGAAATAAAAAAATAAAAAAAACTGCTCAAATTTTGACTTGAATTCGAATTTTAAAATCGACATTAATGGGAGGGTTTTAATTGAATATTACCCTTAATCAGAATAGTATTATACTTAAACCATCAGACAAGGGAAGGATATATGTGATTATACCAAAATTATACCTCGTGAATTTGATAAAAATTCTACTTCTTTAATTAATAAAATAATCATAAATAATTTATATGTATCTTTTATGTCATGGCATTTCAATTTCATTAACAAAATATTGAGAGGAATTTTCTTTTTTTTTTTTTATTGGAAGTCGTTTTTCCAAATAAATAAAAAGTTAATTGTCATTACTTTGAAGAAAGTTTGAAATTTCTTAGATTTGTACATGTTTGTCTTAAATTGAGTTTTAAAAAATGTCAACAATTTGACCAAAAATTCCACATCTATGTGTCCATCAAGAAGCATGTGGAAATTTGAATCGAAGTTGGTTTTCCAAAGAGAGAACTTTTTTAAGACATTTACAGTTGCTTACAAATTTAAGTATCTTTTGGGTTTTTCTTCGTAATTGTCTTAAATTATGTATAAAAAAAAAAAAGAGTCAAGAATTTGATAAAAAGAATTCCACACATACTACATATATAAGCTATGCAATTTGCAGTTTATTCTTTCATTTTAAATAAGACGTACTCGTTGTGTTGAATTCACCTATACTTTTAGAGAATTAAATTAGGTTCAGTTTGATCTCAAGAAATAGAGATGATTTTATTTTTTAGAAAATAGAAAATATTGAACAAACTGTGTTTGGTTCAAAATTTTAAAAACATTTTTTTAAAATAAATATGAAAATATGGGAAAATTAGAAAATAATAAAAAAGTTATTTTCACTGTTTTCACAAAAAATGCATTGTAAAAGTGGAAAAGGTGAAAATAGTTTTTAAATAGCGGTAAGCATCCGATTGAATCGAGTGAAAATTTTGAGTTAATCAAGTTGACGAGTCGTATTTTATCTTTTTAACTCGATTTGAAATTTTTTCGAATCGAGTCGAGTGAAATGAAATTCGAGCCAAGTCGAATCGAGTGAAATTGTTCGAGTTAAATTAAAGAAATTAAACATGTAAAATTAAAATCTTGCTACAATATAACTAATTCCATATTAAAGCAAATAAATTTGAAACCATGTATATTTGAAAAAAATTTCCAAAGCAAAATAGTAAAAAAAACTTTAGCATAATAAATATGAATCATTAATTAATTTATTTAGGTCACAAAATTATTATTTTAGAAAATTTTAAAATTTTTAAGCTTATTTATATTCTTTAGAATTTTTGAAAATACAATTTTATAATTTTTATAAATATATTGAATTTTTGAAAATTATTTTAAATGTTTTGTAAGTTTTGTTGAGAGAGAGACGAATTTGTTCATTTTTAAAATTGGCAGAGACCAAAGGGTATTTACACTAATCTGTTATTCGAATTATTCAAATTATTTAAATTGTAAAATTCAACTAGACTCCTTTTCAAAATTGTCAAGGACCAAAAAAATTTTACACCAACCTGTTATTTGAATTATCAAGTTACGCGAATTGTAAAATTCCACTCGACTTGAACACAAAACTCGAATTACTTAATCGAGTTGACTCAAATAACTTGATTCAATTAACTTGAAATTCATGATTTTTTCGATCTTTTCGAATCGAATTGAGTTTTGCTCACCCCTATTTTTAACTTTAGATAAATTCATCCTAGTTCAAACCCATATAAATGCAAAAATATTTTTTTTTCAACAATTTTTGAAATATTAAATCTATTAATCTAATTTGAATTCATATAAATATAAAAAGTTATATTTTATTTCGGTTATTGAAAAATAATTATCACACATGTTTTCATATTTTCATTATTGAAAATATTTTTTATTTTTTATCAAACTTTTTTTTTCGTCTTTTAAATAAAAAATATTTTTTTGGAAATAAAAATAAAAAAATAAAAGGATAATATTTCAGAAACCATCACTATCTTCTACCAACCTTTCTTAAGTTGTATTACCGGGGTATTCGATATATTTGGAACTTTTTAAGATATATAGTTTACGTTTAGGTAAATTGCTCCCCATTCACTAAACTATTAATATGATTATATTTTGGTCAATTAACTTCAAAAAATTATAATATGATTATTAAACTATTTAAAAGTTTTCATCTAAGTCACTAGATTGTTGCTGATTTGTGAAAATTTGAATTAAATAAAAATTTTATGTATAAAATTGCTCAAAATCAAAGTTCATGTCTGACATTGCACATTACAAAATTCATGTATAATTTTAATATTATATCTAAATTAAAATTAAAATTATATTTATATTTTATCAATAAATAAAACGAAGCTACTTAAATGCCAAGATTAAATTTTAAAAATTAGTTGAAGCTTGTAATGGTAACTTGTTTGGTAAATTTCATTCTCTTGGTGGTAATATAATAATTATTGAAATATCTATAAATTTTATTGAAATAGTATCTTAACTTACATCCTTTTTATTTAATGAAATATAATTAATAGATTCATTTATAGGCTACTAAAGTTATCTCCCCAATTGGATTTGATAAACGATATAATAGTTCATAAAATTAGTGCATTTTGATTTATTAGGCTATGGACTATTTAGATTACATACTAATATAAGTTGTATTCTTATATCATAATTTATCCCTATGATGCAACTTAGTATTAATTAAATCTTAGGTAATCTATGAATCAATATTTACTTAGCTATTTTTTCTTTTCATGGAAAACAACAAGGACGGAATACAAAAGATAATAATTTAATAATACAATTTTATTAACCTATCTGTTCGAAAATTTACAAGCATTTATAACAAAATAACTACATTAAGGACTCAAAGTCCCAACAGTTAGAACGTAATGGCTTCATAATGGTACTTTGAAAATGGTTTAAAAAGTTATATTAGGTCTCAATAATGTTAGAATAATATATAAATATCACTTTCCAAAATTGGGCCCGAAAGAAATAGGGATAAAATTTAGGATTTTTTTTTTTAATAATAGGATAAGAGAACTAGATTGCCTTGAAAATTATTTTTGTTAAAAGAACTTGTTAAGAATGAGCTTGTTGGTTCAATGGTAAGGTCTTAGCTTACTCTTAGATCCTAAGTTTGAAACCCCTTGTATGCATTTAATCAAAATATTTATTTCCTTGTTTTTACCCCATAAATGTGCCAAATTTTCAAAACAGCCCAATCAAAAAACTATTTTTTTCAATTTAGTCCTTAATGCAAAATAATCCTAATTCTACATGAATTCCTAAAACCTATTTCAATTAGGGAAAATAAGTCATATAAATAGCCAATTTTAAACCGAAACCTAGAATTTTTACCAAGCAAAATTTCAAGAAAAATACCCTCAAGCAATTTTCTTTCCTAAATAATTTTCAAGCAAAAGGAGTTAAAGTTTTCAAAATCATCCCTCACCCGTAAGTGGATTTTCAATCTTCTCTCCAAAACTAAGGTTTTTGTGTCTTCAAAACAGGTGTGAGATCTAATTTAAAATCATTATGTATAATTAATATTGTTGAATCATTGAGAATTTAGGGTTAAAATACGTAAAGAATAAACATGCAAGCCCCTCTTTGGTAAGAACACCTACGACTCCCTATGTGATTTACTGTGCGTACCACTTCAATTGTTAAACTAACCCTAGGAGGAGAATATATATATGTAAACCTTTATAGAATTATATGTGAACCATTAAGTAAATACCAGGAGAGCCCCTAGCATATTCATGCGAACCCTTAAGTATATAACATGCTAAAGCCCTATAACATGTGTAAATGCGAACCCTGTATGTGTCAAAGCACGAGCGATGCTAAGAAAACCTTGCATGTCTTATATGTGAACCTATAGATAAGTGTTTTTATGCGAACCACTATGATATTAGTAAGTAAACCGACATGTGCGAGCGCTCTAAAGTGTGAACCCCTACTTCTGTGACCCTATATGTGTGACCGCACCTTTGCGAACCCGGTATGTGCAAACTTAGGTGAGCGAACCCATGTGAGAACCCTTAGTGCAATCCTTTAGTACGAGCCAACGCGCTAGGTGAGTGAACCCATGTGAAAACCTTTAGTGCGAGCCAATGTGCAGGCCTTAGTGCGAGACCCTAGTGCAAACCCTTTATGCAAACCTCTATGTATGAGCCTATGTTTGAACCCCTGTATCTGTGAACCCCTATGTTAAGCAAATGTGAACCCTGTGAATGAACTCTAGTGTGTACAAACCCCTTATACGAGCCCTTAGTGCGAATCCCCTTAGTGCAAACTCCTTTCATGTGCGAATTCTCCTTCTATGCGAAATCCTATAGGTTAGCCCTTTAATGCTAAACCTTATAGGCAAACCCCCTATTACGAGCTCATATGTTAAACTATGTAGAAGTCAGTGTACAAGCCCTTAGGATAATACATGCAAACCTAAATTGTATATTGCATGCAAACTCTAGGAACATGCGAGCCTATATATGTTATGCGAACCCTAGGAATATGTGAGCCTATGCGTTATGCGAACCATTTGTATATACGAGCCTCTGTGTTATGCAAACACTAGGAATATGTGAGCCTATGTGTTATGCGAACCCTAGGTATATGCGAGCATATGATATGTGAGCCCTAGGTTTATGCGAGCTTATATTTATGTGCTAAATAACTATGTCAGTTTATTCATAAAAAATCCTGTACATATGACATTGTTTATTTTTACTCGCACAAATTATACGTGTATATATGAATATTGTTACGTATGAATACATAATAACATGCCAGATGGTGATAGTAAGTGACAATAAATGTGCTAAATAAGCATAGTATCAAATATTGATAATGAGTATGATGTGATGACTATATGTGCATAATAAATGAAAATGAGAACGAAAGACGGAGGAGTTTCGTAGGAGACAGTGACAATTTAAGTCCAAACCGAAAGTTAGTATTACACAAAATAGCAATGTCATCCAAAACGGATAAGCCGGGATGGTAGGTTAATGAACCACCAAATCAGGTCGATCGAGATGATAGTTATTGTAGGAAAAAACCATCAATACCGGGCAACCAAGATGGTAAGTTATTATAAGAAAAGTCATTGTCACGGATGACAAGTGAACGACCATCGTCACCGGAAATCAAACCCGGAATGGTAAGTTTTTATATGTGAGATGGTGTATCGAGTAATGCTCAAGAGCTGTTAGGATGGACAAGTGGAAAACATGCATTTGCATTGCATCATAAATATATTCTGTATATTCATTGGTTTATTGTATGTTCCTTTTATTATACTTAAATTGTTATTATGCTATAAATGTTGTACTGTTTGACGATTATATATAATGCTTTAAGGTTAGTCTTACACTGAGTCATTGTAAGCTCATTCCCTATTTTTCCTTACCTCTCAGGTAGAGTAGAAAACTAGGATTCATAATAGCATCAGAAGAACCTCGGATTAGTAGTCATTTTCCGTTATTGTTATTTTAAAAGTTTAATTAAAGTTCCCTTCATTATTTTATTTTGAGATTGTAATTATTAAGTATTTTCTTACCTTTACAACATAGGTTTGAAATTGATTAGCTTATTTATTTTAAACATGAGGTTTAGTTAATCTGATATTTGTTTGCTTTTCAGTTTAGAAAACCATTACCTTAAATGTTTTCCGTTACTTTATAAATACTTAATGTTTTGATAAAGACTCTTTAAAAGTTAACCATTTTCTCAAAATTAAACCTCAATAATATTGTAATTGAATTGTTATGTAAAGTCATTTTTTAATTAATGAAAGTTTTTCCAAAAAATAAAAGAGTGATTTACATACAAATCCACACAAAGTAAAAAAAATGACTTTATAAGATCACTTTAGTGATCAATGTAACACCTTCGACTTAGCCTAAACTCGTAGGCCAGGTCGAGGGTGTTACAATAAAAGTCAAGAAATGTCTTAAAGTTTTGAATGTAACATTTTTGCTTATATTTATTATCGGATTTGATAAGAAGTGTTACACATCTAGTATAGAGAGTTTCGAGATCGATGTTCCTTCCATCTCTTAAGCGAATCAACAACATGATCTTCATTTAATTCTTCAAGTGCCTAGCTTTGAATGAAGCACTACTTTTGATTGTGTTCTGGTCCACATTGATGAACTTACCTCATCTGGTTTGTTATCTATATACCTCCATATAAATGGAAGGTTCTCCTTTGGACTTGTGGTACACAACCACATGTTTCTCTTCTATTTTCTTTTTCTAATATATCTAAATTTGATATTTAATCCATATACTTTTATTTTAACATAACTTGATCCTTATAGTTTTTGATATTATAAATTAGTCCACTTAATACGTTTTTGGGGGGGTTTGCCTTTTTTCTTATGTTATAAGATAATGGTCAAAATTTGAATTAACCTCTATTTAATGTTAAAACTTAAGAATTAATTTGTACAATTTAATTTTTTATTTAATTTGATTCCTCTAATTTTATAATTTGATTCAAAATTATTTTTATTGTTACATAACTATCAAGTGATTTTTTTATATTTTAAAATGTTATACCAGTAGATTTAGTAAAAGAATTTTAACAGTGATGACTATTGCACCTAAATTTTTAAATTCAAAATGTCGAGAGACTAAATTCCTAAAAATATAAGTAGGTGACTAAATTTCAAATGTATAAAATTTAGAATATATTTTAACCTTCAAATTTTTATTAGGTGAAGCGTGAACTATACTAATATTTTTAAAGGTAATGATATATCCTACACTATTGAAGGTGTGATTTGTGTTTTATCACATCATAATTTAAGCAGGATTGTAAATGAAAAATACTACAATTAAAATTCACAAGTTAGCATATCTATTTTAATAATCATTAAATGGAGCTTACCTGTATCTTCACGTAAGTAAATTTTGTTGACACATTTAGATGTAAATTTATTTTTATGATAGCTTCTGCAGTCAAGTTCGAGTTACATGATACTACATTCGTTGTCAGAACAATTACAATAGAATACAACGCAATTTAACCATCTATGTATACTAGTAAGTGTATTACACATTCACTATATGTTATATAGTTATTTTGGATCTTATACGAGCTTCCAAAAACTCTTTATATGTGCACATCAGACAAACATAAAACCATTTGTCTTATTTGTCACATCAATAAATAATTCAAAAATTATAAAAATAAAAAAATTAAAATTAAAAAAATATAAGAAGTTCATAATAATTCAAAAAATTATAATGAAGTACATGTGAATTGTCATGCAAGCTGCAGTGTTTAAAAATTAACATTTTAGTCAGTATTCTTGTTAAAAAAATCATTTTGACTCTTTTTCAAAGGTTAAGGGTCATATTTAGAATGAAGTACATGTGAATTTTCATGCAAGTTGCAATATTTAAAAATTAACATTTTAATTAATATTCTCATTAAAAAAACATCATTTTGACTATTTCTTTGAAACAGCCCGAATTTGGGGCTAGTCGAAATAGTGGTTTCGGGACCACAAATTTGACGAGAAAAAAATTATTTTTATTATATTTTTATGGTCTACGATTTCACATAATGATTTCATGAAAATTTTGTTCAAAAATTTTGACGTTTGTGCACTCAATTTAGTCAAAAGGATTAAATTGTAAAAAGTGTAAAAGTTGAGTTCTATATGTTAGAGGTGTCCAATTGTTATGAAATTTTAAATTGGAGGTCTTTGTATGGTAATTAGACCATTGGTTAAGTTGGTGGACAAAAATGGGCATGGTTAGGCATTTTTCCAAAGTTTTTCATTAAGGGCATTTTGGTCATTTAGTTATTAAAATAAATTAAAAACAAAATTAAAATCCAATTTTTGTCCATCTTCTCCATAAGGTGGAAATTAGCAAGGGGGAAGCCATGGTTAGGGTTTTCAAGCTTCCAAGCTCAATAGTAAGTCCATCCTTGCCCCGTTTTTAATGATTTTTACGTTTTTGAGATTACCGTAATATGATTTACCTATTTCTACCATTTATTTGAGCTAGGGTTTATGTTTAAAAATTTACCCATGGATGATATGCATGTATTTTGATGTTTTATTGAAGAATATGAATGTTTGGAGTGTGATAAACGACTTGAACTAAGTGATTTTCGATAAAAACACCTAAAACGACTAATTTGAAGAAGTTATAAAATATGTCATAAGTGTGTGAATAAGTGAAAATTGTGGATTGGAACTGTCATAAAATGGTTCGGCTAGTCTTTAAATGCAAGGAAATTGAATAAAAATTATTTTACGAGCCTAGGGGCAAAATCATAATTTTGTGAAACTTTGGGGGCAAAAATGTAATTTTTCCAAAGTATGATTTTTGGACTGGAATGAATAGTGTGAATGTTATATAAGTTAAATGTATTGTTAAAAATCAAGAAAGATGAAAAATTGAAATTTATAGATAAAAAAAGTGAGAAAAAGAGAAAAATTCCCAAATGAACCTTCGGAATAAAAAGGGATACGAATGAAGTGATAGAAATGATCACATGTGTGGCACGGACTATGTGTAGGCCACTACGTAAAAGTGAAAATGATGGTCACGTGTGTAGTACTATGTGCAGGCTACTACGTGTACCAAAATGATGGGTCACATATATAGTACTATGTGCAGGCTACTATGCGTACCGGATAGTTTCGATCATGTGTGGAGTACTATGTGCAGGCTACTACGTGTATCGAATGGTAATGGTCACATTTCTAGTACTATGTGCAGGCTACTATGTGAACCGACCATCATTGATTAATAAGGTTATTGCTATGTGCTGAATCCACTGAGTATCTGTTATTATTACGAAGTGTTCATCAGGAAACTGACTAAGTGTAATTGAATAATGAATATAGGTGTGGAATTGAATTGAAATCGACTTAGAAATGGAAAAGTGAAATTTGAATTGAATTGTGATTGAAAGTGAAAAAGTGAAATTATGAAAGAGTACAATAGCAACAAAACAGTTTAGACAGCAACGGTTGTGTGACTTACAAAAATCACCAAAAATGGTGGAAATTGAATTAGAGGCTGAATAATATATGAAATTGAATCTAAATGAGTCTATAAAAGAAACATAGCAAGCAAAAGAGTTATATATTTTTAGATATTTGCAGTTTAGTTAGACAGAGTTAGAATGAGTTCAGAATCCCCTGTTATGAATTTGGAAAATTGTTAAAAATTGTACAAAAATAACTACAGGATAAAATTTATATTTTTAGAATCCTCAGTGAGTCTATTTTCAAAGAGAAACAAATGAGAATAATATTCACATTCTATACGATGAGATAATTAATTTTTAGTGATGTGAAGTTAGAACTATTGAGCAGTGAAACAGGGGAAACTTTAAAAATAAACAGTGCTATTTGGCTAACAAAAAATTTTGAAAACTTTATGGTAAGAAGATATGTGAATCTAGTTTCGGGTAAAATTAACAATTCCTAATTGGGAGCTCTGTAGCTCTAGGTAAAAATAATTTAGTGACTCTGACTCAGAGAGACAGTTTTAAGTATACATGCAAGTGAATAATGAAACTATAGAAAATGTTATTTCTAAGGCTGTTATGTACATTAAGGATGTGGAATGGAGAGAAGGAGGAGGAAAATTGGAAGAACATATGAATGATTTGTGTATAACTGGCCATATGCTCAATTATAATCGATAAACGATTGAAAAGAAATAATGTTTATAATTGTGCATTATTAGTTATGGTTAAAGTTCATGTGAGAAAATAAAGTTTCATAGTATGTATATGTGGTATACTTGGTATATGATTTGGTAGGTAGCAATGTTAGAAAAGGTTTATGAATTAACTCATGTTGGTAAGTTTGATACATGAATAAATGTGGTGCTTATCCATGCTTATAATGCTTATACTATATGTTTATTTGGCTAGCATGTTTGGTGTGTATGCTTAGGCTTCGGTCAAGTTGTGGTTGGATTACGCCACATTAAATTTATAAAATCATGCATTGAGATGGTAAATGCCTAGATGGAAATATGCTTGTGATCATAAAAGGGTGGTAAGGTTTAAAATTGGTAATTATTATTAAAATGGTTTATCATGTGGTAAGTCTTCAAAAAGAGTAGATTGCGATTATGGTTGAGTGTAATGTTTATATCTTGTGTGATATGCATAGGAAACGAGAGTGGAAAGGAAACAAAATACTAAGTTCATGCTTAAAGTGTAAAATGACGCAAAAATGGGACATTAAGTTAAACGATAAAAATGTATTAGTATTGAACTTAATGAATTGAACTGTACATGAATTAAATGGAAATTGCAAATGATATGATTTGAATTAAATGAATTATTGTCGTATTGAAATGTATATTGGATTGAGAAATTAAATTGAATCGTGAACATGAGAATCGTGAATTAAATGAAATAGAAATGAAGTATTGGATTGGATGAGTATGTATTGGGTCTCAGAAGCCCTATTTGTTACAAATATAGTATTTTAAAGTTATAACATGAAGATTTATAAAAGCATGTTAAAAATTTGAAGAGTTTAAATTTGAATGAAATTTTATAACTCGGTTTAACATGTTTATAAGTGTATGTGTTCTAGTAATGCCTCATACCCTATTTCGGTGTTGAATACGGGTAAGGGGTGTTACATTTAGTGGTATCAAAGCTACAGCTTAGTCAGTTCTCGAACCGAATGTAGCATATGTGAGTCTAGCTTACATGCCATGTTATTACTCGTGATGGTGTGATATCTTCGGGCCCTAACGAAATTGTTTTGTTAAGACAGAGATGATTTTCAATCGAGCTATTTTCGATAATGCTAAAAATGATATTGAGATAAATGAAATATGCTCACGTTATGTTGGAATTTGGAAAGGTAAGAATAGAAATTCATGATATGTATGTGTTCATGTATGAAAAGAGATGATCATAAGTTGAAAAAAAATGAAATGAAAGTTTATGTTGTGATAAGCTCATCCAAGTATGTTAGTGATCATATGATGCTATGCGCTTAACATATTTGATTAAGTGAGTATGGTAAGCAATTTACTTAAATAGATGGAATGTGTGTTTATGTACATTTGCTTGAATAAGTGAAATCGGTACGTTCATATGATAGAATCTTATGTTTAATTGTTAAATTAGAGGTAATATGATATTTTGTTTTATGTCTTTATTATTGAATCATGAATATTATAATAGTATGAAAATTGAATTAGAAGATTAAATTGAGTAGAACACAAGAATGAGTACTTTTGTTCAGTGATATGTGATGAATTGACGAAAAAGACCATGGTTGGACCAAGGCAACATGTGATATGTGATTTTCATAGAAGTCAATATATGGGATATGGCATCGGTGTGATATGTGCTACTGTGTAAGACCATAGCTGGGCTATGGCATCAATATGTAAATATGTGAAAGACCATAGTTGGACTATGGCATAGAGAAAACGAAATACTCAATTCTGTAAGACGTTCTCTAATTGAATAAATGTCGGTAAGTAAAATGGAAGCTAAGTATTGGAATTTAATTATATATTAATATTGAGCTGGAGTAAGTAAATTCATTGTGTGAAATTGTAGGTGACAGAAAATATTCATAATAAATAGATGTGTTAATTTGCTTGGAATGAACTACGTGGTTATGATGGTATTACATTGATGATGAATACAAAGTCATATATATGTATATATATGAGAGTAAGTTAGAGGCTTTACGACCTCACCATTACCCCTTTATCAATATTGCTTTATGACGAAAATTATTTTGATTAGACAGATATGTTTTCCAACTGAGTTAATTCTGATAGTACAGAAGTAAACACTTGAATGTTTGAGTGAAAATGTATTGATTATGAGTTGAAACTCTTAAAGGTATGGATCAAGGTGTATAACATTTTGTTATTGATAAATGTTATAATTATATGAGCACATGAGTTATGATATTTGGATTATGATGCTATATAGAAATTTCGATTGTGAATTAGTGATTTGAGTTGGCATATGAATTATGTGTTAAGAACAAAAGTGATTAAAAGAAAATGTTTATTAACTGCTTTGAGAATGTGAAATTAGTAATGAATTGACTATTTGTGATAGTATGTGTTATGCACATTTATGTGTAGATAAATTTGAGACTTTACTACACTCACTCCCCATATTAGTAAAATGTTACAATGAAATTTGTAAGATTTGGTTGAATAAGCTTACGAGTGTAGTATTATAGAAGTTTGTGTACGGAAGATTAATAATGTGGTCAGAAAAGTGAATGAATTAGCAAATGAAGACAATATAAAATGAGAGATATTGGATAGTTCTGAAAACTACTCAGATTATGCAAAGTTATTATCACAAAATAAGTTAAATCCGATTAAATGATTTATTCAGATATGTTATTTAAAGAAAGAATTAACCGGAAGTTTTTCTGGATCGATTTCTATTAGTAAAAAGATAATGTGAAAATTCTGATAACAGAATTAGACAATTGAGTAATGTTTGCATTGTATTAATAGCTGAGTACAGTAGCTATAATGGGGTACTTACTATGATTCCTTTTAGACATTCTGTGTGTACAATTATCCTCAGAAACATATGTGACTGTTTAGTTTCAAAAATAATTCTTATCGTATGAGAACATTAGCTAAACATATTAATAGATTAAAGTATTATTGGTCTATTTGGGTTATGTTCGACATTGCCAAGTCTTTTTTTGGTAATTATTCCCTTGTGTGAATACGAAAATCGACGGTAAAGTCTGAGTGGGACTAATATTTTGTTTCTACTGGTTATTGTACTGTTGAATATACTTGAAGATTATATTTCCTCTGTTACTTTGGATTCCAGTATTTATGAGTGACATTGATCTTAGTAGACATTTTCTGGGATATCATCAGAATTGATATCATTCCATATGGGTTGTAATTTTTCAATATTTTGTGCAACTTAAGATGCTAAAATATTGCTATCCTGATTTTCTTATGAATCTATGTAATTATCTATAAAAGATATGAAAATCCAAAATTATGTGTGAATTTGAAATGTACTGTGTGGAAGCAAATCATTAATCTACTACCTGGTAAGATTTTCGAGGACAAAAATCCCTAAAGGGGGGAGAGTTGTAAGAGCTCAAATTTGGGGCTAGTCGGAATAGTGGTTTCGGGACCACAAATTCAATAAGGAAAAATTTATTTTTATTATATTTTTATGGTCTACGATTTCACAAAATGATTTCGTGAAAATTTTGTTCGAAAATTTTGACGTTTAGGCTCTCAATTTAGTCAAAAGGACTAAATTGTAAAAAGTGTAAAAGTTGAGTTCTATATGTTAGAGGTGTCCAATTGTTATGAAATTTTAAATTGGAGATCTTTATATGGTAATTAGACCATTGGTTAAGTTGGTGGACAAAAATGGGCATGGTTAGGCATTTTTCCAAAGTTTTTCATTAAGGGTATTTTGGTCATTTAGTTATTAAAATAAATTAAAAACAAAATTAAAAGCCAATTTTTGTCCATCTTCTCCATAAGGCGGAATTTAGCAAGGGGGAAGCCATGGTTAGGGTTTTCAAGCTTCCAAGCTCAATAGTAAGTCCATCCTTGCCCCGTTTTTAATGATTTTTACGTTTTTGAGATTACCGTAATATGATATACCTATTTCTACCATTTATTTGAGCTAGGGTTTATGTTTAAAAATTTACCCATGGATGATATGCATGTATTTTGATATTTTATGGAAGAATATGAATGTTTGGAGTGTGATAAACGACTTGAACTAAGTGATTTTCGATAAAAACGCCTAAAATGACTAATTTGGAAAAGTTATAAAATATGTCATAAGTGTGTGAATAAGTGAAAATTATGCATTGAAACTGTCATAAAATGGTTCGGCTTGTCCTTAAATGCAAGGAAATTGAATAAAAATTATTTTACGAGCCTAGGGGCAAAATCATAATTTTGTGAAACTTTAGGGGCAAAAACATAATTTTGCCGAAGTATGATTTTTAGACTGGAATGAATAGTGTGAATGTTATATAAGTTAAATGTATTGTTATAAATCAAGAAAGACGAGAAATTGAAATTGATAGATAAAAAGAAAAGTGAGAAAAAGAGAAAAATTCCTGAGTGAACCTTCGGAATAAAAAGGGATACGAATGAAGTGACAGAAATGATCACATGTGTGGCATGGACTGTGTGTAGGCCACTATGTAAAAGTGAAAGTGATGGTCATGTGTGTAGTACTATGTGTAAGCTACTACGTGCACCGGAATGATGGGTCGCATGTGTAGTACTATGTGCAGGCTACTATGCGCACCGGATAGTTTCGATCACGTGTGTAGTACTATGTGCAGGCTACTACGTGTATCGGATGGTAATGGTCACATGTATAGTACTATGTGTAGGCTACTATGTGAACCGAACATCATTGATTAATAAGGTAGTTGCTATGTGCTGAATCGATCGAGTATATGTTATTATTCCGAAGAATTCATCGGGAAATTGATTAAGTGTAATTGAATAATGAATATAGGTGTGGAATTTAATTGAATATCGACTTAGAAATGGAAAAGTAAATTTTGAATTGAATAGTGATTGAAAGTGAAAAAGTGAAATTATGAAAGTGTACATTTAGCAACAAAATAGTTTAGACAGCAACAGTTGTGTGACTTTGAAAAATCACCAAAAATTATGGAAACTGAATTAGAGGCTGAATAATATATGAAATTGAATATGAATGAGTCTATTTTCACATAAAAGAAATAGAGCAAGCAAAAGAGCTATATATTTTTATATATTTGAAGTTTAGTTAGACAGAGTTAGAATGACCTTGGAATCCCCTATTGTGAATTTGGAAAATTGTTAAAAATTGTACAAAAATAATTACTGGATAAAATTTATATGTTCAGAATCCTTAGTGAGTCTATTTTCAGGAAAAATAAACAATAATAATATTATCATTGTATATAATGAGATAATTAATTTTTAGTGAAGAGAGGTCAGAACTGTTGAGTAGTGAAATAGGGGAACTTTAAAGAATAAGCTGTACTATTTGGCAAAACAAAAAATTCTAAAAATTTTATGGTAAGAAGATATGTGAATCTACTTTTGGGTAAAATTAACGGTTCTTAATTTGGAGCTCTGTAGCTCCAGGTAAAAATAATTTAGTGACTCTGACTTGGAGAGACAGTTTTAAGTATGCATGTAAGTGAATAGTAAAACTATAGAAATTGTTATTTCTAAGGGTGTTATGTACATTAAGGATGTGGAATGGAGAGGAGGAGGAGGAAAATTGGAATAACATATGAATGATTTGTGTATAATTGACCATATGCTCAATTATAATCGATAAACGATTGAAAAGAAATGATGTTTATAATTGTGCATTATTAGTTATGGTTAAAGTTCATGTGAGAAAATAAAGTTTCATAGTATTTATATGTGGTATACTTGGTATATGATTTGGTAGGTAGCAATGTTAGAAAAGGTTTATGAATTAACTCATGTTGGTAAGTTTGATACATGAATAAATGTGGTGCTTATGCATGCTTATAATGCTTATTCTATATGTTTATTTGGCTAGCATGTTTGGTGTGTATGCTTAGACTTTAGCCAAGTTGTGGCTAGATTACGCCACATTAAATTTATGAAATTATGCATTGAGATGGTAAATGCCTAGATAGAAATATGCTTGTGATCATAAAAGGGTGGTAAGGTTTAAAGTTTGTAATCTTTATTAAAATGGTTTATCATGTGGTTAGTCTTCAAAAAGACTAGCTTGCGACTATGGTTGAGTGTAATGTTTATATCTTGTGTGATATGCATGGGAAACGGGAGTGGAAAGGAAATTAAATACTAAGTTCATTGTTGAAGTGTAAAATGACACAAAAAGGGGGCGTTAAGGTAAACGATAAAAATGTATTAGTATTGAACTTAATGAAATTGAACTGTATGTGAATTAAATGGAAATTGCAAATGATATGATTTGAATTAAATGTATGTGTTCAGTAATGCCTCGTACCCTATTTAGGTATTATCGAATACGGGTAAGGGGTGTTACATTCTCAAAGGTTGAGGGCTATATTTAGCTTAAAAAATAAAGATCAAATCGACAAAAGATATAAACGTAAAGTGCTAAATTTGGCATTATGTCTTATATTTCTATATTTTATGTATATATAAATTCAAATTTATTAATTAAGTTCATTTACTTAATTTAATTATGCCAACAATCTTTTAATCTAACGGTGTAAAAATAGAACGTCGATAATAACAATATATCGCAAAGAAACGAGAAATAAAAATAAAGAAATACAAATTTTTATGTGAAAACCCTTTCAGGAAAAAAACCACGGGTAAAGGAGAAGAAAATTCACTATGTCAAATTCGAATGATTACAAGAGGAGTTTCGACTACATCTATTTATAGGTTGAAAAAACTCTAATTCTAATCAAAATATATTATGCTAATAAATGCTAAATATATTATATTCATAAATACTAAATCTTCTAGAAAGAAGATATCTTTTGTTTAACTTGACTTGCAAGCAAACCCTTAGAATTTGAGTTACACAACTCTAACAATCTCCACATTGACATGAATTCTCAACAAACAAGTTTTTCGCCTCTTCCATAAAACCTCCGAAGGGTTTAATTTCAATAATGAACACCAGCCAAGTCTGAGCATTGAACACCAACCAAGTCTGGCCAATGCTCAGACTTGGTTATAGGAGGTGACTTAGTCATCATATCTGCAAGATTTTCATGAGTACTAATTTTGCTCACAACAATATTACCACGAGTAATAATATCACGAGCAAAATGATACCGAACATCAATTTGTTTTGTTTTCTCATCAAACATTTGATCTTTTGTAAGGAAGATGACACTTTGACTGTTACAAAATATTGTACTGATTTGAAGGTCTTCATTGAGTTCACTAAAGAGTCCCTTCAACCAAATAGCTTCTTTACAAGCCTCAGTAATCGCCATGTACTCAGCTTTAGTGGTAGACAAAGTGACTATAGTTTGTAAAGTGACTTTCCAACTAATTGCACAACCTCCAATTGTAAAGACAAAACCTGTGAGAGATCTTCTTTTATGAAGGTCTTCAGCAAAATCAGCATCAACATACCCAATGACTCCATCTTTAGTTCTTCCAAACTGTAAGGAAACATTAGTAGTACCTCGTAAGTATTTTAAAATCCACTGAACTGCTTTCCAATGTTTTTTACTAGGATTCGCCATGTATTTGCTAACTGCACTGATTACATATGATAAATCTGGACGTGAACAAGCCATAGCATACATGAGAGATCCCACTACACTAGAGTATGGAACATGTGACATGTTCTCAATCTCATCATTTGATTGTGGAGATAAAGCCGATGAAAGTCTAAAATGGGCTACTAAAGGAGTACTAATAGGCTTAGCACTCTGTATATTGTACTTGCAAGGAACATTCTCAATGTACCTCTTCTGATTTAGGTACAATTTACTTGCTTTTCTATCTCTGAGAATCTCTATACCAAGTATTTTCTTTGCTGGTCCCAAATCTTTCATCTCAAATTCTTCACTTTATTAGGCTTTGACCTTTTTTATCTCTCTTTTTTCTTTTGCTGGTATCAACATGTCATCAACATAAAGGAGTAGATTTTCCAATTTTCCATTATCAACATGAGCATACGTAGGACACCTAAGGATCTTTAAATCAGAATAGTCAGCAGGATTACCAGACCATACTTCTTGTGGAGTCTTTTTCTCAATGGCAACGGATCTCTTGTGGAGTCTTTTTCTCAATGACAACTGATGGAGATCCGTTGATCAAAAAACATGCAGTAGAGGTTGCTTTGGTCCAAAATGACTTTGGTAAGTTGGCATTTGACAACATACATCGAACCTTCTCCATGATCGTTCTGTTTATTCGTTCTGCAACGCCGTTTTGCTATGGAGTATGACAAACTGTCAAGTGTCTCATGATCCCTTTTGACTTGCACAGTTTACTAAACTCATCAAAATAGAACTCTAAGCCATTGTCTTTGCGGAGGTTTTTTATTTGTTTTCCCATCTATTTTTCAATCATAGTTTTCCAAGACTTAAATGCGGAAAACACATTGCTTTTTTGCTTCAGGAAGAACGCCCAAACTTTTTTTTTGAAAAATCATCAATAAAAGTTAGCATATAATTAGCTCCAACTCTCGAAGGCACTCTGGATGGCCCCATAGATACATCGCTTTTTTGCTTCAGGAAGAACGTCCAAACTTTTTTTGAAAAATCATCAATAAAAGTTAGCATATAATTAGCTCCAACTCTCGAAGGCATTCTGGATGGCCCCACAGATCAGAATGAATATACTTCAACGTTCCCTTCATGTTATGGATTCCTCTAGTGAATTAAACTCTCTTTTTCTTCTAAAAAACGTAGTGCTCACAGGACTTTAGTTTGCAAATTCGTTATCCATCAAGAAGTCATCTTTTGCTCAATTTTGCCATGCCATTCTCACTCATATGCCCTAGGCGCATATGCCAAATTTTAGTAATATCATCATATGACAAGGAACAGGAAGCGACAGTTGCATCACCAGTAACAGTAGAACCTTTCAAAACATATAACTTGGCAGTCTTTCTCTGCCTTTTCATCACAACAAGGGAACCTTTGAAAATCTTCAAAACCCCACTTTCAGCTTTGCATCTATACCTTTTTGAATCAACAAGGTAATATTAACTTTAATCGTTCCAACACCTGTAATTTTACATGAAGCACTATTTACTATCAAAATAACACCTTAGACATTGTTTCGTAAGTTGTAAACAAATCTCGATTGGGACTCATGTGGAAGGTGCAGCCCGAATCAATGATCCACTCATCGCTCACTTTAGAATTGTTGACAGAAGCGACTAGAAGTTCACCATCACTGTAATATTCTACAACATCAGCTTCACTGAAATTTTCTTGTTGTTTTCCCTTTTGATTTGTAGCCTTCCTTTTGATATTGTTCTGTAGTTTATAGCACTCAGATTTAATGTGCCCTTTCTTCTTGCAGAAGTTACATGTTTACCTCTGTTTGATGACTTCGATCTACCCTTAGATTTACCGCGAGGATTCCGCTCTTGTGCCCTTCCACGATCATCATCAATATTCTGTTCTTGTCTCCCACGAACAATGAGACTCTCTCCCTTAAAGTCGGGTTTAACCACAAGATGTTTCATCTTATCATACAAGGTCAAAGAATCATAAACCTCATTAATTGTGAGAGACTTACGGCTATATAAAATTGTGTATCTAAAGGTTAAATAAGACGAGGGCAACGAACAAAGTAGAATCAACCCTAGATCTTCCTTATCATATTGAACCTCCATGGCCTCCAAGTTTGAGAGAATTGCTTTAAACACTGTTAAGTGTTTGTGCACAGACTCACCTTCCTCCAAACAATAAGCATAAAGACGCTACTTCATATACAACTTGCTGGTTAGAGTTTTCGACATACATATTTGTTTGAGCCTCTTCCATAATACAGCGGTGCTTTTCTCCTTCATCACATCATGCAAAATTTTATTAGACAAATGCAGATGTAATTTTGTTAACGCCTTTCGATCTTTACGCTTCTTCTCGTCGTCTGTTAATGTCGAAGGTATCTTATCTATCCCTAGTAGGGCATCCTTTAGATCCATCTGCGCAAGAACTGCTTGTATCTTAATCTGTCACAACGTAAATCTGGTGTTACGATCCAACAGAGGAATTTTATACTTTAAAAACGCCATCCGTTATCAAGATGAACAACCCGGAAGCTCTGATACCAATTTGTAAAAATAGAACTTCAGTAATGACAATATATTGCAAAGAAAAGAGAAATAAAAATAAAGAACACACAGATTTTTACGTGGAAACCCTTTCGGGAAAAAAACCACGATCAGAGGAGAAGAAAATTCACTATGTTAAATTCGAATAATTACAAGAGGAGTTTCGACTACATCTATTTATAGGTTAAAAAAACCTAACTCTAATCAAAGTCAAATATATTATGCTAATAAATGCTAAATATATTATACTCATAAATGCTAAATCTTCTAGAAAGAAGATATATTTTGTTTAACTTAACTTGCGAGTAATCTCTTAAAATTTGAGTCATACAACTCTAACAAATGGCAAGAGCATTATATTAAAAGCATGAGAGCTTAGAATCGCCTCAATCAATTATAAGAAAAAAAATATTTAAATTAATAATATTTTAATAGTTTTGATTTGACATATGTTTCAAATAGTACATATCATTATGCCCTCAAGACTGTCGTCTCATAATCTTGCATGATTTTTCCCATGCAATTCAAGTTTTCACAATCAATATCAATTATCAAATAGTATATTTGCCACATTCATATTTATAACACATCATTTCTATATTAGTAACATGCCATACTCGTATTATAACCCCTATCAACTGGACACATCTAAAGATTGGATATGCGAATTAATTCTCCATCACACTAATATAAAATGCATTCGGTACTCATCAGTATGCTCTCACAGACACCTGAGAACTACTAAAATAATATACGTCCGACTATATATATATACATGCACCTTGGTACGTCCTAAATAATAATATGTTTTCATTTGACCTTTACTTGTCAATTTATTATTTCGTGGCCTAACCTTCAAATGGGTTTATTTTGATGTGTATTATGGACTAGGATTTTCAAATAGGCTACTCTTTTTCCCTTTTTTGTTCGTTACAATTCTTTACATGACTTTATATTTATGGTTTTTGGGCATGCGATTTTTACTTTCTGATTTTTCCCTGTAATTGTTATCACACCAATTCTAATTTGTGTTGCGTCAATGTGGTACATTGAACATACCATACCGAGCATATAAAATTTTTGTGCACTACAAAGTCCCTCAAGTCTTGAACATCTCTATAAATTTTTCACTTATATGGAATCAATTTAGGTGACCGTTTACATAATTTATAGGGGTCTCTTTCTGGAAATATGTTTTTATATTTTTTATAAGCTATGAAGTATCTCTTCTCATTTTATCTTCAAACTATAAAAATTATACTCTCCCTCCGAAATCGTCTAACATTCCAGCAGCAAGGCGCCTCCATTTATCTAGTATATAGTGAAACTATATTTTATCACATAATAACTAAAAATAATTAATAATTAATAATGGAAAATATAACAAATTTGTTTAATTATTAACCTCAAGAGTAAATATATAAGATTAGTTGCACATAATCCAAAAAGATTAATTGTACATATATAAATGCTACGGTTGAAGTCTTTAAAGCTCATATTTAGAAATTACAATGATTAAAAATACAAATACATAAATATATCAGAATACATATCATATAAAATTTTAACCTCCTAGATTTATTTGAAATATATAAAGCCTTCTAAGCAGGATTGCAAATATGAAAACCATCAGAATACAAAATCACAAGTAATCATGTCTAATAACCATTCATTTGGGTTGCCCTGGTAACACAATTTCCTTTTGGCTACGAACAGTCAGGAGGGCATATCGTAACAGCACCACCACCTGCATGACAACCACGATCACCTGGAGGACATAGAGGTGGTTTTTCTGATGCTAGATTTCTATGTATCACTTCATTCCTCTCCTTCACTACAATTTTAACCCCAAATCCCAACACAAAATATTCAATAAAACAACCCTCAGAAAGAGATCATAAAAATAAGTAATGAAGAACAAGTTTTATATATAGTTTTAATTCAACTTACCGGTTAAGTGAGTGTTTGTTGTTGAAGATGGAGGCAAGAGTAGAGAAATGATAGCAGGAGGACTAGGATAAAATGCACCGCTGATTTCTTGTAGAGCATCTTTCGTTCCTCAGAATCTGATTTTTGGGCTGATGTTTATGGTTGCTTCATACGACTTGGTGATTATTTATTTATTTTCAGGAGAAACAAGACTTTGGAAGTCTATTGGTTTTAATATTATAATTATTACTTTTGTTATTCAATGGCTTCTTCGTTATTTTTACTCTTTTGACAATTCCTCGTTGAATCATTGTTGTTAGTCTAATTTAATTGAATTTTTGTTGGTGATTATTCCTTCAAATAATGTTATTTTTAAAATTAAAATCTAGATTTTGTTTTAAAGTGTAGTATTATTTCTAGAAAAAAATTTTATGATTTGAACAAAATTAGATACCATCCATATATAACTTTATATATGTATAGTCAATCGCTTAATAATTCTTAACATTTCACTAAAAACTCTATCAAATAAATATATAAAGATTTCTTAATTAAGTGTGAGTGTATAAATTTATACACTAATGTGTATTTAAATATAAACCCTTTGATGACAATGAGACCTTTGTTAGTAATAATAATTTGAAGGACAAAATTTTCTTATTTTGAGTCATCATAAGTAAGTCATGTATAAAGAACTACAAACATTTTAATCTATAAATAAAAATTTAAGTCCTTAAAGGTATAAAAGAATAATAATAATAATAACAACACCACGTTTTCTCTTGGTCTCTTTTTCTTCACATGTTTCATCCATTATTATTAATTTTTAATTTTCTCAAGTATTTTCGATCTCTATCTTCTACCAATGCTTCTACTTTTAGGGTAAATTATACTTATGGCCACTAAACTATTAGTAAATTTATATTTTATTCATTTAACTTCAAAAAGTTAGAAAATAGTCGTTAAACTATTCAAAAGTTTTTATTTAAGTCACTAAATTGTTAAAATCGTTGATATATGACCTTTTTTATTCGTACAACCTACACCAATGGTAAGCTCTTATTCCCCTTCCCTTATATAGTTCATTATTTTTTTCCTAAAACAACTTTGAACGTTAAGAATCCGCTAACCAAAAGTCAAATATCTTTCTTCTTCGATCTCCAATACTAACTGTTAGATTAACTTAGATCTAAGATATGTTTTTCTACTCATCAATGGGTACTGATCCACCATATCAAATTGTCAATTAGTCACTTAAAGCTCGCTAATTGGTCATTTAAAAAAAAAAAACCTTAACAACCCTGTGACTTAAATAAAAACCTTTGAATAGTTTAGTGACTTAAATGAAACCTTGTGAATAGTTCAATCACCATTTTGTAACCTTTTAAAGTTAAGTGACCAAAACGCAAACTTACTAAAGTTTGGTGACCTTGTGTATAGTTTACCCTAATTTTTATTATCGAATTAATTGGTTTTTAATTTTTTTCATATATATAATTTACTTTTTTTTTCATAATATATATAATATATATACAATCAACCTTCATTATAATAGGCTCATTTATCTATCCAGAATTTGCTTAATATAGAGAAATAATTGTTATATGTCTATAGAGGAGATTGTTATGCACCTATCATCTTATAAAAGGATAAAGATATAAATATTAAATTTGATACATAAAATTTTATTATACACAACATGATTTAGTTCAATTAATTTATTTTGAGGAGAAACAAGACTTTGGAAGTCTATTATTATTATTATTATTATTATTATTATTATTATTATTATTATTAAAATTTTATGGTTGCTTAATACGATTTGGTGGTGATTATTTATTTACTTTCAAGAGAAACAAGACTTTGGAAGTCTATTGGTTTTAGTATTATTACTATCACTATTATTATTCAATGGCTTGTTCATCGGACTGGCTTGTCGACTTTCTTTTGTAGGAGAAAGAAGACTTTGCAACTCAATTAGTTTATTATTATTATTATTATTTGACAATTCCTCGTTAAATCATTGTTGTTAGTTTAGTTTATGTTTTTTTTTATGATTTTATAATTATGTTAAACTTTGGTGGTTATTCCTCGATATCTCTATGCAATATACTTGGAAAAAAAATTTATTATTTGAACAAAATTAAACATTGTCTATACATAAATTTACATATTTATAATGAACCACGTAATAATTCTTAACATTTCATTAAAAAATCTCTCAAATAAATATATAAAGATTTGTTAATTAAGTGTATAAATTTATGCGTATTTAAATATAAACCCTCTGCTGACAATGAAACCTTTGTTAGTAATAAGATCTTTTAAGGACAAAATTTTGTTATTTTGAGTCATCGTAAGTCATGTATAAAAGAACTACAAACATTTTAATCTCTAAAATAAAAATTTATGTCCTTAAAGGTATAAAAGAATAAAAAGAAAACCGTGTTTTCTGCTGGTCTCTTTTTCTTCGAATGCTCATCAAACCGTGTTTTCTGCTGGTCTCTTTTTCTTCGAATGCTCATCATCCATTATTATTAATTTTTAGTTTTCTCAATTATTTTGAATCTCGATCTTCTACCAAAACTACATTTAAAGGTGATTAAACTACTAGCTAATTTATATTTTAGTTATTTAACTTCAAAATTTACAAAATAATCGTTGAATTATTCAAAAGTTTTTATTAGTAAATTTATTCGTATCGTTTACAGCAATGGAAAACTCTTATTCCCCTTCCCTTCCATAGTTCAGTATTTTTCGTGAGTTTCGGTCCAATGTGTAATTTGATACATGGAATTTTATTTGGTACCATTATACACATGAAACTTGACTTTGGTCCAATATGATTTAGGGCTAATTTAGCATTACTTTTGAAAATTGTTGTGGAAAAGTGTTTAAAAAAAATCAGATTTAAGATTTAAATATTCAATATTAGGGTAAAAAAAGTGGTTTTGAAAAGTTACAATATCCATTTTAGACATGATGTTGTAAAGTAAAAATTTATATAAAGATATTTAAATTCATTAATATTATGATATCTCAATAAAAATATAATAAAATAAGTTATTGATATTCATTATTAATATTTTGATATATGAAGTATATCAAATTTAAATGCTTGTAAGTAATTAATGTTTGTAAATTTAATTTGAATATATCAAGAGTATTTTAGATATTAAAATATAACAATTACTATTATATATTTGAAATAAATTTCAAAAGAAATTAATTGTTTATTTAATATAAATATTGAAAAAAAAGTACATTGGATGATAAAATAGGTTTAAAAAAATGTCATTTTAACTCCAAAGTGCTTTCTTAAATAAAAAAAAAGTTTCAAATTGTAGCTTATGTGTTCAACGAATAGTATTTTTGTTTTTAAAAGTTATTTGTTTAACATTATTTATGATTTCAGAAGTACTTTTAGCTTAAAGATAGAGGAGTGGGCAAAATATCAAATGTGAAATAAAAAATTTAAGAATTCTTAACATGTTTGTGAGATATCATCAATCATGATTGACATGGTCCATATGCCATTATGGGGTTCTTTCAGTTGCACCTGAGCTCTCAATTGCACCATCCAATGGTTAAATTTATGGTTTAAATCGAAAACTTTATCTATATTTATTTGAAAGGATTAGATCGGAAGTTCATTGAATTTGCGACTATAAATGAATAACTAGAATTGTAAAAATAAAAATACTATAAATGAACAACTACAATATTAAAAATTAAAAATAGACACAAGAATTGGCTATTGATGAGTGATCTTCATGACTATGTTTTAAGGCTTTTCTTACTTAGTTTAAGGTTGTTTCGTAAGTGAAATTTCATGCACATCCCTTTTTAGATGATAAGTAATATTAATAGATACTTATTATTATGATGGTGCTTTTATCTTTTCTTATTTTATAATATTCAAATAAAATAATTAAAAATAATATATTCAAAGATTAAATCCTTGTTAATAAGATTTAGACATAAGTTTTTTACTACTTCATAATTGATTATTGTTGAATAAACTGTAAATGAAATGTTTTTTGTCACTCACATCGTGAGTATGACATAATTTAGTACTTTATATATTATTTAAATATATTAGAAATTTTGTAAACCAAAATATATTTTAATATCACATTATATATTTTGGTATGTTTAAAATAATATCTAAATATGAATCAAATATATTGCATTTTGTTTATTATATATATATATATTATCATAACAATTGCTACATCAAATAAAAATTGAATTTTGGTATAACAAACATTTGTAAGTATTGATAGGATTTTAATTTGTAAATTCTTGATCAAAATTTCTAATCAATACAAAAAAAATTTCACCAAGTACCAACAACCAAAATTTCTAATAACATCTTATAAATATTTTGGTATCTGGTTAGAAGTTTTGGTATACTAAAATAACTAATGAGATGTTGTTAGAAATATTGCAATAACATTAAAAAATTTGGTATTAAGTGATAAATATTAGTACCGTGTTAGATGTTATGGTATTAAATATAGGGGATTAGTTGTAGTGAGTAAATAAGAAACAAATTTTAGGTTTGATGGTTAAGTAACTTGTATATTCCTTAGAGGTCTTATGTTTAAACCACACCTTTCCCATTTTTTCTTTTTAAATTTTCAGCAAACTAGAATGAAAAATCACATTAAAATAAATATTAATTTGAGTAAAAATTAAATTAAAAATGGGAAGTAGCCCAAGTGGTTAAACATGCTACCCAAGTTCAAGCCACACCCTTTCCTTCCCATTCTCCTTTTAATTCCACCCAAAATTGGGTAAATTACCCTTGCTACCCTAGGGTTTACAACCCCTAGCAATTTAACCCTTTCTACTCCTACTTGGATTAGAATAACAACCCTTTTCACAATTTTAGTACAATTCCTCTCCATCCTCTATTTATTTCTCCCTCTTTTCGTTTCCTCCTTTTTCTCTCTCGTAATTATGACATATCCCCATTATTGAATTATTGATTATTTTCTTTCTCGTATCAAATCAATCACGTTTCTTGATTTCTTAGCGGTGATAGAGTTATTGTCAAGTAACAACTTTAATTTTAGCCAAAAACCAATAAGTACATCTCAGCCCCTATGAATAAATCTCAAAATTTTCCAAACTGATCCTTCATTCAATCTAATCAATCTTTTAAGTGTCTTGTCCAAACTTTCAACAAATCTTGATAAATCTTGAACTCAAACACTAATTCATACGTAATTGTTGTTTAAAGGACTTGTTTTAGGAGTATCGAATCAGATTTGAACGTGAAAATCATTCGAAATCTTGACGAAATGTGTGTGTTCTTTTACAAGTAAACCAGGGCAAACCGTGCCTTGGAATAGGGTCACACATGCAGCCACACAAGCATGTGGGCCATCAGTGCGGATTACACAACCCCCTTACACGACCATGTTCCCCTGAAACCCTAGGCTTTCGAATCTCACACAGCCTAACACCCTCCACACAGCCTACCACACGATCGTGTCTCCCCTGCAGGTCGATTTTGTAAATACCACACGACAACAATTTGTCACATGGTCTAGCCACACAGCTGTGTACACCCGTCAGATGGTTCAGGGCATTCCACATGGTCAGGCCCCTGTTGTAACACCCCAAACTCGACCTAGACGTTATGGCTGAATATGGCGATGTCACATGGAATGAGATTTGAAAATAAGATTTGTCGAAACCATTTTTTTGAAAACAAAAATTTAGTTGTCGACTTTAAAAACAAAAACTGGAGTCGCCACCGATCCTTTATTGAGGTGTGATCGGCTCACCTTAAAAAACGATTTTGGTCTACGAAATTCGAGAAAACAGGTTCGAGAGTCAGTTACGCACGAGGAAGGGTTAACACCCTCGTAACGCCCCAAAATCGGTACCAAATTGATTATTTAATGTATTGATGTCGAAAGTTTGAAAGGATTTTAAAAGAAACTTAAATGCTGAAATGTGAAAAGGATAATCAATAGTTTAAGTCGGACGAAGAAATTGAGACTCAATACGTTAGAGTACAATTTCTCAAGACCCCCAAACTTTGAATATCGTTTTTATTCTATAAGAAAGTCTTCATCCCGAGAAAGCAATATGTCATGCCCAATACATTAGGACACAACAAGTTAAATTCTCGAAAATGATTTTTACATTCATGCGTTTTTTGAAAAAGATATGCATGATTATTTAGGTTTAACAAGGAAAATCGGAATCCAATACGTTAGGGCTCAATTTTCTCGAAAATCACAAACATCGAACATTGCATGATCTTGAAAACCTTGGAACAAAAAAATGATTCTAATGTTTTGACGAAACCAAATATATCTTTCCTAAAAGGTATGTTAAAAAGCTAATGTACAATATGAAACAAAATACTTTAATCTAATTTTACATGTATATGTACAATATGTATATAAAACAATAGAATATATAGATATATATATATATATATATATGATGTATAGATAAATTTTAAAAATATGCATATGCATGTATTAAAAAAAATATAAACATACATACATAAAAAAATGAATGAAATGTGTATTTATAATATTTAAAAAAATGTATACATATATAATATAGCAGATGCACATATACTGGTATCATAAAGGTATAATATGTAAATGATAAATATATATGGTACATGTATTATAAAATGTAAAAATATATATGTATATAAAAGTTAGGAAATAAAAATAAAAACGTATATACAGGTATTTATAAAAGTTTAGAAATATACATATACTAGAGAAATGCGTATAATATTATATAAATATGTGGAAAATATATTTACAATAATTTTAAATAGTGCATGTATATATATATATATATTATAAAAAATGTGTAAGTATAGCATATAAGGAAATTGTGAAAAATATGTATGAATATGTATCAAATACGTATGTAAATAAGTACATATATATGTCCATAAGAACATGAGAAACGCAAAAAAAAAAAAAAAAAAAAGAAAAAGAAAATGCATTTATGATAATTTTTTTAAAAAAAGTATGCGTATATATATGAATTTAAAAATGTATATATATTACAAGAATGCATGTGTGTATATATAGGTATAATAATAATAATAATATATAATATTATAATAATAACAATATTAATAAAATGAACTAAAAAAATAAATAAATAAATTGTAAAACAAATGAGATTAAAAAACAAAAAAGAGGATCAGAATGCAAAAAAGCGGATTTCATGGGGGTCAGGTCGGGAATACTCCTTCCCCTCAAATGCAACACTTTTGCACAGACCAAATTGAATCAAAAATCAAATATGCGATTAAATGTGAAAGAAAATAAAACAAAAAAGACCAAATTGAAAAGCGCATGGAAGGAAGAGGGGCTGCATGCGAAATAAACCAAAATACCCAAAACGCGTGGATCTTCCCCCGGGTCGGGTCACCGCGTGAGTCAAGGGCCATATGGATCAAAACGACTCCGTTTTAAGGCCGTAGAGACCTCCCCTAAACGACGCCGTTTCATTTACTTATAAAAACCAAAATTTTCCCTAAAAATTCATTCTTTTCCCCCTTTTTGACACTAAATAGCAGAGCATCCTTCTGCTAGGGTTTCATGTTCATATACCGTCGCCGTTCAAGCCATCCCCATGGCCTCCGTCGATGCCCCGGTCTCCAATCGCGACGGAGAGGGCACCAACTCGGCGATTCACCTTTTCTTCTTTTTATTATCTTACAAAATAAAATAAAAAATAGAAAAAAATATAGAAACGCGATTCACCTTTGAAACATTTCTTTGTATTCTCAGTATTTTTTCTCTATATTTTCATATATCCCCTTTTTTACAAAATATATATGGCTTTATATAGCCCGAAATAATAAATAAAAATACAAAATCCCCCTTTTCCGTTTGTTATTCGTTTTCCCTTTATTTTGCTATTGTTGTTAGTTGTTTGTTGGTGCAGGTACAACTGGAAACGAGGCATACGTGGGGAATGTCGTGCTACGACATTCGCTGTGGCGTGCGAGGGTGAGATTGCTACGACGACTACTAGGGTTTATGCTATACCCTTTGTGTATTTTTGGGCTAGCAGATTTGGGTTATTGGGTTTTGATTTTTTTTGGGGGCTTGTTTATTTATTTGGGCCCGGGCATATTTGGGCTTGTACAAGATTGTCGAGTTAAAACCGTTACAATTAGCTAGCTTTTATTTAATTCGAAAAAGAAAATAAGTACTCGTTGATTTGCTTTAAAACTTATCTCTTAGCGAAAGCTTTTGTAACCAATTAATTTAGGGAAAATCGTTTCTATTTATGAAAACCTTAGTTTTTAGAGAAACCGTGTTTTGTTGAGTTGCAGTTTTAAAAAAAAATCCATAAAAATAGTATAAAGTCCCAAATTTAAAGCCAACCAGTCCATAGTCCAAAAGTTACATCAAAACCCCAAATAAGTATTAAATTCTAGATATTAATGAAAAATAGTCTAAAATTTACGAGTGGCCACCGTCGAGTCCTCCGCTGCACTGACCCGTCAAGTCTGGGGATTACCTGTACAAATTAAAAGAAAAGTGGTAAATTTTCACAAACTCAGTGTGTAATCTCCACAGAAATCATGCATACAGATATTCAATAGCATTCAGTTAGATACAGTCTAGGGCCCAGGCCCATTATATAATCAGTTTGGGCCTTAACTGGTTCAGATACAGTCTGGGACATTGGCCCATCACAGAATCAGTTTGGGCCTTAGCCCGTTCAGACACAGTTTGGGGCTAGGCGCATCACAGAATCAGTTTGGGCCTTAGCCCATCTAGATACAGTCTCATAAATACATTAGGGCCTTAGCCCATATCAGATACAGAATGCAGATACAGTAAATCAGAATCCTACCCATTAGCCTCTACACACCATCTCCGTCCAACCCTACACACCATGTGGGGATTAAATTAACCCACCTATCCCTACACACCATGTTGTACCGAATTACAGCACATAATCAGAAGGTTACAGCTGAGCTACCAGATAATAGGCTTAATAGCCTTTCAGACACTTCCTCCAAATATCATCAACCCACCCCGATGCAATGTAACATACAAAATATGTCATGCCATTATGCAATTAAAAGTACAAACATTCAGATATCATAAGTCATACACGGAATAGAAATCGGACAGTCATATCACACATATAGGGGTCTAAGTAAAGCTTACCGACCATACAGTAGGTCCACAGTTGACTTGGGCGACCCATGCAACCTTACAGAACTTTTCAAAAAAATGGACTCACACGCTCATGTGGCCCACTAGGCCAAAATTGGCCTTGGCCGCGTGATCCATTATTAATGTAACCCGTGCTAGTTAAATATTCATATATGATTTCACTATTTACCTATATGTTCCTTCAAAGCTGTCTATTTGAGTCACTGTTACTAAAATATTTATTTCTTGAGCTACAAAATTCTGAATTAAGATCTGCTTAATGTTTTTGAAACTAGACTCAAGTACCCTTCTACCATAAAATTTTTAGAATTTTTGGTTCATCCAATAAGTGGAGTAAAATCTTCAAACTTACCTTATTCTTCTATCTGACAGCTTCAACCTTTCTTTCCTAAAAATTAATTATCTCATAGTAAAAAATTTGGATGATTTTTCATTGTTTCTATTGAAAATAGACCCATTAATAATTTAAAAATGTAAATTTTAACCCCTAATTATTTTTCTCCAATTTTTGATGATTTTACAAAGTCAGAACAGGGGAACCCGAATTCATTCTGACCTTGTCTCACAAAGTTTATTATATCTCACGATTTACAATTCTCTTACTTACGTCGTTTCTTCTATAAGAAACTATACTCAATAAGCTTTAATTAAATATTTTTTTCATCCTCTAATTCAATTTCTATAATTTATGGTGATTTTTCAAATTTAGTCTACTTCTACTGTCCAAACAGCAAGCAATTTTGGCTTTTCGCCGAATCCCATTTATTTTGCATTTCGGGTACACACCTATTTCAATTGAAGCTAAAACGATCCCTGAGAACTCCAAAACCTACTTTTGACCATCTAAAAACCAATTTCAGTCACTCAAATTGATACCAGATTGAATCATTAAGAATAGACCATCCCCAAATATTTCTGACAACTCATACCTTGAACGCACAATAATAAAATCGCACTTCCTCGGCATCGGTTGGTATCCACAACTGCCTAAGGGTCTCCTAAACATGAAATAATTCCATTAATACCGATTCAAGGATACCAAAACTAAAACTAGCTTACCCAACTTACCGAAACAGAGGAAATCGATGGTTGCACCCAAGGAGATGATTTGCAAAAATAAAGAAAACAAAAAGAGTGGGGAAAGAGAAGAAAATTCAGCTATAGAGACAAAAAATGGAGAAAAGAAAAGCAAAGCAAAGAAAAATTGGCAGAAGAAGGAGTTAGATGTAGGTTACAAAGAGGACTTTTGGGGAAACTGATTCACTCAAACTTACTACCCACATTATCTCAACCATCCACTATTCAGTTATAAATTATAACTCAAACTCTCAGTCACCAAGTTAACCAAAAATAACTCTCCCTTGCCTACGCAGAGATTCAAACACAGGACCTCCTTCACACCAACACTCCACTTATCCACCAAACTACTAGGCCCATTCTATTGTATACTTACAAACATTTAAATAAAAACCTATTGGACAAAGTTAAGGCTTTACTCAGAAAAATCTAAAAATTTTTGCCAAAGGAATGGCTTGAACTTGGGACCTCATACACACACCTAGAACACTTATCCACTGAAGCAGAAAGATATTTGTGTCACACATTCACAATATCCAAAATTAAAATTTTGGGGCGTTACACCTGTACCTCAAAATTTACAGTTTTGACCCAGAATTTTGGGTTTTGTTAAATATAGTTCCTGAATACTTTTTAAACTATTTTAGTACAATTCCTCTTCATCCTTTATTTATTTATCCGTCTTTTCTTTTCCTCTTTTCTCTCTCTCTCTCTCGTAATTATGATATATCCCTATCATTGAATTATTAATTATTTTCTTCCTCATATCAAATCAATCACGTTTCTTGATTTCTTAGCGGTGATAGAGTTATTGTCAAGTAACAACTTTAATTTTAGCCAAAAATCAGTAAGTACAAAACCAGTAAGTACATCTTGACCCCTATGAATGAATCTCAAAATTTTCAAAACTAATCATTCATTCGATCTAATCAATCTTTTAAGTGTCTTGTCCAAACTTTCAACAAATCTTGATTAATCTTGAACTCAAACACTAATTCATATGTAATTTTAATTTGAAGGACTCGTTTTAGGAGTCTCGAAACAGATTTGAACATGAAAAACGTTCAAAATCCTGATGAATATGTGTGTTCTTTTACAAGCAAACCAGGGCAAACTGTGCCTTGGAATAAGGTTATACATCAAGCCACATGAGCGTTTGGGCCACCCCATATGGATTACACAACCCCATTACACGAGCGTGTAGACCACCCGTGTGGATCACAAAACCCATTTACACGACCATGTTCTCCTGAAACCCTAGGTTTTCGAATCTCACAAGGCCTAACACCTTCCACACGGACTACCACATGATCATGTCTTTCCTGTAGGTCGATTTTGTAAATATCACATGACCACAATTTGTCACATAGCCTAGCCACACAGTCGTGTACCCCCTCCACACAGTCCAAGGCATTCCACATGGTCTGGCCCCTGTACCTTAGATTTTATAGTTTCGACCCAGAATTTTGTATTTTGTTAGATTTTATAGTTTCGACCCAGAATTTTGTGTTTTGTTAAATATAGTTCCTAAATGATTTCTGAACTATTTTTATTGCTTCAAATTATTTAATTGATTCCTTAATTATATGAATTATGTGGAATCCATGATTTGATGGACTAATTTAGTATGATATATATATATATATAAGCATGAATTGTGAACATTATATATATGTCTATTGTTTCAGGGTTTGTGATCGTATGTATTGTATGCCTTATGTCACTATTAAATCGAACAAAAAAATAGCATGATTTTTACTATTGAGTTGATTTGTCACAAGCATATTTAAGTGCTATTGTATTAATCTGATGAACATGCCATATTGCATTGCATGGGGTGGGACGTTATGAACTGAAGAAGTATAGGCGATGTATCGGTATTTATTTTTGTTGTGTACCCACAACCATAGGCAGATTTCATCTATGATGGTCTTGTTGTGTACCTATAGCCATAGGCAGATTCCACTTGCGACGTTATTAATGTGCATTCACAACCATTTGACAACTATCAACTGCAAGCATGTTGTGCATCCATGGTCATTGGTCGATTTTACCTTTATTATTTTGTTGTGTACCAACATTCATATGCAAATTCCATTTGCAGAGTTTTGTTGTATGTCCACAGCCATTGGCGGTAAAACTGTAAATTATTGGTGGTTTTTCCACAATCTAGTGTGTTGGCGGTTGGAGTTTCGGGGAACTCCCATTGTGGTGTGTAGTGGTGGGGTAGGATCTTTTCTGTTAAAACTAATACTGTATGACATTTTTGAGAGCATGTGGATACAAAGCTGGAATTTCCAGTAGGATATATTTATATCTACATATATGAATGAGTAATCTATGAAATCAATATTCTGATTTTGCTATTATGAATTATTGATGCTAATAATGGCTAAAATGAAAATTGATATTTTGAATTGCTACTTAATTGCGATTATTTTATGCATTATTATTTAATCTGCCTTACCTATTGTTGCATTGATTTTCTTGCGAATGAACTTACACTGAGCGTCATAGATCACTCCTCCTTAAATTTCCATCCTTATAGATAACCCACCAGGTTAGGACGTGAACGTTGCATCCGAAGGGTCTCGACTCAATTTTTATTTTATGAAGTTATTTTAGGCTCATTATTTGATTATTATTATTCAAGAATGTATTATTTTATTTCGTATTGTGGTATGGGACTTAGAATTCAGGTTTGTTTTTATTTTGCATGATACTAAATTTAAATTTTTAGGATATCGTGTTATGATTATTAATTATTATGCATGAACCCTGATTTTTAATGAAAACAAATAGATATTATATTGCTGCTGCTAAATCATAATTAAAAATTTTTGAGGAATAATAAATTGGCATGTAACTAAGCTTTCTACTAAAATAAACAATTTTTTTAAAATGATTGTTCACAAAAACTCCGGTAGCTTACTGGGTCACTTTGATGGTTAATGTAATCTTTCGAATTTGAGTCTAACATCTAAGCTGGATTGGGGAGGTTACAAGAATCGCGTTAGAAATATTAGTATCAGTTAAAAATTTTAGTTTTGTGTTAATTAAATATATGGGTATCCCAATTAGAATTTTAATATTGCATTAGACATTTTCTACTGTTTGCCCCAAAAAATTATATTTACTTTTTCTTTTATTGAAATACTCAATTATAAATTTTGTGAAATATGTAACACAAAATGAAAAATACATAAGAAAATTTTGATATGAAATATTAAAGTAGAAATACAATACAAATACGACTTACGGAACACTAATTATGACCCTAAGTTTGGTTTGCTCGAGTAATGTTGTCCACTACCAACAACATTTTAACTTAGGGGTAAGGATATTATGTTGTGAAGCATGAGATTTTGAATTCAATCCCAAACAATCACACTTTCTTCTGGCTACTATCAGCAGCAGCGACCAGGAGGAACTCAGGGTAGAATACCACTGCTTGCATGATCCGGTCCTCCTCCCAGGGCTACATAATAGATATGCATATATAAGTAATTAACAAGGTTTCAGCAACGCTAGTACTGGTGGTTGAAGATGCAAGCAAGAGTAGTGAAAGTGACAGAAGTTGAACGAGTATTCAAAGCATAGTGATTATCTTACAACCCATGTTTGGTTGAAGCCACTGTTTGGCAGCTTTGATCTGATTGGTCTACTTAGTGATTGCTTTTGAAGGGGATTAAAGGTTATTTATAACTGCGTAGTGCTTACTGTATAATGTATTTTGGGTCTCATCTACTAATCATAAAGCACAAAATTTGATCTCATTTGTGTTTTTCAACAATTCCTCAGTGGAAGCTAGCCGGCCCTACATATTTTTTTTATCTTCTCTCTTTGAAAATTTTAGGATGCTAAATTGATCTAAAATATATAAAACCTTTTAAGCGGGATTGGTAATATGAAAACTATAAGAATACATAATCACAAGTAATCATGTCTAATAACCATCCATTTGGGTTGCCCTTGTAACACAATTTCCTTCTGGCTATCAACAGTACTGTGAAGGATGACGACAGTACTTACCATGATTAGGAGTAAGACCAACATGTGGATGACGACCATGGCTATGTGGACGACGTGGAGTACGACCACTAGTTCCATGACAACGAGGACCATGTGGAGGACATGGAGTTGGTTTTCCTCCACCTAGATTTCTATGTATCACTTCATTCCTTTCCTTAACTATAATTTTAACCCCAAATACCAACATAAAATATTCAGTAAAAAAATACTCAGAAAGAGAATCTGATTTTTGATGTTTATGGTTGCTTCATACAACTTGGTGGTGATTATTTATTTATTTTCAAGAGAAAGAAGACTTTGGAAGTCTATTGGTTTTATTATTATTATTCAGTGACTTCTTCATCGGACTCGATTGTCGACTTTCTTTTGTAGGTGAACGAAGACTTTGGAAGTCAATTAGTTTATTATTATTATTCTTACTTTTTTGTACAATTCCTCGATGAAATATCATTGTTCTTAGTTTAATATTATTTTATTTTTCCTTTTTTTTATATGATATTTTGGGTTTGTGATTATCTCTTTAGAAAATATTATTTGCAAAATTTAAACCTTATTTTCTCTTAAAAATGTAATATATTTTATCATTTCATTATTTCTTAATAAAAAAAACTTTATTATTTAAACAAAATTAGAGACTATCTATATATAAATTTCTAAAATTAGTATCTCATTAAAAAACCTTTCAAATATATATATAAAGATTTCTTAATTAAATGTGAGTGTATAATGTCGAAGCCATTTTTTTGAAAATGGGGTCGACTTGGATTTTGAAAACGGAAACGAACATGGGAGTCGCCACCAATATTTTTTGATGAGGTGTGATCGGGTCACTTTGTAAAACGATTGTTTTTAAAAAACAGTTTAGATTTATTAAAACAATGCTTTTGGTCTGCAAAATTCAGAAAAACAGGTTCGGGAGTCAGTTACATACGAGGAAGGATTAGCAACGCCCAAAAATTGGAACCTAGTTGATTAATTAGTGTCTTAGTGTCGAAGATTGAAAACTTTGAAAAGTTTTAAAAATTCGATCCTTAAAAAAAACTCGAATAACATGGATTGAAATTTAAGATTCTCTTATTCTGAAGGAATATCACATCCAGCGCGTTAGGATATAATACTTTAAACCCTCGAAACCAAGATCACCTTATGGTTTCCAAAACCCATACTTTGAAATTTTAAGAGGATATTTGGCTATTTGGTCAAACGATAAATCGAAACCCAGCACGTTAGGGCATGTTTTCTCGAATTTCCAAACGCAAAATATTGTCTTATTTAGAAAAATTTTCCTTTTTGAATTTGGATAAAAAATATGTTTAGTTCACTCGAATATGGTATAAAGTAGGGCTAAAATGTGAGGGAAAATGTCATGTTTAATGAAAATGGTAACGCAACATGATTTGAAATAATATAAAAGGGTTCATGTACATGAAACAATGACATATCTAAAATAATAAATGAGCAATAGCATTTACTAGTTAAATCTAATATTAATTAAACAAAAATAATTAAATAAATAAAAATGGAATGTATACATAATAAAGTAAACATGAAAGTATTGTAGTAATAATAATAATAATAATAATAATAATAATAATAATAATAATAATAATAGCAAATAATCTAAGGTTAAAAAACATAAAAGATATAAATAATTACATAATAATATATTACAAGATAAAAATATATATTTAAAAATGATAAGTAAAATACGAACAGAAATATAATAATAATAGTAGTAAAAAACTAATAATATAACACAATAATATAATAATAATGAATAAGAAAATATAAAAAGAAAATAAAAGTATAATAATAACTAGATTAATTAATAAGATAACAAAAATAACAAAAAAAGGACTAATTTAAACTTAAAACAGAACTTTGGGGGCAAATCTGCAAATGAATAAGGGGAAGGACTACTCTGGACACGCGCGTAACATGGAGGGACTAACAAGGCAATTTATCCTTCTCCTTTAAAACGATGTAGTTCGAGTAGGGACTAAATTGAAAATGCAAAAAACCACGGGGGAAATTAAAAACAATAAAAATACTTGATTATAAAACCATTAAAAAGTGGAAGGGCTAAAGGTGGAATTAGCCCTTCTGAATAAAAACACGCAGATCTTGGCCTGGAGCGGGTCTGTTCTTGGGTCGGCCTCGAAATGACGCCGTTTTGGGGCTTCTGAGCACCAGTCAAAACGACGCCATTTTATCACCCCTATATAAGTTAAAAATTTTCTAAAAAATATCATTTTCCCCCTTTTCTCCAAAAAAATATTTCTGAAAATGCTCTCAAGCTCTCCCCTTCTCCAAAAATTTGGCCAAGGGTCTAGTCGAGAGCCACCGCACCGGCTACCGGTTGCTGGCGCCGGCGCCGCCGTGCATGGCAGTGGGGAGTCCAAAAGTTTCTTTTTTTCTCCAATGCAGCCCTCTGACCACGAGCACTCCGGCGACGGCGAAAAGGTAAGAAAAGACTTCCCTTTTTCCCTTTTTATTTCGTTTTTTGTTGAGATAGATTTTGTATGAAAAAATAAATAATGAACAAACGTAAAAAATGAACAAGAACACGAAGAGAGAAAAAAATGAAATCTAAATCAGCACCTTTTCTTTAAAAAACTTCTATTCTATTTTTTCATTCACTAGTGGCTGTAAAAAATTACAAGCATGATTTTGGCCCTCTTTTATAGCTGATTTCAACAACTTTTTCTTATTATTAAATTTTCTACTATTTCTGTTGCTCTTGCATGTTTGCTCCGTTTTGCAGGTGATTGATTGCGCAAGTGGGGCAGCGACATGACCGTGGCAGTGGCAGACGCACGACGATGGTGGCTGTGGCAGGGCAAGTGGACGATCCTAGGTGCGGCACACCTAGGGTTAGGTTTATTGTTTTGCTGTCTCTGTTTCTACTGATAGTGGGTTTATTGGGCTGAATTGGGTTATTTGGGTAGGTTTAGGTAGGTTTGGTATTTGGGCTTGTAATGGGTTATTTGGGTATTGGGTAGGTTTGGGTTTTGGGCCCCGGGTCAAAATTGGGCTTGTACAGCTGCCCCTCTTTGCTCGTTGTCATGTAATGAGAATAGAGCAAAGACTAAGAAAGACCAATTTTGCCCGGTCTCGTCAAGTTTTGACTTCTTTTGATGCTTCTCTTTTCAAGTAGTTTTATTCCAGTCCACTGTGTCTTGTTGCTTCAATCCACTCCACTGCACTTCAGAAAGATCTGTCTTGTAGCTTTAATCTTCTTCGCAGCAACTTCAGGGGGACGAGATTCATGATTTTAGTTTGCTCTACTGCAACGTTAGGGAGATAAGACTTGTATCTTCAGCCTGCTCCACTGTAACTTTAGGGAGATAAAGTTTGATATGATAAGATCGGCTACCTACAGTCTGCTCCACTACAATTTTAGGGAGATAAGACTTGTTATGGTAGATTTAATCCAGCCTACTGCAACTTCAGAGGTATAAGATTCATCATTTTAACCTGCTCCACTGCAACTTTAAGGAGATAGGACTTGTCGTGATCTGCTATCTACAGTCTGCTCCACTACAACTTTAGGGAGATGAGACTTGTTAAGGTAGATTTAATCTAACCTATTGTAACTTCAGAGGTATAGGATTCATCGATTTAATCTGCTCCACTGCAACTTCAGGGAGATAAAATTAGTAGCTTCAATTTGCTCTACTGCTCTTTAGGGAGATAAGATTGGTATCTTCAACCTGCTCCACTGCAACTTCAGAGAGATAAGATTTGTGGTTTTAGTCTGCTCCACTACAATGTCAAGGAGATAAGACTTTTTATGGTAGATTTAATCCGACCTTCTGCAACTTTAGAGGTATAGGATTAATAGCTTCAATTTGCTCCACTGTAACTTCAGGGAGATAAGATTGGCATCTTCAACCTGCTCCACTGCAACTTCAGAGAGATAAGGTTTGTGGTTTCAACCTGCTCCACTGCGACTTCAGGGAGATAAGTTTTGCAATTTCAACCTGCCCCACTGCAACTTCAGGAGGATAAGGTTTGATATGATTTGCTCTACTGCAGTCTGCTCTACTACACTTTAAGAAGATAAGACTAGTGGCTTAAATCTGCTTCCCTACTACCTTGGGAAGATAAGATTCGCTGCCTTAGATCTACTCCACTATTGCTTAGGGAGACAGGATCTACAAACAACCTACTCTACTACTTCTCAGGGAGACAAGGCTCGTATCTTCGATCTATTTCGATGCCAATATAGGAAGACAAGATCTGCTGCTTTCAATCTTAACGCCAGGGAGATAAGATTCGCTGGCTTCATCTTTAATCTACTCTGCTTTAGCTTTAATCTATTCCACTGCAACGCTTGGGAAACAAGATTCGCTACCTTTAGCTCTAATCTATGCCAGGGAAATAAGATTCACTGTTGTAGCTTCAATCTATTTAACTGCAATGTCGGGGAAGCAAGATTCGCTGTTGTAGCTTTAATCTGTTCCACTGCACTGCCAAGGAAGTAAGATTCGTTATTGTAGCTTCAATCTATTTAACTACAATGTCGGGAAGCAAGATTCACTATTGTAGCTTCAATCTGTTCCACTACACCGCCAGGGAAGTAAGATTCGCTATTATAGCTTCAGTCTATTTAACTGCAATTGTCAGGGAAGCAAGATTCGCTATTGTAGCTTCAACCTGTTCCACTACACCGCCAGGGAAGTAAGATTCGCTGTTGTAGCTTTAATCTGTTCCACCACACCGCCAAGAAAGAATGATTCGCTATTGTAGCTTCAATCTATTTAACTACACCACAGGGAAGTAAGATTCGCTGTTGTAGCTTCAATCTATTTAACTATAATGTCAGGGGAAGCAAGATTTGCTGTTGTAGCTTCAATATGTTCCATTACACCACTAAGGATGTAAGATTCGCTGTTGTAGCTTCAATCTATTCAGGGGACAGGATCTATAATCTTCAACTTACTCCACTGCAAACTCAGAGAGGCAAGGTTGGTGTTGTCGATCTGCTTCGCTACTAGTACAGGAAGTCAAGATCTGCTATCTTTAGTCTGCTCCACTGTAAACTCAAAGAGGCAGGATTTGTACTTTCACCGATCTGTTCTCTGCGAATCATGACCTGTATAATCCATTTTATAAACCTAATTATGCCTAGCGATTAGGATGCCATGGTCAAAATGAATCAAATACTCCTAACTAGACGCGTATGAATGATATTTGTAGGAAAGCAAAATGTCATTTTTCGAGAATGATCTTTCTTTATCGCTTAGGTTGTTGTTGCTCGAAGTTTATTAAGGCTTTATCACTGATGTGCTACAACGCCTTCTTACTTGACTAGCTTTTCTAAAGAATCACTTAGTCAGATTGGCCCCACTGTTAACCTCCAAGTTCAATCCACTGGATGAAAAATTTGTGCCATCTTTCTCCCGCTGTAACCCAAGGGTAGAAAGATTTGGCCTTTTCTCAATCCTCTGCTATCACAATTCAAGGATACAGAATGTGAAACTCTTTGGTCCTACATCATTCCCAAGGTGTCATACCAAATGTTTATGCACAATTGTAGAACTTTCTCTTCCGAGAATCCTCTTTTTATCACCCGGTGATCATTGCTTGTTTGTTCATTGAAGCTTTGTCACCAACACGACATTTTGTCATTTTGTTCAATCAAGGTTCAGACAACAAAATCCGAAAGGATAGTCTTAATTTAGACTTTTCCTTTTTAGACATTTCAACCTTTAAACTTGGTGTGTTCTAAACAATAGTCCTGTTTCAGGTTCCTATATTATTTAGAAACTTCTAGAGTAATATGCAAAACTTCCCTTGTGAAAGTATTATTAGTACATTAATCATTATTCCAATGCAACATGCTTGTAAAAGATCATAACGATGGATAAAACAGGACTGATTTGGGAGCATGACTCGAAATGGATAAACTATGAAAGAGAGTAAGAATAACAAAGGAATTGATTGAGAACACATATCTTGAAAGAGAATAAAGTATTACAAGAACGGTAATTTCAATATAAATAGCATGAAGACTAGGTGCCCCAGATATCGCTGCTTGAACTTCTCTGTACAAACTTTTTGAAGACTATTCTGAGTTTGACATGTGTTTAGGAGATCTACAGTACTTTGTCGATGCCCCAAGATATTGCCTACCCTTTCCTGTTGATTCAGGTATAGCAAGATCACCACATGCCCCAATCTGATCAAAATTTGAGCTACTCTGATCACTTCATGCCCCCTTCTAATCAAAATTTGAGCCGCCCTTTTCAGGTTTTCAACTCAAATCCCCTTTGGTCTCAAGGCGCCCTTTGTGGGTTTTCACCTTAGCCTCTCCTTCTTTTCTTTTCTTTTTCTTCTTTTTCTTTTTTGAAATATATTTTTATTGACTCTGAACTCATAGGATTAGGCAAGTCCTTCTTATCCCTTACGGTCAAAATCAACGCTTTTCCAAATAGTGCCTTTCACATAAGGCCCTTCCCAGTTTGGCCTCCACTTCCTTCTAAAGTCCTTTTGTATGGGGAAGATTTTCTTCAATACCAGATCCCCCTCATGGAATTCTCTAGGGCGAACCTTCTTTGGTGAGCTCGCATCATGTGTTTTTGGCACATTTGACCATGACGGATAACTTTGAACATTCCTCTTCAATCAGGATTAGATCCATAAAAAACTCAAAGAGAAAGAATCTTGTCTTCAATGGGCAAAACTGCGATAAGCCCAAGAAAAAGACATTGCCCCGGTAGGTTTTTTTCCTCCACTATACTATTCACTTTGGGGTGATATGGTGTTAATCTTGAACAGACTGCAAACTTCTGATATCGTGCTCTTGTTCAAATTTAGTGCATTGTTAGATATGATCCTTTTTGGCATTCTATACTGGCATATGATTTTTTTTAAGAATTTGCTGACTGTTGACTTTGTGACATTGGCATATGAAGCAGCTTCCACCCACTTAGTAAAGTAATCGACGACCACAAAGATGAATTGATGACCGTCAGAAGGTTTTGGCGAGATCAGCCTACTGACATATGTGCCCCACATAGAGAAAGTCTATGGAAAAGTCATAACATGAAGGGATGAAAGAGGCACATGAATCTTGTCTCCATAAATTTAGAACTTATGACATTTCTTGGTACAACTGATACAATCCCCTTCCATGGTGGACTAGCAGTACCCGAATCTCATGATTTGCTTGGCCATTGTAAAACCATTAGCATGTGTTCCTCAGACACCCTTATAGACCTCTTCCAAGATTTTTTTAGCCTCAATAGTGTCCACACGTCTTAGTAGCTCAGGCATATCTTGGTACGATTATGCGAAAACATCTTTGAATTCTTGGAGTAACTCAATGCTGTCTCACTTTGTCTCTGCAGTGATACAGGCTCTGATCTTCACTTCTTTCTCTTCTCCTAAGCTCACAATTTCCACTTGATTCCTTGTATGGCAGGATCTATTTCTCGACTTGTTCTACCATCCTTAACAAGTCCGAAAATAGGCTACAATCTACGTCATCTTCAAAGTCATGAGATCCCTCTAAATACATGTCTCGCTCAAAAAAATTCTGAGTCTGTATCAGCGTGATTCATGTCATTGATATCTTGGGACCTATTATGGGTACAAAAGAATATACAAAGAATGTATGAATTTATGAATAATTATTTGTACAATATGGCTATGAATGAATGAAAGAATGATTTGGAAGAAAATCCAAAAGATTAAAAAATGATTATTCATAAAGGATGAAAGAATATTGACTTAAAAATGATCACAAAGATGTATTAAAATAATGACATTCAGACATGAGCCTATTTCACAAAGGAGTTCTTATTACCTTTAGGCTGAAAGCAACAAGTGTGTTCTGAACATTACTCTAAGTAAGGTCTAAATACTACAGAGATTTCTTCTACAGTCTGATCATTTAGAACACTCCCAAGTTTATAAGGGTATATATTTAACAAGGTCCCTTTTCAGTTGTCTTCATGTATGGCATTGATGTGAACGTTTCCTTCTTCTTCTTCTTCTTTTTTCTTATTCTTCTTATTTTTTTTGAACTTCTTCACAGAGCTCCATCTCTTTATTTCCCACCATATTTAGTTGGATCTTGGCTAACCGCTCTTGCATTTACAGTTGTAGTTGGTCTTGTCTCCCCTTTTGGAGTTGTTCAAGTTTTTCCAATCTTTGGTCCATGTCTTCTATTTTTGCTTGGGTATCGTAAGGGTGTTTGGTTGGTAGGTTAGTTTACAGATTAACTGAGGAATGATTTTAAGATCTTTTGGTGGACTTTAATGCATATGATGTAATGTAATGCAAATGCATAAAAATGAATGCAAAAAAGAGACGTTGATTCTTGGTTCAATTCTGTTAGAACAACTTTACTAGAAAACAAATCTCTTTACATAAAGTTGATATATATATGGTTTTACCCTCATAGGCAGAGACATTCGATCCTCTTCTTCATCCAAGTGTTAAGATAAATCTCACAAACTCTTCAAAAGGGGCATCTCTTCTATCTCTTTTCTAGTTGATCTGAGGCGCGACTCGTTGCTCACTCATCCTCGTGATGCTCGTTGGCTTGTCTTTAAGAAAGTTCGGCGGCTCTAAAATAATCTTTATCATCTTGAATCCTTGGGCAACGAAGCAAAGTCGTGTACTCATTCATCAGACTATCACCTTTCCCTCGTTACATTTTCTCGGACCATATTCGAATGACCGTATTGCCTCCCACTTTATCAAGAAACCCATTTTCCATGACAAGCTCTCTATTTAGTAACTGAACGTGAATCAACACCTCTTTTTTTTTTGATGAAAATGCAATGCAATCATAACCAAAACAAAACAAGTTAGTACAAGGCAAAAGCAAGCAAGAAAAATAAAAAATAAATTGAGCACCTATTTGGATGATCACTAGGGGTTTGGAGTGGTCTTACCTAGGGTAGGCTCTTAGGGCTCACTACATGCGGCTCGGCTCTGAAGTAAACGGTACCTGAACCAGTAGATTCCTCAATCCTCACCCATTATAGGTTCATATGGACCAAGTTCAGTTCAGGGGAATACATTTCCCTATGGCTGCACGGAGATGAAAATCTCATAAAGACATAGGTACAGAAGTATCCCGAAAGTGATTCACTATCCTCACAGAGGTGAAAACCTCACTAAGGAGTAGCTTCTCACTCCCACTTAAAAGGGTGTGACCAATGGTCATGCAATGCAATGTGCAGAAAGATACCAAAAGTTAAACTAACACAGCAATTATAAACCACAATGATAAATATCATAATAAAGACGGATGAAAAGCAACGAAAGGATCGTATATTTAAATCAAGTTTTCAATTTTTGACAAAAAGACAAAAAATAATCAACTCGTGGCTTGACTCTCTTATTTTGGGTCCCTAGTGGAGTCGCCAAGCCGTCGAAACTATTTTTTTAAAAATGACGTTGACTTGGATTTTGAAAACGAAAATGAACATGGGAGTCACCACCAATATTTTTTGATGAGGTGTAATCGGGTCACCTTATAAAACGGTTGTTTTTAATAAACGGTTTAGATTTATTAAAACAATGCTTTTAGTTTGCAAAATTCAGAAAAATAGATTCGGGAGTCGGTTACGTATGAGGAAGGATTAGCAATGCCCAAAAATTGGTACCTAGTTGATTAATTAGTGTCTTAGTGTCGAAGATTGAAAACTTTGAAGAGTTTTAAAAATACGATCCTTAAAAAAAACACGAATAACATGGATTGAAATCTAAGGTTCTCTTGTTCTGAAGGAATATCACATCCAGCACGTTAGGATACAATACTTTAAACCCTCGAAACCAAGATCACCTTATGGTTTCCAAAACCCATACTTTGAAATTTTATCAGGATATTTGGCTATTTGGTCAAACGAGAAATCGAAACCCAGCACGTTAGGGCACATTTTCTCGAATTTCCAAACGCAAAATATTGCCTTATTTAGAAAAATTTTCCTTTTTGAATTTGGATTAAAAAATATGTTTAGTTCACTCGAATATGGTATAAAGTAGGGCTAAAATGTGAGGGAAAATGTCATGTTTAATAAAAATGGTAACGCGACATGATTTGAAATAATATAAAACGGTGCATGTACATGAAACAATGACATATCTAAAATAATAAACGAGCAATAACATTTACTAGTTAAATCTAATATTAATTAAACAAAAATAAATAAATAAATAAAAATGGAATGTATACATAATAAAATAAACATGAAAGTATAATAATAATAATAATAATAATAATAATAATAATAATAATAATAATAACAGAATAGCAAATAATCTAAGGTTAAAAAAACAAAAAAGATATAAATAATTGCATAATAATATATTACAAGATAAAAAATATATATTTTAAAAATGATAAGTAAAATACGAACAGAATTATAATAATAATAGTAGTACAAAATTAATAATATAACACAATAATATAATAATAATGAATAAGTAAATGTAAAAAGAAAATACAAGTATAATAATAATTAGATTAATTAATAAGATAACAAAAATAACAAAAAAAAAGGACTAATTTAAACTTAAAACAGAACTTTGGGGGCAAATCCGCAAATGAATAAGGGGGAAGGACTACTCTGGACACGCGCGTAACATGGAGGGACTAACAAGGCAATTTATCCTTCTCCTTTAAAACGACATAGTTCAAGTAGGGACTAAATTGAAAACGTAAAAAATCACAGGGGAAAATTAAAAACAATAAAAATAGTTGATTATAAAACCATTAAAAAGTGGAAGGGCTAAAGGTGCAATTAGCCCTTCTGAATAAAAACAAGCAGATCTTGGCCTGGAGCGGGTCGGTTCTCAGGTCGGCCTCAAAACGACGCTGTTTTGGGGCTTCTAAACACCAGCCAAAATGACGTCATTTTATCACCCCTATATAAGTTAAAAATTTTCTAAAAAATATCATTTTCCCCCTTTTCTCCAAAAAAAAATTCTAAAAATGCTTTCAAGCTCTCCTCTTCTCCAAAAATCTGGCCAAAGGTCCGACCGAGAGCCACCGCACCAGCCGTCGGTCATCGGCGCCGGTGCTGCCATGCACGGCAGCGGGGAGTCCAAAAGTTTTTTTCTCCGATGCAGCCCTCTGACCTTGAGCACTCCAGTGACGGTGAAAAGGTAAGAAATGACTTCCCTTTTTCCTTTTTTATTTCGTTTTTTGTTGAGATAGATTTTGTATAAAAAACAAATAATGAACAAACGTAAAAAAATGAACAAGAACACGAACAGAGAGAAAAAAATGAAATCTAAATCAACACCTTTTCTTTAAAAAACTTCTATTCTGTTTTTTCATTCACTAGTGCTTGTAAAAAATTACAAGCATGATTTTGGCCTCTTTTATAGCCGATTTCAACAACTTTTTCTTATTATTATATTTTTTATTATTTCTTTTACTCTTGCGTGTTTGCTCCATTTTACAAGTGATTGATGCTGCAAGTGGGGCGGCGACGTGACCGTGGCAGTGGCAGAACAAAGTAACTAAAATAAAAAATTAAATAAATGAATAAAGTAACTAAAATAAAAAAATTAAATAAATGTATAATATGTAAATAAGTAAGTAAATGAATAAAATAAAATGAATAATAAATAAATAAAAGGAAACAATTTACAACAGGGTGAAAAATAAAGGATTAAATTGTAATTTAAATGAAACTAAAGGGATAAATCAGAATAAAATAAATAATAAAGGACTAAATTTAAAATATAACAAAACAAACAGTCTAAATTATAAAGAAAATGAACTTAAAGGACTAAATTAAAATGGGATAAGAACTTTAGGGGTCAAATGGCAATTATCCACCTTATATTGACACGTGTCACTCCCCAAGGGGTCCATAGTGGGTCAGGGAACTAAATTGTTCAAGAATTTAAATTGTGGCGCGAAAACTAAAATAAATAAAACTGAACAGGATTAAATTAAAAAGATGAAAAAAAGGAAGGATCAAAGCTGAAAATATCCTCTCCCCTTTAAAAACACGTGGATCTTAGGGGGGTCGGGTCGAGTCGGAGGATCTTGCCCAAAACGACGTCATTTTAGGGTTTCTGAAACCAAGCCAAATCGACGTCGTTTTTATATGGCTATATAAGTCAAATTTTAAAAAAAAATCATTTCCCCTTTCATTTTTTTAAAAAAAAATCTTCTTTAACTTTTTTTTCTCTGAAATTTTCTTTAGGCTGGCCATAGAAGCCTTTGTTGCTCTGCCGCGACCACCGAATACAGCGACGGCGGCTGCTATCTTCGGTGGCCGAAAAATTCCAAAGTCTCCTTTGTTGCCCCCTTTTTTTAAGAACCCCATTTTGGGGTTAAAATCGTCAAAAAAATTAAGGAAATCGGACCGATGGTCAAGAAACCTTTCGGTTTCTCTCCTCCTCCGACGATCGAAAAAACAATTAAAAAATGGCTATTTTTTATTTCTTTCCTATATCTATTTCAAAAATAAAAATAAAAATAAAAATAAAAATATTACCTTTTTGTATCTGGTTTGCTTATATTTCGATTACTTCTCTCTGTTCTTGTATTCAAGTCTCGAATATATTCGATTTTCTCTATATTTGATTTCTCTTTTTTTTTCAAAAAAAGAAATTCTTTTGCAATCCTTTTTAGGCTTTTTATAGCCGTTTTACACTATTATTTTTTTCTATTTTTCTATTGTTTCGTACTGTTGTTGTTGTTGATGGTGGTTGATGGTGGCAAAGCTCGAGTGATGAAACCACTGGTGAAGTGGAGCGTCAGCGGCGTAGGCTAGAGGTTAGGTTTCTGTTTCTGAAAAAACGTTTAGGCTATTGGGCTTGTAACTTTGGGTTAGGGTTTTTTGATTTGGGCCATATTGAACCATATTGTAAATGGACTGTTATTTTTTATTGGACTTTAATATTTTGTTTTATTTATTTATTTATTATTTTTTATTTAGTGGATCGAGCAAAATTGGCCTGTTACAACTGCCCCTCTTTGCTTATTGTCATGTAACGGAAATGGAGTAAAGACTTTAAAATGGTCAATTTTGCCTGGTCTTACCGAATCTCGACTTCTTTGGTGCTTCTCTTCTTCAAGTAGCCTCATTCCAACCCATTGCAAATTTAGGGGTATAGGAATTACAATTTCAATCTACTCCACTACAACTACAAGAAGATAAGATTTGTAGCTTTAATTTGTTCCACTGTAACTTCAGGGAGATAAGATATCTTCAATCTGCTCTACTTCAACTTCAGAGAGACAAGATTCACTATCTTCAATCTGCTCCACTGCAACTTCAGGGAGTTAAGATTCGTATCTCCAATCTACTCCATTGCAACTTCAAGGAGATAAGATTTGTAAATTTAATGTACTCCACTATAATTTCAGGGAGATAAGATTTGTAACTTCAATCTACTCCACTGAAACTTTAGGGAGATAAGATTTGTAACTTTAATTTGCTCCACTACAACTTTAGGGAGATAAGATTTATGGCTTTAATCTGCTTTACTGTAACTTCAGGGAGATAAAATTTATGGTTTTAATCTGCTTCACTGCCACTTTAGGGAGATGAGTTTTGTAACTTGTAGCTTTAATCTATTTCACTGCAACTTCAGAGAAATAAGATTCGTAGCTTTAATCTGCTCCATTACAACTTCAAGGAGATAAGATTTGTTACGGTGACTTCAATCCGTCCCACTGCAACTTCAGTGGTATAGGATTTTTTATTTCATTGATCTATTACACCATTCTCTAGGGAACATAACCTGTAGAGTCTATTTCATAGGCCTATATTTATTCCAAGTAATTAGGATGTTATGATCAGAATGAATCAAATGCTCCTAACTAGATGTATATAAATGATATTTGCATGAATGCAAAATGTCATTTTTTTAGAATCCTTTTTAATGCTTAGGTTGACATTGCTCGTTGTTTATCAACGTTCCATCACTGATGTATTGTCATGCCTTCTTGTTCAGATCTGGCATCTTTGATAGGAGATTCGAAGAAGTAATCATAATTTAACTATTCATTCCTCAATATTTCTAACCCTTAGATTTGGGTCAGTTCTAACTAGTGGTCCTGTTTCAGGTCATTGTACTTTTTAGAAACCTTTCAAAGCAATATGTAAAAATCCTTTTATTGGAATATTATTAGTTCGTTAATCGTTATTTCAATGAAAAATGCTTGAAAAAGATTTTAACAATGGACAAGGTTGAAATTTAATGGGAGCAAAGCTTGAAATGAATAGATTAATCAAAATAGTAAACGCTGCTAAAATACAAAATGAGTAAGATGAAAATAGGTACCCCAAATATCGTAGTATGAGCTTTTTCGCACTAACTGTAACACCCCTAAACCGTATCTTTCTCCAGAATAAGGTTATAGAGCATTACTGGAGTTTACAAATTAATTTTCAGACATTTCATTTCATCAAGCATTCATATTTATAACCAATCAAAATAAAAAAATTAACCAATTTAACTTATACAAGTCATTATAACCAGGATCAAATCATCCAAAATTACCAATAGAACCAATGGATAATGTGATATATCTCCAACAAGCTACCAACCCAATCGAGCTTCCGATAATCATTTCAAATCATCTAATAATTATACATATTACCAATAATATTTCAATTCCACTAATAAAACACACACATATATAATATTCATTACCAAATAGCATTCAACTCAATTAAAATTATAGAAAGTATAGTTCATACAAACTTACCAGGCTAAATTGCAGAAATGCCAAAATTCAGGGACATTTTAGAAAATTTCTATTTTTTCTCGAATTTCCACCCAATCTTTATATAAATAATATTTAATTCAATTTACTAATTTAAATAATAAAAAATTCATTTCATGCAATTTGGTCACTTTTTGACATTTTTACAAATTTACCTTTAAAGTTTCACATTTGTTCAATTTAGTCCCTGAACCTAAAACATGTTGTTGACACCATTTTTTGGATGAAAACGGGGTCGACTTGGGTTTTGAAAAATGAAACAGGAGTCGCCACCAATCCTTTTTTATGAGATGTGATTGGATCACCTCAAAAAGTGGTTGTTTTTAATAAACGGTTTGATTTTATTAAAACAACAAGTTTGGTCCACGAAATTCAAAAAACGGGTTCGGGAGTCGATTACGAACGAGGAAGGATTAGCGCCCTCGATGCGCCCAAAATTGGTACCTAGTTGATTACTTAATGTCTTAATGTCGAAAATTGAGAACCTTGAAAAATTAAAAAAAATACGATCTTTGTATTAAAACGTTGAAAATTTTCTGGAAAATGAAGCATATTTCACGTTAATCGAGAAAAAAAACATCATATCTAGTAAGTTAAGACACAATGTATCGAATTCCCGATACGTAAAAATGCCAAAATTTTACTCATTTAAAAGACATTTTAGTCATCTCAGTTTTAAGACTGAGATCACAACCAGTAAGTTAGGATACGATCTTTTATAAATCCCGAGATCATTCAAAATTTGAGTTTGAAAAGATTCACATATTTAGATTTATTGTGAAAATCGAAACCCAGTAAGTTAGGGTACAACCTTCTCTAATCTAAACACGAGGCTTTATTCAAAAATCATGATTCATCGAATTAATCTAACTCGAAATGGTAGAAATGAAACCGATGTTAATATGCATACAAAACAATATTAGATATGATGGTGTAATAAAAATATGAACAATAGCAATAAAAATAAATTAGATGAAAAGAACAAATCAATGACATACAATGCATATAAGCAAATAAAATCAATACATCCTTTCAAAATAATAATGAAAATGTAAATAAAGAGATGAACAAAGAAAATGAATAGAACTATATAAAAAATAAAAGATATATATATATTATATGCATAAATACATTTGTACAATATATAAAAAATATGTATATGTAAGTTAAAATATAGAAAAATATACATAAGAAAAAAAATAGATTTTTAAAACATAAAAAGTATGTATAAGTATGTTTATATGTAAATAAAAAACACGTATGTATATATGAAATACAACAATATAAAAATATAAATATGTACATATATATAAATAAAAAAAGTAGATATGTATATGTATATATATATTATAAAGCATAAACATAAGTGTATATATATAAATAAAAATTCGCATGTGTATACATATATATTACATAAAGATAAAAGATATAAGTATGTACATTATAAAATAAAGCAGTGTAAGTATGTACATATGTATATTAAAAGATATGTATGAATATGTGTGTATAAATACATAAGTATATAAATTATAAAATAAATAAAATATAATCATGTATATATATAAAAGTGAAATTTACAAGGTAAATAGGAGTAAATAATAATAACAATAATTAATAATGTGGATAATGGTATTGATTAATCTTAATAAAAAAGCAACCAAAATAATAAAGAAATGGACCTAATTAAATAAAATAATAAAATTCGGGGTTAAATCGCAAACAAAATCAAAGGGAAGGGACCACATTGAACACGCGAATAACATAGAGGGGCTGGAAGGGAAATTTTCCCTTCTCTAAAACGCATAGCTTCAAGGGGGATTAAATTGAAATCTAAAATAAACTAAAGGGATAAATTTAAAGACATAAAAAACTAATTGCGGAGGCATTAAAAAGCGGAGGGGCTAAAAGCGCAAATGGACCCTCCAAGCATAACACGCGGATCCTGACCGCATTCGGGTCGGGTCGGTCCGATCCATGTCAAAACGACGTCGTTTTGAGGCTTTCTGAAACAAGCCAAAACGGCGCCGTTTCTAAGTGCTATAAAAATCAATTTTTTACCAAAAAACTTCATTTTTCACTTCTCTTGAAAAAAAAAACAACTAAAATCCTCTCAAACACCTTCCCCTTTAGTCTATAGCCTCGATCGATGGCCACCGTGCCAGATTTCGGTTGCCGGCGAAGGTAAAAAAACTTATTTTTTTAGATCTCGACCCCCTGAGTCCGGATCTAGCCTCAAAACAACGAAAATAAAGGGGAAAAGGCCGTTATGCCTCTCTTCAATCGGTTCCATCACCGGAGAAGGAGTCTCCGATGGCGAGAAGACGGAGCGACTCCCGGTGAGTTCCTTTTTCCCTTTTCTTTTATTTTCGTATATAAAATAGAAAATAAATAAAAATAGGAGTAAACAACCTAAATAAATACCTAAACAGATAATATATCTTCTTGAAAATGTTGTATTTTATTTGCTGAATATTTGTGAAAAAGAGACCTTTTTACAGATGCAAAGATCGATTTTTTTAAAACCGATTTCCCCCATTTTCGTTTCTTAAAAATTGGCTTTATGGCCGAAAGAAAAATAAAATTTTGGTCTTGTCTCCTTCTGCTTCTGCTTGTGTTGCGTGTTTGCAGGGTGATGGACGAGCGGCGCGACGTCAGAGGCAGGTGCGGATGAGACGTAGCGAACGGCAGTGGCAGAGGGGTGGGTACTGCAGGGGTGTACGGCGTATATGGGGGAAACTAGGGTTTTGAAACCCTAGTTTTTCATTGGGTTTGGGCTGTATTTGGGCCTATGGTTTGTATTTGGGTTAGGCTAGTAAATTAGGGCTGTAAAAATTTGGGTTTTGCGCCGGGTAAATTTGGGCTTCTACAGCTGCCTCTCTTTGCTCGTTGTTGTGTAACGGGAACAGAACAAAAACCAAGAAAGACCAAATTTGCCCGGTCTGACCGAGTCTTGACTTTTTTGAGTGCTTCTCTTTTTCAAGTAGCTTTATTCCAGTCCAATATGTCTTGTCACTTCGACCCATTCTGCCGCAACTTCAGAGATCTGACTTATAGCTTCAATCTTCTTTGCAGCAACTTCAGGGGACGATGTTTGTGGTTCTAGTCTGCTCCACTACAATGTTAGGGAGATAAGACTTGTTGTGGTAGATTTAATCCGACCTACTGCAACTTTGGAGGTATAGGATTTGTAGTTTTAATTCGCTCCACTGTAACTTCGGGGGGATAAGATTGTTTCTTTTGTCCGCTCCACTGCAACTTCAGGGAGATAAGACTGGATACGATTTGCTCTACTGCAACTTCAGAGAGATAAGATCTGTGGTTTTAATCTGCTCCTCTGACTTCAGGGAGATAGGATTGTTTCTTTTGTCTACTCCACTGCAACTTCAGAGAGATAAGACTGGATACGATCTGCTCTATTGCAACTTCAGAGAGATAAGATCTGTGGTTTTAATCCGCTCCACTGCAACTTCAGGGAGATAGGATTGATTTCTTTCGTCTGCTCCACTGCAACTTCAGGGAGATAAGACTGGATGTGATCTGCTCTACTACAACTTCAGAGAGATAACTCTATTACTTTAATCCGCTCCACTACAACTTAAGGGAGATAGGATTATCAGCTTCAATCTGATGTGATCTACTCTACTGTAACTTCAGAGAGATAAGATCCTTTATTTTAATTCGCTCCACTGTAACTTCAAAGAGATAGGATTACTAGCTTCAATATACTCCATTGTAATCTCAGGGAGATAAGATCTCTGGCTTCAATCTGATGTGATCTACTCTACTATAACTTCAGAGAGATAAGATCCTTTATTTTAATCCACTCCACTGTAACTTCAGAGAGATAGGATTACTAGCTTCAATCTACTCTGCTGTAATCTTAGGGAGATAAGATCTCTGGCTTCAATTTGATGTGATCTACTCTACTGTAACTTCAGAGAGATAAGATCCTTTATTTTAATCCACTCCACTGTAACTTCAGAGAGATAGGATTACTAGCTTCAATCTACTCCGCTGTATCGCCTGGGAAGTAAGATTCATCGTTGTGGCTTCAATCTTTTGAATTGAAATGTCGGGGAAGCAAGATTCACCGTTGTAGCTTCAATATGTTCCGCTGTATCGCCTATAAGTAAGATTCGCCGTTGTGGCTTTAATCTTTTAAATTGCAAAGTCGGGGAAGTAAGATTCACCATTGTAGCTTCAATCTGTTCCGCTGCATCGCCTGGGAAGTAAGATTCACCATTGTGGCTTCAATCTTTTAAATTGCAATTTCGGGGAAGTGAGATTCACCGTCGTAGCTTCAATCTGCTCCGCTGCATCACCTGGGAAGTAAGATTCACCGTTGTGGCTTCAATCTTTTAAATTGCAATGTCGGGGAAGCAAGATTTGCCGTCGTATCTTTAATCTGTTCTGCTGCATTGCCTGGGAAGTAAGATTCGCCGTTGTGGCTTCAATCTTTTAAATTACAATGTCGGGGAAGCAAGATTCACCGTTGTAGCTTTAATCTGTTCCGCTGCATCGCCTGGGAAGTAAGATTCGCCGTTGTGGCTTCAATCTTTTAAATTGCAATGTCGGGGAAGCAAGATTCACCGTCGTAGCTTCAATATGTTCCGCTGCATCGCCTAGGAAGTAGGATTCACCGTTGTGGCTTCAATCTTTTAAATTGCAATGTCGGGGAGTAAGATTCACCGTCGTAGCTTCAATCTGTTCCGCTGCATCGCCTGGGAAGTAAGATTTGCCGTTGTGGCTTCAATCTTTTGAATTGCAAACTATGGTTTCTTCGATCTGCTTCGCTGTCAGCACAGGAAGGCAAGATCTACTATCTTCATTGATCTATTCTCTAGGGAACATGACCTGTATAATCCATTTGATGGAATTATTTATGCCTAGTGATGTCATGATTAAAATGAATCAAAATTTCCTAACTAGATGTGTATGAATGATATTTGCATGAATGCAAAATGTCATGAGAATGATCTATTTTTAATGTTCGAGTTGTTATTGCTCATTGTTTTATCACTAACGCGTTATAACGCCCTCTTGCTCGGCTGGCATATCTAAAGAAACACTTAATCAGATTGCCCCCACTGTAAACCTCTAAGTTCAATCCACTGGATGCAAAATTTGAACCATCTTTTTCCCGCTGTAACCCAATGGTAGAAAGATCTGCCCTTTTCTCGATCCTCTGCTATCACAATTCAAGGATGCAGAATGTGAAACTCTTTGGCCTCCTACACCATTCCCGAGGTGTCATACCAAATGTTTATGCACAATTGCAAAATTTTCTTCTCCGAAAAAAACCTCTTCTTATCACTCGGTGATCCTTGCTTGTTTGTTCATTGAAGCTTTGTCACCAACACGACATCTTGTCATTTTGTTCAGTCAATGTTTGGACAACAAAATCTGAAAAGATAGCCTTTAACTTAGACTTTCCTTCTTAGATATTTCACCCTTTAAACTTGGTGTTTTCTAAACAATAGTCCTGTTTTAGGTTCCTATATTATTTAGAAACTTCTAGAGTAATATGCAAAACTTTCATTGTGAAAGTATTATTTCCATTAATCATTATTCTAATGCAACATGCTTGCAAAAGATCATAACGATAGATAAAATAGAATTGATTTGAGAGCATAGCTCAAAATGAATAAATTATCAAGGATAGCAAGAATAAAAAGAGGGATTGATTGGAACATGTATCTTGAAAAAGAAAGAAGTATTTTAAGAATAACAAATTCAATATATAAATAGTATGAATGTCAGGTGCCCTAGATATCACAGCTTGAACTTCTCTGTACAAACTTTCTGAAGACTTTCCTAAGTTTGACATGTGTTTAGGATATCTACAGGACTCTGTCGATGTCCCAAGATGTCGCCTTACCCTTTCAGGTATAGCAAGATCACCACATGCCCCAATCTGATCACTTCATGCCTCATTCTGATCAATATTTGAGCCGCCCTTCGGGTTTTCAACTCAAATCCCCTTTGGCCTAAGGTGCCCTTTGCTGGTTTTCCCCTTAGCCTCTCCATTTTTACTTTTTCATTTTTTTCATTTTTTTTGTTTAACTCAAAGTGCCCTTTGCAGGTTTTCACTTTGGTCCTTCCTTCTTCTTTAAATGAAGTGTTTTTTAACTGGATCTGAGTTTATAAGATTGGCAATCTCACTCAGGATCAGTGCTCCTCTGAAAATGGTCTTCTTTACAACATAGGGACATTCCTGGTTTGGCATTCATTTCCCTTTAGAATCCTTTCGTTAAGGAAGAATCTTTTTCAACATCCAGCCCTCTCGTGGAATTCTCTAAGACAAGCCTGTTTATTATGGGCTCATATTTTTTATGTATGGTACATCCGACCCTGATCAATAGCTTTTAACCCCTTTCCTAGGGCCAATTGATCACATCGCGATTGGATCCCTCCAAGAAGCAATGAGGGGATTTTAATAGGTAAAACTACCTCAATCCTGTAAACCAAAAAGAGAGTTGTTACCTCAGTACAGATGTTCGACAAACAATGAGGGCAAACGATATTTTCTTATGCCAGCCCTTGTTCACCTCTAGGTAATTCGGTGACAAAATGTGGTGTCTGCTTCTGAGTTGATTTCAGACCTCAATTATCGTGCTATCATTTAAGTTCAATGCATTTTCCAATACCATCCTCTCTGAAATTCTGTATCGGTATAGGATGACCTTGATTCATGAAGTAGCCTATCAAAAAATGAAGCAATGCCCATTAGAAGTCTTCGGTAATGGTGATGTCCCTGCCCCATTTCGCTCAAAATTTGAGTCGCCCTTTTTGGGTTTTCAACTCAAATCCACCTTTGGTCAAAGCGCCCTTTGCGGGTTTTCGCCTTGACCTCTCCTTTTTCTTTTTCTTTTTTCTTTTTTCTTTTTCTTTTTCTCCTATTTTTGACTTTGATTTTTTTGATTTTTTGATTTTTTTGATTTTTGTTTTTTTCTTTTGTTTTTTATTTTTTTTTTTTTTTAGTCTGAACTCATGAGATCAGGCAAGTCCTGGTCATGCTTTTCGAGCAGAATCAATGTTATTCTAAAGTCTTCTCCGTAAGATCTTCCACTTTCATCTTGTATGTGAAAAACCTTCTTTGGTACCAGATTTCTTTCACAGAGCCCTTTTGGGACGCAACTACGACAGAAAACTTTGAATCTTCCTCTTTAATCAGGATAAAATCCAACAACATCTTGAAGGGATGGAAACTCGACTTCAAATGGGCAAAACTATGCTGACTCAACGAGATAGGTATTGCCCCGGCAAAAAATTGCATCATTCGCACTGTAAATTCCTGACATCGTACTGTTGTGCAGTTTTATTATAAGAATCGAGGCATACCCTGGTATGATCATACAAAGACATCTTTGAACTCTAGAGGTAACTCAATCAAGTTTTTGCTTCGTCTCTGTGGTCAGGTCAATTCTAGCCTTCACCAAGCTCACAATTTCTAATGATTCCTTGAGAGGTAGGATCTGTTTATCCTCTTGTTCTACCATCCTCAACAAATCCGGAGATAGACTACAATCTATGTCATCTTCAAAGTCGTGAGTTCCCTCTAAACACATGTCTCGCTCAAAAGGAGATTCTAAGTCTGTAGCAGTGTCATTCATGTCGTTGATATCCAGGGACCTATTGTAGGTACAAAAGAACATACAAAGAATATATGAAGTTATGTACAATATGATTATGAATGCAAGATTGATTTGGAAGAAAATCAAAAAGAATGAAAGAATCAACAATAATTATTCATAATGAATGAAAGAATATTGGCTTAAAAGTGATCGCAAAGATGCATAACGACGTTCAGACATGAGCCTATTTCACAAAAGAGTTCTTGTTGCCTCTAGGTTGAAAGCAACAAGTGTGTTCTAAATATTACTCTAAATAAGCTCTAAATACTATAGGAATTTATTTTGCAGTCCAACTATTTAGAACACTCCCAGGTTTATAAGGGCGAATATCTAACAAAGTCCTTTTTTAGTTGTCTTCATGTATGACATTGATATGAACTTTTTTTTTGACCCCTTTACAGAACTCTATCTTGTTGGACCTTAGCTAACCGCTCTTGTATTTGCAGTTGTAGTTGGTCTTGCCTCCCCCTTTGGAATCGTTCAAGTTTTTTCAATCTTTGTCCATGTTTTTTATTCGGGTACCGTAACGATGCTAAGTCGATAGACTTTTTTTTGGTTCCCAGGTTAACTGAAATAATTTTACTCAATTAGGGTCTTTTAATGGTCCTTAATGCACATGATGTTATGTAATGCAAATGCATGAATGCAAAAAGAGACGTTGATTCTTGGTTCAATTCTTATTAGAACAACTTTACTAGAAAACAAATCTCTTTACATAAAGCAGATATATATACGGCCTTGCCCTTATATTCCAAGACAACAATCCTTTTCTTCATTCGCGCGTTAAGATGAATCTCACGAACTCTTCAAAAGAGACGTCTCTTTTATCTCCTTTTTGCTTGATCCGGGCCTTTTCTCGTTGCTCACTCATCCTCATGATGCTCATCGGCTTCTCTTTAAGAAAGTTCAGTGGCTCTCAAATAATCTTTGTCATCTTGAATCCTCAGGCAACGGAGCAATAGTCGTGTAGTCCTCTATTTAACTATCATCCTTATTTTGTTGTGTTTTCTCGGAACATATTCGGACAACCGTATTATTATCCACTTTATCAAGAAACCCATTTCCTTATGACAAGCTCTCTATTTAACAACTGAACGTGAATCAACACCTCTTTTTATGATGAAAATGCAATGCAATCATAACAAAAGAGAAACAGTTAGTACAAAGCAAAAGCAAGCAACAATAAATAGAACACCTATTCAGGTGAATACTAGGGGTTGAAGTGGTTCTACCTAGGGTGGGCTCCTAAGGTTTACTACATGTGGTTTGGTTCTAAAATAAGGGTACCCGAACCAGCAGATTCCTCGATCTTCACCCATTAAAGGCTCATATAGACCGAGTTCAGTTCAGGGGAATACATTTCCCTATGGCTGCACGGAGATGAAAATCTCACTAAGACATAGGTACAGATGTATCCCGAAAGTGATCCACTATCCTGCACGGAGGTGAAAACCTCACGAAGGAGTAGCTTCTCACTCCCACTTAAAAGGTGTGACCAACGGTCATGCAATGCAATGTGCAGAGATATATAAAAATTTAAAGTACAAAACATGATAAAAACTATAACTCAAAACAAATGAAATGCAATGAGAGGATCGTATATTTAAATCAAATTTTCAACTTTCGACAAAAAGACAAGAAATAGTCAACTCGTGGCTTGACTCTCTTTTTTAAAGTCCCCAGTGGAGTCGCCAAGCTGTTGACACCATTTTTTGGATGAAAACGGAGTCGACTTGGGTTTTGAAAAATGAAACGGGAGTCGCCACCAATCCTTTTTTATGAGATATGATTGGATCACCTCAAAAAGTGGTTGTTTTTAATAAACGGTTTGATTTTATTAAAACAACAAGTTTAGTCCACGAAATTCAGAAAATGGGTTCGGGAGTCGGTTACGTACGAGGAAGGATTAGCGCCCTCGATGCGCCCAAATTGGTACCTAGTTGATTACTTAATGTCTTAATGTCGAAAATTGAGAACCTTGAAAAATTAAAAAAATATGATCTTTGTATTAAAATGTTGAAAATTTTCTGGAAAATGAAGCATATTTCACGTTAATCGAGAAAAAAAATCATATCTAGTAAGTTAAGACACAATGTATCGAATTCCCGATACGTAAAAACGCCAAAATTTAACTCATTTAAAAGACATTTTAGTCATCTCAGTTTTAAGAATGAGATCACAACCAGTAAGTTAGGATACGATCTTTTATAAATCCCGAGATCATTCAAAATTTGAGTTTGAAAAGATTCACGTATTTAGATTTATTGTGAAAATCGAAACCCAGTAAGTTAGGGTACGACCTTCTCGAATCTAAACACGAGGCTTTATTCAAAAATCATGATTCAGCGAATTAATCTAACTCGAAATGGTAGAAATGAAACCGATGTTAATATGCATACAAAACAATATTAGATATGATGGTGTAATAAAAATATGAACAATAGCAATGAAAATAAATTAGATGAAAAGAACAAATCAATGACATACAATGCATATAAGCAAATAAAATCAATACATCCTTTCAAAAAATAATGAAAATGTAAATAAAGAGATGAACAAAGAAAATGAATAGAACTATATAAAAAATAAAAGATATATATATTATATGCATAAATACATTTGTACAATATATAAAAAATATGTATATGTAAGTTAAAATATAGAAAAATATACATAAGAAAAAAAAAAGATTTTTAAAACATAAAAAGTATGTATAAGTATGTTTATATGTAAATAAAAAACACGTATGTATATATGAAATACAACAATATAAAAATATAAATATGTACATATATATAAATAAAAAAGTAGATATGTATATGTATATATATATTATAAAGCATAAACATAAGTGTATATATATAAATAAAAATTCGCATGTGTATACATATATATTACATAAAGATAAAAGATATAAGTATGTACATTATAAAATAAAGCAGTGTAAGTATGTACATATGTATATTAAAAGATATGTATGAATATGTGTGTATAAATACATAAGTATATAAATTATAAAATAAATAAAATATAATCATGTATATATATATAAAAGTGAAATTTAAAAGGTAAATAGGAATAAATAATAATAAGAATAATTAATAATGTTGATAATGGTATTGATTAATCTTAATAAAAAAAGCAACCAAAATAATAAATAAATGGACCTAATTAAATAAAATAATAAAATTCGGGGTCAAATCGCAAATAAAATCAAAGGGAATGGACCACATTGAACACGCGAATAACATAGAGGGGCTGGAAGGGAAATTTTCCCTTCTCTAAAACGCATAGCTTCAAGGGGGATTAAATTGAAATCTAAAATAAACTAAAGGGATAAATTTAAAGACATAAAAAACTAATTGCGGAGGCATTAAAAAGCGGAGGGGCTAAAAGCGCAAATGGACCCTCCAAGCATAACACGCGGATCCTGACCGCATTCGGGTCGGGTCGGTCCGATCCATGTCAAAACGACGTCGTTTTGAGGCTTTCTGAAACAAGCCAAAACGGCGCCGTTTCTAAGTGCTATAAAAATCAATTTTTTACCAAAAAACTTCATTTTTCACTTCTCTTGAAAAAAAAACAACTAAAATCCTCTCAAACACCTTCCCCTTTAGTCTATAACCCCGACCGATGGCCACCGTGCCAGATTTCGGTCGCCGGAGTCGGCGCCGCCGCGCACGATGGCCAGCGAAGGCAAAAAAACTTATTTTTTTAGATCTCGACCCCCTGAGTCCGGATCTAGCCTCAAAACAACCGAAAATAAAGGGGAAAAGGCCGTTATGCCTCTCTTCAATTGGTTCCGTCACCAGAGAAGGAGTCTCCGATGGCGAGAAGACGGAGCGACTCCCAGTGAGTTTCTTTTTCCTTTTTCTTTTGTTTTCGTATATAAAATAGAAAATAAATAAAATAGGAGTAAACAACCTAAGTAAATACCTAAATAGAAAATATATCTTCTTGAAAATGTTGTATTTTATTTGCTGAATATTTGTGAAAAGAGACCTTTTTACAGATGCAAAGATTGGTTTTTTTAAAATTGATTCCCCCCCATTTTCGTTTCTTACAAATCGGCTTTATAGCCAAAAGAAAATAAAATTTTGGTCTTGTCTCCTTCTGCTTCTGCTTGTGTTGCGTGTTTGCAGGGTGATGGACGAGCGGCGCGACGTCAGAGGCAGGTGCGGATGGGATGTAGCGAATGGCGGTGGCAGAGGGGTGGCTACTGCAGGGGTGTACGGTGCACATGGGGGAAAATAGGGTTCTGAAACCCTAGTTTTTCATTGGGTTTGGGCTGTATTTGGGCCTATGGTTTGTATTTGGGTTAGGCTAGTGAATTAGGGCTGTAAAAATTTGGGTTTTGGGCCAGGCAAATTTGGGCTTCTACACATGTAAATTGGTCATTTTTAATGAAAACTCATGCTAGTTGAATAATCATATAGTTTCCTCCTCCTCCTCCTCTCCATTCCACATCCTTAATGTATATAACATGCTTATATGTAACATTATCTATAATTTCACCATTTATTTATATAATCATTCAAAGTTGTCCACTTGAGTCACAGTCACTAAATTATTTATATCTTGAGCTACAGAACTCCAAATTGAGATCCGTTAATTTTATCTGAAATTATAATCACATATATTCTTACCATAAAATTTTTAGAATTTTTGGTTTAGCCAATAAGTACAGTTTATTCTTTAAAGTCACCTCTATTCTGCTATTTGATAGTTCCAACCCTTCTTCACTAAAACTTAATTATCTCCTTGTACAAAATTTGGATGATATCATTGTTTATTTATATTGAAAATATACTCTTCAAGTATTTTAAAAATATAAATTATAACACATAATTATTTTTGTACAATTTTTTTATGATTTTCCAAAGTCAGAATAGGGGAACTCGAAATAATTCTGACCTTGTCTCACAAAATCTATTATATCTCATGATTTACAATTCCATTACTTACACCATTTCTCTATTAGAAACTAGACTCAGTAAGCTTTAATTCCATATTTTTTTCATCCTCTAATTTCTTTTCCACAATTTATGGTGATTTTTCAAAGTTAACCTACTACTGCTGTCCAAAACTGTTTTAGTGCAAATATTAATTACTAAGTTTATAACTTCCTTATTCCCTTTCTCTATAATATTTCCCATCACTTTCACTTATTTCACTTCACTAATATATCAAGAACATAAGACTTCATATAAGAAAACTCTACTATAACATCTTTTTCGTGCTATTAAAATAATATCAAACTTAAAAATATATTGAAATCTCAATGTTCTTACCTTGTCCTATTGATTTCAATCTTTAACTTGATTTTCCCTCTCCTCCAGCTTCAATTTCTTGAATCCAACTTGATTTTCTAGCTCCCCATAGTCTCATTGTTATCTTTCTCTCTTGATGGATATGGAAATTCTTTTGATTTCTAGGTGAAAATGGTAAGTTTTTGGAGGAAGGACCAAATTGTAAAGAAAGCAAAACTTTCCTTCTTTCTTTCTCTCTTCTCCTCATGTTGGATGCATGGAAGATGATGGGTTGGTTGCTTTCTATCTTTCTTTCCACATATATATATACTAAATAAATTAATAATAAATATCATTTAAAAATCAAATTAAAATATTAATAAATTAATATTTAATTAATTAATTAATCTAAAATATCACCAACATCATCATTGCATTCTAGAATTCTCTCTCTCTCTAATTGACTATTTTGCCCTTTATAATATTTTAAAATTCCATCCTTGAGTCATCACTAAATTTGGTAAAATTATGATTAATCCCTCAAAATTCTTTACCTTTTCAATTTGGTCCTAATTCATCCATTTTCCTTGGTTACTAGATTATTCTACCCTTAAAATATTTGCACTATTGGTCCTTCAACTTTTTCATATTTACAGTTTGACCCCTCAAATTTTGAGTATTTACTCTTGGGCAACAAAACTTTTCTCACTTTTGTGATTTAATCCTTTCTTGAATTAATATGTCATAATATACTTCCCAATGTTGACATAATCAAAATTACCCTTTTTATCACTTCATTTCCTTATTTTACCATATCAGGGATATTATCTTACTTTCTTACTGTAGTAACTTCTTGAGGACCCTTTTAAGCCTGATATGTATTTAGGAGATCCAGAGTACTTTGTTAATGCCCCAAGATGTAACATTCTTCCTTCCAAGAAGACCCGACCATCACATGTTCAATCTTCAATCCAAATTTGAGCTGCCTTTTTCTGGGTTTTGAACTCAAAACCCTTTTGGTCTCAAGGTGTCCTTTGCAAGTTTTAGCCTTGATCTCTCCCTTTTTTTTTCGGTGAAGTATTTCTTGACTGAATCCGAATTCATAGGATTAGGTAGGTTTTTGCCATCCATCTCGATCAAAATCAACGCTCCTCCAAAAAATGCATTCTTTACCATATAAGGTCCTTCCCAATTTGGCATTCACTTTCCTCTAAAGTCTTTTTGTACGAGAAGGATTTTAATACCAGGTCCCCCTTATGGAATTCTTTAGGGCAAACCTTTTTGTCATAAGCTCGTATCATTCATTATTGGTGCATCTGACCATGACGGATAGCCTTCAACCTATTCTTTTCAATCAAGTTCAGTTGATCATATCGGGATTAGATCCATTCTGCTTCATCTAACTTCAATTTTGACAAAAACTCAGAGAGTAGGAATCTCGTCTTAAATGGGCAAGACCTCCTCCATTCCATAAACCAATGGGAAAGGTGTTGCCCTGGTAGAGGTCCTAACAGACGCTCAATAAGCATAGAGGGCAAATGGTAACTTCTCATGCCAATCTTTATAAGTCTTTGTCATTTTCCCCACAATCTTCTTAATATTCTTATTGGCTGCCTCCACTGCACCATTCATTTTTGGGTAATATGGTGATAAGATGTGATGTTTGATCTTGAATTGACTACAGACCTTCGCTATCGTGCTGTTGTTCAAATTCAATGCATTGTCAGATATAATCCTTTCTGGCATCCCGTACTGACATATGATCTCTTTCTTCAAGAATTTGCTGACTGTCGACTTCGTGACATTGGTGTAAGAAGTGGCATCTACCCACTTGGTGAAGTAATCAATGACTACAAAGATGAATCGATGCCCATTGGAAGCTTTTGGTGAGATTGACTCAATGACATCCATGCCTTATATAGAGAAAGGCTATGGAGAAGTCATAACATGAAGAGGTGAAGGAGGCATATGAATTTTGTCTCTATAAATTTCGCATTTATGACATCTCTTAGCATAATTGATACAATCCCCTTCCATGATGGACCAATAATACCCAAATCTCATGATTTGTCTGGCTATTATACTCCACGAACACCCTCGTGGACTTCTTCCAAAATCTTCTTGGCCTCAACAGCATCCACACATCTTAGTAGCACATGATCCTTTATTCTTTTATATAGGATCTCCCTATCTAAAACATAGTTATTGGCCGGTCTTCAGCATCCTTTTATCATTCTCGATTGCCTGATCAGGGTATTCATGATCCTTTACATATCGCAGTATATCGTGGTACCAAGGTGATCATCTTTTTCCCCTTCCTTGATGTTGTAACAATGAGCCAAAGCCTCATAAATACTCATCTGGATCGGTTTTACATCCTTTTGTTTGTTCATTTTGACCATGGAAACTAAAGTAGCTAGGGCATCAGTTATTTGATTTTCATCTCGTGGAAGGTAGCAGAAGGTGATGTCATCAAACTCTTTAATTAACTCTAGGACCAACCTTCTATACTCGATCAATTTGAGATCTTTTGCCTCTTATTCACCTTTGAATTGATAGATCACTAGTGCAGAATCCCTATACCTCTAGTACTTTGATCTTGCATTCTATGGTTGCACGGATACCCATGATGCATGCTTTGTATTCTGCCATATTGTTCGTGCAATCAAATTCCAATTTACTAGTAAAGAGATAATGATCTCCATTTAGGGATACTAGGACTACCCCGATTCTGTTACCCATAGTGTTTGACGCTTCATCAAAATTTAGTTTCCAATAATGTCTTTCTTGAGCATCTTCTTTAGTGGTTACAACATACATTAGGTCTTCATTTGGGAAATCAAAGTTCAAAGGCTCGCAATCTTCTAGAGCTCTACTGGCTAAAAAATCTACTACTGCACTCCCTTTTACTACTTTCTGGTTCACATATATTATATCAAATTCGAAAAGTAGAATTTTCTATTGGGTCATCTTTCTATACAGAGCAGTCGACTCAATCATATACTTTATAGGGTCCATTTTTTAGATGAGCCAAGTTGTGTGGTACATGTATTGTCTCAATCTTTGGGTTGTCTAAATTAAGGCGCAACACAATTTCTCAATTGGCGAGTATCTTGTTTCACATTTAGTGAACTTTTTATTGAGGAATTACATCACTCTTTCTTTCCTTCCTGACTCATCATGTTGGCCAAGCACGCATCCCATGGAATTCCCAAATACTGTCAAGTATAGTATTAGTGGCTTATCTGGGCTAGGTGGCATTAGCACTAAGGCATTGGATTGGTAATATTTAACCTTGTCAAAAGTTTTCTGGCCCTCCTCATCCCATACACCTAGATTGTGTTTCTTAAGGAGACAGAATATGGGGTCGCATTTCTCGATCAGTTGTAAAATGAACCGGGTGATGTAATTTAGTCTTCCTAGAAAACCTTAGACATCTTTTTGAGTGTGAGGCAGAGGCAACTCCTGTATAGCTTTGACTTTATTAGGGTCAATCTCGATTCCTTTTTCACTGACTATAAATCCTAGCAATTTCCCCGACTTAGCCCCGAAGATACATTTTATTGGATTGAGCTTTAGCTGGAATTTTCTCAACCTCAAGAACAATTTCCTCAGGACTTGTATATGCTCTTTTTCTGTTCGGGATTTTGCAATCATATCATCGACATAAACCTCGACTTCGTTGTTCATCATATCATGGAATAAAGTTACCATGGCTTTTTGATACGTCGCTCCCTCATTTTTCAATCTGAATGGCATCACTTTATAGCAAAATGTTCCCCAGACGGTTATGAATGTGGTCTTTTCTATATCTTAGGATGCATCTTAATCTAGTTGTATCTAGAGAAGCCATCCATGAAGGAGAACAGTGAGTAACCTGCCGTGTTGTCTACTAAGGTGTCGATGTGAGGCAATGAGAAATTGTCCTTTGGGCTGGCTTTATTTAAATCCCTGTAGTCTACACACATTTGTAGTTTCCCATCTTTCTTAGGGACAAGGACTATATTGGCTACCCACTCTGAGTCTTTAACAAATTGTAGGAAATCATTGTCAAATTGCTTCTTGACCTCTTCTTTTATTTTTAATAAGAAATCGGGCCTCATCCTTCAAAGTTTTTGTTGAACCAACTTGTATTCTTCCCTTACTAGAAGCTGGTGTACCACGATATCAATACTTAAACCAGACATGTCTTGATACGACCATGCAAAGACATCTTTGAATTCTTGGAGTAACTCAACGAGGTATTGCTTTGTCTCTGCGGTGATGCAAGCTCCGATCTTCACCTCTTTCTTCTGTTGTTCGTCTCCTAAGCTCACAATTTCTACTAACTCTTTGTGAGGTAGAATCTGTTTCTCCTCTTATTCTTCCATCCTTAATAAATCAGGAGATAGATTACAATCTCGATCATCTTCAAAGTCCTGAGATTCCTCTAGACACATATCTTGCTCAAAAGGAGATTCTAAGTCAATAGCAGTGTCACTCATATTATTGGTATTGAAGATCTGTTATAGGAATGAAGGAAGACCCAAAGAACAAATGAATGTAAGAATAATTATCTGTGTGGTATGAGTATGAATGAAATGGAAAGAACAAAAGAATGTTTGCCAAAATGAGACACAAAGATGCATTTTATTGAAATAAAAATAATGGACATATGTTTTTTTTACAAAAGGATTCTTATTGCTCCTAGGCTTAGAGCAATAAGTGTGTTTTGAACATTACTCTAAATTAGTTCTAAAGATTACAGGGATCTTTTCCTCAGTCCAATTGTTCAGAACACTTTCGAGGATATAAGGGCGAATGCCTGACAAGTTTTCCCTAATTTCTTCTTCTGATATAACATTGATGCTCAAGTTTCCTAACATTCCTTCTGAGTCTTTGACATCTTTAAAGAATCCCAACTCCTTGTTATCAATCAAACTTTACACCAAAGCTCCAAATTCAATGCACTCCTGGATCTCATGACATTCTTCAGCGTGGACCTCACAGTAGCTTTTCATTCCATTGAGTACCTCCTTCGAATCTAGAACGACTAATCCCATGTTTACCATTTCTTGCTAGACCCATTTTAATGGAGATCTTACTTTCGTAACATCAATATTGGTCTTCTTTCCTCCATTCTTAATTATCGCATTTACTCCTTGGTCTAAATGACTAGGTAACGAATTTCCTACCACATTAGGTCCCGATAGATCATCGAACCTTATGATTCCCATCTTGATAAACTTTTCAATCAACTTTTTAAATACAGTGCAATTCTCAATTGAATGTCCTATTATTCCTGCGTGGTACTCGCATTGAAAATTTGCATCATACCATTTTGGGAATGGAGGTTGCATAGGTTTTAAGTAAAACAGGGATACCACATGCGCATCAAACAAATCCTGATATGACTTCCTATATGTCATCGGGATGGGTGTGAACTAGAGTTTTTTTGTGTTTGGTCTTGAGTTAGATTTTTGCCTTGAAGGGCTTTAATGACTAGTTGTTACGGTCTTTGGTTGGTCTACAGTGACCGATTTTGAATAACCTTTATTATACACACTCAAAGTGTTCACTTCATTTTCTTTCTTTCTCGGGGCTGATCTTTTAGTGTTTTCCCCCGCATCTATTTTTCCAATCCTTACTAAATTTTCAATCATCTCTCTGGATATTACTATATCTGAGAAGCTCTTGGTAGCACTTCCCAACATATGGTTAATAAACGGGGCTTTTAGAGTGTTTATGAAATGCATTGTCATTTCCTTCTCTATAAGAAGTGGTTGGACTTACATTACCACTTCTCTCCATCTTTAAGCATACTCCTTGAAGCTTTCACTTTACTTATTTTCCATATTTTGCTGCGTAATTCTGTCGGGTGTCATGTCAGTCACATGGCTTTATTGTTTCATAAAAGCCTGTGCCAAGTTTTCTATGAGTTGATTTTGGCACGGCTTAGCTGGTTGTACCACTTGGCAACTAACCCAATCAAACTATCCTAGAAACAGTGGATTAACAATTAGTCGTTATTGACGTATCCCATCGTTCTTCGGCAGAACATTGTGATATGGGCTTCAGGACAACTAGTCCCATTATATTTTTCGAATTCTAGAGTTTTGAATTTTGGTGGGAGCACTAGATCAAGGACTAAGCTTAACTCCTTAACATCAACCCCGTGAAGGTAATTAGCATTCTCCATAGGTCAGAATTTCTCTTCCAACCACTTACACCGATCTTCTAGTTGTTTTGGCAATTCTACCTTTGCTCTATCCATTTCATCCATGTCGTCCAAATCCGAAACAACAGAGTTGGTTAGATTATCCTCGAGGTTGGAACCTGAACTTGTTAGGTAACTCATCGGTTTTGAAGTGTCGGCTTGATATTGTTGAGGTCTTATGGTAACGGGTACCTTTCGTGGATATGTATCTGGTTGGGCTTGGACATTTACTCGGGTAATGTAATAGTCTAGTTTTAGTCAAATCGGAACAATGGTTTCAAAACCACAAATCTGAGGTTAGAAAATTATTTAAATATTATTTTTTATTTACAGCATGTGATTATATATGTGTGAAAGTTTCGTAAAGAAATTTTACTGTTTGAATGCTTAATTCGGTAAAAAGGACTAAATCGTGTAAAGCGTAAAAGTTGTGTTCTATAAGCTAAAGGTGTCTAATATCTATATAAAATTAAAGTAAAGGTCCTTAAGTGGTAAATAGGCCATTTGTGAGTTAGTGGATGATAGTGGAGTGACATTTGGTGTAATTACTAATGTTTTTAATGGTAAAATAGTAAATAAGTAAATTAATGATAAAATAAATAAAACCAAAGCTAAAATTTGTCCATCTTTTCTTCCTTGGTCGAATATTGAAGAAGAAAGACACCATTGATGAACACTTAGGGTTCGGCATACACATAGCTTGATTAAGGTACGGTTTGAGCTCAGTTTTTGATAATTTTTATGTTTTTGAGATCGTTGCTTCGTGTTCTAGCTAGCCCATACCCTAATTTTTGAATTGGTTGATAAATTTGTGAGTTGCCATTGATGATAGCTTGATGTTTTTGAATGTTGATGATGGAAAATGAATAATTGTTGATAGAGTAATATGTTTTGTAAAGTGATTTTTGACAAAAATGTCGAATAGGGATTAAATTGTGAAATATGCAAATTGAGTGGTTGAAATATGAAATAAATGATAGTTTTGGGCTACTGGGGACACTATAGTAATTCGACTAAGCTTGGGTTATATTGAATTGTGTGAATTTTGTGTATTTGTAAAATAAAGACTGAATTGAACAAATGTGAAACTTTAAGGGATAAAGTGGAAAATGTCCAAATAGGTATTTTTGGATGAAATTGAATGAATAGGTGATTAAATGAGTTAAATATGAATTCATATAGATCAATAAAGAAAGAAATTGGATTTAGATCGGAGGAAATCGAAAGTTGACGAGTAGTTGATTTGATCCGTTTGTTTCCGTACGAGGTAAGTTAATAAGTAAATAAATGTTTTTGAATTCAAATGTATATGTTTTATATATTGTTGAATTGATTGTATATGGATATAGATTGCCGAATTGATTTGTATATGGATATACATTGCTGAATTGATTTGTATATGGATATACATTGCCGAATTGATTTGTATATAGATATACATTGTCGAATTGATTTGTATATGTATACATATATATTACTGAATTGATTTGAGCATTGGATGACTAGTTTCATGCATGAATTGATTTAATTACGAAGTCGAAAGCTCCGAACGAACCTTAGGAAATGTACTGGATATTGATGTCATGATATTAGGACTTCCGAGGTGTGATTTTGTGTAAGACCATGTCTGGGACATTGGCATCAAAGTGAGAAAACATGTAAGACCATGTTTGGGACATTGGCATCGTATATGATTCGTATAAGGCCCTGTTAGGACAGTGACATTGATATGCGTTAACATGTAAGACCATATTCAGGATATGTCATTGTACGAGCTTTATATGATTTCCATGTGTTCTTAACAATTCCGAATGTAAAATTGAGCTAAATGGTTCAGGTATGTGTGAAATTATATGTTCATGAAATATTAAGGTAAGCTTAGTACTTAATGTGATAATATGAATTTATATGAGTTAGTTAAATGTATATGTGTTTGAGATTCATTTGAATTCGACCTAGTTGAATTGCATTATAAATATCATTGAGATGATTTATTTGCTTATGGCTTACTAAGCATCCAAAGCTTACTTTGTACATCCTTCCATTGTTTTATAGTTATATAAGGTTAGCTCGAGCTCGGGTATCGTCAAGGAATATCGTCACACTATCAATCGCCATTTTGGTATTTTGAAAGCTTGATATTATAACATATGGCATGTATAGACTATGACTAATGTTGAATTGTATATAAGTTGCCATGCGAAATGGCTTATTAGAGATACTAATTATTATGTATATTCAGTCATGTTATAAGCTCTTTTGGGAAGTATGTTTATAAGTATATATGTGTGATAATGTTTGGTTATAAGATTTGGCTTGAGTAATGATTTAGTTGGTAGATGTGTTTTGTTATAATGTAATATGATTGATGTATGGTAGTTGGTTTGAAATTTGAATAGTAGAATGGTTATGACTTGGTTAAATTTTAGTGTATGAATTGTATTGTGAAATTGGTTTACACAGAAAAGAAGTATGGTTTGTATATGAGATATGATTAGTAGACATGAATTGTGATATATGACTATGTTAGACTGTGTTGTGTTTAGTAATGCCTCGTAACCCTAATTTGGCGACAGATACGACTTGTGGGTGTTACAGGTAAAGCTTGGGGATATATAGGGTCTTCATTATCATCCCCAAAGTTATTCACAATACTTTTCCCTTTTTTAGTCCCTCCGGCCAGCAACTGGGTCAACTGGCTTATCATACTTCATTGGGACTATTGTATTTGATCCCTCACGTCTTGCTGTACTTTATTTAATTGTTCCTGCAGCTGGACTTGCAACTAATCTTGCATGTCCTTCTGAATTTGTTCCAATTTCTCTAACCTTTGATCCATGGTTTTGGTTTTACCTCAGGTACTGTAACGATATTCGATTGGAAAATTCTTGTTTTTTTCCAAGGTAACTGTCATAATTTTGATTAATTAGGGTCTTTTTATGAATCTTAATGCATGTGATGAAATGTAATGCTGATGAATGAAAAATGAATGCAAGAAGAGGTGTTGATTCTAATTCAATTCTATTCGAATAACTTTACTAAACGAATCTCTTTACATAAAACGGATACATTTTACATATACGGCCTTGCCCTAATACTTAAAGCCTTGACTTTCCTAAGAAGCCAAGCTAATTCTCAGCCCCGATCCAATTCTGATTCGTATCTTAAGCTCAGATGTCAGCTTAAACCTCAATGGTTTGCAAATGGTTGGCTACTTCCCGTACTTGAGTCACAGCTTCACCCATAATATGATCTCTATCCCTAATCTAACCTTGAGAGCGTTGGAATTGTTCTTTCTAGTGTTCATTGTTTGTTTCAAGAAGCTCAACTCGTAGTTCACAATTTTGTAGTGCGGTCTCGAGCTCTTTTATTTTTTTCCTTGACTCTTTAATGTTATTTGTCCTTGACTCTTTAATGTTATTTGTGCTTGCTTCTAATTCTGCTACCAGGGCTCTCAATCCAACCTTTTCATTCTGGCTTTCTAACAAATTCTTTTCTAGAGCATCTTCTCAAACTCGAGCATCTTGGAATCTCTTTTCCCACTGATCAGCTTTAATATTTTATTCTTTGATTTCTTCTCGTCATTGTCTTATACCTCTTTCAACTCTTGGAGATTATTCTAAGTCACATTTTTCTCTTGATAAACTCTTGGAATCCCACAATTCTGACATATATCCCTCCGTCAGGCTTTCACTTTTCTCTTGTTGTGTCTTCTTGGACCATATCTAGACAGCAGCATTATTTTTCAACTTTATCAAGAAATCCCTTTTCCATGACAAGCTCTCTATTTAGCGCTGAACATGAATCAACACCCTTTTCTATGATAAAAATGCAATGCAATCACAACCAAAACAAAATGAAACAAGTCAGCACATTTCATACAAATCTAGAATTCAAAGCAAGAAATAATAAATAGAACACCTAATCGAGTGATCACTAGAGGTTCGGTATGGTTCTACCTAGGGTAAGCTTCTAGGGCTCATTACATGCGGTTCGGTTCTAAAGTAAGTGTACCTGAACCAATAGATTCCTCGATCCTTACCCATTATAGGCTCATACAGACCGAGTTCAGTTCAGGGGAGTACATTTCCCTATGGCTATACGGAGATGTAGATCTCACGAAGACACAGGTATGGATGTATCCTAAAAGCGATCCACTATCCTATACGGAGGTGAATACCTCACGAAGGAATAAATTCTCACTCCCACTTAAGAAAGGCAAAATCTAATGATTATGCAATGCAATATGCAGAAACATATTAAGAGGCTTGAAGCAATAAAGCAAAGATATCATTATGTAACAAGATAAAGACCACAAAAATGAATGATGAAATGTAATGAAGGGATCGTAAATTTAAACCAAATTATCAACTTTCGACAAAAAGACCAATAAGTAATCAACTCGCGACTTGACTATTTTATTTTATCTCCAATGGAGTTGCCAAGCTGTCAAAACCTTTTTTCTTTTTTAATCGACTTTTGATTTTTTAATAAATACTAATGTGGATTAAAATAAATTGTAGATATAAATTTGATTGAAATTCCCAAGTTAGAAAACAACATTATACCTTTTAATAACATTTAATTAAGCGACAAAATTAAATTAAAAATAGTTAAATCGAATTAATTAAACTAAAAAAGAAAGAAGTATTCATATATAACATATTTATATTAAATTATTTATAGATAATTTTTTAGTTAAATTGTTAAAATGTTAATGATTATTAATTTAATTTTGGAATAATATATGGTTAAAGGTCCTTATTAATTTGCATGCAAAATTACATAAGTAAATAACTAAGTAGAAAATAATACAACAATATTGTCGAAACCTTTTTTTTTTAATCGACTTTTGATTTTAAACAAATGAAAATGGAGTCGCTACCAATCCTTTTATGAGGTGTGGTAGGATCACCTCGTAATTTGATCGTTTTATTAAAAGGTTTGATTTACTAAAACAATGATTTTTGATCTTCAAAATCCACGAGATGGGTTCGGGAGTCGGTTACGCATGAGGAAGGATTAGCACCCTTGTGACGCCCAAAATTGGTACCTAGTTGATTACTTGATATCTTAGTGTCGAGAATTGAAAATTCGAAAAGAGTTTAAAACACTATCCCTTTTCGTATTAAGGAAAAGTAATTTTCGTGGAAAGGGCTTGTTTTAAGTTAATCGAGAAGAAAGGATCATGTCCCGTAAGTTAGGACACAATCTTACATCCTTGAAAATGAGAACAAACGCCAAAATCTTGTTTTAATTTATTTATTTTAAAGTAGATATTCGACTATCTCGGTTTCGAAAGAAGCCATATTCCATAAGTTAAGAACACGACTTTTCTAATTCCAAAATAATGAACATTACCTTGATTTAAAAAAAATTCCTTTTTTATGCATCGTGCAAAGACAGATGCAATATTTAAAGTAATGTGTATTTAGCTTACTTGGGCATAACATAAAAACGAATAAGTACATTTAAACACAACTCGTGGCATTGATATAATAAAATAAAAAGGGAAGCGTATAAAAAATGAAACGATGATGTATGAAAAATATAAAATGCCATACTAACAAATGACAATGATATAACTACGATAATGATAAAACACCAATTTGTAATGACGATGACAAAGATCATATTATAATTATTATTCTAACACTAATAATAAATAATCGAGGAAAGGTAAATAATAATGATAATAATAATACTAACAATAAGGTAAATAATAATGATAATAATAATACTAACAATAATAACGGAAACAACAAATGTCCAAATAAATAAAAGTAAAAATGTAAGCAATTTAATTTTTTTAGTATGTATAAAAATAAAGCAGGAATAAATAAATAGATAATAAAATAGTAATAATAATAAAGGCACAAAGAAAAAAAAGAAATAATTATTCGATAAAAGAAAATAAAGAAAAATTTGAATATTAAAACATTAAGGAATAACAAATAAAGGAATAAAGGAATTAAAATAAAAAAAGTAAATAAATGAATAATATATAAATAAATAATTAAATAAGTAAATGAATAAAATAAAAGGAATAATAAATAAATAAATAAAAGGAAACAGTTTACAAAAGGGTGAAAAATATAGGACTAAATTGTAATTTAAATGAAATTAAAGGGATAAATCAGAATAAAATAAATAATAAAGGACTAAATTTAAAATATAACAAAACAAACTGTCTTTATTATAAAGAAAAAGAACTTAAAGGACTAAATTAAAATAACATAAGAACTTTAAGGGGTCAAAGGGCAATTATCACTCCCCAAAGGGTCTACAGTGAGTCATGAGACTAAATTGTTCAAGAATTTAAATTGTGGGGTGAAAATTAAAATAAATAAAACTAAACATGATTAAATTAAAAAGATGAAAAAAAGTGAAAGGACCAAAGCTGAAAATTTTGCCTCCCCTTTAAAAACACGCAAATCCTAGGGGGTCGGGTCGGGTCGGGTCAACGGATCTTACCGAAAACGACGTTGTTTTCATATGCCTATATAAGTCAATTTTTTTAAAACAATCATTTCTCCTTTTGTTTTGTTTTTTAAAAATCTCCTTTAACTTATTTTTTCTCTGAAATTGTCTTTAGGCCGGCCATGGGAGCCGCTGTTGCTACGCCATGGCCACCGGTCCTCGGCGACGACGGCCGCCATCTCCGGTGGCCGAAAAATTTCAAAGTCTCCTTTCCCCCCTTTTTTAGGAACCCCGTTTTGGGGTTAAAATTGATTAAATGCTAAAGTTACATATTTTATGTAATTAATTTGGTTAATTTATGAGAATGCACCACTAATTTTGCCATATTTATTGAATTTTGTTCAGGAATGCAATTTGGGGCTAAATAGAATAAAAAGGAAACAATTGGGCTAGATTGAAGAAAGAAGCAAAGAAGGAGGGCCAAAGAAGAATTTTCCTAAGATTAATTAGCTGAAATTTTTGACTTAGTGGGAGATTATTTTGGGATTTATTTTATTATGGGATTTTTTTTCCTTAATTTCCTATGACTAGTTGGCTCCTAACTTAGTAAATCCACTAGTATAAATAGAGCTTGTATTGTTCATTTATTCATCAATCAAAAATATTAAGCTTTTATCTGTCAATTCTCTCCTTTCTCACGTAGCCTTTGTTGTTTCTTTAGTTTGTTTTCCTTCAATTTATTAGTTCCAGTAGCCTACCATCCATTTCACCTTTATTTTCAACTTTTCACAAACTTATTTATGGTCTTTAGTTTCTTTAACTTTCAATTCCTAAAACTTCCATTTGTTACCACTTTCCATTTACAACTCCTTTTTTTTTTTCAAATTCCCTTTTTCAACCACCCCACTTTAATATATATATATTTTTCCACCCCCCATACTCAATCACATCACCCATCTTTTCACCCTTTCTACCTTATTTAATTTATCAAATACCAACATGCCCCGAACCTTAGCCAACTAAACCTATTTTCAGCTTTAGGCTGAAACTAGCCTCGTCAAAACCCGTGAGTTATGAACCCGAGCCATTTAACTCCTAAAACTCCAGTACTTATTACTTCTCCGGATTAAGAGTATGATTTTGTCATCTCATAGAGTCAGATCAACACTAAGTCAAAAAAGACGTCGTTTGATTTAGTGTGGTTAGACGTACAGTTGGAATTCCGAAAGGAACGCTTCCAATCGGTTTTCTGTGAACACATTGGCGTGCCAAGTGGAGATTCCTGTTTGGTTCCGTCAAGGGAAGTAGTAACCAGATTTAAATGATCCACGCGATGAGGGCATTGGTTCGAGCTAGGCTCTTCTAGAGCACAAAGCTGCCGGAGTTCTAAATCACGAACGTTTCGTGGTTGTTCGATCGGTAAGGGTTAGTTATTGGACGTTCCATAACTAATTTACATAAGGAAGAGTTGGTGTCCGAGGCATCCTTGGTAGTTATAACTAGCTTATTGGAAAAGAGGAGTTCATCCAATTTCGAGGATCGATTCAAAGACGAGGAAAATTCGTGTCTAAAGCTGAGCTCATTTAATTAATTTTTCTTAATATTAATTTCATAGTTCTTATTATTCTGTTTTCAACTTTTACTTTTTACGTTATTTTTCTATTTATTTCAGGTCATCAATTATTTCCCCCCAAATGTCTTAGGCACAACAGCTGCCCCGACATAAATCTGGTCAAGCGAGCGACAATTTACAGTAAGCCAGTCTCTGAAGGATCGACCCTACTCCCTATACTGCATAATTTGCAATTTAAGGCATAGGTTTATATTAGTGGATTTGACACCCACTAGTTTTGGCGCCGTTGCCGGGGACTGGCAACACTTATAATTGCTTAAATCATCTTCATGACTAGATCTTCATCCAGAGATCTCGAATACGACCCAGAGATCAAAAAATTAGCACGAGCACAACATAAAGAGACAAAAGTTCTTAAACGTGTAGAAGCAATTCAACGTGGAAAACAAGTCGAAGTGGTTGAACTTGAGACCAAACCACTTTTTGAAACAAAGAGGCAGGAGACAACCTCAGTGAACAAGAAAGGATGGCAAACCGAACCATTCGTCAACTAGCCATTGCTCCTAATGAGCAAACACCGTTATGCATCAACTATCCAGTCAGAGAAACCCCGTTCGAGTTGAAGTCAAGCCTGATCCACCTTTTGGCCACTTTTCGAGGCTTAAAGAATGAAAATCCACACACTCACTTGAGAGAATTCCACATGGTCTGCTCAAGCATGAAACCTCAGGGAGTAACCGAAGATGAAATTAAACTTCAGGTCTTTCCTTTTTCTTTAGTTGATACAGCAAGAGAATGGTTATTTTGCTTACCCCCAGGTTCTACTACAACGTGGAATGACTTATCTCGTGTTTTTCTTGACAGATTCTTCCCAGCGTCGAGAGCAGCTAAACTTAGGAGAGACATAGTGGGAATCCGCCAAATGGAGAGTGAATCGCTCTATGACTATTGGGAGTGGTACAAAAAACTGTGTGCAAGTTGTCCTCAACATGGTTTGACTGAGTAATCACTTCTTCAGTATTTCTATGAGGGTTTGCTCCCTATGGAAATGAAAATGATTGATGCTGCTAGTGGAGGGGCGCTTGTCAATATGACTCCTCAAAGGGCAAGAGAACTGATATCCACCATGGCGGCAAATTCTAAACAGTATAGGTCAAATTCAGAACCCACAAGTCTGGTTAATGGGGTAAACATTCCATCCTTAGAAGATAAATTGGATAAGCTCACTAATATTGTTCAAACTATGCTTACAGAAAAGAAGAATCTGACCCAACTGTGTGGAATATGTACTACGACTGAACATCCGACGGATTTGTGCCCAATCCTTAACGAAAATTCAACGGCACATTTCGACGCTGTCGGAGGCTTTCTGGGACCTCCACAAAGACGCTATGATCCTTTCTCCAACACTTACAATCCCGGGTGGAAGGATCATCCCAACTTGAATTACGGAGCTAACCCCCGATATAATCCATCTTACCAACCAAGACCTCCGCAACCGCCACCCAAGCCGAGCACATCTCTAGAAGCTATTATGGAAAGACTTGCCGTCGATGTTGCGAAGTACCAACAGAGGACAGACGCATCAATACAGGAGTTAACTAATCAAGTTAGTAAACTCTCGATGGCGGTTAATCATTTGGAATCTCAAGGTAAATTACCTTTCCAGACAGAGCCAAATCCTCAGCAGAATGCAAGTGCAATAACTCTTCGTAGCGAAAAAGTTCTGGAACCAGTTCCCGACAAAAGTCATGGGCAAGATAAGGAACGGGAAAATTAGATTACTAATTCAAAAGCCAGACCGGAATCAGAAATTCAATAACCAGTTGTGATGCCACCTCTTTTTCCAGGGAGGCTCGCAAAGGATAAGAAAGAAAAGGAGGAAAAAGAAATCCTCGAAACGTTCAGGAAGGTGGAGGTAAATATCCCTTTGCTCGACGCTATCAAGCAAATCCCTCGTTATGCGAGATTTCCCAAGGAATTGTGCACTAGCAAAAGGAGGTTAATAGGTAACAAAAGAGTAAATGTAGGAGAAAATGTCTCCACAGTACTGCAAAAGAAAGTTTCGCCTAAATACAAGGACCAAGGTATGTTTGCTATTTCCTGTGAGATAGGTAATGTAGGCATTAAGAAAGCCATGTGTGATTTAGGGGCTTCTATTAATGTTATGCCTTATCCTATTTATAAGTTAATTAATGCGGGTCCTTTGAAAAAGACAAGAGTAATAATCCAGTTGGCGGACAGGTCAGTCATCTATCCCGAAGGGTTGCTTGAAGACGTCCTTGTTAAAGTTAACGAATTAGTTTTCCCTGTAGATTTCTACATTATTAATATGGAGGATGATAACTCAACTAATTCGTCTGACATTTTGCTTGGAAGACCGTTCCTAAGTACCACAAGCGCAAAAATTGATGTTCAGAGTGGAACATTGACAATGGAGTTTGACGGTGAAATCGTAAAATTCAATGTCTACGAAGCCATGAGTCATCCTAATTCATTATCAAATATTTCCAGTATTGATAGTATAGATTGTTTAACTCAAAATTATTCTAAATACCATGACTTTGATGAGCTGGAAACTGTCCTTTACAGAAGCATTGACATGGATGTATTGAGTCGTCTCGAGGAGTTAGCAATTATAGAAGATCCGTTGCGAGAAATTGTCAAACACTTGGAGACGCAACCATCATTGACGAGTCAAGGTAACCAACTTGAACTATTACATTCCTAAGTTAAAATGTTGCCTTCGATTTTGTAGCCACCAACCTTGGAGCTTAAAGCATTACCGGACCACCTCAAGTATGTCTTTTTGGGAGAGAGAGACACCTTACTAGTAATAGTGTCAAACAGACTAACCAAAGACGAGGAGGAAAGTCTAGTTCGAGTTCTGAAGGAATATAAGGAAGCTATTGGTTGGACAATAGCCGACATAAAAGGGCTAAGTCCATCCACGTGTATGCACAGAATTTCCATCGAAGATAACACGAAACCAAAAAGAGATGCTCAGAGGCGCCTTAATCCACCCATGATGGAGGTAGTAAAGAAGGAAATCCAGAAAATGTTGGATGCTGGAATGATATACCCGATCTCTGACAGTGATTGGGTTAGCCCAGTTCATGTCGTGCCCAAGAAAACTGGCGTGACAGTGGTGCAAAATTCATCAGGAGAGCTAGTTCCTACTCGAGTCCAGAATGGATGGAGGGTTTGCATCGATTGCAGAAAGTTGAATGCAGCTACCCGGAAGGACCATTTCCCACTTCCCTTCATCAATCAAATGCTCGAGCGATTAGCTGGTAAGACCCATTATTGTTGTCTCGATGGATATTCAGGATTTTTCGAAATTCCGGTGGCGCCTGAAGATCAAGACAAAACAACTTTCACGTGCCCCTTTGGAATGTTTGCATATAGACGAATGCCGTTTGGACTCTGTAATGCTCCGGCCGCCTTCCAGAGATGCATGGTAAGCATATTCTCCGATTACATCGAGGAAATCATTGAAGTCTTCATGGATGACTTCACGGTGTATGGTAACTCTTTTAATGAATGTCTCGATAATCTTGCTAAGATATTACAAAGATGCCTAGAATTTAATCTTGTTTTAAATTATGAAAAATGCCATTTCATGGTTGACAAAGGATTAATTTTAGGTCATATAGTTTCCTCAGAAGGTATTGAGGTCGATAAAGCAAAAACGGATATTATTAACTCATTACCTTAGCCCACATCTGTGAGGGAAATTCGTTCGTTTCTTGGACATGCAGGATTTTACAGACGATTCATAAAAGACTTCTCGAAGATCGCGCAACAGCTTTGCAGTCTGTTACAGAAGGATAAAGAATTTAAATTTAACCAGATTTGTAAAGATGCATTTGATGTACTTAAGCAGAAATTGGTCTCCGCCCCTATAGTGCAACCACCAAATTGGAACTTCCCGTTCGAAATCATGTGTGATGCAAGTGATCGAAGTGTGGGAGCTATTCTTGGCCAAAGAATAGGGAAAGAGCCTCATGTTATCTACTACGCTTCGAAAACTTTGGATGCTGCCCAAAGCAATTACACAACCATTGAGAAAGAATTATTAGCTGTTGTGTTTGCTTTAGATAAATTTAGATCTTACCTGTTGGGAACTAAAGTGATTATCTTTTCTGATCATGCAACTTTGAAATATTTGATAAGAAAGAAGGAGGCAAAACCTCGACTGATTAGGTGGATTCTACTCCTGCAAGAATTTGATTTTGAAATCCAGGATAAGAAGGGATGCAAAAACTTAGTAGCTGACCATCTGAGTCGATTACCGATTCCAACAGATGACACACCATTGAAAGACAACTTCCCAGATGAAAACCTGTTTTCATCAAATGCGGTTCATCCTTGGTATGCAGACATAGTAAACTATCTCGTCACAGGTACTATACCTTCAGAATTACCAAGGTCTAGGAAAGATAAGATTAAAAAGGATGCTCGATATTACATTTGGGACTATCCTTACTTATGGAAGCATTGCTCTGATTAGGTAATCCGACGGTGTGTAGCAGAAACAGAGGTACAGTCTATCTTAACTTTTTGTCATTCTTATGTATGTGGAGGACACTTTGGACCCAAACGCACCACACATAAAATTCTCGAGTGTGGACTATTTTGGCCAAACATATTTCGTGATGCCTTCTTATTCTGCAAAACCTGTGAAAGATGCCAAAAAGTCAGTAATCTTAGTCGTCGAAATGAGATGCCCTTTACTCCTATCTATATTTGTGAAATTTTTGATGTATGGGACATAGATTTTATGGGTCCTTTTATTTCTTCTTTCGGTAATTTTTATATACTCTTAGCTGTTGATTATGTTTCTAAGTGGATAGAGGCGAAAGCCTCTCGTAATGATAATGCTAAGACTGGGGTTGACTTTCTTAAAAGTTCTATCTTTTCTAGGTATGGCACCCCACGAGCATTAATCAGTGACAGAGGAACTCATTTCTGCAATAAACTCGTAAGTGCACTTATGGAAAAATATGGAGTGACTCAACGAATTGCCACTGCCTACACATCCACAAACAAACGGACAAGCTGAAGTGTCAAATCGGGAAATCAAGTCCATATTGGAGAAGACTGTTAAACCTAACAGAAGGATTGGAGCTTGAGACTAAATGACACACTTTGGGCTTATAGGACAGCTTACAAGGGACCAATATGCATGTCACCTTATCGACTTGTTTTTGGTAAACCATGCCATCTCCCTGTCGAATTAGAGCACAAAGCATTTTGGGTAGTTAAATAGTGTAATATAGAGATAGAGACCGCAGGAAGAGCTTGAAAGTTGGACATTCAGGAACTTGAGGAAATTAGAAATGATGCATATGAAAATGCTCGAGTTTATAAAGAAAAGACGAAGGCGTTCCACAATAAGATGATCACTAGGAAGCAGTTTTCAATAGGACAGAAAGTTCTCCTATACGATTCCACCTTAAAAATTTTCGCTGGTAAGCTTCGATCCAAATGGATAGGTCCATTCATTATAACTAATTTATTCTCGAATGGTGCAGCGAAAATACAAAGCGAAGAAACCCGGAAGTGCTTTAAGGTGAATGGTCAACGACTGAAACCCTTCTACGATAATTTTCAAACGCACACGATTGAGAAGATTGTTCTCGAGGAGCCAAAAAATTGAATAACAGGTCGTCGAGCTAACGACGTTAAACAAAGCGCTTTTGGGAGGCAACCCAAATTTTCTTTTCCTTTATACAAATAAAATTTTTGGCAAAATGGAAAATGAAAATGCATGTCGAGGATTAGTTCTGTCTAAGGAAAGGCTTGGTACTTAAGTATGTCCATTGTGACTCACCTCTCTTTCCTGGGAACTTACTTGGCGCATTTATCACGACTATTTTACCAAATCTCGTAATCTTAGTTTTTAATAATTTATTTCTCAAGTTTATAGCTTAGCTAATAAATTTGAAAAAAAAATTCATTTCCTATTATTATTATTATTATTATTTATTTTACTATTTTATTTTATTTTCATTTTTATTTTTGCATGAAAATACTCCAAGACAAAATTAAATTCCACATGTCAACCCACAAAATTCTTTTTATTTCAGCCAAGGCCCACTCTATCTACGAGACCACCCTCCATGACGTTGAAATACATGGGGAGTTTCTTTTTCTTTCTTTCTCCTACTTATCTTTACTTTTATTTTTTAAATTACATTGGGACAATGTAAAATAAGTAGGGGGAGGGAAATATAAATTGGTTCTAATTTGTTTATCTGTCATCGCTATTTTTGCATGTTTTCAATAAAAGGTAAAATTTTTCTTTTGATAAATTGGGATGGTACACTTATGGTTTGACCTATTTAGCTATTTAGTTCTTTACACATAAACTTTTCAATAACCTAAACTTCGTGGGTAAGAAATTTTTGGGAATTATGAGTTTGCTTGACTGCCTACTTTTTATCATATGTCAAATTTTTGAATGCAAAAAAAAAAAAAAGCTCCTCTGATACGAATGTTAAGAGTGAAAAATTGGGATTGTACATCGGGCTGAGTAACCGGAACGTGGTGCTTGGGTTGTCATTACATCTCGCGTAAAAAGGTTCCTGTGGTTGCCCAATTTCTTTGCACTCACTCCGCTAACAAGTTATCATGAGTAGGGAGAAATAACCCGCTTAGAGACATTCGAATTGAGTAACCGGAACATGGTGCTTGGGTTGTCATCATGTCTCCCGTCAAAAAATTTGAAAATGCCCTAAGTACAAAAATAATAAAATGAAAGGTAAGCCTATCAAGCTCTCATAAATTCTGAAATATATTTACTTACTTCTGAGGCTAGGTTATTTGAGAAGTTAATGTGCTAGGATTAAATTGTTGAATTGTGCAATCCATGAGGGTCAAGTCCTATTTTGGAGAAAATTTTTCCTTTTGCAGATACATACAAAATGCACGAGGACTAGCATAAGATAAGTAGGGGGATTTGATTAAATGCTAAAGTTACATATTTTATGTAATTAATTTGGTTAATTTATGAGAATGTACCACTAATTTTGCCATATTTATTGAATTTTGTGCAGGAATGCAATTTGGGGCTAAATAGAAGAAAAAGGAAATAATTGGGCTAGATTGAAGAAAGAAGCAAAGAAGGAGGGCCAAAGAAGAATTTTCCCAAGATTAATTAGCTTAAATTTTTGACTTAGTGGGAGATTATTTTGGGATTTATTTTATTATGGGATATTTTTTCCTTAATTACCTATGACTAGTTGGCTCCTAATTTAGTAAATCCACTAGTATAAATAGAGCTTGTATTGTTCATTTATTCATCAATCAATAATATTAAGCTTTTATCTGTCAATTCTCTCCTTTCTCACGTAGCCTTTGTTGTTTCTTTAGTTTGTTTTCCTTCAATTTATTAGTTCCAGTAGCCTACCATCCATTTCACCTTTATTTTCAACTTTTCACAAACTTATTTATTGTATTTAGTTTCTTTAACTTTCAATTCCTAAAACTTCCAGCTTGTTACTACTTTCCATTTACAACTCCTTTTTTTTTTTCAAATTCCCTTTTTCAACCACCCCACTTTAATATATATATTTTTTCCACCCCCATACTCAATCACATCACCCATCTTTTCACCCTTTCCACCTTATTTAATTTATCAAATACCAATATGCCCCGAACCTTAGCCAACTAAACCCATTTTCAGCTTTAGGCCAAAATTAGCCTCGTCAAAACCCGTGAGTTACGAACCCGAGCCATTTATCTCCTAAAACTCCAGTACTTATTACTTCTCCGGATTAAGAGTATGATTTTGTCAGCTCATAGAGTCAGATCAACACTAAGTCAAAAAAGACGTCGTTTGATTTAGTGTGGTAGACGTACAGTTGGAATTCCGAAAGGAACGTTTCCAATCGGTTTTCTGTGAACACATTGGCGTGCCAAGTGGAGATTGCTATTTGGTTCCGTCAAGGGAAGTAGTAACCAGATTTAAATGTCCCACGCGGTTGAGGGCATTGGTTCGAGCTAGGCTCTTCTAGAACGCAAAGCTACCGGAGTTCTAAATCACGAACGTTTCGTGGTTATTCGATCGATAAGGGTTAGTTATTGGACGTTCCATAACTAATTTACACAAGGAAGAGTTGGTGTCTGAGGCGTCCTTGGTAGCTATAACTAGCTTATTGGAAAAGAAGAGTTCATCCAATTTCGAGGATCGGTTCAAAGACGAGGAAAATTCGTGTCTAAAGCTGAGCTCATTCTAATTAATTTTTCTTAATATTTATTTCACAGTTTTTATTATTCTGTTTTCAACTTTTACTTTTCACGTTATTTTTCTATTTATTTCAGGTCATCAATTTTTATTTTGCCCCAAACGTCTTGGGCACAACAGCTACCCCGACATAAATTTGGTCAAGCAAGCGACAATTTACAGTAAACTAGTCTCTGAGGGATTGGCCCTACTCCCTATATTGCATAATTTGCAATTTAAGGCGTAGGTTTATATTGGTGGATTCGACACCCACCAGTTTTGGCGCCGTTGCCGGGGTCGATCCCTTAGAGACTGGTTTACTGTAAATTGTCGCTCGCTTGACCAGATTTACGTCGGGGCAGCTGTTGTGCCCAAGACATTTGGGGGGAAGTAAAAATTGATGACCTGAAATAAACAGAAAAATAACGTGAAAAGTAAAAGTTGAAAACAGAATAATAAAAACTGTGAAATAAATATTAAGAAAAATTAATTCGAATGAGCTCAACTTTAGACACGAATTTTCCTCGTCTTTGAATCGATCCTCGAAATTGGATGAACTCCTCTTTTCCAATAAGCTAGTTATAGCTACCAAGGACACCTCGGACACCAACTCTTCCTTGTGTAAATTAGTTATGGAACATCCAATAACTAACCCTTACCGATTGAACAACCACGAAACGTTCGTGATTTAGAACTCCGGCAACTTTGCGTTCTAGAAGAGCCTAGCTCGAACCAATGCCCTCAACCGCGTGGGACATTTAAATCCAGTTACTACTTCCCTTGACGGAACCAAACAGCAATCTCCACTTGGCACGCCAATGTGTTCACAGAAAACTGATTGGAAACGTTCATTTTGGAATTCCAACTGTACGTCTAACCACACTAAATCAAACGACGTCTTTTTTGACTTAACGTTGATCTGACTCTATGAGCTGACAAAATCATACTCTTAATCCGGAGAAGTAATAAGTACTAGAGTTTTAGGAGTTAAATGGCTCGGGTTCGTAACTCACAGGTTTTGACGAGGCTAATTTCGGCCTAAAGCTAAAAATGGTTTAGTTGGCCGAGGTTCGGGGCATGTTGGTATTTGATAAATTAAATAAGGTGGAAAGGGTTAAAAGATGGGTGATGTGATTGAGTATGGGGGGTGGAAAAAATATATATTAAAGTGGGGTGGTTGAAAAAGGGAATTTGAAAAAAAAAAAAAAAGGAGTTGTAAATGGAAAGTAGTAACAAGCTGGAAGTTTTAGGAATTGAAAGTTAAAGAAACTAAAGCCAATAAATAAGTTTGTGAAAAGTTGAAAATAAAGGTGAAATGGATGGTAGGCTACTGGAACTAATAAATTGAAGGAAAACAAACTAAAGAAACAACAAAGGCTACGTGAGAAAGGAGAGAATTGATAGATAAAAGCTTAATATTTTTGATTGATGAATAAATGAACAATACAAGCTCTATTTATACTAGTGGATTTACTAAATTAGGAGCCAACTAGTCATAGGAAATTAAGGAAAAAATATCCCATAATAAAATAAATCCCAAAATAATCTCCCACTAAGTCAAAAATTTCAGCTAATTAATCTTAGGAAAATTCTTCTTTGGCCCTCCTTCTTTGCTTCTTTCTTCAATCTAGCCCAATTGTTTCCTTTTTTTTCTATTTAGCCCCAAATTGCATTCATGCACAAAATTCAATAAATATGGCAAAATTTGTGGTGCATTCTCATAAATTAACCAAAAATCGTCAAAAAAACTGAGGAAATCGGGCCGACGGTCAAGAAACCTCTCGGTTTCTCCCCCTCCGGTAATCGAAAAAAAGGTAAAAAAATGGCTCTTTTTTTATATTTCTTTCCTATATCTATTTCAAAATAATAAAAATAAAAATAAAAATATCACCTTTTTGTATCTGATTTGCTTATATTTCGATTACTTCTCTCTGTTTTTGTATCTGATTTTCTCTGTATTCAATTTCTCTTTAAAAAAAAAAACCTCTTTTAAAATCATTTTTAGGCTTTTTATAGTTGTTTTACACTATTATTTTTTCTATTTTTCTACTGTTTCGTACTACTGTTGCGTGTTGTTACTATTGTCCTTGCAGACGATGGTTGATAGTGGCAGACCTCGGGTGACAAGACCGCTAGCAAATTGGAGCGGCGATGGCCCGGCCTAGGGGATAGGTTTCTGTTTTTGAAAAGATGTTTAGGCTATTGGGCTTGTAACTTTGGCTTAGGGTTTTTTGATTTGGACCATATTGTAAATGAACTGTTATTTTTTATTGAACTTTAATATCTTTCTATTTAATATTTTTCTTGTTTAGTGGGCTAGGAAGAATTGGCCTGTTACAAATATTATTAGTTAAATTAATATAGTTGTTAGTTATTATTTGACATAAAAAGAATTATTAACTGTAAATGTGAAATATGTTACGAAATTGGATAATGTGCATATGAGATTAATGCATGGGGACCAATCAGCAAGACATATAAGAAGAGAAGTGGCATACATGTATACTAATTACTAAGGATTATAGTCATTAGAGCTACTAATACATTATACGATTATAGTTAACCAAAAAAAAAAAAAACAAAGAAGGATTTGTTTCTTCTTTTTTTTTTTTTACGGAAAAGGAAAAATTATATAAGAAGAAGATTTTGACTCTACTGAGAATTAATTATTACCCTGGGTTTGGGTTGCACTTACCCCAGTCAGGTTTTACTTCTCGCTATAATCAGCAGCAGCTAGGGCGTCCAGGAAGACGAGATATGGGTGGTTTTCCATTTGGTCCATGACGAGTAGATACTCCTGGGTGTGCATGCATGTAATGCGAATTTAATGGAAATGATTAAAATAATTAAATTATGTAATACAAGTGTTTAAATTATAAATTTTTTATTTTGAGTACCTAAAATGATTATTTTATTAAAAATTATTAAAAATTTTAAATCACCAATATACACTAATAATAATTATTAAGATGTAAAAAAGATCTTAAAAGAATAAAATGCTCACATGGACAATATACATTTAATAGATTTTTTAAATATATTTATATATATATATATATATATATACCAACTTTTATAGATTAATTGCATATTTAATATAACAAATCAAATAAAATTAATGAAACAAACAAAGAGTAAATTCATAAATAATATTCAATTTATATATACAAAAGTATACAATATTCATAAGAAAACCTTGAGAATTAAAACTTCCAACTTTGCATCAAGGTTGGTTTTCAAAATTTATCGTGGACAAATTGTTCTATCTATTATAGAACACGTCAAAAGATGAACTCAAGGCTGATTTTACACAAGGAGAATCTGTTTAATTCAATGTCAACGTTACAATTAAGGTTGACTTCGGAGTTAATGCTCTTACTTAATTCAATGTAAATTTGCCTAATATTCTCCTCAGCAATGTGGCAGGAGTAGTAATACCCAGAAGAGCAACTTCATTTACATCAGAACTCTTTCTTTTCTTATCTGAAAATATAAAATTACCTTTACAAAATTTAGGTGGTTGCGGCTGTATGGTCTAGACATATATCTTGGAGCAAAGCTAGAAAAAGTTTTTATGGGGAACAAATAAAATTTTAATTTTTTATAGTCTATATCTTTATAATTTTTAAAGTATTACATTGAATTTTATAATTTTAATGGGCCAAAATATAATTTTACTTTTACTAATTTAAAATTTTAAAAGAATTTAGAGGGCCTAAATAGTAATTTTTCATTTTAGGTGGCCGAGGCCAATGCCACCTCCCTAGAATCAGCTCTGCTATGTCATCTTGGGAACCTCTGCGTTACATGTGTTTTCGTTACTTCCTTCCTCGTTCATTCTTTCATCACCATCTTCAGCTTTTTAGTCTTCAATAATATTGATAGTTGTTTGAGCATCTTTCCCTATAACTCGATCTTTTACATAAATGGTTGATAATTGCTGGTAAAAAAAAATGTTCAGATTTTCAATTGTGCAGCTTCTTTATGACTCATTGAAAGGAATTTTTTTAGTAATATGTGACTATTATGAAATAACTAAGGAAAAATGAAAAAATGCTATACAAATCTTACAGTTAAGTATATTGTATCTTTGGCAACAATCATTTGTTTAAGCTAATCCCAACCAAAATCACTAGTGTCTTTCCCTCTAAGCATATCATAAATTATTCTCCAATCTTTCTTTTTGATGTCATAATTTTGATTCAAGGTTAAGTTTAGCCTTTAATTTTGCATGGAGTAAACCCAGATTCAACACTAAAAGTTCTGACGTTGTACCATATACAAAATCAATGCATCATCTTGTTCTAGAATCTTTTTCCGTTTGGTTTCTCTAGAATTTGGGGGAAATGTCATTGTTGCTTGTGTATAACCTGACATACTATTAAAAAAATTATGATTTTAAAGCTAAATTTTGATTAACTAATTCATTCACTACCTGATTTTTTTAAAGAAAGACATGGGTGCATTGGAACAAATATATTACATTTTGATTAAGAAAAATAAGAAATAAATTCAAAGTTAATGGAAGAAGTGTCATGATATATATGTCTATTTTTATATAAAGTGAATTTGCTTTAATTCAATTAAAAATTTATCTAGTTTGATAAGGCTAAACTAGCATGAACACATTTTATTAGTGAAACAGCCCGATTTTGGGCCTAGTCAGAATAGTGGTTTCGGGATCACAAATTTGACGAGGAAAAAAATTATTTTTATTATATTTTTATATTCTACAATTTCATGAAATGATTTTGTTAAAATTTCGTTCAAAAATTTCGACGTTTGGGCACTCAAATTAGCCAAAAGGACTAAATTGTAAAAAGTACAAAAATTAAGTTCTACATGTTAGAGGTGTCCAATTGTTATGAAATTTTAAATTGGAGGTCCTTAAATGGTAATCAAACCATTAGTTAAATTGTTGGGCAAAAATGGACATGAGATAAGTGAAATAGATTTTTTTTAAATAAAGAGTTTTTTGGTAATTTGGTAATTAAAAAGAATTAAAAAGACAAAACAGGCCAAATTCTTGTCCATCATCAAGCTATGGTCGAATTTCACAAAGGGAAACCATACTAGGGTTTCTTCACTTTCTCAAGCTAATAGTAAGTGCATCCAAGCCCCGTTTTTAATTCATGTTAGGGTTCATATTTGGAAAAATACCCATTGGTGAAATACTTTTATTTTGATGTTTTATGGTAGAATATGAAGATTGAAGTCATGTTAAACAACTTTTGCTAGGTGATTTTAAGTGAAAACGAGTAAAACGACATAATCGGTAAAAATACCTAATGTTCATAAGTAAGTGTTAGAGTGGGAATTTGATGTTGCCATAGAAGAGAAAAATGTTCAGCATATCATAAAACATAAGAATAAGGGATGAAGTTTAATTTTCGAGCTTTGGGGAAAAAGTATAAATATGCAAAACTTTAGGGCAAAATCATAATTTTGCCAATGTTCGAGTCAAGGACTATTTTGATGAATGTGTGTATTAAATAAACTAAATTTTGTATTATAGATCAAGAGGAATGAAATTCAGAGTTAGACTGGGGAAAGAAAAAGGTTGAGGACTAAGTTGCTAAATTTGATTATATTTTGTACTGAGGTAAGTTTACGGTAAATAAATGCAATATTTCAATAATTATTATTAATGATGTTAATTTTCCAGCAATTATTTACTTATTTCATGAGTTTATTTAATGTTGACTCAAGTATGAGATGAGAGAGAATCAATGTTAAAAAAGTCCCGTTGAAACATTAGGAATGTATCGGATACATATGTCATGACATTTGGGGAATGAAATACCATGTAAGACCATGTCTGGCACATGGCATTGGCATTATTGAGATTAAGAGAGGTCCCATATAAGACCATGTCTGGGACAGTTGGCATCGAGATAAGAGGTCTTCCGTAAGACCATGTCTGGGACATGACATGGGCAACTATATAAGAACTACCATGTAAGACCATATTTGGGATATAACATTGGCAGTACAGGAAACATCCCATGTAAGACCATGTCTGGGACATGGCTTTGGCATGTTATTATCAGACAGGAGACCCAAGTATCCTTAGTATTCCAAGTGGTTCAACGGGCTAGTAAAGAGACTATGTTACATGAAAGTTCAGGTAAAAGTATAATAAACAGATTCAGATGAGTTATAAGAGTTATGAATATCTCAATTATTAGTTGAGAAAAGAATTTCAGCAAGGGAAGAGTAAGTTATAATCATGAGTTATTTAAGTAAGCAAGTAAGTAAACAAGTAAGAGACTAAGTAAATAAGAAAGTAAAGATCATGATACTTGAAGATAATTTATGAGTATAATTATTTATGATAAATGTTGTTATTTATTTGTTTTATGCTTACTCTCTTTATTTTTCTTTTTCTTTTTATAGTATCGCCAAGCTAATTCGGGGATCATAAGGATGTTAGAGATCGTTTTGCACTATCAACAAACCATCTTGGTATTTTGGTGATTTGAAACGTTTTACGTTATGGCATGTGTAGGAACTTAGTCATTTTGTGTTCCTTCTTATGAAATGACTAATGAATAGCGTGTAAATATTCGATAATGATTAGCTATTGAAATAGCTATTTAAGAACATGTTTTGGTGTAGTGTATGCCTAAATGATGGTTAACACAAAGAAATTATAAAAGAGTAAAAATTTGCAATGGAATAGTTTTTGGACAGTAGAATTGACATGAATTTGAAAAATCACCAAAGGTAGTAGAAATGGAATTAGAGAGTGAATGAGATATAGAATTAAATCTTATCGAGTATATTTTCACATGAAAGAAACGGTGTAGGCAAAGGAATTTTACATTATGAGATATTTGAATCTTAGTGAGAGAGGGTCAAAATAGTTCTTAAAGTCCCCCGTTCTGACTTTAGGAAATCATTAAAAATTGTACAGAAGAAATTATGAGTTATAATTTATATTTCTAGATTCCTTAGTGAGTCTATTTTCAATAAAAACAAGTGGAAGCACCATATGAAGTTTGTACAATGAGATAATTGATTTTTAGTGAACAGAGATCAGAACCATTGGACAGTGAAATAGGGGAGATTTAACGAATAAACTGTACTATTTGGCTGAACTAAAAATTCTAAAAATTTTATGGTAAGAAGATATATGAGTCTAATTTTAGAAAAAATTTACAAATCTAAATTTTGAGTTTCATAACTTGAGTTATAATTACATTAGTGACCATCTCGCAGGTGGACAGTTTTATTGTAAATAGTGAAATAAAATATTTTGATTTGTTTAAGTATTTGGAAAATTTTTATTGTTCCCGATTTGGACCCGAATCGATTTTGTTGTGTGTTTTAGGGTCTCGAGGGTTCTTTTTGGGGACATTTTGATTGAATGTGAGTGAATTAATTTTAAAAGAAATTTTTTATGCTCCTAACTAGTAAGTTAAGTCAGGTAACGCCTCGTGCTCGACTCCGGCAACAGTCTCGGGTAAAGGGTGTTACATTTGTTGGTCTCAGAGCAAAGGTTTAGTTAGTTTTTGAAATATTCAATATGAATAAGAGTCTAGCTATACAAGCCATACTTGTATTTTAATAGTGTGATGACTCTTGACGATTTTAAAATGTTTTTTTTATAGTTATGGATCCCAAACGAGCTGGTACAGATGATGTAGAGAGTAATGCCCCTATTCTCGTAGAAGGGACAGTGCCACCAGATAGTAGTGAAAGACCGTTACAGTTAGTCAGGGAGAAAGGGCTCAAGAAGCCTTCTTCCAAGCTACGAATGAATGGTTTGCCAAGTTCGTTCGTACGAATCCTACTGTTAGACCTCCACCCCTTATGATTCTTCAAACCCCCATGTAAGTCCTCCAATGATAGGTACAATTATAAGAGAAAGACCACCAGTTGGTAAGATCAGAAAACAAGGGGCTGAAGAGTTTCAGGCTACTAAAGATTATGATACAGAGAGAGCAGATTTTGGCTCGAGAATACTATCAGAGTCTTTGATGAGTTATCCTGTACACCTGAGGAATGCATGAAGTGTGTTGTCTCACTCCTTAAAGATTCGACCTATCATTGGTGGAAGACTCTTGTGTTAGTTGTACCGAGCGAGAGAGTTGCTTGGGATTTCTTTCAGGAGGAATTTCGTAAAAAGTATACCAGTCAGAGGTTTATTGACCAGAAAATAAAAGAGTTCCTTGAGTTAAAGTAGGGTAAGATGACTGTAACCGAGTATGAATGTGAATTTGTCAGACTCAGCAAGTATGCTCAAGAGTGTTTATCTACAGAGGTTATCATGTGCAAAAGATTTGAGGATGGGCTCAATGATGATATCCGACTATCAGTTGGTGTTCTAAAGATAAAAGAGTTTGTTGTTCTAGTTGACAGAGCCTGTAAGGCAGAGGAGTTGTTAAAAGAAAAAGAAAAGGGCAAAGCTGAAATTGTAGTTCAAGACACTAAGAAAAGGTAGATGAGCAGATCAATTCAGTCTACATCCAAGAGGCCTAGAGAGTTCTTTATTAGATCAAATTTTTTAGCCGAGTATACTAGCCGAAACAGAGGTAGAAGATTTGTGGGTTCAAGAGCTCAGACTACTACAGACGCAAGTGTAGGTAGTACTCAACCACCTAGACCAGAGTATGCTCAATGTGGCAGACGTCATCTTGGTGAGTACCGAGAAAATGAAAATGCTTGTTTCAAATGTGGTGCACTAGATCATTTTATTGGAGATTGTCCCGAAACAGTTAAAAGAGAAGTAATACCGAGTGCAAGATCGGGAAATGCTCCCACTAGAGGCAGACCACAAAGGAATCTGGGAGTTGGAGCAAGTAACAGCGGTACATCCAAAGACTCAGCAGCTATTCGTGCTCACGAAGAGGCATCTTCCCCCGATATAATTACGGGTACATTTTCTCTCTATGATATTAGTGTTATTGCTTTGATTGATCCGGGTTCGACTCATTCCTATGTTTGCATGAGATTGATGCCTAGTATAAACATGCCCATAGAATCTACAAATTTGTGATTAAAGTATCGAATCCATTAGGCCAGTTTGTGTTAGTAGACAAAGTATGTAAAAGTTGCCCTTTGATGATTGGAGGTCACTGTTTTCCGGTCGATCTTATGCTATTGCCATTTGATGAGTTTCATGTGATTCTTGGTATGGATTGGTTGACTGCCCATGATGTGACAGTGAATTGCAGAAAGAAATACATTGAGTTGAAATGCAAAAACTGTGATATTATTCGGGTTAATTTAGATGAGTCAGATAGTTCTCTTGCCATGATTTCGGTCATATCTAATCAGAAATGTTTGAGAAAAGGGTATGAAGCTTATCTTGCTTTTGTATTGAATACTAAAGATCTAGAGTTGAAAATTGAATCAGTGCCAGTAGTTTGTGAGTTCTCCGATGTGTTTCCGGATGAATTACTAGGTTTACCTCCTATTAGAGAAGTTAAGTTTGGTATTGAGTTGGTTCCAAGTACCACTCCCATTTCTATTGCTCCTTATAGAATGACCCCATTGGAATTGAAATAATTGAAAGCTCAGTTGTAGGAATTAACTGATAAAGGTTTTGTAAGGCCTAGTTGTTCTCCGTGGGGTGCACCAGTGATTTTTGTGAAAAAGAAAGACAGTTCAATGAGGTTGTGTATAGATTATCGACAGCTTAAAAAGGTAACAATAAAGAATAAATATCCACTACCTAGAATTGATGATCTGTTTGACCAATTGAAAGGAGCCACTGTGTTCTCCAATATAGATTTGAGATCCAGTTATTATTAGTTGCGGGTTAAAGAGTTAGATGTTCTGAAGACTGCTTTTCGGACTAGGTATGGTCACTATGAGTTTCTTGTGATGCCATTTAGCTTGACTAATGCTCCTGCCATATTCATGGATTTAATTAACCGAATCTTTTGATCGTACTTGGACAAGTTTGTAGTTGTGTTTATTGATGATATTTTGATTTATTCTCCTGATGAGATTGAACATGCCGAACATTTGAGAACAGTTTTACAGATTTTGAGAGATAATCAGTTGTATGCCAAGTTTAGCAAAAGTGAGTTCTGGCTTCGAGAAGCCAGATTCCTTAGACACATTGTCTCAGGTGATGGTATTAAAGTTGATCCGAGTAAAATTTCAGCAATTGTTGAATGGAAACCACCCAGAAATGTGTCAGAGGTTAGAAGTTTTCTTGGATTAGCTGGGTATTATAGACGATTTGTAGAGGGATTTTCTATGATAGCTACCCCGTTGACAAGGTTGTTGCAAAAGATGTCAAGTTTGAATGGACTGAGAAGTGTCAGCAGAGTTTTGACAAGTGAAAGGCATTATTGACTGAAGCTCCTATTTTAGTATAGCCAGGATCGGGTACAGAATTTATGATTTACAGTGATTCATCCTTGAATGGATTGGATTGTGTGATTATGCAGGAAGGTAAAGTAATAGCATATGCTTCCAAACAATTAAAACCACATGAGAAAAACTACCCGACGTATGATTTAGAGCTAGCTACCATTGTATTTGCGTTGAAGATCTGGAGACATTACTTGTACGGTGAGAAGTGCCGAATATTCACTGACCATAAAAGCTTGAAATACTTGATGACTCAAAAAGATTTGAACTTGAGGCAAAGAAGATGGCTAGAGTTGATTAAAGATTATGAGCTAGTGATCGATTATCACCCGGGTAAGGCAAAACTTGTTGTTGATGTCTTGAGTAGAAAGTCTTTATTTACATTGAGAGCTTTGAATACTAGTTTGGTTTTATCATATGATGGTTCTCTTTTAGCTGAGTTGAGAGCTAAACTGATGTTTCTTAAAGAAATTTGTAAAGCTTAGAAAGATGATAGTGAGTTGCAAGCTAAAAGAGCTCAGTGCGAGTCAAATGTTGAGTCTGATTTTTAGATCGGTTCTGATGGTTGTTTGATGTTCAAAAATCAAATATGTGTATCAAAGAATGATGAGCTTATTCAAAAGATCTTACAGGAAGCACACAACAGTTCTTTGTCTATTCACCCAAGTAGTACAAAGATGTATAATGATTCGAAAAAAATGTACTGGTGGGCAGGAATAAAAAGAGATATTTTAGAATTTGTTTCTAGATGCTTGATTTGTCAGCAATTAAAGGCTGAACATCAGGTACCTTCAGGTTTATTGCAGCCTGTGTTAGTCCCTAAGTGGAAATAGGACTAAGTGACCATTGATTTTGTGACAGGGTTGCCGTTAACACCGAGAAAGAAAGATGCAGTATGGGTTGTGATTGATAAGCTAATGAAGTCAACTCATTTTATTCTAGTTCATATGGATTATTCACTTGAGAAGTTGGCCAAGTTGTATATTTCAGAGATAGTCAGACAACATGGAATACCTTTATCAATTATCTCAGATAGAGATTCGAGATTTACTTCCCAGTTTTGGAAGACATTACAGGAAGCTTTAGGCAGAAGTTGAGTTTTAGTACAGCTTTCCATCCTCATAATGATGTTCAGTCAGAGAGAGTCATTTAGGTACTTGAGAATATGATCAGATGTTGTGTTTTAGAATTTCAAGGTAGTTGGGAGAAATATTTGTCGTTGGTAGAGTTTGCCTATGATAATAGTTATCAGTCGAGTTTGAGGATGGCTCCTTATGAAGCTTTGTATAGACGTAAGTTTCGTATGCCTTTGTATTGGACAGAGCTTAAGGAAAATCAGATTTATTGGGTTGATTTAGTCAAAGAAACAGAAGAGAAAGTAAAAGTCATTAGAGATTGCTTCAGATAGACAGAAATCCTATGCAGATTTAAAAAGAAAAGAGATTGAGTTTCAGGTTGGTGATAGGGTATTTTTGAAAGTATCCCCGTGGAAGAAAGTTCTTAGATTTGGCAAGAAAAGCAAACTAAGTCCACGTTTTATTGGACCGTTCAAAGTGACTAAAAGAGTTGGGCCCTGATCATATCGGTTAGCTTTGCCGACTAAGTTAGAGAAGATTCATGATGTATTCCATGTGTCTATGTTACTCCGTTATCGTTGAGATCCGTCATATGTGATTTCTCTGATAGAGGTTGAGATTTAGCTACACATGACTTATGGTAAAGAACCGGTAAAGATTTTAGCTCGATAGACCAAGCAACTAAAAAACAAAAGTATTGCACTTGTGAAAGTATTACGGAATAGGCATGGGATAGACGAGGCTACATGGGAGCCCAAAGAGGCCATGTGAAAATAGTACCCAAATCTCTTCGCAGGTAAGATTTTCGGGGACGAAAATCCCTAAAGGGGAAAAATGTAACAACCCAATTTTGGGCCTAGTCAAAATAGTGGTTTCGGGACCACAAATCTAATAAGAAAAAAATTATTTTTATTATATTTTTATGGTCTACAATTTCACGAAATGATTTTTTGAAAATTTCGTTTGAAAATTTCAGCATTTGGGCACTCAATTTAGCCAAAACGACTAAATTGTAAAAAGTACAAAAATTGAGTTCTACATGTTAGAGGTGTCCAATTGTTATGAAATTTTAAGTTGGAGGTCCTTAAATGGCAATTAGACCATTGGTTAAATTGTTGGGCAAAAATGGATATGAGATGACATGAGATAAGTGAAATAGGATACTTTTTAAATGAAGGGCTTTTTGGTAATTTGGTAATTAAAATAAATTAAAAAGACAAAACAAGCCAAATTCTTGTCCATCTTCAAGCTATGGCCAAATTTCACAAGGGGTAACCATATCTAGGGTTTCTTCACTTTCTCAAGCTCATAGTAAGTGCATCCAATCCCTATTTTTTTTTTTTTTTACGTTTTTTGAGTTCTCGTAGCTCGGCTACCATTAATTCATGTTAAGGTTCATATTTGGAAAAACACCCATAGGTGAAATGTGTTTATTTTGATGTTTTATGGTAGAATATGAAGATTGAAATTATGTTAAACAACTTTTGCTAGGCGATTTTAAGTGAAAATGAGTAAGACGACACAATCGGTAAAAATACCTAATGTTCATAAGTGAGTGTTAGAGTGAGAATTTGATGTTGCCATAGAAGAGAAAAATGTTCAGCATGTCATAAAACATAATAATAAGGGATGAAGTTTAATTTCTGAGATTTGGGGAAAAGTGTAAATATGCAAAAGTTTAGGGGCAAAATCATAATTTTACCAAAGTTATAGTCAAGGACTATTTTGATGAATGTGAGTATTAAATAAGCTAGATTTCGTATTATAGATCAAGTGGAACGAAATTCGGAGTTAGACCGGGGAAACAAAAAGGTTGAGGACTAAGTTACTAGATTTGATCGTATTTTGTACCGAGGTAAGTTTACGGTAAATAAATGCAATATTTCAATAATTATTATTTATGATGTTAATTTTCCAGTAATTATTTACTTCTTTCATGAGTTTATTTAATGTTGACTCGAGTATGAGATGAGGAGAATCAATGTTAAAAAGTCCCGTTGAAACATTAGAAATGTATCGGATACAAATCTCATTACATTTAGGGAATGAGATCCCGTGTAAGACCCTGTCTGGGATATGGCATGGGCATTATTGAGATTATGAGAGGTCCCATGTAAGACCATGTCTAAGACATGGCGTTGGCACCGAGATGAGAGCTCCCCCGTAAGATTATGTCTGGGACATGACATGGGCACCTGTATGAGAACTCCCATGTAAGAACATCTTTGATATATGACATTGGCAGTACAGGAAACATCCCATGTAAGACCATGTTTGGGACATGGCTTTGGCATGTTATTATCAGATAGGAGACCCGAGTATCCTTAGTATTCCTAGTGGTTCAACAGGCTAGTAAAGAGATTATGTTACATGAGAGTTCAGGTAAAAGCATAATAAACAGATTCAGGTGAGTTATAACAGTTATGAATATCTCAATTATCAGTTGAGAAAAGAATTTTAGCAAGGGAGGAGTAAGTTATAATCATGATTTATTTAAGTAAGCAAGTAAGTAAACAAGAGAGTAAGAAAAGAAGAAAGTAAAGATCATGATACTTGAAGATAATTTATGAGTATAATTATTTATGATAAATGTTGTTATTTATTTGCTTGTAAACTTACTAAGCTTTATGCTTACTCTCTTTATTTTCCTTTTTCTTTTATAGTATTTCCAAGCTAATTCGGGGATCATACGAACGTCGGAGATCGTTTCACACTATCAACAGGCCATCTTAGTATTTTGGTTATTTGAAACGTTTTAAGTTATGGCATGTATAGGGACTTAGTCATTTTGTGTGTGTCCTTATGAAATGGCTAATGAATAGCGTGTAAATATTTGATAATGATTAGCTATAGAAATGGCTATTTAAGAACATTTTTTGGTGTAGTGTATGCCTAAATGATGGTTAACACAAAGAAATTATATAAGAGTAAAAATTTGCAATGGAACAGTTTTTGGACAGTAACACTAATGTGATTTTGAAAAATCACAAAGGATAGTAAGTATGGAATTAGAGAGTGAATGAGATATATAATTAAAGCTTATCGAGTCTATTTTCACATGAAAGAAACGATGTAGGCAAAGCAATTTTATATTATGAGATATTTGAATTTTAATGAGACAGGGTCAAAATGGTTTTTGAAGTCTCCTGTTCAAAATTTAGAAAATCATTAAAAATTGTGCAGAGTTCTAATTTATATTTCTAGACTCGTTAGTGAGTCTATTTTTAATAGAAACAAGTGGAAGCACCATATGAATTTTGTACAATGAGATAATTGATTTTTAGTGAATAGAGGTCAGAACCATCGGACAGTGAAATAGGGGAGAATTTAACGAATAAACAGTACTATTTGGCTGAACCAAAAATTCTGGAAATTTTATGGTAAGAAAATATATGAGTTTAGTCTCAGGGAAAATTTGTGGATCTAGATTTTGAGTTTTATAACTAATGTTATAATTAAATTAGTGATCGTCGTGCAGGTGGACAGTTTTATTGTAAATAAAGAAATAAACTATTTTGATTTGTTTAAATATTTGGAAAATTTTTAATGTTCCTAGTTTGGACCAGAATCGATTTCATTGTGTGTTTTAGGGTCTGAGGGTTCTTTTTATGGACATATTGATTGAATGTGATCGAATTAATTTTAAAAGCAACTTTTTGTGCTCCGAACTAGTAAGTTAAGTCAGGTAATGCCTCGTGCTCGACTCCAGCAACGGTCTCTGGTAAGGGGTGTTACAATTAATTTAACCAATGTTATCAAGTATATCAATTGTTTGAAAGTATTCGTAATCTTATAATTATTAACTTCTCTGATATGATATTTCTATATTAGAAAATTCTAAAATTTTCCATTCATTTTTATCTTGGTGATTATTACTTTTATTAAAATCTAAGAGAGATGTAGGGAAGATGAATCTTTATGTGATGGGATAGGGATAAACCCTTTAATGTCATGAGTGGTTGCAATTTACACAAGTCACATGAGCCTATGGGTAGCATTTAGCAAAACAATTTATATGCCAACAATCTAAATTTAAGCAAGATAGTGTTGTTTCACAGGTTTGCACTTGGATGATACTTGCAATGTTACATTGACTAGTATTGCAGCATAGAAGTTGTGAATAGTCTTTTGTCTAATCCATATAGACTATCCAAAAAAACAAAAAAACAAGAGGACATTGATACAATTTATTTTTTTCATGCATATCTTTTATCATATCCTTATATACATGACTCAAGTAACAAACTCAATCAAATTTTAGCTTCCTACTCCTACTAACAAGCGAACAACTAAAAAGCTAACAATCTCCCTAAGACTTACTTATGTTAATGATAAAAAGACTTTGCAGCCCTTGAGACACTAACATTCTCCTCCAAACTCAAGTGCTGCAGAGACTGAGTTTGTTCCTAAGAAACTCAAATCGACTAACATGGAAAGACTTAGGAAAAATATCCACCATCTGGTCCTCTGATCTGCAATAAACCAATTTCTTCAACTTTTTCTGCATTCATTTTCTACGAATTTCTTCTCAACTAGTGCAACTTCAAGAGATGCCTCCAGTTGTTTCCTAGCTTGCAATTCCATTGTTAGATCTTCTACGTCAAATTTTCAAAATTCAAAGTCATCACCAGGTGCTCCAATAAAGTCATGAGAGTGGTCAGAGTCTTTCCTCCAAGGTCTTGTATTGTCACTATAATTACGATTAACACCATTTATGGCTTGATTAACATATCTTCTCACGACAAAGTATTCTTTCTTCAATTTTGCATTTTACACTAAAAGCCTAGTGACCTCATCAATTAAATTCTTAAACTCAATAGCAGTTGCAGATACAAATTCTTTCGCATATGAAGCTTCTTCAGTTAGTTTTTCATTTTGGAAACATAACCCACTATTCACCTCTGAAAGTTGCACCTGTTGTAGTTTTAGTTTTTCATTATCGATCTCTTGAGATTGAAATCTTTTTGTAGCTCATCAACATATTCTTCAAATATTCTATGAGCAGAAGATGATAGTTTATCATTATAGAGAGATGGCAACTACTGCTCCAAGAGAGTTACTTTTCCTTGCAATTCCTTTTTCTCAAAACACTTGTTTTCTAGTTGTTTTTGCAGGATACGACTATCTGCTAATCTTATCTCAAACTTAAAATACTTTTCATTAGATTGTGTCATCAATTTCATAACCGTCCACCGCATTTCAACAAATGATGCATTAGAAATTGAAGCTTCCCTACTCTCAATTATGTGTTGCTCTAAATCTCTCATTTGATTCCTTTTTCTTAAATCTCTTTTTCCAAAATTTGAAGCAAGGATTTCGAGCTATTAGGATCATTTACAAACTGGTCAAATAGGCATTTTAGGTACTAGAGCTAAATGAAAACTCTCCAGCAAGAACTTAAGTTGCCTAGCAAGAAAGTCCATTTGATATGATGACATTCCTCCCTAGCACTAGGATGCCACTTGCTCCTCCTTGAGTGGATTCAATGAGAAACTCATCTTCCACATTTTGATCCTAAACAATTCATTGAAACTAGAGTCAAGGATCAAACACCTTCCCTCTTCAAACATCACTTTAAATCCCTTCTCTACCAAATACCCCACCCTCAACAAGTTTTGATTGATCTCAAGTACAAATAGAACATATGAGATCAACTTAGTTCCAGCATAGCTCTCTATTGCCATTGTGCCTTTTTCATTCACTTCTGGGTATTCTCTATTTCCTATCTTACTCTTGACTTCAATGACATGTCGAGGTCTTTAAAAAACTTTTCATCACAAGCATTGTGATTGGTGTAACCACTATCAAGTAACTAACTGTCACATGAAGTGCTTAATGAGAAGTAAGAGATAACAAATGATAGGTCCTCTTCTTCTTTAACTGCAGTATGTGCTCCACCTTGTTGTTAATTTCTTGGTTACTTGCAGAACCTCTCAATGTGCCTTATCAAGTTGCATATTCTTCACTTCACATATGGCCTTCTTCAACACTTGAAATGGAGATGATTCTATTTTGCACAACACTTACATGAAGAATACTTGTCAGAATTTCTAGCACCACTACCTGCAGTAATAGTTTTTAAACCACTATTGCCAACACTTTTCTTTTCTTTCCATTTCTGGTCCTTTCCTCCTTTACCCTACTTCATCTTTGCCTTCAATGCTCCTTCAATGCTTTTTTCTTGCCTCATTAACCTCCTCTACTTCTATGCTTGTAAAGCACTGATCAACTCCACTACTCTCAATTGATTCAAGTCTTTGGTGTTCTCTAAAGAAGAAATTGTTGCTTTATACTTCTTAGGCAAAGAAACTGATTTTTTTCTCTAGTCTACAATAAGAGAGATCAGTCCTGAGAACCCTTACCTTGTTGTCAATATCTATTAGCTTGCCCGAGATATTCTTTGATTGACTCAAACTCCTGCATCTATAGCCTATCGAATTCTCTAATCAAGTTCAAAAACTTTATGCTCTTAATCCTCAAATCTCATTGATACTCAGCCTTGATGTAGTCCCATTTCTCCTTTGTTGATCCAAAAGCCATAATTTTATTAAATATGGCTTGTGAAACTGAAGCATAAAGACAAGCCTTTGCCTTCCTAGTGGTTCTCTGCTTGTGCAGTTTGATCTGGTTCATAGTTGGATTGTTGGGAAGTAGAGTCACCTCATATTCTTCCTTGATAGCTTCCCAATAATCACAACCCTTTATATATGCTTGTCTTGTGATAGGTCATGTTTGATAGTTCCCTCCATCAAACACACGTAGGGCTAAGACAGACAGGTTGCTTGAACCAGATTCTATTTTTCTCAATTCCTCACAAGTGTATCTCTCGAATTTTCTCTCAAAATTCTCACAGAGCTTATCTCACAAGTCCTTCAAGAAAAGGAGCTCTCGATACCACTATTGATTTAGTAAAGAACTAACTGAAGCATAGAAAGTAAGCCTATGGAAGGATGATAAAATTCATTAACCAAGCAATCCTTAATACATGACTAAAGTAACAAACTCAACCAAATTTTAACTTCCTACTCCTACTAACAAGTTACCAACTAACAAGATAACAATCTCTCTAGGACTTAGTCATCTTAATGATAAATCTGGTTTGAAAACTACCATTTCTCAAACTTAAAGGGTGTAATTAACAAATTTAATAAGATTGGATATAACAACTACGATATTGGGAAGTTTAATAACATTTTTTGTGGTTATTGGGATAGAATTTTATTAACAAGAAAATAGATACAAAAACAAAGGTGAGGGCAACAAAAACCACCTTGAACCCGCTCCCGTTAAATCAAATGGAGCACAAAAACATAAAAAGTCCCTAAAAGTAGAAAAAACAACAATGATAACACAACATCATAGGAAATAACCAGCCCAAGGAAAAACAAGAAATAACTCACTTGCAACAATTCACACCCAATGTTATAGCTTTTTCGAGCAAATTACGTTAACGGTGCTACAAGAGAGCAAGAATGATTACAAAGTAAATAAAACACTGAAATGAATAGAAAACTAATTTTTTTATATCCCAATAAGCTTATCATTTGTTCCTTATATACAAAGTTCATATTAAGTGCTTCTTAACTACTTCTAAAACTAACTAACCATATTAACAATTATTAACTATATTTACAAATTCTACACTCCCCCTCAAGTTGAAGGATGAAAACAAGTCTCTCATCCCCAACTTGGTAACTAAAATGCTCATGTTGTTGAACATCAAGACCTTTCGTTAGGACATCTATCAGTTTTTCTTTAGTCAATACATGTTCAGTTTGAAGAAATCCTCTTTGTATTTCTCTCTTACAAAGTGGCAATCAATCTTTATATGCTTTGTCATCTCATAAAATACAAGATTGTTTGCTATTTGAATTGTTGCTTTGTTGTCATAAAACAGTGTAGTTGATTCTTTTCTTTTAAAACCAAGCTCATTTAGTAGACCACTTAACCAAACTATCTCCGCAATGGTTGAGGCCATGCTTCTATATTCCACCTCCGCTAATGACCTTGAGATGCTATTCAATTTTTTCAATTTCCATGAGATCAATGAATCTCCCAATTTATACAATATCATATTACAAATTTTTGTGACATTGGACATGATGCCCAATCAAAATCTCAATATGCTACCAATTGTGAAGAACCTTTTGCTAGGAAAAATAAACCTCTTCCTAGATCATTTTTCACATAGCGTATAATTTGACATGTTGCATCGTAGTGTGATTTATTGGGATGTTGCATAAAATAAAGCTATATTTGGCCTTGTGTGAGTCAAATACAACAACCTTCCAATGAGTCGTTGCTACAATTGCACATCTGCTAGAACTTTATCATCTTGATTAACTTATATTGTTTCATCATACTCAAAAGAAGTTCACTTCAGATTTTTCTCCAAAGGGGTAGCAACCACTTTCCCTCCTATGAGTGCCATGTTTGAAATTAACTCAATAGATTCAATATTATCCCATCTTTTTACCAAAAAATTTGAATGCCAAGAAAATACTTAAGATCCTATAAATTCTTCATCTTGAAACCGTGATGCAACACTTTTTTCAATTTACAAATAATACCATCATCGTTTCCAATTATTAATAAATCATCGGAATATATAAGCATTATGACAATCTGATTCCCAACCTTTTTAGTAAACAATGAATAATCATGCTTGCGTTGTGAATATCTATTGAGTAGAAGAGCTTGCGTAAGCTTCATGACCGATTGTCTCGAAGCTGTCTTTAGAACGTAGAGAGATTTTTGCAATCGACAAACCTGTGTCTCCTTCTGAGTGCGAAAACTGAGAGGAAGCATCATGTACACCTCTTTATGTAAGTCCCCTTGTAAAAAGGCACTATAGACATCCATTTGAAATAATGACCCGCCTTGTTGAGCTGTAAGAGCAATGATAATACACATCGTGACTTGCTTGGCAACTGGAGAAAAAGTCTCATGATAATCAACACCCTCTTGTTAAGTGAAACCTTGTCCCACAAGATGAGCTTTAAGCTGCTCAACCAAGCCATCAGAATTATATTTCACCTTGAAGACCCATTTGTAACCAATGGGTGTTGTACAAGGGGTATATGAACAACATCCCAAGTGACATTTGATTCTAATGCATGAAGCTCTTGCACCGTAGCTTCAACTCAACGATGATCTTTAATTACCTCAGCATAAGTTCAAGGTTCAAGGATTTGAGAAATAAAAGAAATAAAATATTGGGTGTGAGAAGATAAATGATGGTAAGTAAGAGAAGAAGAAAAGGGGTAGTGACATGTCATGAGTGAAGAGAATGAAGGTGATTGGGAGTAGTAAACATAATCTTGCATCCAAGGTGGAGGCTTAGAAGATCAGGTAGTACAATGCAAATTAACTGTGGAAGGGATGGAAGGATTAGGGAAAGATATAACAAGAATAATCTGGAAGCTATAGGTGAAAGGTTAGTATGGGCATGTGAAGAAGGTGTAGTTGGTGAAGAGTTAAGTGGCAAGGTGCTAGGGTAGAAAGGTATTAGAACACGATTTATGGGATCACAAGTCAAAGGCGTGGTAGAATGGGAAGGTAAAGAGAAAATAGGTGAGACGGTGGTGTTAGGAGATGCCAAAGTAAGGAATTCAACATCGAAACAAGGGTGAGATATGTCAGATGGAAATAAAGATTGATGTGATAAATCAATTTTAAAGGGGAAGACATCTTCATAGAAAAGGACATTCCTATTGACAAAAAAGATTTAGTAGCAAGATTATATAAAATACAATCTTTTTGAAACAGATGAATATCTTATAAAAAATGAAGGTAAAGATCGATGAGCAATTTTATCTTAAATGGTGTGTTTTTTAGCATAAGAAAGGCACCCAAAAACCCGTAAATGAGATAAAAAAAAAGGTGGTTTATGATATAACATCTTAAAATGGATCTTCCAATTTAAAACTAAAGTAGGCAATCAATTCACCAAGTAACTAGTTGCCAAAAACACACTCCTCAAAATTTAGTGGGAACATTGGATTGAAATTTAATAGCCTGAGCAATATCTAACAAATGTCGCTGCTTATGCTCAACAACGCCACTTTATTGTAGTGTTTGAACACAAGAACTATGGTGAATAATTCCCATGGAAGAAAATAAAGGGTTACACTTAGATTTAAAAACTCGGTGCCATTATCATTGCAAAAAGTTTTAATGAGCAAAGAAAATTGAGTGTGAAAAAGGGTAAAATTTGTTTTAAAAGAACAGCGGTATCACTTTTAAGTTTGAGAAGGAAAAGCCATGTCATTCTCAAAAAATCATCAACAATGATTAAAAAAATGATGCCTTGAATGTGTTGGTATTTTATAAGGACCCCGTAAATCGAGATGTACTAAATCAAAAGGTGCAGTTGCTCGTGAATTACTAGCAGTAAAGGGAAGCTTGTCTATTTAGCCAAAGGACAAATATGATAATGAGAAATACAGCTATTATTTGAAGTATTACTAGGCAAAGAATTCAACTTATTGAGTTTGGAAATCAAAATATGCGCAAGACGAGCATGCCAAATGAATGAAGAATTGTGTGTAGCCAAGGAAGAAACCAGTGTTGGAACAAAATTGACTTGCTGTAGAGAAGATGGTGGCAAGAGGATGTAGAGACCATGTTGCTCCTTACCAGTCGCCTTCACCTGTCCATTGCAGAGGTCCCGAATAAGACAAAAGTAAAAATTATTAGTTATCAATCAGATTTTCTCCAAGTTTTAGTTTAATCAAAATTTTGACAGCTTGTATGGCACAGCAAAGAGAAACAAAAATGCCCGGGTCAACTAAAAAAGCCTTTGTAAGGGCGATTAATGCTTAGATGTAATTGTATATCATAATGTGTATGAATTTATAATATGTTTGGATGTATTTATGATTTATCCATAGTATATATGACAGTAGTTGCTCCGACAATGAATGTGACATCTCGTAGCTTTGACTCGACAACCAGGTCAGGTGAGGGGTGTTACATATGTGTTTAAGGACGAAAGCACTTTTGTCTTCAAAAGTTACTTGTTTAATATTACTTATGGTTCTAAAAATACTTTCAACCTAAAAGTAGAGGAGTGGGCAAAATATCAAATATGAAATATATTAATAATGGAATAAATTTTTTAAGGAATTCTTAACATGTTCGTTAAATATCATCAATTATGACCGACATGGTCCATATGCCAATAGTAAGGATTGTGGAGTTCTTTTAGTCACATTAGAGCTCTCAATTGGTCCCATACAATGGCCAAATTTATAATTTAAATTGAAAACTTTATCCACATTTATTTGAAAGGATTAGATCGAAAGTTGGTTGAATTTGCAAGTTTGTTACACATTCTGTTGCAACAAGAGATGAGCAACTAGAAGAGTAAAAAATAAAATAAATACAAGAATTGGCTTTTGATAAGTGATCATCATGACTATATTTTAAGTTTTTTTTTTTTTACTTAGTTTTAGGTTGTTTCCTAAGTGAAGTTTCATGCATATCCCTTTTTAAATGATACCTAATATTAGTCTATACTTATTATGATAATGTTTTTATCATTTTTTATTTTTATAATCTTCAAATAGAATAATTAAAAATAATATATCCAATGATTAAACCATGTTAATAGGAAATAGATATAAGTTTTTTACTTCAAACCTTGAACCATGTTCAGAAGAATTTGATCCCATCTGTGTTTTCAACAATTTCTCAGTGGAAATTAGCCGCTCCTACATATATTTTCTTTTTATTCTCTCTTTGAAAATTTCAAGATGCTGAATTTACCTTAACAATATTTTGTCGCATAATAACTAAAACTAATTTATAATTTATAATGGGAAATATACCAAATTTGTTTAATTTTTCACCTCAAGAATATACATATATTAAATTAGTGGCACATACTCCAAAAGACATATTTGAAGAGTAGTTGAATACATATAAATATTAAAGTTGAAGTCTTTCAAGTTCATAATTCGACATTACAATGATTAAATTTTTAAAACATAATACAAATACATAAATATATCAAAATACACATCTTATAAAATTTTAACATCCTAAATTTATTTAAAATATATAAAATCATTAGAATACAAAATCACAAGTATTCATGACCATTTGCATGACATCGAAGAGCATGTGGAGGACATGGAGTTGGTTTTCCTCTCCCCAGATTTCTATGTATTACTTCATTCTTCTCCTTCACTACAATTTTAACCCTAAATAGTGACACAAAATATTCAATAAAAAAAACACTCAGAAAGAGATCATAATATAAGCAATGAAGAACATGTTTTATTTATAGCTTTAAAATGGTCAAGAGATATCACATTATCACATGTTATATAATGACATGTGTAGCTAGACTCGTACTTGCTATGTTAGCCCGAAAATCGACTAAACTGTAGTTCTAATACCAATAAATGTAACAACCCTAACCCATATCCGTCGCCAAAATAGGGTTACAGAGCATTACCAGAGTTACAGATCAAATACAATTATTTTATATAATTTAACATCCATATTAGAAATTAATCATGTTCAATCATTTTGTCCCTTACATAAGCCCTCGAGGTCCAAAATATGCATTGAAAATAAGTCGGGACTAAACCGGCTACTCAAAGAATTTTATTTTTTATGACGCCTCATCCATTTTTTATCACTTAAGTCCCCCCTTATTTTAATAAACCATTTAGTCACTTTATTATTATAATTAACAAGTTTTGCACCTTTTTCAATTTAGTCTTTCTTAATTAATTAACTGTCGAAACGTTAAAATTCTTTAATGAAACTTTAATACTATCTTAATAACATTCTGTAAATATTTATAAAAATATTTACGGCTTAGTTTATAGAAACGAGATCTCGATATCTCATTTTTTAAAACCGCTTGACCTAGTGTTTTCCACTCGAACCTAATAAATCATTATAAAACATAAATTACCAATCTAAAAATCTTTTTAAAACCCTATTTGACTCGTAAATATTAAATAATAAAATTTATAAACTTACTCGTCAAATTTAGTGGTCTCAAACCACTGTTTTTTACATCACTAAAAATCGAACTAATACATGATTAGTTTTGAAGGGGATTAAAGGTTATATATAACTATATAATGTATTTTTGGTTCTCGTCTCATAAAGCATAAATTTGATGTTTTTCAACTCAGCCGTCCCTACATATATTCCATTTATTTCCTTGGAACATTTCAAGATGCTAAATTCACCTTCATTATATTTTCACATAATAATTAAAACTAATTAATAATTAATAGTGGGAAATATAACAATTTTGTTTAATTATTAACCTCATGGAACATAATCCAAAAGACGTATTTGGAAAATAATTGAACACATATAAATATTAATGTTGAAGTCCTTAAAACTTATAATTAGACATTTCAATGATTAAATGTTTCAAACATAATACAAATATATGAATATATCAAAATGCACATCATATAAAATTTTAACCTCCAAAATTTATTTGAAATATATAAAGCCCATCAGAATACAAAATCACAAGTAATCATGTCTAATAACCATTCATTTGGGTTGCCCTGGTAACACAATTTCCTTTTGGCTATGAACAGTCAGGAGGGCATATCTTAGCATAACCCTGTGAATGACAATGACGATCACGTGGAGGACATGGAGTTGGTTTTCCTGATGCTAGATTTCTATGTATCACTTCATTCCTCTCCTTCACTACAATTTTAACCCCAAATACCAACACAAAATATTCAATAAAACAACTCTCAGAAAGAGATCATAAAAATAAGTAATGAAGAACAAGTTTTATATATAGTTTTAATTCATCTTACCAGTTAAGTGAGTGTTTGTTGTTGAAGATGGAGGCAAGAGTAGAGAAAATGATAGCAGGAGGACTAGTATCAAATGCCATGTTTAGTTCCTGAAAATCTAATTTTGTTCTGATGTTTATGGTTGCTTCATACGATTTGGTGGTGATTATTTATTTATTTTCAGGAGAAACAAGACTTTGGAAGTCTATTGGTTTTTTATTATTATTATTATTATTATTATTATTATTATTATTCAAAGACTTCTTCATCGGGCTCCCTTGTGGACTTTCTTTTGTAGGAGAAAGAAGACTTTGGAACTCAATTAGTTTTTTATTATTACTTTGTTGACAATCCCTCGTTGAAATATCTTTTTTTTTACTTTTATTTTATTTTATTTTTACTTTTTCATTTAGTTTTTATAATTATATTCAAGGTAATTATTCCTTTAAATAATTATATATTTAAAAATTTAAACTCCAATCTCGCAATATATTTTATCATTCAATTATTTCTAAAAAAATCTTATTATTTGAACAAAATTAAACACTATCTATAATAAATTTATGTATTTATTGTGAACCCCATAATAGTTCTCAGCATCTCATTAAAAAAATTTCAAATAAATATATAAGGATTTCTTCATCAAGTGTGAGTGTATATATTATCATAATAATTGTTACATCAAATAAAATCAAAATTTAATCTCATTTGTGTTTTCCAACTATTTCTCAGTAGAAGCTAGTCAGACCTATATATATTTTTTATTCTCTCTTTGAAAATTTTAAGATGCTAATTTGATCTAAAATATATAAACCTTGATTATATTTTATCACATAATAACTAAAACTAATTAATTATTAATAATGGGACAAGTTTGTTTAATTATTAACCTCAAGAGTATATATATTTTATTTGTCGCACATAATTAGAAAGTGTATTTGAATACTAATTAAACACATATAAATATTAAGGCTGAAGTCTTTACAACATATAATTAATTATTAAAATGATTAAATGTATCAAACATAATATAAATACATGATATCAAACGAACTAACATAATACAAAAATGTTTAAACATGAGTGAAATAATGAGACCATACATAAAAAGGAACAGATTATAAACAAATGGATAAATAAGTGAATTTTAGTAGTAAGAAAATACACGATCCAACAAATATTTATAAAGAAAACATTAACCTTACAATCTAACATATATATGTATAAAGCATATAGAATAATCAGTGAATGAGTAAGTAATTTAAATATTCATAGTATTAAGCTTGAATATTTCAAAATAGAATAAATAAATAAATAAATAATATAAACAATAAATAAATAAATAACATAAAATGATAAGTGAATAGATAAATAAAACAAGTAAAATGTTAAATTTGAAATATACAAGAAACGAATAAGGGCATAGTAAACAAATAACTATATGATTAAATAAAATCTCTCATAAAAATTTAAATTAAATGGACGAAGGACTAAGTTATAATAAAAATGAAATTAACGGTAAAATTTTTTATAACAGAATAACCACATAAGGACTAAAATATGAGGCGCGAAATTCCATAGGGGCTTATTAAGAAATTATTCCTTTTTCCCTCCAAACGCACCGTTTCGAGGGCCAAATGGTCAAGGGGCCAAAATAAAAACAGAATGAAAGTTTATGGATAGATTTTAAAAGGAAGAAATGGCGGAACAAGGACCGTATTAAAAAACTCTAGGAGAGTGGGAGGATTAAAAAAGAAAATAACCCATTTCACTAAAAAATGCGCGGATCCCATTGGTGCAGGTCAGGTTGGCCCGTTCCGCGTCAAAACGACGCTGTTTAGCATCTGGGTTACTAATTCAAAATGACGTCGTTTCTGATAAGTTATATAAAACTGATTTTTTACCAAAAATTCATTTAGCCCATTGGTTTTTTTTCTAAAATAAATTAAAAGGCTTTCAAACTCTCTCCCTCTCCCCAAAATCTGGCCAAGCTCCAATCACTGGACCACCGTGGCAGCCACCGGTCACTGGTGACAACGACGCTGTCCGCGATGGCCGGAGAGCACAAAAAACCCCTTTCGAAGCCTATCACACGCGGAGCAAGGATTCGAGGCCAAAACCCCCGAAAACCCGGCCAACCCGACAGAGCAACAAAGAAACGTTTCGTTTCTTCTCCTTTTTTGGCATGGCCTTCGACGGTGAGTAGATTGACCGACTTAGGTGAGTTTCCTTTCCCTTATGTATTTTCGTATGTAAAAAATAAAAATAAAGCCAAAATATAAGAACTTAAGAGTAAAAATAAAACGAAAATCACCTTAAAATTTACAATCTGTTTCTTTTGGATCTTTTTTGTGTTCGAAATCTACTTTTTTTTTTTGTATTGATTGTGTGTTTGTTAAAAAAAATTACATTGATGATTTTTGGATTTTATAGCCAAAAGTACAATGTTTTTCTCTCTACTGTTGTGCTCTATTTTGCTTGGTCTGCAGGTACGGGGCAAGGACGCATGCTGTGGTGGCAGAGGGAGCATGGAGGGTACAGAGGTACTGACGTGGGAGGAGCGGCAGCAGCCAGCAAATAGGGTTTTGTTTTTTTCTTTTCATGAAAATGTTTATTTTTTGGACCATATTGGGCCATTAGGGTTTTTTGTATTTTGGGTTAAGGGCCTGGTAAATTGAGCTGTTTGTAAATGGACATTTGGCCTTTGGATTATTTAATTATTTTTATTTGGTTTTTGTTTCCCTTTTTATATTTTTATTTTCTTTGTTAGGCCCGGGCTAAAATTAGGCTCTACAGCTGCCTCTCTTTGCTTGTTGTTGTTTAACGAGAATGGAGCAAAGGCTTTTAAGAAAGACTAATTTTACCCGGTCTTGCTGAGTCTCGACTTCTTTTAATGTTTCTCTTCTCCAAGTAGCCTCATTCCAGTCCACTGCATCTGGTTGCTTTGATCCACTCTACTGCGACTTCAAAGGGATAAGAATGTAACTTCAACTTGCTTCACTGCAACTTCAAGGAGATAAGGTTTGATATGATCTACTCTGCTGCAACTTCAGAGAGATAAAATCTATAATTTATAGCTTCAATCCGTTCCACTGTAACTTCAGGGAGATAAGATTTGCTATCTTCAGTCTGCTCCACTGCAACTTCAGGGAGATAAGACTAGTAACTTCAACCTACTCCGCTGCAACTTTAGAGAGATAAGATCTACAATTTATAGCTTCGATCTGTTCCACTGTAACTTCAGGGAAATAAGATTTGTTATCTTCAGTCTGCTCCGTTGCAACTTCAGGGAGATAAGACTAGTAACTTCAACCTGCTCCACTACAACTTCAGGGAGATAAGGTTTGCTATGATCTACTCTACTGCAACTTCAGAAAGATAATATCTGCAATTTATAGCTTTGATCTGTTCCACTGCAACTTTAGGGAAATAAGATTTATCGTGATGACTTAATCCATCCCACTGTAACTTTAGAGGTATAAGATTTGTGGATTCACTGATCTCGTTACACTATCATTTGGGGAAAATGACCTGTAGAATCCATTTCATGGGCCTATGTTTATGCCAAATGATTAGGATGTCATGATCAGGATGCATCAAATGCTCCTAACTAGATGTGTATGAATGATATTTGGCTAAATACAGAATGTTATTTTTTGAGAATGATCATTTTTTAATGCTTAGGTTGTCATTGCTCTTTGTTCGTCAAGGTTCTACCACTGACGCATTACCCTGCCTTCTTATTCAACTGGTATCTTTGACAGAAAACCCGAAGTAATAGCCATAATTTAGACTATTCTTTCTCGAATGTTTCCAACCCTTAAGTTTGGTTATTTCTAAATAATAGTCTTGTTTCAAGTCCTCGTATTATTTAAAAGCCTTCAGAGTAATATGCAGAACTCCTTTTGCTTGAATATTACCGTTCCATTAATCGTTATTTCAATAAAAAATGCTTGAAAAAGATTATCGCAATAGACAAAATGAAATTTTATTGAGAGTAAAGCTTGAAATGAATAAATTAATAAAGATAGCAAATTTTGCTATGATACAAAATGAATAAGATGAAAATAGGTGCCCCAGATATCGTAGCATGAGCTTCTCCGCACAAACTTCTTGAGGACCCTTTTGAACTTGATACGTGTTTCGAAGATTTAGAATGCTTTGTCAATGCCCCAAGATGTAGCATCCCTCCTTCTTATTAATTCGGAGAGGACAAGACTACCACATGCCCCCTCTTCGATCAAAATTTGAGCCGCCCTTTTTCGGGTTTTCAACTCAAAACCCTTTTAGTCTCAAGGCGCCCTTTACGAGTTTTTGCCTTGGCCTATTGTTTTTTTTAGGTCTCAAAGTCCCTTTTGTGGGTTTTTGCATTGGCCTCTCCCCTCTTTTTTAAGTGAAGTACTTCTTGACTGAATCTGAATTTACAGGATTAAGCAAATTTTTACCATCCATCTCGATCAAAATCAACGCTCCTCAGGAAATGGCCTTTTTTACCACATAAGGTCCTTCCCAATTTGGCATCCATTTTCCTCTAAAATCCTTTTGTATGGGAAGGATCTTTTTCAATACTAGGTCCCCCTCATGGAATTCTCTAGGATAAATCTTTTTGTCATAAGCTCACATCATTCGTTTTTGGTACATCTGACCATGACGAATAGCCCTTAGCCTCTTTCCTTCGATCAAACTCAATTAATCATATCGATAATGGATTCATTCTACTTCATCTAATTTTAGTTCAGACAAAACTCAGAGAGAAGGAATCTCGACTTCAATAGGCAAAACTGCCTCTATTCCGTAAACCAAAGAGAAAGGCGTTGTCTTGGTAGAGGTCCTGACAGATGTTTGATAAGCATAAAGGGCAAATGGTAATTTCTCATGCCAATCTTTATAAGTCTCAGTCATTTTCCCCACGATCCTCTTAATGTTTTTATTGGTTGCCTCCACTGCACCATTCATTTTTGGGTGATATAACGATGAGTTATGCTGTCTAATCTTGAATTGACTGTAGACCTCCGTTATTGTGTTATTTTCAAATTCAGCGTATTGTCAGATATGATTCTTTCTGGCATTCCATACTGACATATGATCTCTTTTTTTAAGAATTTGTTGACTGCCGACTTTGTGATTTTGGCATATGAAGTAGCTTTCACCCACTTAGTAAAGTAATCAATGACCACGAAGATGAATCGATGCTCATTAGAAGCTTTTGGCGATATTGGCCCAATGACATCCATGCCCCACATAGAGAAAGGCCAGGGAGAAGTCATTACATAAAGAGGTGAGGGAGGCACATGGATTTTGTCTCCATAAATTTGGTACTTGTGACATCTCTTGGCATAATTAATACAATCCCGTTCCATGGTAGACCAATAATACCTGAATCTCATTATTTGCCTGGCCATTGTAAAACCATTAGCATGTGTTTCGCAGACGCCCTCATGGACTTCTTCCAAGATTTTCTTAGCCTCAATGCGTCCACACATTTTAATAGTACTTGATCCTTCTTTCTTTTGTATAGGATATCCCCGTCCAAGACATAGTCACTGGCCAGTCTTCTCAACGTCCTCATATCATTCTCAGTTGCTTGGTCAGGGTACTCATGATTCTTCACATATCGTAGTATATTATGGTACCAAGGGTGGTCATCCTTTTCCTCTTCTTCAATGTTGTAACAATGAGCCGGAGCCTTATAAATGCTCATCTGGATAGGCTTCACATCCTCTTGTTTATTTACTCTAATCATAGAAGCTAAAGTAGCCAAGGCGTCGGCCATTTGGTTTTTATCTCACGGAAGGTAGCAGAAGGTGGTGTCATCAAACTCCTTAATTAATTCGAGAACTAGCTTTCGATAACTAATCAATTTGGGGTCTCTCGCCTCCTATTAACCTTTGAGTTGATATATCACTAATACAGAATCCCCATATACATCTAGTACCTTGATCTTGTGTTCTACAGCTACACGGATGCCCATAATGCATGCTTCATATTTTTTCGTGTTGTTTGTGCAATCAAAATCCAATTTACTAGTAAAAGGATAATGATCTACGTTTTGGGATACTAGGACTGCCCCAATTCCATTACTCATTTTGTCTGAGGCTTCGTTGAAGTTTAGTTTCCAATGATGACCTTCTTGAGAGTCTTCTTCAGTGGTAGCCACATACATTAGGTCCTCATTTGGGAAATCAAAATTTAGTGGTTCATAATCTTCTAGAGTTCTACTGGCCAGAAAATCTGCTATTGCACTCCCTTTTACCGCCTTCTGGTTCACATAGACTATATCAAACTCGAAAAGTAGAATTTCCCATCGGGCACTACATCGAACTCGAAAAGTAGAATTTGCCATCAGGCCATTCTTCCATTCAAAGTAGTCTATTCCATCATGTATTTTAAAGGGTCTAGTTTCGAGATGAGCCAAGTTGTGTGGTATAACATGTATTGTCTCAATCTCTAAGTCATCTAGATTAAGGCACAACATAGCTTTTTAATCGACAAATATCTTGTCTCGCATTCAGTAAACTTCTTACTGAGGTAATATATCGTTCTTTCTTTTCTCCTTGACTCATCATGTTGGCCTAATATGTACCCCATGGAATTTTCAAATACTGCCAAGTACAATATCAACAGTTTATCTGGGCTAGGTGGTATCAGTATTGGGGCATTGGATAGATAATACTTGACCTTTTCAAAATTTTTCTGGCACTCCTCATCCCATATGCCTGGATTATGTTTCTTAAGGAGACAAAATTTGGGGTCACATTTCTCAGTTAATTGTGAAATGAACTGGGCGATGTAATTCAGCCTTCCTAGGAAACCCCAAACTTCTTTTTAAGTACGCGGCAGAGGCAATTCTTGTATAGCCTTGATTTTGCCTAGGTTAATCTCAATCCCCTTTTCATTAACTACGAATCTTAATAGCTTTCCTGACCTAGCCCCGAAGGTGCATTTTGCTGGATTGAGCTTGAGCTAGAACTTTTTTAACCTTAAGAACAGTTTTTAAGACTTGCACATGCTCCTTTTCTGTTCTGGATTTTGTAATCATATCGTTGACATAAATTTCAATTTCTTTATGCATCATATCATGGAACAAATTTCAATTTCTTTATGCATCATATCATGGAACAGGGTTACCATGGCTCTCTGATATGTTGCTCCCACATTTTTTTGTCCAAATGGCATCACCTTATAACAAAACGTTCCCCATATGGTTACGAATGTGGTCTTCTCCATGTCTTTAGGATGCATCTTAATTTGGTTGTATCTAGAGAAACCATCCATGAAGGAGAATAGTTAGTAACCTACCATGTTGTCCACTAAGGTGTCAAAGTGAGGCAATGGGAAATTGTCTTTCGGGCTAGCTTTGCTCAAATCCCTGTAATCCATTCTCATTCTTACTTTCCTATCTTTCTTAGGAACGGGGACTATATTGGCTACCCATTCTAAGTACATAATCACTTGTAGGAAACCAGCATCGAATTGCTTCTTGACCTCTTCTTTTATCTTCAACAAAACATTGGGTCTCATCCTTCGGAGCTTCTATTGAACTGGCTTACACTCTTCTTTTATGGGGAGTCGATGTAGCACAATATCAGTATTTAACTCGGGCATGTCTTGATATGACCAGGCGAAGACATCCTTGAATTCTTAGAGTAACTCAACGAGGTCTCACTTTATCTCTGTGATCATGCCAATTCCAATCTTTACCTCTTTTCCCTCTTCTAAGCTCACAATTTCCAATGACTCTTTGTAAGGTAGAATTTGTTTCTCATCTTGCTCTACCATCCTTAACAAATCAGGAGATAGGTTACAGTCTTGATCATCTTCAAAAACCTGAGAATCCTCCATACCCGTATCTTGCTCAAAAGGAGGTTCTGAGCCAATAATAGCATCACTCATATCATTGATATCTGGGGACCTATTATAGAAATGAAAAAAGGCCCAAAGAACAGAAGAATCTAAGAATAATTATCCATGTAATTAATTATGAATGAAATGGAAAGAATAAAGAATATTTTGGTTATGAAAGAAATGAAAAGAATAAAAGAATATTTACTCAGAATGAGACACAAGGATGCATTTTTATTGAAATAATAAATATGGGACAGATGTCTTTTCACAACAAGATTCTTATTACTCTTAGGCTTAGAGCAATAAGTGTGTTTTGAACATTACTTTGAATTGGCTCTAAAAATTACAGAAATCTTTTTCGCAGTCCAATTGTTCAGAACACTTCCAAGTTCATAAGGGCAAATGCATGATAAATTCTCTTCTTTAATTCCTTCTTCGAATATGGCATTGATGTTTAGGTTTCCTCACATTTCTTCTACGGTTTTCCTCCTTGATATCATCTATTCAGGATAAATAGTTCCTCTTGAGATGAATGTTCTAGATATATAGGAAAGGTTATTGGTTCCCATTTGATCTCCTCCCTGCTCAAACGTGCTCTCCTCCTTTCCTGTTTCTTCTCTAAATTCTTCCTTCTTTGCTTCGCATCTGGCTTATATCCCAGGCCAAAGTGGTCTCGTTTGTCCATTAACGTGGGTCCTCAACCCTCCCTTGGAGGTATTTTCTGAGTCCTTTTCTAGGCAAGACTCATTTCCCAACTGTCAGCTGTAGGCCTATCCTTGTAGTTTTGGATATTTTGGGCATCTGGATTTTATTCCCTTCGACAATGAAGGTTGTATTTAAAAATTCCAAAGATCGAAAGGAACTTCGATCACTTTATCGTCTACCCCTAAATATGGCGCGTCACTTGTTACAGATGCAATGATGTCTTCTTCTATGTTTATCGTTACTAGCAGACCTTCTATTACCAACTTCAGCTTTTGGTGCAATGATGAAGGCACTGCCCTCGTTGAATGAATCCAAGGCCTCCCCAACAAGCAATTGTAAGTAGGCTTGATGTCCATCACTAGGAAGCCTACCTCATACGTGTTTGGGCCAATCAAAAAGGGTATTTCAATCCTTCCCATTACCCTTCTTTCGATACCATTGAATGCCCTCACTATGTTTTGGCATGTCTTCATATGAAAGCTATACACAAGTAACCTATTCAGTGTGGCCAAGGGTAAGACATATAGGGCCAATCCATTATCAATTAACACCCCTAGTAGTGTATATCCCTTACAGTGGGTGTTGAGTGCAAAGCCTTAGTCGATCCCATGCCTCTTGGTAGAATTTCATCATCATTAAAAAAGATGAAATTATCGGCGCTTATGTTACTAACTAGACAGTCTAGCTTGTCGACGGAGATATCATTGGCAACATAAGTTTTATTTAATACTTTCATCAATGCACTACGATATACCTCTGAGCTTAAGAGTAAAGTTAGCACTGATATACAAGTTGGTTGTTTATACAGCTGCTCTACAACGCTATACTAAAGCTATACTCGTTGTACTTTAAGAATTTCAAGAATTCTTTAGCATCCTCTTCATTTATCGAGTCGTTAACAGGTGACTCAAGTCTGGCCGTTTTTCTTTCTTTTGTTCAACCGCCAAGGCTATTCCTTTTACAGGCTTTGCTCTTGCATTTGCTGAATCATAACACCTCTAGGCACATGTAGAAACCCACATCCTGGTCTTCCCTTAAAGTGCCAACCGGGTTTTCATCTCCTGGGATCATTACGTTACAGTCGAAATTTCAAGAAACCCTCTTGCTGTCTTTATAGGGAAAGACTGCAGGTTTCTAGATTATGACCTTTGGTGCCATTTGTACTCTGACTTTATTACTTCTTAGTCGTGAAATAATGACCATTGGGTAGTTGACTTTTTGGACCTTCGCCATCAATGCTCCCTCCGACACGTATATATTTCCCTCTTCTGGGCCTTTGACATATTCATAAAATTCCATCATGTTTTGCACTAGGGCCCTGAAATTGATGCACTCTTTTATTTCATGACCCTTCCTAGTATGGAACTCACAGTAGTTCCTCATCCTTTTAGATCTCTCCTCTGAATCATGTTTGATTAATCCTCCTTCTACTATCTTTTTCCATACCCATCTTAGTAGGGTTTTTACTGGGTAGTAGATTTCCTACCACATTTGGTCCTGATGGGTCGTCGAACTTTACAATTCCCATTTTAATGAACCTCTCGATCAACTTTTTAACTGCGGTGCAATTTTTAATTGAATGTCTGGTGATTCTCGCATGGTATTTGTATTGAGCATCTACGTCGTACCATTTGGGAAATGGAGGTTCCATAGGTTTCAGGTAGAAGGGGGATACTACATGTACATCAAATAGGCTTTGATACAGCTCCCTATACGTCATTGGTATAGGTGTGAACTGAGGCCTTTCTGTATTTGTCCTTGTGTAGGATTCTAACCTTGAGAGGCCCTGATGGCTAGCGGTTACTGTCTTTGGCTGGCCCACAATGGTTCGTTTTGAATAATCCTTGTTATACATGCTTACATTACTCACCTCATTCTCTATTTTCCTTAGGGATGATTTTTTAGTGCTTTCCCCTACGTCTATCTTACCACTTCTCACTGCGTTTTCAATCATTTTGCAGACATCACTATGTCCGAGATGCTTTTCATAGCGCTTCCCAACATGTGATTGATGAATGAGGCTTCTAAAGTGTTGATGAAAAGCATTGTGGTTTCCTTTTCTAGGAGAGGTGGCTGGACTTGTGCTGCCACCTCTCTCCACCTTTGGGTGTATTGCCTGAAGCCCTCGTTTTGCTTTTTTATATATTCTGCAACGTGATTCTGTCAGGTGTCAAATCTGTCACATGACTATATTGCTTCATAAAAGCTTGTGCTAGGTCTTTCTATGAATTGATCTTGGTACGACTCAGTTGGTTGTACCATTTAGATGCTGACCCAACTAGACTATCTTGAAAACTATGAATTAACAGTTGATCATTGTTGGCATATCCTATCATTCGTCTCCAGAACATGGTGATGTAAGCTTTGGGACAGCTAGTCTCATTATATTTTCCAAACTCTAGAGTTTTGAGCTTGGGGGGAGCACTAGATCTGGTACTAAGTTCAAGTCGTTAGCATCAATTCCCTAATGATAATCAGTGCTTTCCATTGCTTTGAATTTTTCTTCTAACCATTTACATCGGTCTTCTAGCTGTTTTGGAAGTTCCACTCTCATTTTTTCCATTTCTGCCATATCATCTATATCAGGAACAATGGGATTAGTTGGATTATTCCCCGGATTAGAACCTGAGCCTGTTTGGTAGTTCATTGGTGCTGAAGTACCGACTTGAAACTGTTGAGGCCTGATTATAACAGGTGCCCTTTGTGGGTATGCCTCTAGTTGCGTCTGGACATTTATCGGGGTAAAACTTGAGGGGTAGATAGGATCCTCATTATCATCTCCTGAATTGGCTACAGTTCTTCCCTTTTTTGAGTCCCCCAGTCAGCAACTGTGTCAGTTGGCTTATCATGCTTCTTTGATATTCCTGGATCTGATCCCTCATATCCTGTTGTACTTTTGCTACCTATTCTTGTAGCTGCATTTGTAGCTGATCTTGAATTTCTTTTTGAGTGTGTTCTAGCCTTTCCATTCTTTGTTTCATCACTTTAGTTTTGGCGCGAGTACCATAATGATGTTTAGTTGGTAAATTTTTGTCAGTTTCCAGATTTACTGAAATAATTTCATTTAATTAGGGTCTTTTGTGAAATTTAATGCATATGATGCAATGTAATGCATGTGATGAATGCAAAAAGGCGTCAACTCTGATTCAATTTCATTTAGAACAACTTTACTAGAAAAAAATTTCTTTACATAAAACAGATTACATACATTGTTTTGCCCTAATGCTCAAATTCCTGACTTTCCTAAGAAGCCAAGCTAGCTCTCGGCCACGGTCTGATTCTGATTCATACTTCAAGCTTAGCACATCAGCCTGAACTGCTAGGGTTTGCAAAGGATCGGCCACCTCTCGTTTGAGCCACAGGTTCACCCATAATATGATCTTTGTCCCTAACTTGACCTTGAAAACAGTGGAGTTGCTCTTTCTAATGCTCATTATTTGCTTCAAGGAGTTCAACTCAGAGTTCATAATTTTGTAACACGGTCTCGAGCTCCTTTATCTTCCTTTCCAACTCTTTAATCTTGTTTAAGCTCACCTTCAACTCAATTGTAGAGTTGCGACTACGATACTAATAAAGTGACATTTCTAGTTCTGCTACCCTAGCTTTTAATTTGATTTTTTTCATTTCAGCTTTCTGACAAACTCTTTTCTAGGGACTCTTTTCAAACTTGAGCGTCTTAGAATTTTTTCCCATCGATCGGCTCTAATCTTTTTTTATTGGATCTCCTGTCACCATTGCTTTGACGTTTTCCCCAATTTGGCATTCTCATTGATAAACGCAACTTCTTACAATCCGTTTTCAAACTATCTAAATTTTTTTGTCCTTGTTCTTTCCCTTTCTCAAATTTTTGGCGTCCAGCTTCTGAACATCAACATCTAATCTTAAATGCATTTTTCCTCCTCCAATTGTTCTATCTTCTTTCCTAGCTCCGAATCTCTCTTTTCAAAATCATGCTTTATGATCTCTATCTCAGACGGGACCACTTACAGGTGTCCTTCCATCGATCGAATGCCTTCTTGACTTGGCCTGGGGATGTTATCATTGACTCTTTTACTCCACCACCTATTATATTCGGGGGTCTTCATTGGACCTACATCAAATCTTTACATCAAATCTTTACATTCGGAAGTTGAGTAAACGGCATGCCCGATGGGTAGAATTCATTGAAACATTCCCTTATGTGATAAAATATAAAACAGGTAAAGATAATGTAGTTGCGGATGCTTTGTCTAGATGATATGTTTTAATAACTACATTGAATGCTAAAGTATTAGGGTTTGAACATATTAAGGAGTTATATGATGATGATGCTGATTTTGTCCATATCTATAGAAATTGTGGACATACTACCTTTGAGAAGTTTTATCTTGTAGATGGCTTTCTTTTCCATATAAACAGGTTGTGCGTACCAAACTGTTCCATGCGAGACTTAGTGATTCATGAGGCCCATAGTGGGGGTTTAATGGGACATTTTGGAGTGGCCAAAACAATAGACATCTTGCAAGAACACTTCCATTAGCCGCATATCAAGAAGGATGTCGAAAAGGTATGTTCTAAGTGTATTACATGTAAATAAGCAAAATCTAAGGTAATGCCTCATGGCCTTTATACTCCTTTGCCGATTCCTACTTCACCATGGGTAGACTTATCCATGGATTTTATTCTAGGTTTGCCAAGAACTAAGAAAGGAAGAGATAGTATATTTGTTGTTGTTGACAGGTTTTCCAAGATGGTACATTTTATTCCTTGTCACAAAACAGATGATGCTACACATGTGGCAGACTTATTCTTTAAAGAGGTGGTAAGACTTCATGGCATCCCTAAAATAATTGTTTCTAATAGAGATGTCAAATTCCTTAGCCACTTTTGGAAGGTATTGTGGGGTAAGCTTGGTACGAAATTACTTCATTCAATTACATGTCACCTCGAAACCGATGGCCAAACTGAGGTAGTTAATCGAATCTTAGGAACTTTATTACGATCTGTTGTGGGAAAGAACATTAAAAATTGGGAAGAATGTCTACCATTTGTTGAATTTGCATATAATAGATCTATTCATTCTACAACTGGTTATTCTCCATTTGAACTTGTTTATGGCTTTAACCCACTAACAGTACTTGATCTTGCGCCATTACCACTGGAACATATTTTTAACTTAGATGGCGAACAGAAAGCTGAGTTGGTGAAATCCTTACACGAGAAGGCTAGGCAACGAATAGCCAAGACAAATGACATCACCACAAATAAAGCAAACAAGGGACGCAAACAGGTTATCCTTGAACCCGGTGATTGGGTTTGGGTCCATATGAGGAAAGAATGATTTCCTACAAAAAGAAAGACCAAACTGGACCCAAGGGGCAATGGGCCTTTCCAAGTACTCGAACGGATCAACGATAATGCATACAAAATTGATCTACTCGGTGAGTACAATGTAAGTTCTACTTTCAATGTGGCTGACTTATCTCCATTTGTTTTTTTAGATTTGAGGATGAATCTTTTTGAGGAAGGGGGAATGATACGAGTCACAAAGGCCCAACTCAAGCTCAAGAATGTGATGGGCTCAAATTACCACAAGGCCTAATAATGAGGTCAAAGGCTAGACAATACGTTCAAAACTAAATGGAACCATTCAAGAATTTGTTAGCAAGGCCTTAAATGCGTACACGAAAGAAAAGGAAAAATCAAGATTCACATTCTTGGTTTCAAGAAAATCAAGAAACCGAATCTTTGTCCAATTTTACTATTTGGAGCGATTTCAAGAATCAAGAAAATCAAGATTTCAAATCTTGGAAATCTTCCAAAAAACCGAACCTTGCAACTAAGGCGCATTGGATCTCTGTTACGAGCATCAACAAACCAATTTCGGTAGAAAACGAACTACAAGCCCAAGTTCTTGAAGGCAAGGCCCAATAAGATGTTCCAAGCCCAACCAAGAAGTTCAATTCATACTTAGTTGAAAATCAAGCCAAATTATTAAAGTGGCCCAATTTATAAAGTCTTATTTCTAAATACTTAGTTTAAATTTTATTTTTTATTCCTATGTAAAAATTCGGCCCAAGAAGCCCATTAAAAAGCCTTGGCCGAATTTCCCTTGAAGTTAATTAGGTTTTATATTAGTTCTCCTAATAGGGTTAGGAAATAGTTGGAAGGCCTATATTAAGGCTTGGCCGGCCACCCTTAGAAAATACCTTGAATTACATTAAATTTTCAGATTTGTTTGTGAGTAAAAATTCTCTTTGAGTTCTCCAAGAATTTTCTCTTGAGTTTTCTTTAGAAGTAGTTTTAACAATCTTTTTGATTGTGGGAGCCATCTTCAGCCTTCTTCTTGCCATTTTCCTTCATTGGAGTGGAGATTAGAGCCGCTTGAAGGGAGTTGTGTAATTTTCGGGAATTCAAGGCTTCTTAGGACTTTCTTTATTTTCTTGTTGTTTATATTTTCTTTAAAACTTTTTGATTGAGCTGATTTATAACTTAACTTGTTTTCATCTTTTTTGGTTGTGTTCTAGCCTTTTTAATCTTCAAGAATAAGATCGACACCCTTCTTGGCAGCAAGAAACCTTCCTGCGACATTCTCTTTAATTGATCTTGCTGTCCGATCCTTCTCATTCTATTTCAATTCGTTTTGCTAGAATTTAAGTTTGCTTTGCTATTTTGGGTGTTAATCTTTTCAGATTCGGCTTGGGAAGTTCATAAACATTCTTGAGTATCAAAAATCATTCTTGATCCATAATTTCCCTCTTTATTGCTGCACGAACCCTAATTCTATTTCAATTTTCATTCTTTTTGTGATATGTTGAATTAACTTTCTGTTTTGTGTGCAATTGGCAGATTCGGTTGAATTGGAGTCTTCTTTGAAGTTTATTCTCGTGTTCTTGACTTCCTAAATCCTTTTAAAACGTGTTTCGATTCTTGGCTGATTAGTTTCTGTTTTGGGGGTTTTATTTCAGATCTGGAAATTCTAAGTTTTGATCTTTCTGTTTCGTTTCAGATCTGATAATCTAGAGCTTTTCGAAGGATTTTCCTGTGACATGACAACTCGATCTTGGTCCGCGCGCAACCCTCTATCATTCTAGCATACATTCAAAGATCTGAATGTTTCGGCCAAAATTGCTGGGACAGGCGTGACCCTCTTATCAAGTCAGTCAAACAAATCTGAAACTGCCTCACCTACATGTCCTAGCACTTTAGGGAAAACAACCAGCCCGCAAATGCTCAAAGCAAAAACATCGACCCTTTACTTCATATTAGGGTGTGCCAAAATCAGATCTCACAAACTTGTCCAAGGGACACATTTGCTTTTTCCTTTTTGCTTGATCCGAGTCGTGACCCACTGCTTAGTTATTCCCGTGATGCTCATTAACATTTTTACGAAAGTCAGGACATTGATGACTCTAGAATAGGCCTTGCCAGCTTGAATCTTCAAACAACGAAGTAAGGTTGTACACTCCTCCACAGTAGGCACCAAATCTACCTTCCCAAAGGTAAAGCAGCGATAAACAGGATTCCAAAATTGAGCCAGAGCTCGAAACAACTACTTTTCCACCTTGATATCGAGTAGATAGGGCAAATCACCATAATTACATTAAAATAGCTACTTGACTTCATCATCCTATTGGACCCATATTTATTTCAACTCCTAGATATTGTTCTGGGTCACGCTGATACGAGTGAAGTCCCATAGTTCTGATGCGTACCCCTCCGTCAAGCTATCACCTTTCTCTAGTCAAGTTCTCTTTGACCATATTCGGACAACCGTATTATCTTCCACTTTATCAAGAAATTTGTTCTCCATAGCAAGCTCTCTATTTAATAATTGATCGTGAATCAACACCTTATTTATGATGAAAATGTCATGCAATCACAATCAAAACAAAACAAGTCAGTACATTTTACAAAAGACTAAAATTTAAAGTAAGCAAGAAATAATAAACAGGGCACTTACTTGGTCGACCACTAGTGGTTCGGTGCAGTTCTACCTAGGGTAGGGTCTTATGGCTCACTATATGTGGTTTGGTTCTAAAGAAAGGGTACCTGAACCAGCAGATTCCTCGATCCTCACCATTATAGGCTCATACAGACCTCATGAAAACCTCATGAAGACATAGGTACGGATGTATCTCGAAAGCGATCCACTATCCTATACAGAGGTGAAAACCTCACAAAGGAATAGTTTCTCACTCCCACTTAAATGGGTATAACTGAACGGTTATGCAAATGCAATATGCAAAAAATATATATCGAGAGACTTGAGCAAATAAAGTAATTATAACAAAATGATGAAGACTATAAAAATAAAATGCAACGAAAGGATTGTAAATTTAAACCAAATTATCAACTTTAGACAAAAAGACAAGAAATAATCAACTCGTGGCTTGACTCTCTTATTTTTTAGTCCCAGTGGAGTCGCCAAGCTATCGAAACCATTTTTTTTGTAAAAGGGGGTCGACTTTTATTTAAAACGAAAATGGAATCGCCACCAATCCTTTTTTATGAGGTGTGATTGGATCACCTCGTAATTTGATTGTTTTAATAAGATGTTTTGATTTACTAAAACAACAATTTTGGTCTACGAAATTTGAGAATACAGGTTTGGGAGTCAGTTATGTACAAGGAAGGATTAGCACCCTCAATATGCCCAAAATTGGTACCTAGTTGATTAATTAGTGTCATAGTGTCAAAAATTGAAAATCTTGAAGAGATAAAAAAACGATCTTTTGTTAAAATATTGGAAATTGAAATTTTTTTAGAGAAGGGCGTATTTCACGTTAATCGAAAAAAGAATTATGTCCCGTAAGTTAGGATACAATGTCTTAAATTCTCAAAACGAGAATAAACACTGAAAAAGTTATTTATTTTGAAAGTTATTTGATTATCCCGATTTTAAAAAGAAATCATATTCCGTAAGTTAGAACACGATTTCTTTATTCTCGAGAATATTTTAATTAAAATTATTGAGAAACTCGAAATCCTGTAAGTTAGGGAACGACTTTTCGAATCTCCAAAATACCAAATATTGCTTATTGTTAAACATTTTTACATATTTGGATAAAAGTTAATGTAATATTCAATAATAACATATGATAGATGATAAAATATTATAAAAATAATGATGTAATTTCAAGGATGAATTCAACATTAGTAAACAAGTCACGATAAATAAATAAAGCAATGAAACGGAAATGCATGATATAAAAACGAACTAACATAATATAAAAATGTTTAAACATGAGTGAAATAATGAGACCAAACATAAAAAGGAACAGATTATAAACAAATGAATAAATAAGTGAATTTTAGTAGTAAGAAAATACACGAACCAAAAAATATTTATAAAGAAAACATTAACCTTACAAACTAACATATATATGTATAAAGCATATAGAATAATCAATGAATGAGTAATTAAGTTAAATATACATAGAATTAAGCTTGAATATTTCAAAATAGAAGTAATAAATAAATAATATATACAATAAATAAATAACATAAAATGATAAGTGAATAGATAAATAAAACAAGTAAAATGTTAAATTTGAAATATAAAAGAAACGAATAAGGGCATAGTAAACAAATAAGTATATGATTAAATAAAATCTCTCATAAAAATTTAAATTAAATGGGCGAAGGGCTAAGTTATAATAAAAATGAAATTAACAATAAATTTTTTTATAACAGAACAAGCACATAAGGACTAAAATATGAGGCGCGAAATTCCATAGGGACTTATTAAGAAATCATTCCTTTCGCCCTCCGAACGCACCATTTCCAGGACCGAATAGTCAAGGGACAAAAATAAAAACAGAATGAAAGTTTATGGATAGATTTTAAAAGGAAGAAATGACGGAACAAGGACCGTATTAAAAAAAATCTAGAAAAGTGGGAGGATTAAAAAAGAAAATAACCCCTTTTACTGAAAAACACATGGATCCCATTGTTGAGGGTTGGGTCGGCCTGTTCCGCGTCAAAATGACGTCGTTTAACATCTGGGTTACTAATTCAAAATGACGTCCTTTCTGATAAGCTATATAAAACTGATTTTTTACCAAAAATTCATTTAGCCCATTGTTTTTTTTTCTAAAAAAACTTAAAAAGCTTTCAAACTCTCTCCTTTTCCTCAGAATCCGGCCAAGCTCTGGTCACCAGACCACCGTGGCAGCTGCCGATCGTTGGTGACGGCGCCGCCGTCCACGGTGGCCTGAGAGCACAAAAAAACCCCTTTCGAAGCCCATCACACGTGGAGCAAGGATCCAAGGCCAAAACCCTCGAAAACCCGATCAAACCCGGCGGAACAAGAAAGAAACATTTTATTTCTTCTCTTTTTCTGGCATGGCCTTCGACGGCAAGTAGATCGACAGACTTAGGTGAGTTTCCTTTCCTTTCTATATTTTCGTATGTAAAAAACAAAAAACAAAATATAAGAACGCAAGAGTTAAAAATAAAACGAAAATCACCTTAAAATTTACAATTTGTTCTTTTTGGATTTTTTTTGTGTTTGAAATCTACTATTTTTTTTTGTATTGATTGTGTGTTTGTTAAAAAAAATTACATTGATGAGTAGTGGCTTTTATAGCCGAAAATATAATGTTTTCCTCTCTACTGTTGTGCTCTCTTTTGCTTGGTCTGCAGGTACGAGGCAAGGACGCATGCTGTGGTGGCAAAGGGAGCATGGAGGGTATGAAGGTGCTGATGTGGGAGGAGCAGTGGCAGCCAGCAGCTAGGGTTTTGTTTTTTCTTTCTTTTGTTGAAAATGTTTAGTTCTTTGGCCATATTGGGCCACTAGGGTTTTTTGTATTTTGGGTCAAGGACCTGGAATGTCCATTGGATTATTTGATTATTTTTATTTTGGTTTTTGTTTCCCTTTTTATATTTCTAATTTTCTTTGTTGGGCCTGGGCTAAAATTGGGCTCTAAAGTATTCATTATAGTATTGTCATTTTATTTCATTATTTATGTTGTTATTTTGAATACAATAATTTTTCCATCTTTGTACATTATAAATATTGCTAAATGCACTCATCCGTTTTTTGGCACAAGTGCATAAAAATAATTAAAACTGAGGCAATGTTCGTTATTTTAGGGATTCGATGAGTTGTGCTCCTAACTTACGGAGTATGGTCTATTCTTAGAACTGAAATAAGCAAAGATTCTATTTAAAATTCAAGACACGTAGGACTTAGGTAATAATCAAATAACAAGTATTCTTGTTTTCAAGGATTTAAGATATCATGCCCTAACTTACGGGACATGATCTTTTTTTTCTCGATTAACATGTAATAAAGAGGTCATTTCCTTAAAATTTAATTTAGTTAGCAATATTTCAATCAAATAACATCATAAAAAAAGGGGATTGTATTTTAAATTTTCTTTGAATTCTCAATTCTCGACACTAAGACATCAAGTAATCAACTAGGTACCAATTTTGGGCGTTATGAGGGTGCTAATCCTTCCTCGTATATAACCGAATCCTGAGCCCATTTCCTAGATTTTGTAGACCGAAAATCATCGTTTTAGTAAATCTAACCTTTTATTAAAATGATCAAATTTTGAGGTGATCCAATCACACCTAATAAAAAGATTGGTGGCGACTCTGTCTTTGGTTTAAAATGAAAAGTTGATTTCTAAAAAGGTTTCGACATTATGAATATATCAAAATACACATCATATAAAATTGTAATCTACTAAATTTATTTAAATTATATAAAAGCTCTTTAGTAGGATTAGAAATATTAAAAACAAAAGAATACAAATCATAAGTAATCATGTCTAATAACCATTCGTTTGGGTTGCCCTGGTAACACAATTTCTTAGCTTCTAGCTATCTGCAACGTGAAGGATGAGAATAGTATTTACAATTCCGACGAGAATCACCACCTGCATGATTGCAAATATGAAAGCCCATCAGAATACAAAATCACAAGTAATCATGTCTAATAACCATTCATTTGGGTTGCCCTGGTAACATTATTTCTTAGCTTCTGGCTATCAACAACGTGAAGGATGAGGATAGTATTTACCATTATGACGAGGATCATTCTTATTTATTTTGGAGATCAATTAGTTTTATTATTATTATTACAACAAAACCGCATTTTCTCTTGCTCTCTTTTTCTTCGCATGCTCATTCATTGTTATTAATTTTTAATTTTCTACTAATGTATCTACTGAGGTAAACTACGCCTAATGTCATTAAACTATTTGTAAGTTTATATTTTAGTCATTCGACTTCAAAAAGTTACAAAATGATCGCTGAATTATTCAAAAGTTTTCATTTAAGTCACTAGATTGTTAAAATCGTTGATACATGACATTTTCTATTCACACCACCTACACCAATGGAAAGCTCTTATCCCCCTTCTTTCCTACAGTTCAGTATTTTTTCGTGAAACAATCTTGAACGTCATGAATTTTCCAACCAAATCCAAACATCTTTCTTTTTCGATCTCTAACATAAATCTAAGGTATATTCTTCTACTCATTAATGAGTACTGATCCACCATACCAACCCTCGAATCATCGCTTGAAGCTCCCAAGTTGGACTTTTTAAACAAAAAAAAAAACTTAACAGCCCTTAACGACCCTATGACTTAAATAAAAACTTTTGAATAATAGTGACTTAAATGAAAACTTTTGAATAGTTTAATGACAACTGAAATAGACCAATTTTGGCCCAGGCCCAAACACAAAAAAATAATCCAAAATAAATACAAAGTCCAATTTCTTTAAAACAGTCCATTATAAATCACCAGCCCAAAACCAAAAGCAGCCCAAATACAAACCCAAGTCTAACCCTAGCCCAACAAATAGTAAATAACAGAAAAAGAAAAAACCCTAGGTACGCCGCACCTAGGGTCTGCCACCATCACCCATGTCCGCTCTTCCCACGCACGCTGACCTCCTCACGTGCGCCATCATGTCAGCACCTTTGTACCTGCAAGGATAAACACATAGAAACAGAAACGAAAAACACGGGAAAATAGCAGAGAAAAAAGAGCATTGTATTCGGCTATAAAAAAGCTACCAAAACAATAGAATGTAACTTTTTTTTGATAGAATGAATACAAAAAAATACAAAAAGATTTCGAAAATAGAGATTATCAAAACTAAATTTTGAAGTTAGTTTATTTTCTTTTTTTTTCTTCGTTTTCATTTGTTTTTTTAGAAGGAAACATAGAAAATAAAAAAAGGGACCAAAAACTTACCGCCTTTCCATGTTTTGCACGTCGTGGGAGGCCGAGGTTCATCGTTTTCGATGAAAAATGACATTTTTGGGGTCGGGGAGTTGATAAGCCAAAAAATGAACTTTTTTGACTTTCCAGCCGCTGTCCACGGCGACCAGCGGCCGCCACAGCGGTCTGATGGTCGAAGCTATGGCCGAAGAGGGAAGGTTGAGAGAGAGTAGAGAGAAAAGAGAAAGTTTTTTTTTTTTTAAATAAGGTTACAAATGAATTTTTTAAGTTTTTTTTAACTTATATAAACACCCCAAAACAACGTCGTTTTGGGCTTGGCTTTTGGCACCCGAAACTGCGTCGTTTCACCTTTTAACGCGCAACCAGACCCGCTCTAACCTTAAGATTCACTTGTTTTTAACGGAAGGGCTAATTGCACCTTTAGCCCTTCTGATTTTTTATTATTTTGCAATTAATTTTCATTATTTTTTAAATTTTTACCCTATAATTTATTTCGACTTCCAATTTAGTCCAACCTGAAGCTGTGCGTTTTGGAGGAGAAGGGAAAATTACCCATTTAGTCCCTCATTGTTATTCGCGTGTTCAAAATGGTCCTCCCCCTTTTTCATTTATTTTTGATTTGCCCCAAATTCTTGTTTTAAAGCTCAATTTAGTCCTTTTTATTATTTTTGCTATTTTATTATTAAATTAATTAATTAAAAATATTATTACTATTATTATTTTACCCTTATTATTTATATATTTATTATTATTACTATATTATGCAATCAATCAGTTTTTACATTGTTATTTTTTTATTTACTTACCAAAATACTTTAAATGCATTTATTCTATTTTTTTATTTTTTTATAATTTCAAAACTTTAGACTATTTATTATTATTTTTATTACTATAACCCAAATTTAAACCATTTTTAATAATCCTTTTAATATTTTCTAGATTAATTTCCTCAATGCTATTTTGTGTATTTATTTATTAATTTCTTTTAATTTTGATACTGTTTTGTTATGTTTTTTATACTATTGTTTATACCATTATTATTTATTATCATTATTGTTGATTTTATTATTCTTTGATTATTGTTAATATTAGAGTAATAGATGTTATATGATTATTGTTATTGTGTGTATTGTATTTGTTTTTTTATATTTATTGATTGCTTGACGTTCATTAGTGTACATTTTAGTTTACGAATCATCATTTCGCGTTGTACATTATTATTCCATTGTTTTTTTATTCGTTCAAAAGATTACGTTTAACATAAGTATCAAAGTTATTTTATACAAAGGTTTTCAAAAATAATGCGATACTCAGAATTTGGGATCCTCGAGAAGATTGACCCCTAACTTATTGGGTTCCAATTTTCCTCGTTAAGTCTAAGTAATCGAGTATCCTTTTTAATCGAGACATATAAATAAAAAGCTCATTCTCAGAAATTCGATAGGTTGTGTCCTAACTCATTGGATATGACATTTTGTTCTCTCGAGAAGGATTTTTTTAAATAAAGGCAATATTCTATGTTTAGAATTTTGAGAAATTGTGCCCTAACTTACTGGGCTTTGATTTTTCATCTGACTTAAACAATTGAATATCTTTTTTAAACTTCATTGCATGAGTTTTAAAAAATCAAAAGATAGGCTCATTTTCGAAGATGCGAAATATCACATCCTAACTCATTGGGTGTGACGTTCCATCTCCTGAAATAAGACGATCTTAGTGTGTATTTTGATTTATACAAGTGTTTTTTTAAAGATAAAAGGATTGTATTTTTTAAGTTTTCGACATTCGACATCAAGACATTAATTAATCAACTAGCACTACACCAAAAGAGGGCTTTAGCGGCATTTATTGTGGCGTTTTTAGATTAAACGCCGCTAGAAATCAGGCATTAGCGGCGCTAACACTAAAACGCCGGTAAAGATTAAGCAATAGCGACGTTTCTGGGGAAACGCCGTAAATAGTCAGACACATCGTGGCGTTTTATATAACAACGCCACAAAAGAGCATCATTAGTGCAGTTTTTAAACAAAACGCCGTAATAAATCTGACAAAAAGCATCGTTTAATATTTAGGAATAGTGGCAGTAGCGGCGCATTATAGAAACGCCATTATAGAGCACAATTAGCGGCGTTTGTTTATAAGCGCCGAAAAAAATGTTAAACAAAACGCAGCGTACAATATTGAGGTATAGTAGAATTGGTGGCACTTCTGTAAAAACGCCGCTGAAGCACATCATTAGCCTTGCTAGAGCAAAAGCGCCGCAAAATATGTGGACCAAAACGCAGCGTTTGGTATTGAGGCATAGAGCCAATAGTGGCGCTTCAGGAAAACGCCGCTATAGCCCGCTATTAGCGGCGCTTAACCAAAAAATGCCAGAAATGTGAAACCGAAACGTAACATTTCATCTTTAGCTATAGAGCCCAAATTTTAAACGACGTCGCTTTGATGATGTTTACCGGTATTAGCGGCGGTTTTACATAAACGCCGCAAATATTTCTGTAATATGACGTCCTTTACTTTTATTTTTGGTTGAAAGTTAGACAAAACGACATCGTTTTTATACTGTTTATTGGTATTAGCGGCGTTTTTTATAAAAACGCCGCAAAGGAAATAAATTATATTTTAGGGTTTTTGGATTAATATTTAAGTTTTGTCGTGTACGGTTTGGGGTTTTAGGGTTCATTACATAATGTTCGTTATTTTAGGTTTACAGTATTAAGTTCAGGGTTTTGGGTTTAGGTTATGGCTTGGGGATTGGGGTTTAAGGTTTAGAGTTTCAGTTTACATGTTAGTGTTAATGTGAGATCAGTGTTTACGGCTTATAAGATAATGATCAAATTTACTGTTTTAGGGCTTGATGTTTATGGTTTATGGTTTAGCGTTAATGATTTGAATGTCACAATGCATGGTTTTTGCGTTTCGAATTTGCATGAAGAATACGGGTTAGGGTTTATAATTTAATTTTAAAATTTATGGGTTATAGGGATTAATAGCTTTGGGTTTTAGGGTTTAATTACTCATCTAAAACAAAAGCTAAAAAAATGTAAATTCTTTGTGTTTTTTACTTCTTATTATATATGTCATTAGTAGGATTATAATTAAATATAATTAGGGTTATAGAAAAAGATATATATGCAACGATATATATATATGTTATATATTATGAAACATATATATTAATATTGTGTTAGTTACATAACAATCATATTAATGTGTCAATTTATAATAATGTCATAACAATTATCAAAATAAAAAATCTATTAAAAATCATTAAACTTATAAATAAAGAGAAATAAAACATTTTTAAAAATTGAATAATTAGCGGCGTTTGTTTGTAAGCGCCGCAAAAAATGTTAAACAAAACGCAGCGTACAATATTGAGGTATAGTAGAATTGGTGGCGCTTCTATAAAAACGGAAGCACATCATTAGCGGCGCTAGTGCAAAAGCGCCGCAAAATATGTGGACCAAAACGCAGCGTTTCGTCTTGAGCTATAGGGCCCAAATTTTAAACGACGTCGCTTTGATGATGTTTACCGGTCTTAGCGGCGGTTTTACATAAACGCCGCAAATATTTCTGTAATACGTCGTCGTTTACTTTTATTATTTGGTTGGAAGTTAGACAAAACGACATCGTTTTTATACTGTTTATTGGTATTTGCGGCATTTTTTGTAAAAACGCCGTAAATGAAATAAATTATATTTTAGGGTTTTGGGATTAATATTTAAGTTTTGTCGTGTATGGTTTGGGGTTTTAGGGTTCATTACATAATGTTCATTATTTTAGGTTTACAGTATTAAGTTCAGGGTTTTGGGTTTAGGTTATGGCTTGGGGATTGGGGTTTAAAGTTTAGAGTTTCAGTTTACATGTTAGTGTTAATGTGAGGTCAGTGTTTACGGCTTATAAGATAATGATCAAATTTACTGTTTTAGGGCTTGATGTTTATGGTTTATGGTTTAGCGTTAATGATTTGAACGTTACAATGCATGGTTTTTGCATTTCGGATTTGCATGAAGAATACGAGTTAGGGTTTATAATTTAATTTTAAAATTTACGGGTTATAGGGATTAATAGCTTTGGGTTTTAGGGTTTAATTACTCATCTAAAACAAAAGACAAAAAAATGTACATTCTTTGTGTTTTTTACTTCTTATTATATATGTCATTAGTAGGATTATGATTAAATATAATTAGGGTTATAGAAAATATATATATGCAACGATATATAATATATATGTTATATATTATGAAACATATATATTAATATTGTGTTAGTTACATAACAATCATATTAATGTGTCAATTTATAATAATGTCATAACAATTATCAAAATAAAAAATCTAATAAAAATCATTAAACTTATAAATAAAGAGAAATAAAACATTTTTAAAAATTGAATAATTAGCGGCATTTGTTTGTAACACGCCGCTATAGAGTCGAATTTGCGGCGTTTATACAATAAACGCCGCCAAAAATTAAACCAAAACGACTTCGTTTTCATTGGGAGAAATGCCTTTAGTGGCGCTTCTTAATAAACGCCGCAATGGTTCGGGGCTTTAGCGGCAGTTTTACATAAACGCTGCAAATATTTCTGTAATACGACGTCGTTTACTTTTATTTTTTGGTTGTAAGTTTGACAAAACGACATCGTTTTTATACTTTTTATTGATATTAGCGGCGTTATTTATAAAAACGCCGCAAAGGAAATAAATTATATTTTAGGTTTTTCTGATTAAAATTTAAAATTGAAAAATATATTTTTTTATAATTTCAATTATTTATAAATTTTAATGTTGCTAATATATACATTATTCATACTGTATAAAATTAAAAAAATTTAATAAATTTTATCATTTAAAAATAATGTATTAAATCAGAATATATTAAAAATTAAAATTATAAATAAAAAGAAATAAAACATTATAAGAAGTGAATTATTAGTGGCGTTTCTATGCAAAACGCCGCAAGGATCCAATTAAAATTTAAACAAAACGGCGCCGTTTCGTTGACGAATTTAATTTGTAGTGGCGTTTTCTCTCAAAATGCCGCAAAAGATATAAGATTAGTGGCGTTTTTTATTGGCGCCACAAATTATTTTAATGAAACGGCGTCGTTTTATTAACCAGATCAGTTTTGGGGTATATCCCCTCTCCCAGCCCCAATTCCAATTTCTCTCTGAAATCCCTGAGTGTTTCACCGAAATCCCTAAGGTTTTTTCCTATCAGCCATTTCTAAGAAAGCAATTCTTCATCTGTACCATGTTCTATTGTTTGGGTGTTTCCATTTCTTGCAAAAGATTAAAATCTCCGGTTCGTACATTCGGTCAACACACATAGTTGACGGAGAACGTCGCGAAGCATCATCGGAATCGGTCATCGGGGGAATAAGTATTCAAGGTTCGCTTTCCCATTCTGCCTCCGTATTCATTTGGGTTTTCTCGTACTTGTTAATTTTATTCTTGGTTTGTTATTGTTTGTTGATCCTGAAATTAAAAAAATTGTATCCTCTGTTTATAGGGTATTTGGTCTTCCTCTTCATTTTTTGTGGATCGTCCTGAAGGTAATGTAATGCTTCGAAAGTGAAATTATTTTCGGAATGGTTTCATTGCTTACAAACTGATGTTAATACTACTTTTTTATAGGGTTTCAGTCCATTCCATTTCATTGCGTTCATTTCTGTTTTCTGCAGCGTTCTGAAGGTACAAATATGTATTAGGAAAATTTGATGTGCAAATATATATGTAGGAAAATTTCTGTTTTCTGCACAAACATGCTGTCGGTGGAATCATCTGCTACTGTGCTTTTAGCAAAGGATTTGATGTGCAAATTTTTATGTAGGAAATTTGCCCTAGAAACAAAGCATAAAATGGTTTGAATGTCTTACTGTTTTGACCTAGTTTGCCTGGAAATCGCTTAAGAAAACTTAAGTGTGAAACCAAGCTGTCTTTAGCTTCTATTTTCCAGTCAAAACTCGAAATGCACTTTGACAGTGGCATTAGTATTGTCTTCATCTTTTTAATATTTCTTCATGTGATTCACCTTTTTTTTAAATATTACAAAATACTCCTTTTATGATGTATATAAATCTTCACAATTACTTTACTTAAAACATGAAATCATAAGTTGAAAATGCTCGTTTTTCAAAATGTCAAGTCACTTATTCATATAATTTGGAGAAATTCTTTAAACTGTTATTTTAATACTTTAAATAAGTCAAAGTAAAATGGTGCATCAAATTGAATGCAGACTGTGCTCACTTTTAGATTAATTTAATTTATTTACATATGATTCAAAGAGTCAACTTGTAGCTAAGTCATCTAGTTACCCTAATTTTGTATGTATATTCACTCTCCAGGAATAATTCAGTGGAAGATTAGTTTAAAAGCAAAGATTGCTTATGTAAGCTATATTTAAATTTTATTAATAATAAATTGATAACTTAAATAAGTATTACTATATTTTTAATATTATACATATATTCATTTACGTATGTAAGCTATATTTAAACATATTTTGTTGTCAAATTAGTAACACATATACCTCTCCACGAATAATTCAGTGGAAGATTAGTTTAAAAGCAAAGATTGCTTATGTAAGCTATATTTAAATTTTATTAATAATAAATTGATAATTTAAATAAGTATTACTATATTTTTAATATTATACATATATTCATTTACGTATGTAAGCTATATTTAAACATATTTTGTTGTCAAATTAGTAACACATACACCTCTCCACGAATAATTCAGTGGAAGATTAGTTTAAAAGCAAAGACTGCTTATGTAAGCTATATTTAAAATTTATTAATAATAAATTGATAACTTAAATAAGTATTACTATATTTTTAATATTATACATATATTCATTTACGTATGTAAGCTATATTTAAATTTTATTAATATATTTAAACATTTTTGTTGTCAAATCAGTAACACATATACCTCTCCACGAATAATTCAGTGGAAGATTAGTTTAAAAGCAAAGCTTGCTTATGTAAGCTATATTTAAATTTTATTAATAATAAATTGATAACTTAAATAAGTCTTACTATATTTTAATATTATACATATATTCATTTACATAACACATAACTTACATAACCTACTTAATATATAACTTGCATAACTTACATAATACACAACTTACATGTGTAAATAATACAGAACTTACTTAACTTACATACCCTACATAAATTAAATAAGTTACATAATACACAACTTACGCAACTTACATAAGTTTCATAATACACAACTTACGCAACTTACATAAGACATAACTTACATGTGTAAATAATACATAATTTACATAACTTACATAAGACATAACTTTCATAATACACAACTTACGCAACTTACATAAGACATAACTTACATAAGTTTCATAATACACAACTTACGCAACTTACACAACTTACATAACTTACATAACTTACGTAATGTATAACTTATTCCTAAATCCTAAACCTGTGCAATTTATTGTCAACGTCAGACTTCAAGAATAAAGAAATGGACCGGTCTTGGATGAATTTATCAAGGGTAAGCGACGGTTATCGAAATGGGGTGCAGAGTTTTCTAAATTTTGCATTTCAATATGCAAGCCAAGAGAACATGATTCTTTGCCCGTGTAAGAAGTGTGTCAACATAAACTGGCATTATCGTGAGGTTGTATACGAGCATCTAATTGTTGATGGGTTTGTTCGAGGTTATAAACAATGGTTATTTCATGGAGAATGCCCGCGTAGTACTTCCTCTTCAACGATGGATGTATCTTATTCTGGTACTACTTACCATCAGTCTGATAGAGGGGATGACATGAAAGGTATGTTGCGGGATGCATTTAATATGCACAATCATGGTGTGCAATCATTCCTAGGGGATTTTATGGCATCTGATGATTGTAATATTGGTGGAACTACTTTTACCAAACCGGGAAGTAATGTACCTCATGAAGAGCCAAATGGGGAAGCGGCGAAGTTCTACGCTCTACTTAATGACATGAATGAAGAACTGTATGAGGGATCAAAATTTTCAAAAATGTCCTTCTGTGTTCGTCTTTTTCAGTTAAAATGTTTGGGAGGGTGGACCGGAAACTCGTTGACAATGCTATTAGAGTTTTTGAGAGAAATGTTTCCGTTTGCAAAAATCCCTCACTCATGCAAAGATATGAAGAAAATGATAAAAGATTTAGGCCTTGGGTACAACAAAATCCATAGTTGCCCAAATGACTGCATGTTGTATTGGGGCGATCGGAAAAACCAGCAGTGCTATCATATATGCGGCCAATCCCGTTGGATAAATAGAAACACAGAAGGTGGGAACGATGATGAAAATGATGCACAGTCGAGGCAGAAGCCAGTTAAGATTTTACGGTATTTTTCGTTGATACCAAGGCTTCAAAGGCTTTTCATATCGTCGAAGACAGCGGAGTCAATGATGTGGCACCATGATGGACGAACCGATGATGGATTACTAAGGCATCCGGCAGATTCTTTAGCTTGGAAAGCATTTGACAATAAATTTCCAAGCTTTACAAGTGATCCTAGGAGTGTGAGGCTTGGGCTAGCATCTGATGGATTTAATCCTTTCAAGATCATGAGCACTGCCTACAGTACTTGGCCAGTAGTGCTTGTTCCTTACAATCTGCCTCCGTGGATTTGCATGAAGCAATATTCCCTTATCTTATCTATGATTATCCCTGAGAGAAAGGGCCTGGGAGTGATATTGACATTTATTTACAGCCACTTATTGAAGAGTTAAAACAATTATGGGCTGGTGTCGAGACAAACGATGTGCTGAGAAAGGAGAACTTTAATTTACGTGCAGCTTTGATGTGGACCATTAATGACTTTCCCGCTTATGCTAATTTATCCGGTTGGAGTACTAAGGGTCGTTATGCGTGTCCTCGTTGTGCTGCACAAACATGCTCGCAATGGTTGTACAATGGGAAGAAGTTCTCTTACATGGGGCATCGTCGGTGGTTACCGAAAAATCATAGATTTAGATTTCAGAGTTCTGTATTTGACGGCACTGAAGAGTTCAGAGAAGCTCCTTCCCAGACCAGTGGGTCTGAAATCTTGTTCATGTTGGAAGATATGAATTTCATTTATGGGAAGATGAACCAACCGCCAAACACGCAGAGAAACAGAAGATCAAATGATGAAGCTGATGAAAGCTCCGACGAAGAGGACGATCCTAATGAGGCGGCCTTGTGGAAAAAAAAAGAAATATTTTTTTTGAGTTGCCTTATTGGGAGCATCACCTTTTACGACACAATCTTGATGTTATGCACATTGAGAAAAATGTGTGCGAGAACATTGTGGGTACAATTTTGAATGTCGACGGAAAATCAAAAGACAATCTTCAGAGTCGACTTGATTTAGTCCAAATGGGAATTCGGCCTGATCTTCATCCCAATCCACTTCCGAATGGGAAATATCGGTTGCCTCCTTCTATTTTCTCAATGTTTAAGACGGAGAAAGAACTGTTTTGCATGGTGTTGAAGGATATAAAGGTTCCGGATGCGTATGCATCAAATATATCTCGATGTGTTAGTGTTAAAGATCGAAGATTATATTCGCTAAAATCACATGACTATCACATCTTGATGCAAGATTTAACGCCAGTTGCTCTACGATGTTGTATGTCCAAGAAGGTGACATCTTGTATCATTGAACTATCCAACATAATGAAAGCCATTTGTGGCAAAGTTTTGGATGTTCAAGAACTTCAGAAGGTACAGGATCGAGCCGCTTTGACTTTATGCAACATGGAGAAAATCTTCCCACCTTCCTTCTTCACCATTATGGTTCACTTGATAATTCATCTCCCGTACGAAGTAATTCTTGGCGGACCCATTTTCTATCGATGGATGTATCCCATAGAAAGGTGTTAAAGAAGTATATTTAAAATTTTCCTTCATTCACCTCTATGCCTTTAGTTACAACTTTTGATAATGTTGTATATTGTGTTTAGGTTCCTATCCAAATTAAAGTCTTACTACCGCAACAAGCGATATCTAGAAGGATCGATTGCTGAAGGCTACTTGGCAGAGGAATGTATGACCTTCTGCTCAAGATATTTGGAAGATGTCAAAACAAGGTTGAACAGACCAAATAGGAATGCTGGACTCACGGACTACAACTTAGCCGATACTTATTTGTTCCAAAGTTTTGGAGAACCAATTGGCAAAGTTGAAATTGCAGAATTAGATCATTTATCGTGGGAACAAGCACATCGATATGTTCTGTTTCACCACAAAGCATTGGAACCTTTACGGAAGTAAGTTCTACAAATTTTATAAATATTTATCAAACTAAAAATTGTTTATCTTCTAACAAAGATCACATTTTTTTAACATAGTGAGTCCAAACAAATATTGAGATCTCGTTCGCGCTCCCGAAGAACACAACATCGAGATATCAATATGTTGTTTACAGAATCTTTTTATGAATGGTTAAGCCAAACGGTAAGCAGTTGGAGCTTTCGCTTACAAATTATAATGCTTTCTCATAACATTTTTAATTACGTAGTTTACTTTCCATTCAATAGGTTTGGAATGGGAAGAGCGTAAACGACGAAGTTAAATGGCTCTCTCAAGGTCCAAATCGAGTGGTTAAAGATATAGTGCATTCCTCATCAACGGATTCAGATTTCATACAAAATATCGCGAGAGGTTGAGGAGAACGCAAAATTGTGGAATAGTTGTTAATTCTGCAATTACAAGTTATGCTAGCGCTAGGGACAATAATCCTGTCGAGGGAAATGTGGAATATTTCGGATAGCTTACTGACATAATTGAGTTGGATTACTACGGCAAATGGAAAGTTGTCTTATTTCGAGGTGATTGGGCTGATGTTAATACAGCTCGTGGAATCAAGCAAGATCAATTTGGTTTTACAATGGTGAACTTTGACCGATTGATTCACACAGGACAACAACTGATAGATGAGCCGTATGTATTCTCAAGTCAAGTTAAACAAGTTTTTTATTCAAAAGATCCAACTGATGAGGGTTGGTACGTTGTACTCTGTAACATCCCTAGAGACTTGTTTGACATGGGCAGTGGAAGTAGAGATAACATCGACGACAGATCAGAAACTTTGCCATTTCCAGAACAAAACTTAAACGATAATATCCCTAGTACTATTGCACAATTTCAATGGGTTCGTCAGGATACGGATGAAGATATTTACGAATAATGATGTAGTAAGATTTTACGATTGTTTAATTATATGTAACTTACATTAGTATTAAATCTTGGTCTTATTATATATTTCAACTATTTTATATGTGCTGTTATTGTTGTAATTAGTTATTAAGCTTAATTACATTTTATGTGTATTGCAAATAAAATGCCTAGAAGAAAAATTATAAGGGAAAGCATTGTTCAAAATGATCCAAACTCGACAGAAACAAATAGTACTGAACAACAGACAGCAATTGGTTCTTCGAATGTTCCGATTACAATCGAGGATCCTACGGAACTTCAAAGTAACTTACATTAATTACATGCGTGTTGACTTATAATTGATTTATTTTTCAAATTCTTATATTATAATATACCATTTGTAGCTAAAAATGGTGGGACGCGTAGAGGTCGAGGACGTACGATACTTAGAGAGTTATACGAGTTAGATCCAGTCGAGCATGTCAAGGTATGCAGAAACAGTTTAGGTCAGCCTGTTGGATCAGAAGCTCGACTTTTAGCAGGATACATGGGCATTTTAGCACGAAATGTGAATATGTTGCCTATCAACTACGAGTCATGGCGTCAAATGCCCGATAGCAACAAAAACCAAGCCCTCAATAATATTAAGGTAACAAAATGTTAATGTCATCTGTAATGCTTGGGAAATAGTTTCATTTATATTTACTTTATTAACTTGTGTTTTTTGTAGGCGAGGTTTGCTTTAGAGGTCTCGGATGCTTATGTAAAGAAGGCATTGGGAAAAAGATGGAGAGACAATAAAAGTACTTTGAAGAAAAATTATTATAAGACAAAAACAACCCTCGATGAGAAATTTCAAAATGTCCCGCCGGGTATGTTGAGGTACCAATGGGAAGATGCAGTTAGATTTTGGCATTCTCAGAAAGGCGAGGTACAACGTACTTCCAAACTATTGTAATTATTTTGGCTTATAGTATTTACTATTTATGTACTAAAAATTTTATAACGTAGGATCGTGAACGAGTTGGAAAAAGTAGCCGGCAGCAACAAAAATTCACTCACACAGCCGGGTCGAGAAGTTTTACATGTGTAGCTGAGGCGGAGGTATTTTTAATTTTTTAATAAATGTAAATATGTATAACTTTCTATTAAATAATATTTTTACTACTATATTGTAGGAACGGTCGTCCGGTCAAAAAGTTGGACGCCTTCAACTTTTTGAAATTACACATAAGAAGAAAGATGGATCTGCTATGACTCCTGAAGCTGGTGAAATTAAGGTTCGTTTACTTAATACGATTTCACTTGTTTTAGTTATTTATAGTGTTTATTTTCTAATGATTTAATTCATTGCTTGTAATGCGACTATTGTTATATTGCATTTGTTTTTTTTACTATTTATTGCGTTCCTAACTATGTGATTTATTTATTAGGAAAAACTAAAGGAAAAAAAGACGGAGTACGAAGCGATTGCTTCTAGTGATAGTTCTGTTCATCTTGAAGACATTGATAACCAGATTATTACTGAAGTTTTAGGTCCTGAAAAGTATGGTCGGGTTCGATTTCAAGGATCTTTTATCAGCCCAACCCAATATTTTGGATCCAGCTCGCACCAATACATGGCTTCGGGGAGTCAATCTCAAGCTGAAGTTCAGAGGTTAAAAGACCAGATGGCTCAGATGCAAGCGACCACATTTGAGGTTCAAAGGAAATATGAAGAACTTCAGCAACAACTTAAAGCAGAGGCGGCAGCAAGGGAAGCAGAGGCTACAGCGAGAGAAGCAGCGATAGAAGCAGAGGTTCAAAAGAAATATGAAGAACTACAGCTACGACTTCAAAAAGATGTGGCATCGAGAGAAGCAGAGCAGAGCAAAAAGTACGACGAACTTTAACAGCAGCTTCAGATTATGATGAAGATGTTTTAGCAGTCGCAACTTCCGCCATCATAGTGTATATTGCATAAATACTTTTAACGGTTTTGTAAAGAAAAGTATGAATTCAATTTTATTTATATCAATTAATATTATTTTAGTCATTTAATTTGAAATATTATATAAATTTATTGTTTTTGGTTAGTTTAGATCTAGTTGCTTTTGATTTGTTGTTGCAGGAGCGCTGAAAAAAACAGAAAATTTTATTTTAAAAAAATCCCAAAATTAGTGGCGTTTTTTAAAAAAGCGCAGCTAAAAGTCATATCAAACAGTGGCGTTTGTGAAATAAGCGCCGCTAAAGAACACTACTTTTAGCGGTGTTTTTGAACAAGCGCTGCTATAGAACATTACTTTTAGAGGCGTTTTCTTCCAAAGCGCCGCTAAAGAACATGATCTTTAGCGGCGTTTTTTCCAAAGCGCCGCTAAAGAACATGATCTTTAGCGGCGTTTTTTCCTAAGCGCCGCTAAAGAACATAATCTTTAGCGGCATTTTTTCCTAAGCGCCGCTAAAGAAAATGATCTTTAGCGGCATTTTTTTCTGTAAGCGCCGCAAAAGTTAGCGACGTTGTCGTTAGCGGCATTTTTTATGGCGCTTCTTCAAGCGCTGGAAATGGATTTAGTGGCGTTAAAAAGCGCCGCTAAAGGCCTAAAAAACACCGCTAAAAACCTATTCTGGTGCAGTGTAGGTACCAGTTTTTGGCATATCGAGGGTGCTAATCCTTCATCGTGTGTAACCGACTCCTGAACCCGTTTTCCGGATTTTTGTAGACCAAAAATTATCATTTTAGTAAATTTAAACTTTTATTAAAATGATTAAATTATGAGGTGATCCGATCACACCTAAATAAAAAGATTGGTGGCGACTCCTTTTTCGTTTTTAAATAAAAAAGCCGACTCTCTTTCTTTCAAAAAAAATGGTTTCGACAGCTTGGCGGCTCCACTGGGAGAAAAATAAGGGATTCAAGCCACGAGTTGATTATTTCTTGTCTTTTTTCAAAAATTGAAGATTCGATTTAAATTTATGATCCTTTCACTGCATTTTTATGGTCTACATCATTTTGATATGTTTGTTTATTAGTTCGAGTCTTTTAATCTCCGCATATTGCATTGCATAACCATTCGGTTATACCCTTTTAAGTGGGAGTGAGAAACTAGTCCTTCGTGAGGTGTTCACCTCCGTGCAAGATAATGGATCGTTTCCGGAATACATCCGTACTTATGTCTTCGTGACATTTTCATATCCGTGCAGCCATAGGGAAATGTATTCCCCTGAACTGAACTCGGTCCGTATGAGCCTATAATGGGTGATGATCGAGGAATTTGCTGGCTCAGGTACCCTTTTCTTTAGACTCAAACCGCATATAGTGAGCCTTAAGAGCCTACCCTAGGTAGAACCACTCCAAACCCCTAGTTGTCACCTAAATAAGTGCTCTATTTATTTGTTCTTTCTTGCTTTTGCATTATATTAACCTATTTTTTTTGTTATAATTGCATTGCATTTTCATCATAAAAAAGAGGTGTTGATTCACGATCAATTGCTAAATAGAGAGCTTGTCATGGAAAACGGATTTCTTGATAAAGTGGAAGACAATACGGTTGTCCGAATATGGTCCAAGAAAACGTGATAAGAGAAGGATGATAGTTTAATGGAGGACTGTACGAATTTGCTTCGTTGCCCAAGGATTCTAGTTGATAAAGATTATTCGAGCGTTGTCAATGTCTCGACCTTTTTAAAGAAGCTAATGAGAATTACGAGGATGAGTGAGCAATGAGTCGTGGCTCGGATCAAGCAGAAAGGAGCTAGTAGAGGCATCCATTGGAAAATTCGCGAGATTTATCTTAAAATCTGGATAAGAAAGGGATCGATGTCTTCGCCTGGTGTATGAGGGCAAAGCCATATATATATATCCACTTTATGTAAAGAGATTTGTTTTCTAGTAAAGTTGTTCTAATAGAATTGAATCAGAATCAATTTTTTTTTTTTCATTCATTTCATGCATTTGCATTACATTACATCATATGCATTAAAGTCTACCAAAAATATCCTCATTGATTAAAATCATTTCATTTAATCTGGAAACCAACAAAAATTTACCAACCAAACACCGTTACGGTACTTGAGCAAAGTCAAAAAGGATAGACCAAAGATTGGAAAGACTTGAACAATTTCAAAAGGAGATGCAAGATCAACTACAAATGCAAATGCAAGAGCAACTAGCTAAAATTCAACAAGATATGACGAAAAAGATGTTGGAATCTCAAAGAAATATGATGGCTCAGTTGACCCAATTACTAACTGGAGGAGTAGATAAGGGAAAGGGCCCTATGGCCAATCCTGGGGAATATAGTGAGGAGTCACTGTATCCTCCAAGTTTTACTCCACCAAGTGTACAAACCCAAGCTGAGATGCACCCACGGAGGCCATCCGTCACAATTGGGCCTCAACAATTTTAGGCTGGTGCTTCAATGCCAATGAACTTTCAAGCTGGATCAGGTTTAAACCCAGGAGATAACCCAACTAATCATGTTATACCCGACTTTGATAAAGTGGCTGAGAAGGAAAAAGTGAATGCGGAATTGCCAAAGTAGCTAGAGGACAGATGTAAATGGTTGGAGGAAAATTCAAAGCCATGGAAAGTACTGATAGTCATCATGGAATCGACGCTAAATATCTAAACTTGGTTCCATACTTAGTACTTCCTTACAAGTTTAAAATGCCAAACTTTGAAAAATACAATGGAACCAGTTGCCCCGAGGCTCACATCACCGTGTTTTGCAGAAGGATGACTGGTTACGTTAATAATGATCAACTACTAATACATTGTTTCCAAGATAGTTTGGTAGGGGTAGCATCCAAATGGTACAATCAATTGAGTCGTACCAAGATTGGTTCATGGAGGGATCTAGCTCAACCATTCATGAAGCAGTATAGTCATGTAACGAACATGAATCTTGATAGAATTACTCTGCAGAACATGAAGAAGAAATCGAGTGAGAGTTTTAGGTAATATGCATAGAGATGGATGGAAGTTGCCATCCAGGTCCAGCCACCGCTCCTAGAAAAAGAAACTACTATGCTCTTTATCACACTAAAGGCCCCGTTCATCACACACATGTTGGGAAGTGCCACAAAAAGTTTTTAACATATAATCATGAATTGTGAGATGATTGAGAATTCCATAAGAAGTGGAAAAATAGATGCAGGAGAGAGAAATAAAAAGTCAGCCTTAAGGAGAAAAGAAAATGAGGTAAACAATGCAAGCATGTATAATAAAGGTTACTCAAAATTAGTTACTGTAAATTAGCCAAGAAAAGTGGTTGCTGGTCAACAAGGTTCATCAAGGTAAGAAGGATGACTAGTTAAGTTAATAATGATCAACTGCTAATACATTGTTTCCAATATAGTTTGTAAGGGCAGCATCCAAATGGTACAATCAATTGAGTCGTACCAGGATTGGTTCATGGAGGGATCTAGCTCAAGCATTCATGAAGCAGTATAGTCACGTAACGAACATGAATCCTGATAGAATTATTGTGCAGAACATGGAGAAAAAATTGAGTGAGAGTTTTAGGCAATATGCATAGAGATGGATGGAAGTTGCCATCCAGGTCCAGCCACCGCTCCTAGAAAAAGAAACTACTATGCTCTTTATCAACACACTAAAGGCCCCGTTCATCACGTACATGCTAGGAAGTGCCACAAAAAGTTTTTCAGATATAATCATGAATTGTGAGATGATTGAGAATGCCATAAGAAATGGAAAAATAGATGCAGGAGAGAATAACAAAAAGTCAGCCTTAAGGAGAAAAGAAAATGAGGTGAACAATGCAAGCATGTATAATAAAGGTTACTCAAAATTAGTTACTATAAATCAGCCAAGAAAAGTGGTTGCTGGTCAACAAGTTTCATCAAGGCAAGAATCCAACGTAAAGTAAAATACCGAGAAGCTCCAATTTACGCCAATCCCAATGTCATACAGGGAGCTGTATTAGAGTTTATTTGATGCACACGTTGTTTCCCTTTTTACTTAGAACCTTTACAACCCCCATACCCCAAATGGTATGACGCAAACTCCCAATGCGAATACCATGCAGGAATCACGGGGCACTCGATAGAAAACTACATTTCCTTCAAAAAGTTAGTTGAAAGATTCATCAGTATGGGCATTGTCAAGTTCGATGATTCATCCAATACAAAAAAATCCGCTACCCAATCATGCTGATAATAGGGTAAACATGATGAGTGAAAATATGGGGAGAAGAATCAAGGTAGATATTGCAGAAGTAAAAACTCATTTGAGATGGGTCTGGAAGGAGATGGGAAGAAGAGGGTTAATCATTTCAGATTTAGAAGGGAGCTATGAAAGCATGAAAAATTACTGTGAATTCCATCACGAGGAAGGGCACGAAATCCAAGAATATGTAGAATTTAGGCCTTGGTTCAAGGCATGATTGACAATAAAGAAATGGAGTTCTGTGAAGAAGTTAAAAAGGAGGGAAACATTCACATCAATGCCATACATGAAGACACAACTGAAAAGGGACCTTGTTAGATATCCTCCCTTATAAACCTAGGAGTGTTCTAAATAATTAGACTATAGAAGATATCCCTATAGTATTTAGAACTTACTCAGAGTAATATTCAAAATACACTTGTTACTTTTAGCCTAGAGGCAATAAGAACTCCTTGTGAAATAGGCTCATGTCTGAACATCATTATTTTAATGAAATACATTTTTACTATCATTTTTGAGCCAATATTCTTTCATTCTTTACGAATAATTATTTTTTCTTTCATTATTTTGGATTTCTTCCAAATCATTCTTTCATTCATTTATAACCATACCATACAAATAATTATTCTTAAATTCATACATTCTTTGTATATTCTTTTGTACCTACAACAGGTTCCCGGATATCAATGACATGAGCGACATTGCTATAGACTCAGAATCTCCTTTTAAGCAAGACATGTGTTTAAAGGGATCTCATGACTTTGAAGATGACATAGATTGTAGCCAATCTCCAGACTTGTTGAGGATGGTAGAGCAGAAAAAATTTTACCTCATGAGGAGACAATAGAGATTGTGACCTTAGAGGAGGGAAAATAGTAAAACTTGGAATATGCATAACCGAAAAACGAAGCAAGACCTTATTGAGTTACTTCAAGAGTTCAAAGATGTCTTCGCATGGTCATACTAGGATATGCTCAGGTTAAGCCCTGACATTGTAATCTGACAATGCATTAAATTTGAACAACAGCACAATATCAGAAATTTGTAGTATGTTCAGTGAAAAAACCTCTACCGGGGTAACACCTTTCTCTTTGGCTTATCACAGTTTTGCCCATTGAAATTGAATTTCCATCTCTCCAAGTTTTTGTTGGATTTTATCCTAATTGAAGAGGAAGATCCAAAGTTTTCCATCATAGTCAAATGTAACAAAAACAATTTTGCCCCAGAAAGCTCTATGAGAGAAACCTGATACCAAAGAAGATCATTCGCATACAAAATGAAAGTGGATGGGAAGGATCTGGTGTGGAAGACTTTATCTAGAAAAGCATTGATTCTGATCGAAAGAGATAACAACGACTTGCCTAATTCTATGAGTTCAAATCTAGTCAAAAAATTATTTCAAAAAAATAAAAAAATCAAAAAATATTTCAAAAAAAATGAAAATGAAAATGATGAAAAAAGAAAAGAAAAAGAGAAGGAAAAAGAAAAGGAAAAGAAAAAGGAGAGGCCAAAGCGAAAACCCGCAAAGGGTGCTTTGAGAAAAAAGGGTATTTGAGTTGAAAACCCGAAAAAGGAGGCTCAAATTTTGAGCAAAGTGGGGCATGGATGTTATCGGGCCAATATCACTAAAGGCTTCTAATGGGCATCGCTTCATTTTTGAGGTCATTAATTACTTCACCAAACGGGTAGAGGTTGTTTCATATTCCAATATCACCAAGTTGACAATTAGCAATTTCTCAAAAAATAAATGGATCATATGCTGGTATGGAATACCAGAGAGGATTATATCAGATAACGCGTTGAACAACAGTACGATAGCTAAGTTCTGTAATCAATTCAAAATCAGACACCACAATTTGTCACCGTATCGCCCAGAAATGAATGGTGCGCTAGAGGTAGCTAATAAGAATATTAAGAAGATTGTGGGGAAAATGATTGAGACCTACAAAGACTGACACGAGAAATTAGCATTCGCTCTCTTTTCCTAGCGAACATCCGTTAGGACCTCCACCTGGGCAACACCTTTCTCCCTGGCTTACGGAATGGAGGCGCTTTTGCCCATCAAAGTTGAAATCCCTTCTCTGAGAGTCTTGGCAGAGTTAAAATTAGAGGAAGCAGAGTGGATCCAGTCTCGATAGGATAAGTTGAACTTGATCGAAGGAAAGAGGCTAAAAGCTATCCGATGCGAGCATATGGTAAAAAGATTCGTCCTAGAAAATTCTACGAAAGGGACTGGTGTTGAAAAAGATCCTTCCTCTACAAAAAGATTTTAGAGGGAAATGAATGTCAAATTCGGAAGGACCTTATGTTGTAAAGAAGGCCTTTTCCAATGGAGCATTGATTTTGAGTGAGATGGATGGTAAAAACCTATCAAATCCTGTAAACTCAGACTTAGTCAAGAAATACTTCACTTGAAGAAAGAGAAGGGCCAATGTGAAAACTCGTAAAGGGTGCTTTGGTCCTAAAAAAGACTAAGGTGAAAACCCGCAAAGGGCACCTTAAGTCCTTAAAAAAAAGACCAAGGTGAAAACCTGCAAAGGGAGCTTTGTGTCGTAAAAATAAAAAAATTAAAATTAAAAAATTAAAAAATTAAAAATAGAGAGGCCAAGGTGAAAGCCCGCAAAAGGCGCCTTGAGACCAAAGGGGATTTGGGTTGAAAACCCAAAAAGGGCAGCTCAAATTTTGATTAGAATGGGCATGCGGTGATCTTACTATACTTGAATCAAAAGGAAAGGGTAGTGACATCTTAGGGCATCGACAGAGTACTATAGATCTCCTAAACACATGTCAAACTCAAAATGGTCTTTAGAAAGTTTGTACAAAGAAGTTCAAGCTGCGATATCTGGGGCACCTAGCCTTTATACTATTTATACTGAATTTGTTGTTCTTGGAATACTTCATTCTTTTTCAAGATATGTGGTCCCAAGTAATTCCTCTTTTATTTTTACTATCCTTGATAATTTATTCCTTTTAAGCCATGCTCCCAAATCAACCCTATTTTTATCCATTGTTATGATCTTTTGCAAGCATGTTGCATTGGAATAATGATTAATGGACTAATAATACTTTCACAAAGGAAGTTTTGCATATTACTCTAGAAGTTTCTAAATAATACAGGAACCTAAAACATGACTATTGTTTAGAATTCACCAAGTTTAAACGTTGAAATATTTAAGAAGGAAAAGCTTAAATTAAGACTATCCCTTTAGATTTCGTTGTCAAAGCATTAATTGAACAAAATGACAAGATGTTGTGTTGGTGACAAAGCTTTAATGAACAAACAGGCAATGATCACTGAGTGATAAGAAGAGGTTTTCTTAGAAAAAAAAGTTCTACAATTGTGCATAAACATTTGGTATGACACCCTGGAAATGGTGTAGGAGACCAAAGAGATTCAGATCCAGTATCCTTGAATTGCAATAGGAGAGGATTGAGAAAGAGCCAGATCTTATACTCAGTGGGAGGAAGATGGTTCAAATTTTATGTCTCAATCACAGTGGATTAAACCTTAAAGATTACAATGGGGGCAATCTGATTAAGTAAAATATGAGTGTTTCTATAGAAACACCCACCGAACAAGATGGCGTTCTGACGTGTCAGTGATAGAGCCTTAATGAACAACAACCAATAATAACTCAAACATTAAGGGATCATTTCATGACATTTTGCATTCATGCTTACACATCTAGTTAGGATATTTTGATTCATTTTGATCATAACATCCTAAACACTAGGCATAAATAGGCCCATGAAATGGATTCTTCAGGTCATGTTCCCCAGAGAACAGATCGGTGAAACCACAAATCCTATACCACTAAAGTTGCGGTGGAATGGATTGAAGAAGATGGCAAATCTTATCTTCCTGAGGTTGCAGTGGAGCAGATTAAAGCCAATAATCCTATCTCTCTGAAGTTGCAGTAGAGCAGATTAAAGTTACAAGTCTTATCTCCCTTAAGTTGCAGTAGAGTAGACTGAAGAAAGTAAGTCTTATCCCCCTGAAGTTGCAATGGGGCAGACTGAAGATGGCAAATCTTATCTCCCTGAGGTTGCAGTGGAGCAAATTAAAACCAATAATCCTATCTCCCTGAAGTTACAGTGAAGCAGATTAAAGTCAATAATCCTATCTCCCTGAAGTTGCAATAAAGTGGATTAAAGTTACAAGTCTTATCTCCCTGAAGTTGCAGTGAAGTAGACTGAAAAAAGTAAGTCTTATCCCCCTGAAGTTGCAGTGGAACAGATTAAAGCTATAAATCACAGATCTTATCTCTTAGAAGTTGCAGTAGAGTAGATAATGGCAAATCTTATCTCCCTAAAGTTACAGTGGAGCATATTAAAGCTACTAATCCTATCTCCCTAAAGTTGCAGTAGAGCAGATTAAAATAATGAATCCTATACCTCTGAAGTTGTAGGTTGGATTAAATATACCATAACAAGTCTTATCTCCCTAAAATTGTAGTGGAGCAGACTGAAGATAACAAATCTTGTCTCCCTGAAGTTACAATAGAGCAGATTAAAGCCAAAAACCTTATCTCCCTAAAGTTGCAGTGGAGTATGTTGAAGATACTAATCTTATTCCCCTGAAGTTGCAGTGGAGCAGATTGGAGCCACCAGCCTTATCTCCTTAAAGTTCTAGCAGAGTAGATCGAAGCTATAAATCTCTTCTCCCTGAAATTACATTGAAGCATATCAAAGCCACAATCTTTATCTCCTTGAAGTTGCAGTGAAGCAGGATAAAAATATACAAACCATATCTCCCTGAAGTTGCAGTGGAGCAGGTTGAAATTACCAATTCTTATCTCCTTGAAGTTGCAGCGGAGTAGATCGAAGCTACAAGTCTATTCTCCCTAAAATTACATTGGAGAGGATCGAAACATAAATTCCTATACCCCTGAAGATGCGATAAAATGGAATGAGGCTACTTGAAAGAAAGAAGCACCACAAAGTCAAGATTCAACAAGACCTGGCAAAATTGGCCTCTTTAAAGTCTTTGCTCCATTCTTGTTACATAACAATGAGCAAAAAGGGGCAGCTGTAATAGGTCAATTTTGGCCCAGGCCCAAACAAAAAAAAAACCAAAATAAATACAAAGTCCAATTTTTTTAAAATAGTCCATTATAAATCACCAGCCTAAAACCAAAAACAGCCCAAATACAAACCCAAGTCTAACCCTAGCCCAACAAAATAGAAAATAACAGAAAAAGAAAAAACCTTAGGTACGCCGCACCTAGGGTCTACTGCCACCATCACCCACTTCCGCTCTTCCTATGCACGTCGGCCTCCTCACGCGTGCCACCACGTCAGCACCTCTGTACCTGTAAGGATAAACCACACAGAAACAGAAACGAAAAATACGGGGAAATAGCAGAGAAAAAAGAGCATTGTATTTGGCTATAAAAAAATGCACTAAAACAACAGAATGTAACTTTTTTTTGATAGAATGAATACAAAAAAAAATACAGAAAGATTTTGAAAATAGAGATTATCAAAACTAATTTTGAAGGTAGTTTATTTTCTTTTATTTTTTCTTCATTTTCATTTTTTTTTTAGAAGGAAACATAGAAAACAAAAAAAAAGGACTGAAAACTTACCGCCTTTCCGTGTTTTGCGCCATCTTGGGAGGCCGAGGTTTATCGTTTCTGATGAAAAACGACTTCTTTCAGGGTCGAGGAGTCAAAAATCCAAAAAATGGCCTTTTTTGACTTTTCGGTCACCGTGGACGGCGACGCTGTCGCCGGCATCTAGCGGCTGCCACGGCGGTCCGGTGGCTGGAGCCATGGCTGGAGAGGAAAGGTTGAGCGAGAGTTGAGAGAGAAGAGTGTTTTTTTTAAATGAGGTTAAAAATGATTTTTTAAGTTTCTTTTAACTTATATAAACACCCCAAAACGACATCGTTTTGGGCTTGGCTTCTGACACCCGAAACGGCGTCGTTTCACCTTGAAGGGCTAATTGCATCTTTAGCCGACCCGCTTTTTTATTATTTTGGAATTAAGTTTCTTTATCTTTTTTAATTTTTACCCTATAATTTATTTCGGCTTTCAATTTAGTTCACCTTGAAGCTGTGCGTTTTGGAGGAGAAGGGAAAATTACCCATTTAGTCCCTCCTTGTTATTCGCGTGTTCAAAATGATCTTCCCCTTTTTAATTTATTTATGATTTGCCCCAAATTCTTATTTTAAAGCTCAATTTAGTCCAATTTATTATTTTGGCTATTTTTTATTAAACTAATTAATTTAAAATTATTATTACTATTATTATTTTACCCTTATTATTTATATATTTATTATTATTACTATATTATTCAATCAATCAATTTTTACATTATTATTATTTTATTTACTTACAAAAATACTTTAAATGCATTTATTCTATTTTTTATTTTTTTTGTAATTTCAAAACTTTAGACTATTTATTATTTTTTTATTACTATAACCCTAATTTCACCCATTTTTAATAATCCTTTTAATATTTTCTAGATTAATTTCCTCAATGCTATTTTGTGTATCTATTTCTTAATTTCTTTTAATTTTGATATTGTCTTGTTATGTTTTTTATACTATTGTTTATACCATTATTATTCATTATCATTATTGTTGATTTTATTGTTCTTAGATTATTGTTAATATTAGAGTAATAGATGTTATATGATTATTGTTATTATGTGTATTGTATTTTTTTATATTTATTGATTGCTTGACATTTATTAGTGTACATTTTAGTTTACGAATCATCATTTCGCGCTGTACATTATTATTCCATCGTTTTTTATTCGTTCAAAAGATTACGTTTAATATAAGTATCAAAGTTATTTTATACAAAGGTTTTCAAAAATAACGCGATACTTGGAATTTGGGATCCTTGAGAAGATTGAGCCCTAACTTATTGGGTTCCAATTTTCCTCGTTAAGTCTAAGTAATCGAGTATCCTTTTTAATCAAGACATATAAATGAAAAGCTCATTCTCGGGAATTCAATACGTTGTGTCCTAACTCATTGGATATGACATTTTGTTCTCTCGAGATGAGGATTTTTTTTTTAAATAAAGGCAATATTCTATGTTTGGAATTTTGAGAAATTGTGCCCTAACTTACTGGGCTTCGATTTTTCATCTGACTTAAACAATTAAACATCCTTTTTAAACTTCACTGCATGAATTTTAAAAAATCAAAAGACAGGCTCATTTTTGAAGATGGGAAATATCACATCCTAACTCATTGGGTGTGACGTTCCATCTCCTGAAATAAGAGGGTCTTAGTGTGTATTTTGATTTATACAAGTTTTTTTTAAAGATAAAAGGATTGTATTTTTTAAGTTTTCGACATTCGACATTAAGACATTAATTAATCAACTAGGTACCAATTTTGGGCGTATCGAGGGTGCTAATACTTCCTCGTGCATAATCAACTCCCGAACCCGTTTTCTGGATTTTGTAGACCAAAAATTATCGTTTTAGTAAATTTAAACTTTTATTAAAATGATTAAATTATGAGGTGATCCGATCACACCTAAATAAAAAGATTGGTGGCGACTCCATTTTCATTTTCAAATAAAAAAAGTTGACTCGCGTTTCTTTCAAAAAAATGGTTTCAACAGCAATTTTGTAACCCTTAAAGTTAAGTGAGCAAAGCATAAACTTAATGATATTTTAGTGACATTGGCTATAGTTTACCCTAACTTTTATTATTATGTTAATTGGTTTTTTAATCTTTTTCATATATATATGATTTAACTCTTTTTCATTTTTTAATAATATATATAATATATACAATCAACCCTCTTAATGATAGCCTCATTTGTCTACCAAGATCTTATCTATTATAGAGAAATAATTAGTTTATGTCTATAACATCATTTGAATGTTATAGAGAAACAGTTGTTATGCACCTATTTTGTTCATCTTCTAAAAGATAAAAGGGATAAATATCAATTTTATTAATGAACTTTGGTCCAATGTGTAATTTGATACATAAACTTTTATTTGGTGCAATTATACATATGAAACTTGAACTATGGTTCATATATATATATATATATATATGAAACTTTGATTTTAATTAATTGTACACATTTAAAAATGGATACATATATTTATTTTCATATTGGATTAATATAATTGTTTATGTATGCTATATATCAACGTAAAATGGTGCTAATTTAATAATATTGTTAGTGATCTGTAAAAATTAAATCAAATAAAAATTTCATATATAAAACCAGACAAATCAAAGTTCATGGATAACATTACACATTGGATCAAATTTTATGTATAATTTTAATATTTATCTCAAAATAAAATTATATTTAAATAAAATTATATTTATATTTATATTTTGTTAATAAATAAAAATAAGCTAGTTAAATGCCAAGATTTAAATTCATAAAATTATTTAAAGAAGGTTTTAATGGTAGCTTGTTTGATAGATTTCATTCTCTTGGTAGCAAAATAACATTTATATTGGCAAAGAATTCAATCCCTGTTACCGATAAGTGAGAACTCAATAGCTTTCCATTGTAGGCTAATCAAGATAAATTTTATTGAAATGCTTATACCATTAATTGAAATAATATCTTAATTAACATTCGTTTTATTTAATAAAATATAATTAATACCTTTCCTAAATAAAACATAATTAATACCTTTCCCTTGTAGACTATTTAATATATCTCTCTAATTAAATTTGATAGACAACATAATAGATCTTAAAATTAGTTATTTATTTTGATTATTCGAACTATGAACTATTTGAATTACTTATTAATATAAGTTATCTTGTCACGTCATAACCCATTGATGCAACTTAATATTCGTTAAGCCTTAAGTAATTAATGAATTAATATTTCTCAGTTCATTTATTTTTCGTGGAAAAACCAAAAACCAATAAATAAAATACAAAGTATAATAATTTAACTGCAGAAATTTTATTAATCAATTTGTTTGATAATTTATAAATATTTATTACGAAATAACTATACTTAGAGAGCAAAATTCCAATAGTCCAAACATAGTGGCTTCATAATTTTCTTGTAAGAGCATCATATCAAGCATTTTGTATGCCACTAAGAAGTTTTGGGAGAATGCCTCTGGTGCCCCGTCACACTCATTTCTTAGGAGAAAAGGTTTAAACTTAAAAACTCCATAACTCTTAGATAATTAAAGGATGCCCTTTGCAACAATAGCAGGAATTAGTAGAATACTCTATTGAGACTTTAATATTTGTTCCTTTTTCCTCAATAAATTTGTATAATACTCAACAGAGGGATTTTCCCTAAAAAAATTTTCAAGGATTTTTTAAAGCTTGAGGTGCTAAAATCGCCCCACAGCTTGATATGTCATGGTTTTACACTTATCCGCTTAGCGACCTGTTGTTTCGGCTTATTGTACTAGAAGGTATTGTATGGATAATTCAATTTCATTAGTCAAGTACATTTTCTCCTTTAGTAGTTTATAATGTTAATAATAATTTACTACATAGAAAAGTCTAATAAATTATAATTATTAATCAAATAATTCTGTTATAAAGATATATTTTTGTACTTAAAATTATCTTATAAAAATATAACTTTACATAAAACAAAATAATCCTATGAAAGGACATCTCATTAAAAGATATATCCCTATGAAAGAGTCTCTCATGAAAAGATATACCAATTTAATGTCTATAGAAAGGACTTTTCTATTAATCATTTTGATTGTTTTGTTTAGAATGTTGAGGGCTTTATTATATTTTGGAGATGTAATGACCCATTTTTGCCCGGGCCCAAAACTAAATAAAACCCAAAACAAAAACAGTCCATTTACAGCAAATTTAAACCCAAAATTACAAACCCAATTATAGCCTAAATAAATCAAAACCCTAAAGCCCAAATGGCTCAAAACCTAAAACATTTTCAGCAAAAATGAGAGGCAGGAACCCTAGGTGCGCCGCACCTAGGTCCACCCCCAGCCGCCAGCCTTCCCACACGTGCCATCACCGCCGCACGCCATCATCACGCTCATCTGACACCTGCAAGAATTAAATGCAACAACAGGAAAAGCACGCCAAGTAGAGGAAATGACCAAATAAAAAATAAAAAGTAGAAATCAAAAGTGTAACTTGGCTATAAAAAGAAAATCAAAAGTGTAACTTGGCTATAAAAAGAAAAAGTTTTCTCTTTGTAGTTTTTTTTACGAACATTAAAAAATAAAAAGCAAAAACTAAAGGTGAAATTTTGATTCGCTGTAAAAGTATTTATTAAAATCTGTTTTAGCCTTTTATTTTTATTTTATTTTTTTCTTTTTTTGTATATTTGAAAACAAGAATAAAAAACCAAAGAACTTACCTAGGGCTGCCGGCAAAGTCCATCGCCGGAGCCATCTTGGTCACTAAAACCGGGACCGGAGGGGGGCCATGGAGGCTTCTTTTTCTTGCGGTCTTAAGGCCCAGAAGTCTAAGCCTTCAGGCATTTGAAAAACGGGCCAAAAAGTGACCTTCGTGTCTCTTCCGACCACCGGTTACGGCAGGGTCACAGCGGCGCAAGCAATGGCCTTGTTGGCCAGATTTGGAGAGGCCGAGAAAGAGAGTTTTCAAACTCTCTGTGTTTTTTTAGGGGGATGGTTAAACTGATTTTTTACTCTGATTTTTGGTTTTTATACGGGGTAAATACGGTGCCTTTTTGAGCCCTTGCATCAGTGGCCAAAACGACGCCGTTTTGGCTGTGACCCGCGACCCGATCCAGAAGCCCATAAGATCTGCTTGTTTTCGCGGTGATTGGGTTATTTGAGCGCGGGGTCCCTCCTTTTTTGCACTGAGATGCAATCGGCTCCTCTTTTTTTTTCATTTTGGCCCGTTGATTTTCATTTGGGTTTCATTTTAACCCACGCTGAAATGTCGCGTTTGGGGCTGGGAAATATTGCTTGATCAGTCTTTCGTTCCAGGCGCGCGTTCCATTTCAGCCCCGAGCTCCCCTTTTATTTTATTTGTAATTTTAAACCCTTTAATTTTAGCCTGATTTGAACCTCGTCCTTGATCAACTTAATTTATTTATTTCCTTTTTAAAAAGCTCTTTTATTATTCTTTATTTTAAGCTTTATATATATTATTTATTATAAACTGTTTTATTATATTATTTTTATTTTTATTTTTACCCTACATTTATTTTTGTTATATTATTCATTTTAAACTATTATATTACTTTTTTAAAAAAAATCCTCATATATTAATTTTTTTAAATAAAGAAAAAAAGGTTTTATATGTTATATATTATGTATATATTTTAAACTATTTTATTATTGTTCATCTTAGGTTTTTTTATATTATTTATTTGAGATCTTTTAGTATTTATTTTGAATTGTTATTATATGATATTCATTTTAGATTATTATTCACATGAAATCATTTCCTATGTTATTTCGTTTTGTCTACTTCGATTATTGATATTGGTACGTTGAAGCGATGCGCGACGTGTATTTATGATCATTTTGTGTACTAATTTGTTTATTTGTTTTCATATTTTTGCCATGCATTAACGAGATATTCTATACGGAAATTGTCATTACATGTTTTATATTATCGTTTCATTTCATTTCATCATTGTAAAAGTTGCGTTTGATTTGTATATACCCTTAATAATAAACTGGTCTATTTTATCACGAACAAAACAATTACATCTCGTTCAACTGTTGTACTCATCATTATTCAAAAAAGAAAAATTTTAAAATAAGGCAATATTTTGCAGTTGGAAATTCGAGAAAACGTACCCTAACATGCTGGGTTTCGTTTTTTCGTTTGATCAAATAGCCAAATATCCTCTTAAAATTTCAAAGTATGGGTTTTGGAACCATAAGGCGATCTTGGTTTCGAAGGTTTAAAGTATTGTATCCTAACGTGCTGGATGTGATATTCTTTCAGAACAAGAGAATCCTAAATTTCAACCCATGTTATTCGAGTTTTTGTAAGGATCGTATTTTTAAAACTCTTCAAAATTTTTCATCTTCGACACTAAGACACTAATTAATCAACTAGGCACCAATTTTTGGGCGTTACGAGGGTGCTAATCCTTCCTCGTACGTAACCGACTGCCGAACCTGATTTTCTGAATTTTGCAGACCAAAAGCATTGTTTTAATAAATCCAAACCGTTTATTAAAAATAACCATTTTATGAGGTGCTCTGATCACACCTCATCAAAAAATGATTGGTGGGGACTCCCATGTTCATTTTCGTTTTCAAAATCCAAGTCAACACCATTTTTGCAAAAAAATGGTTTCGACAGCTTGGCGACTCCACTGGGGACTAAATAAAATACTCAAGCCACGAGTTGATTATTTCTTGTCTTTTTGTCGAAAATCAATAGTTTGGTTTAAATTTACGTTCCTTTCATTGCACTTCATTTCCGTAGTCTACATCATTTTGTATGTATGCTTTATTTGTTTAAGTCTCGATATAGTTTTTACATAGTGCATTTACATAATCGATCAGTCTTACCCTTTTAAGTGGGAGTAAGAAACTACGCCTTCGTGAGGTTTTCACCTCTGCATAGGATAGTGAATTGCTTCCTAGATACATCTGTATCTATGTCTTCGTGAGATTTTCATCTCCGTATGGCCAGAGGGAAATGTGTTTCCCTAAACTGAACTCAGTTCGTATGAGCCTATGATGGGTGAAGATCGAGGAATCTGCCGGTTCAGGTACCCTTACTTTAGAATTAAACTACATGTAATGAGCCCTGAGAGCCTACCATAGGTAAAACCATGCCAAACACTAGTGGTCGCCTGAATAGGTGCTCTAATTGTTTCTTTCTTGCTTGCTTTTGCTTTGTACTAACATGTTTTCATTCGGCTATGATTACATTGCATTTTCATCATAGAAAAGAGGTGTTGATTCACATTCAATTGCTAAATAGAGAGCTTGTCATGGAAAATGGGTTTCTTGATAAAGTGAGAGACAATACAGTTGTCCGAGTATGGTCCAAGAAAACGTAACGATGGAAGAGTGATAGTCTGATGAATGGTACGCGAATTTGCCTAGTTGCCCGAAGATTCAAGTTAACGAAGATTATTCGAGAGCCCTAACGCCAACTTTCCTAAAGAAGCTAATGAGCATCCTGAGGATGAGTGAACAATAAGTCGCAACCCGAACCAAGCAAAAAGGAGCTAGTAGAGGCATCCATTAGAAATTTTGTGAGATTTGATTTTAAGATCCGGATATGAAGAAAAGGATCGATATATCCGCCTGGAGTATAAGGGCAAAGCTGTATATATAACCGCTTTATGTAAAGGGATTTGTTTTCTAGTAAAGTTGTTCTAACAGAATTGAATCAGAATCAACGTCTCTTTTTGCATCCATACATCTGCATTACATTTTTTTTTGCATGCATTAAATTTCATAAAAGGATCCTGATTAATCGAAATTGCTACAGTTACCCTGGAAACCAACGAGGGTTTATCAACTAAAATACCACTACAGTACTCGCTGTACAACCAAGGCAATGGACCAGAGATTGGAATGATTAGAGCAAATGCAAATATAGATTCAAGAGAAACTGGCCAAAATTCAACAAGATATGAGGGATGAGATGCTAAAATGCTAAAGAAATGTGATGAGCCAGTTAACCTAGTTGCAGGCTGGAGAATTTAAAAAAGGAAATAATCCTATGGTCAATTTCGAGGACGATGAAGAGGACCCTACCTATTCTCCAAGCTTTACCCCAACAAACACCCAAGCATAGCCAAACGCGTGTCCGCAAAGGGTGTCTATTAACATCAGACCCCAATACTATACTGGTACCTCGACACCGACAAACCTCCCGACAAGTTTAAGTGCTAACTCGGAGAGTAGTCTAACCAATCCTGTTGTCCTTGATTTGGATGATCTAACGGAATCAAAATAGGTAAGAGTCGAGTTCCCAAACCTATTTGAAGATCGTTACAAACGGAGCTCCCAAATCAATACTATAAAGACCCAAAAAAAAAAGAGAAAACGACGCAAATAATGTAACCACGTGTAACAAGAGTTATTTGAAGCTAGTCATCGTGAGCCAAACAAGAACGATAACCACTGGTCATCAGGGCCCACCAAGACAAGAGTCTAATGCTAGGAAAAGAACGGAGAAACCTAGTTTGTGCCTATTCCAATGACATACAAGGAGTTGTACCAAAGTTTATTTGATGCACATGTTGTCTCCCCTTTCTACCTAAAACTAATACAGCCCCCGTACCCCAAATGGTATGACACGAACGCCCAATATGACTACCACGCAGGAATCACAAGACACTCGATTGAGAACTGCACCGCTTTCAAATACATAATCGAAAGACTCATCAAAATGGGTATTGTGAAATTTGATGATCCATCTAGTACAAAAAATCTATTACCCAACCATTCTAATAAAGGGGTAAACACGATAATCGAGAATACAGGGAGGAGAATCAAGACAGAGGTGGCAGAAGTGAAAACCACACTGAGGGAGGTTTTGGAAAAGATGGTAGAAAAAGGATTAATCACATAGGGTTTAGGGGAGAAACTCGGAGAAGTGAGGAGCTACTGTGAGTTCCACGCTGAAAGAGGCCATCAAATCTAAGAGTGCGTTGAATTCAAAGCTTTGGTGTAGAGCCTACTAGATAATAAGGAGTTGGAATTCCTTGAACAGACCAAAGGCCCGGAAGAAATATAGGGGAATTCGAATGTTAACGTCGTATCTAAAGAGGGGGTCAGGGAAAAGAATTTATCAAGCACTATCCCTTGCAAAATTGGGAGTGTTTTGAACAATGGAACTGTGGAAGAGATCCCTATGCTTTTTAGACCTAATTCAGAGTAATGTCCAAAACACACTTATTGCTCTAAGCTTAGGGGCAATAAGAATCCTTTTTGTGAGATAGGCTTATGTCCAATATCTTCATTTCAATAAAATGCATCTTTGTTTTTCACTTTGAGCAAATATTCTTTTATTGTTTCCATTTCATTCATAATCATACTATACAAGTAATATTCTTAGATTCTTTTATTCTTTGGATCTACTTTCGTCCCTATAATAGGACTTTAGATATCAATGATGTGAGCGACACTGTTATTGACTCAGAATCTCCTTTTGAACAAAATATGTGTCCAGATGAACCTCAGGACTTTGAAGATAATTGAGACTGTAGCTTAGCTCCTGATTTGTTAAGGATGGTAGAACAAGATCCTGCCTTACAAAGAATCAATAGTAGCCATGGCCTTTCTCTATGTGGGGCACGGATGTTATTGGGCCAATCTCGCCAAAGACTTCGCAGTCATCGATCTATCTTTGCGATCGTCGATTACTTCATTAAATGGGTGGAAGCTACTTCATATACCAATGTCACAAAGTCGACAGTCAGCGAATTCTTGAAAAGATCATATGTCAGTATAAAACGCCAAAAAGGGATCATATCTGATATTGCACTAAATTTGAACAACAGCATGATATCAGAAGTTTGCAGTCTGTTCTAATTTAACGCCATATCACCAAAAAAAACTCTGTCGGGGCAACACCTTTCTCTTTAGCTTATCACGGTTTCACCCATTGAAGTCAAATTTCCTTCTCACAAAGTGTCAACTAAGTTGAAGATGGATGAAGTAAAATGGATCAAATCTCAATGTGATCAATTGAATTTGATTGAAGAAAAGAGAATAAGAGCTATCTGTCACGGTCAAATGTACCAGAAGCAAATGATGCGAGCTTACGATAAAAAGGTTCACCCTAGAGAGTTGTATGAGGGGGACTTGATATCGAAGAAGATCCTTCTCATACAAAAGGACTTCAAAAGAAAGGGGATGCCAAATTGGAAAAGACCTTATATGGAAGGCCTTATCTAGAGAAGCGTTGATTTTGATCAGAAGGGATGATAAGGACTTGACTAATCCTATGAATTCAAATTCAACCAAAGAGTGTTTCATTCAAAATAAAAAAAGAAAAGAAAAGAAAAAGAAGAAGAAGAAGAAAAAGGAAAAGAAGATGAGAGGCCAAGGTGAAAACCCACAAAGGGCGCCTTGAGACCAAAGGGGTTTTGAATTGAAAACCTAGAAAAAGGGAAATTCAAATTTTGATCAAAGGTGGGGCATGTCTTACTATGCCTAAATTAGCAAGAAAGAGAGATGCTACATCCTGGGGCATCAACAAATCATTCTGAACCTTCGAAACAAATATCAAGTTCAAATGGGTCCTCAAGAAGCTCATGCAGAGAAGCTCATGCTCCGATATCTAGGGCACTTGTTTTCATCTTATTCATTTTGAATATTAGCAAAATTTGCTATCTTGATTAATTTGTTCATTTCGAGCTTTGCTCTTAATAAAATTTTATCTTATCCATTGTGATAATCTTTTTCATCTTATCTTAGCAAAATTTGCTATCTTGATTAATTTATTCATTTCGAGCTTTGTTCTTAATAAAATTTCATCTTATCCATTGTGATAATCTTTTTCATCTTATCTTAGCAAAATTTACTATCTTGATTAATTTATTCATTTAAAGCTTTGTTCTCAATAAAATTTCATCTTGTCCATTGTGATAATCTTTTTCAAGCATTTTCATTGAAATAACGATTAATGAACTAAATATTCAAGCAAAAGGAGTTTTGCATATTACTCTAGAACTTTTTAAATAATATAGGAACCTGAAATAGGACTATTGTTTAGAACATGCAAAGTTTAAAGGTTGAAAAATCTGAGAAGGAATAGTCTAAGTTAAAACTATCCTTTCAGATTTTGTTGTCCAAACATTGATTGAAAAAACTTTACAAGATGTCGTGTTGGTGACAAACCTTCAATGAACAAACAAGCAATGATCACTGAGCGATAAGAAGAGGCTTCTCAGAAGAGAAAGTTCTACAAATGTGCATAAACATTTCGTACGACACCTCAGGAATGGTGTAAGGCAAAGAGATTAGGATCCTGTATCCCCAAAATTGCAGTAGGAGAGGATTGAGAAAAGGCCAGATCTTTCTACCCTTGGGTTACAGCGGGAGAAGGATGGTACAAATTTTGCATCCAGTGGATTGAACTTGGAGGTTTATAGTTTGGGCAATCTGACTAAGTGTTTCTTTAGAGCCAGCCGAGCGAAGGCGTTATAGCACGTCGGTAATAAAACCTTAATAAATTCCAAACAATGACAACCTAAGTGATAAAGAAGGATCATTCTAAAAAAAATGACATTCTGCATTCATGCAAACATCATTTATACATACCTAGTTAGGAACATTTGACTCATTCTGATCATGATATCCTAAGTACTAGGCATAATTAGGTTCATCAAACAGATTCTACAGGTCTTGCTCCTTAGAGAGTAGATGAGTGAAACCATAAATCCTATACCCCTGAGGTTGTATTGGGATGGATTGAAGTAGATCATGGCAAATCTTATATCCTTAAAGTTGAAGTGGAGCAGTTTAAAGCCAATAACTCTATCTCCCTGAAGTGGAAGCGGAATGGATTGAAGACACCAGTCTTATCGCCTTGGCGTTGCAGTGGAACAGATTAAAGCTAAAGATAGCGAATCTTGTGTCCCTTGCGTTGCAGTGGAGCAAATTAAAGCTGAGGGCAGCGAATCTTATCTCATTGGCATTAAGGCTTGGAATAGCTGAAGTGGAGCGGATTAAAGCTGTGGGCAGCGAATCCTATCTCTTTGGAATTACAGTAAATAGATTGAAGCTACAACGGTGAATCTTACTTCCCTAGTGGTGCAGTGGAACAAGATTGAAGCTACAACAGTGAATCTTGCTTCCCCGACATTAGAGTTAAATAGATTGAAGCTACAACGGTGAATCTTACTTCCCTGGCAATGTAGTGAAACAGATTGAAGCTACAACAGTGAATCTTTCTTCCTCGACATTGCAGTTAAACAGATTGAAGCTACAACATCAAATCTTGCTTCCCTGACATTGCAGTTAAATAGATTGAAGCTACAACAACGAATCTTACTTCCCAGGCAGTGCAGTGGAACAGATTGAAGCTACAATAGCGAATCTTGCTTCCCCAACATTGCAGTTAAATAGATTGAAGCTACAACAGTGAATCTTACTTCCCTGGCGGTGCAGTAGAACAGATTGAAGCTACAATAGTGAATCTTGCTTCCCCGACATTGTAGTTAATTAGATTGAAGCTATAACAGCGAATCTTACTTCTTCTTGGCGGTACAGTGGAACAGATTGAAGCTACAACAGCGAATCTTACTTCCCTGACATTGCAATTAAATAGATTAAAGCTAAAGTGGAGTAGATTAAAGCTGAAGGCAGCGAATCTTACCTTCCTGGCGTTAAGACTGAAAATAGTAGATATTGTCTTCTTGTGCTGGCAGTGAAGCAGATCAAAATAACAAACCTTATCTCCCTGAAGTTACAGTGGACTAGGTTGAAGATTGTAGATCCTGTCTCCCTAAGCAGTAGTGAAGCAGATCAAAAACGGTGAATCTTATCTTTCCAATGTAGTAGGGAAGCAGATTTAAGCCACCAGTCCTATCTCCCTGAAGTCGCAGTGGAGCAGATTGAAGCTGTTAATCCTATCTCCCTGAAATTAAAGTGGAGGGGATTAAAACAATGAATCCTATACCTCTGAAATTGCAGTAGGTAGAATTAAATCTGCCATAGCGAGTCTTATCTCTCTAAAGTTGTAGTGGAGCAGACTGTGGATAGTGGATCTTCTCATATCAAACATTATCTCCCTGAAGTCACAGTGGAGCAGGTTGAAGCAATAAGTCTTATCTCCCTGACATTGCAGTGGAGTAGGCTAAAACCACAAATCTCGTCCCTATGAAGTTGCAGCAGAGTGGATTGAAGCAACAAGCCATATCTCTCTGAAGTGCAGTGGAGTGAATCGAAGTAACAATACGTAGTAGATTAGAGCCGTACCAAGAAGTCAAGACTTAGCAAGACTGGGCAAATTTGGTTTTTCTTAAAAGTATTTGCTCTGTTCTCATTACACGACAACGAGCAAAGAGGGGCAGTTGTAATGACCCATTTTTACCCGGGCCCAAAACTAAATAAAACCCAAAACAAAAATAGTCCATTTACAGCAAATTTAAACCCAAAATTACAAACCGAATTATAGCCCACATAAATCAAAACCCTAAAACCCAAATGGCCCAAAACTAAAACATTTTCAGCAACAATGAGAGGCAAAAACCCTAGGTGCACCGTACCTAAGTCCACCCCCAGCCGCCAGCCTTCCCACGCGCGCCACCACCGCCGCATGCCATCATCACGCTCGTCTGATACCTGCAAGAATTAAATGCAACAACAGGAAAAGCACGCCAAGCAGAAGGAAATGACCAGAAAAAATAAAAAATAGAAATCAAAAGTGTAACTTGGCTATAAAAGAAAAAGCTTTCTCTTTGTATTTTTTTAGGAACATTAAGAAATAAAAAGCAAAAACTAAAGGTGAAATTTTGATTTGCTGTAAAAGTATTTATTAAAATCTATTTTAGCCTTTTATTTTTTATTTTATTTTATTTTTTTCTTTTTTTGGTATATTTGAAAACATGAATAAAAAACCAAAGAACTTACCTAGGGCTGCCGGTAAAGTCCATCGCCGGAGCCATCTTGGTCGCTAAAATCGGGACCGAAGGGGGGCCATGGAGGCTTCTTTTTCTTGCAGTCTTAGGGCCCAGAAGTCTAAGCCTTCGGGAGTTTGAGAAGCGGGCCAAAAAGTGACCTCCGTGTCGCTTCTGACCACCGCGTACGGCAGGGTCACGGCGGCGCAAGCAACGACCTTCTTGGCCAGATTTGGAGAGGTCAAGAGAGAGAGTTTTCAAACTCTCTGTGTTTTATTAGGGGGATGGTTAAACTAATTTTTTTCTCTGATTTTTGGTTTTTTATACGGTGTAAATACGGCGCCGTTTTGAGCCCTTGCATCAGTGGCCAAAACGATGTTGTTTTGGCTCTGACCCGCGACCCGATCTAGCAACCCACAGGATCCGCGTGTTTTCGTGGTGATTGGGTTATTTGCGCGCAGGGTCCTCCTCTTTTGCGCTTAGATGCAATCGACTCCTCTTGTTTCTTTCATTTTGGCCCGTTGATTTTCATTCGGGTTTCATTTTAACCCGCGCTGAAAAGTCGCGTTTGGGGCTGGGAAATATTGCTCGATCAGTCCTTCGTTCCAGTCGCGCGTTCCATTTCAGCATCGAGCTCCCCTTTTATTTTATTTGCAATTTTAAACCCTTTAAATTTAGCCTGATTTGAATCTCATCCTTGATCTACTTAATTTATTTATTTCCTTTTTAAAGAGCTCTTTTATTATTCTTTATTTTAAGCTTTATATAAATTATTTATTACAAACTGTTTCATTATTTTATTTTTATTTTTATTTTTACCCTACATTTATTTTTGTTATATTATTCATTTTAAACTATTATATATATATTTTTTAAAAATCCTCATATATTAAATTTTTTAAATTAAGAAAAAAGGTTTTATATGTTATATATTATGTATTTATTTTAAACTATTTTATTATTGTTCATCTTAGGTTTTTTTATATTATTTATTTGAGGACTTTTAGTATTTATTTTGAATTGTTATTATAAGATATTCATTTTAGATTATTATTCACGTGAAATCATTTCCTATGCTATTTCGTTTTGTCTACTTCGATTATTGATATTGGTACTTTGAAGTGATGTGCGACGTGATTTATGATCATTTTGTGTACTAATTTGTTTATTTGTGTTCGTATTTTTGCCATGCATTAACGAGATATTCTATCCGTAAATTGTCATTCCATGTTTTATATTATCGTTTCATTTCATTTCATCATTGTAAAAGCTGCGTTTGATTTGTATATACCCTTAATAATAAACCGGTCTATTTTATCACGAACAAAACAATTACACCTCGTTCAACTATTATACTCATCATTATTCAAAAAAGAAAAATTTTAAAATAAGGCAATATTTTGCGTTTAGAAATTCGAGAAAACGTACCTTAACGTGCTGGGTTTTGTTTTTTCGTTTGATCAAATAGCCAAATATCCTCTTAAAATTTCGAAGTATGGGTTTTGGAACCATAAGGCGATCTTGGTTTCGAAGGTTTAAAGTATCGTATTCTAACGTGCTGGATGTGATATTTTTTCAGAACAAGAGAATCCTAAATTTCAACCCATGTTATTCGAGTTTTTTTAAGGATCGTATTTTTAAAACTCTTCTAAAAGTTTTATCTTCGACACTAAGACACTAATTAATCAACTAGGTACTAATTTTTGGTCGTTACGAGGGTGCTAATCCTTCCTCGTACGTAACCGACTCCCGAACTTGATTTTCTAAATTTCGCAGACCAAAAACATTGTTTTAATAAATTCAAACCATTTATTAAAAATAACTATTTTATAAGGTGCTCCGATCACACCTCATCAAAAAAAGATTGGTGGTGACTTCCATGTTCGTTTTCATTTTCAAAATCCAAGTCGATACCGTATTTGCAAAAAAATGGATTCGACAGGAGACATATAAAAACCTTAAGAAAAATATTCTACAAGCCTTAAAATCGTTATATTTTAGTAATATATTTTATATTTTATTATGTTTCAATTATTTATTTTTCTAACAATATTAAGGCTTTTAAATGAATTTTTATGAAGCAATAATTATTTTTTGGTTATTAAGTGTAATATAGTAAGATCAATTTCGCATTAAACAATTTTCAATTGTTGCATCTGAAACTATGGAATATTGATGACTTCAAAGTTGAAATGATTGCTTATCATCAAGAAAGTAAGATAAGATTTTCTAACTTCTAATATATATGTTTGTATGCTTATTTATGGTTGTTACATATATATATATATATATATATATATATATATATTATGGTACTCTGATATATTTCCATTATCATGAAATGTTTGAAAGCTATTCATAATTTTTTTGAACATTTTTTGACAAAAAAATGTTCAATAAATGATTGTCACAAAATTATATAGTAATATAATGTTAGTAACAAAACCATCTGGCTGTTAAAAATGATGTGATAAAAATAGTTTATAGTACTTTTACTGACGAATAAGCGTCATTTAGACCAAAAGGTATATGCCGATGGTAGATTACCGTTGATAAAGGTTTATGTCAACAAAACCTTTAGCAATGTTTTTTGTTGGTGTGTCCTATTTGACTACCAGAATAAGTTTTTAGACACATGCCAACAGGATTTATGCTTGTAGTGGGTTATTATTCATTAGTAAATGGATTTTTTTTTTTTGTAGTGTGTTGACACCATTTTTTGAAAGATACCTAATTGTCTCGGGTTTATAAGATAAATCATGTCCCATAAGTTAGAACATGATCTTTTGTTAATTCCCGAGATCGTTTAAAAGCTTAAGTTTGAAAAGATTCGTGTAACTAGATTTATTGCAAAATCAAAACCAAATAAGTTAGGGTACGACTTTCTCAAATCTAAACACGAGATTTTGTTTATTCAAAAGTCATAATTTATACATTGAATAAAAAATAATTTAACGCGAAATAGTAGAAATAAAACACGATGTTAATACACGTGACAAAACAATAATGAATTCGATAATGTAAGTATGAATAATACGAACAATAATCAAAAATGAAATAAATAAATATAAGAGACAAATCAATCATATTATAACAAGTAAATAAACGAATAGAATTAAAACATTCTTTTAAAATAATAATGAGCATGTAAATAACAATAAAGAAAATGAATAAGGTTAAAAATGTAAAGAGATATATATGGATGTATATATATATATAAATAAAAATATGTATGTATATGTGTCTATATATATATATATATATATATGTGCATATATAAAGTATAAAGTATAAAGTATAAATAATATATAAGTATGTATATATATATAAATAAATAAATAAAATTATGTGCGTACATGTATTAAAAAAATTTACGCATATATATATTTTAAAATATATAAAAAAACATATTTATGTATATACATTTTGAAATTATCAAATATAAAAGGTATATATGTATGTATATATATATGATAAAGTTTGAAATAAAAGGATATGTATAAGCAAATAATAATAATCAATACACAATAGGATAAATATATTTCAAATTTAAATAAGTGAATATAGGAGTATAATAAATAATAATGATACAATGCTAATATTATAATATAGTGATATAATAATAATGCAATATAACAATATTAATAATGCTAAAAGTAATTAATTTAACAGGAAAAATAACTAAAATAGCAAGTTGAGGATTAAATTGAAAATAAACAAGATTTTAAGGTCGAAATTAGAAATGAAAAGCACAAAAAGGACTAAATTACAACTCGCGTGAAAGGAGGAGGACCAAAAAGGGAAATATTCCCTCACTCATCCAACGGTGTCGTTCCAGTGAGGCACATGTGCATGGTCTGGGGACCAAATTAAAACAGAAGAAAAATTCGGTAGCCAAAATTGCAAATATATGAAAATATTGTATTGAAAGCAACACAAAAGCGGAGGGACCAATTGGGCAAATATCCATACCAGCAAAAATACGCGGACCCTCTGGGTCGAATTGTGTCGGTCAACGGGTCAGGAGTGAAACGGTGCCGTTTTGGGGCTTAAGGACGCCAACCAAAACGACGCCGTTTAGTTTGGGCTAGAAACTTCGAGATCTCGGCAAATCGGGCCGAAAGTGAGAGAAACCTTTCGGTTCTTTCTCTCCACTGCCGCCGAAAATAGGTAAAAACTCTCCTTTTTCTTTTTCCTTTGTTCAAATATCTTTGTAAAACTAAATAAATAAATAAATAGAACGAAGAAACACCTTTCAAAAAACACAAATTTCTTTCTCTGTTTTTTATTTTGTCAGAGTCTCCCCTTTCATTTTACAACATATTCGGCTTTATAGTTGAAAGAAAAGAAGAAAAAAAGATCAAAGAAAATCCCTCCTTGCTACTGTTGTTTACTATTGTTGTTTCCATTTTTGCAGGTGACCGGCGGTAAAATCGCGTCAAACCTTGGGTTGTGCGCCCATTCATGTGGATGAGGCAGAGGTGATGTGACGCCTAGGGTTTTTTGGCTAAAAAGTTTTTTTAGTTTTGGGCTAGGGTTTATTTGGTTTATGTTTGGGCCATAGTTGGGCTAGGGTTTATTTGGTTTATGTTTGGGTTAGGTTAGTTTGTATTTGGGAATTTGGGCTAGGGTTAATTTGGTTTATGTTTGGTGCGAGCCCGGGCTAATTGGGCCTGTTACATAGTGTTTTGTGAATAAAAAGGTTCATAGATAAGAAATTAGCCAAAATAATTGTATTGGGATAATCTTGAGATATTCATGATAATTGTGTTACAATACTCTATATATAGAAAGATTGATCAATAATGCAAACTTGAATACCAACAAAGAAAAATTAGTCAATGTGAAAGGCTAATAACTTCAAAAGCATTGTCGAAACCATTTTTTGTAAAGGGTCGACTTGGATTTTGAAAAACGAAAATGAATATAGGAGTCGCCACCAATCTTTTTTGATGAGGTGTGATCGGGTCACCTCGTAAAACGATTGTTTTTAATAAACGGTTTGGATTTATTAAAACAATGCTTTTGGTCTACAAAATTTGAAAAGACGGGTTCGGGAGTCGGTTACGTACGAGGAAGGGTTAGCACTCTCGTAATGCCCAAAAACTGGCACCTAGTTGATTAATTGATGTCTTAGTGTCAAAAATTAAACTTTGAAGAGATTCTTAAAAAATTACGATCCTTTGTTAAATTGTCTTAAATAAATCAAAATATATGCTAAAGACCATTCTATCTCGAGATAACAAAATGTCACGTCCAGTAAGTTAGGATACAACACCTCGATTCCTCGAGAATAAATTTTATTTTCTCATCTCAGTTTAACATATTTTAATTTTAAAAGGATATTAGGTCGTTTAGATTTATGAAAAAAATCGAAACCCAGTAAGTTAGGGCACGGCTTTCTCGTATTTCTAAATGCAGAACATTGCCTTATTTTGAAAATTTTCTTCATAAGAAATATAAAATTTTGAGTTGAAACTACGCATATTTATTTTATTTTAATTATAGTGTGAATAATGAATATTTAAAAACGGATCGCGACATGATTGTAATAATAATAAAATGATGGTGTATATGAACGAAGCGATGGTATATCAACAATAGATAAGTAATAATATCCACTAATAAAATATAGTATTAATTAAGTAAAAGAAATAAATAAACACATAAAAGGTGGAATATGCGATAAAGAAAATAAGAAAGTATGAAGCAATAACAATAATGCAAAATTAATGGTAATTATAATAATAATAATAGAAATAATATTAATAATAAAGAAAAATAGTAATAACATTAATAATAATTAATAGTAATAAAATAACAATAAAACTAATGATAATAATGCTAATAATAATAATAAATATAATAATAATAATAATAATAATAATACTTTGAAAGTATAAAAGACATAAGTAAATAATAAATAATAAAATGATACAATAAGATAATTATATACATAAAAAATTTATAAAAATAAACAAACAAAACTAAAAAATAATGCAAAACTAATTAATATAATAATATAATAATAACGAATAAATAATAAAAGGAAAATAAAAGCTAATGATAATAATAATTAATAATAATATCAATTTATTAATTTTAATAAGAAAATAACCAAAATAACAAAAAAAAGGGGGCTAAATTGAATTTTAAAACTAAATTCAGGTCAAATCTAGAAATAAATAAAAGAAAAAGGGCCGATTTGAACGCGTGAATAACAAGGAGGGACTAAGAGGGTAATTTATCCTTCTCCTACAAAACGGCGTCATTCAAATAAGGGCCAATTTATAAATGCAACAAATTGTGGGGTAAAAAAAAAATAAAAAAACTTAATTGAAAAACATTAAAAAAGCAAAAGGGCTAAAGGTGCAATTAGCCCTTCCAAATAAAAACACGTGGATCCTGGCCTGGAGTGGGTCGGGTCGAATGACACAAAACGACGTCGTTTTGGGCATTAGGGGATTGGGCCAAAGCGGCATCGTTTCATGCGCCTATATAAGCCAAAATTTTGCTAAAAAAAATCATTTTCCCCCTTTCCTTTAAAAAAATCTAAAAATACTCTCCCCCATCCTCTCTTCTCAGCTCGATTTTTGGCTAAGGCTCTAGTCATCAACTGCTGCATCGATCACCGGTACTGATGCTGCCGTATACGGCGACTGAAAAATGAAAAGTTTCCCTTTTCTTTTTTTTACGCGACTTCCTCAGCCCCGAGTCCATTTCCGACGACGGCGACCAAGGTAAAAGACTTTCCCCTTTTTTTAAAAATAAAAATAAAAATAAATAGAATAAAAATAAAAAGGAACCCTTAAATCGAAATCAGTAATCACCTTTTCTTCTGTTTTTATTTCTCTTCTTCAAAAAATTTTGTAGCCCCGTTTACAAAGGAGATCTCAGCCTTTTATAGACGATTAAACATATTTCTATTTTTTTCTATTTTTCTTTCTTTCTATTGCGTGTTATTTTTATTTTGCAGGGGTTGAGTAGTGAAGCTATTGGGTGCGGTAGCAGTGACGGTGGCAGGGGCTAGGTGCGCCACTTGCGCTGATGATGTGACGGCGACGGCACTAGGGTTTCAGATTTTTGAAACCCTAGTTTGACTTCTGTTGGGCTAGGTTTATTTTGGGCTGAATTGGGTTTGGGTAGTTGGGCTTGTATTTGGGCTATTCTGATTTGTAAATTGGACTCTTTATTTGGTTTGTTACTTGGCCCGGGCTAAAATTAGGCCTTACAGTTTTCCCTCTTTGCTCATTGTCGTATAACGAGAATGGAGCAAAGACATCAAAAAGGACCAATTTTACCCGGTGTCAATGAATCTTAACTTCTTGGTGCTCATCTTCTTCAACAGTCAATTGTGTCTTGTTACTACAATCCATTCCAGTGCAACTTCAGAGAGACACGACTTGTAGCTTCAATCTATTCTGTCGTGACTTCAGAGGGGATAAGATTTGTGGTTTTAGTATTTTTAGTATGCTCCACTGCAACTTCAGGGCTATAAGACTTGATATGATCTGCTCTACTGCAACTTTAGAGAGATAAGATATGTTATTTATAGCTTTAATCTGTTCCACTACAATTTCAGGGAAATAAGATTTGCTATCTTTAGTCTGCTCCACTGCAACTTCAGGGATATAAGACTCGTCACTTCAACATGCCCCACTGCAACTTTAGAGGGATAAGGTTTGTTACTTCAACCTGCTCTACTGTAACTTCAGAGAGATAAGGTTTGTGTCTTTAATCTGCTCCACTACAACTTTAGAGAGATAAGGTTTGTGTCTTTAATCTACTCCACTGCAACTTCAGGGAGATAAGATTGATTTATTTTTAACCTGCTCCACTGCAACTTCAGGTAGATAAGATTTGATATGATCTGCTCTACTGGAACTTTAGAGAGATAAGATTTGATATGATCTGCCCTACTGCAACTTTAAGAGATAAGATTTGTAATTTATAGCTTCAATCTGTTCCACTGCAACTTCAGGGAAATTAGATTTGCTATCTTCGATCTGCTCCACTGCAACTTCAGGGAGATAAGACTTGTAATTTCAACCTGTTCCACTGCAATTTCAGGGAGATAAGGTTTGCCATGATGACTTCAATTCATCCCACTACAACTTTAGGGGTATAAGATTGGTGGTTTCACTGATCTGTCCTCTGAGGAACATGACCTGTAGAATCCATTTTATGGACCTATTTATGCTTGGAGATTAGGATGTCATGATGAGAATGAATCAAATGCTCCTAGCTAAATGTGTATGAATGATATTCGCATGAATGCAGAATGTCATCTTTCGAGAATGATCCCTCTTTAATGTTTAGGTTGTCATTGATCGTTATTCATCAAGGTTCTATCATTGATGTGTTACCACGCCTTCTTATTCAGCTGGTATCTTTGACAGAGAGCCCGAAGAAATAGCCATAATTTAGACCATTCATTCTCAAATACTTCTAACCCTTAGGTTTGGTTAGTTCTAAATAATAGTCCTGATTCAGGTCCTTGTACTATTTAGAAACTCTCAGAGTAATATGCAGAAGTCCTTTTGCTTGAATATTATCAGTCCAGCAATCGCTATTTCAATGAGAAATGGTTGAAAAAGATTATCAGAATGGACAAGATGAAATTTTATTGAGGGCAAAGCTCGAAATGAATAAATTAATCAAGATAGCAAATTTTGCTAAGACATGAAATGGGAATAAATTAATCAAGATGGCGTATTTTTCCAAAATACAAAAATGAATAAAATGGAAATAGGTGTCCCAGATATCGTAGCGTGAGCTTCTCTGTACAAAACTTCTTGAGGACCATTTCGAGCCAAATATAGGTCTAGGAGATCTGGAGTATTTTGTTGATGCCCTACGATGTATCATCCCTCCTTCTTGTTAATTCAAGCATAGTAAGACTATTGCGTGCCCTACCTTCGATTTGAATCGCCCATTTCTTGGGTTTTTAATCCAAGACTCCTTTGGTCCCAAAGCACCCGTTTGCGGGTTTTCGCCCTGACCTCTCCTTTTTTTAAGTGAAATGCTTCTTGACTAAATCTGAATTCACAGCATTAGGTAGGCTCTTCCCATCCATTTCGGTAAATATCAATGCTCCTTCGGAGAAGGCTTTCTTTACCACATAAGGTCCTTCCTAATTTGGCATCCACTTTCCTCTAAAGTCCTTTTGTATAGGTAGGATTTTCAAAACTAGGTCCCCCTCGTGGAATCTCTGGGACGAACCTTTTTGTTGTAAGCTCGCATCATTTGCTTCTGGTACATTTGACCATGACGGATAGCTCTTAGCCTCTTTTCTTCGATCAAATTTACTTGGTCATATTGGGATTGGATCTATTCTGCTTCATCTAGTTTAAGTTCTAATAAAACTCGGAGGGAAGGAACCTCAAATTCAATGGGCAAAACTGCCTCCATTCCATAAACCAATGAGAAAGGCATTGCCTCGGTAGAGGTTCTGACAGATGTTCAATAACCATAAAGGGAAAATAGTAATTTCTCATGCCAATCCTTATAAGTCTCAGTCATTTTCCCTACAATCTTCTTGATGTTCTTATTGGCTGCCTCCATTGCGCCATTCATTTTTGGGTGATATGATGATGAGTTGTGGTACTTGATCTTGAATTGGATACATATCTCTGCTATCATGTTGTTATTCAAATTCAACGTATTGTCAGATATAATCCTTCCTGGCATCCTATATCGATATACGATCCCTTTTTTTAGGAATTTACTGACTGCCGACTTTGTGATGTTGGCGTAAGAAGTAGCCTCTACCCACTTGGTGAAGTAGTCGATAACTACGAAGATGAACTGATGCCTATTTGAATCTTTTGGCGAGATCAGCCCGATGACATCCATACCCCACATAGAGAAAAGCCATGGAGAAGTTATGACATGGAGAGGTGAAGGAGGCACGTGAATCTTGTCTCCATAAATTTGGCATTTATGGCATTTTTTAGCATACTTGATACAGTCTCCTTCCATGGTGGACCAGTAATATCTGAATCTCATGATTTGCTTGGCCATTGTGAATCCATTAGCATGCATTCCACAAACACCGTTATGAACCTCTTCCAAGATTTGCTTGGTCTCAACAGCGTCTACGCATCTTAGCAGCACTTGATCCTTTCTTCTTTTATATAAGATCTCTCCATCTAAGATGTAGCCACTGGCCAGCCTTCTCAATGTCCTCTTATCATTTTCAGTTGCTTGGTCGGGGTACTCGTGATTCTTTACATATTGTAGTAATCATGGTACCAGGGGTGATCGTCTTTTTTTTCTTCTTCGTCAATATTGTAACAATGGGCTGGAAGCTCGTGAATGCTCATTTGGATAGGCTTCACATCCTCTTGTTTATTTACTTTGACCATAGACGCCAATGTAGCCAATGCGTTGGCCATCTGGTTTTCATCTCGTGGGAGATAACAGAAGGTGATGTCATCAAACTTCTTCATTAATTCAAGAACTAGCCTTCGATAATTGATCAACTTTGGGTCTCTGGTTCCCATTCACCTTTGACCTGATAAATTACTAATTAAGAATCCCCATATACCTCTAGTGCCTTAATTTTGCATTCAATGGTCGCACGGATCCCCATATACCTCTAGCGCCTTAATTTTGCGTTCAAAAAGCATTTACGATCAACTACCTCATAAGCACCAACTACCTCACAAGCACCAACTACCTCCCGATCAAAAAGTGCCTTTTTTTATTTCCTCATAGGAGACCTCTTTACTCAAAAACTCAATATCAGAGACAAAAGCCGAGAAAAAGAATTTATAGGAAAATCACTCATACCCATATAATTTTTGAAAGAAATCAACTACTTCAAATTTTAGTATTTACGAATCATATATCCAATAACCATCAAGATTACACAAGTAGTGATTTTGTTGCACTTCCTCCTCTGAAACGTACGTTTGTTAAAGAACTTAGTATTACGATCCCCAAACTTAAACTAATTATATCTAGCTTTTTACTTCCATAAAAGTTCCTCATGATAAAGAACTATCTCCAACTCTTTTGTATATGGATTTCCAATTGAAATAAGTGATCCGAGCTATAAAATTCCATTTCCATTTGAATATTTGCCAACTTATTAATCAACCATCTTTTATGAGTCCAAATGTGCCCGTATACTAATTATTCCAATCTTTGACACCAGAAGTAAAGTTGGATAAATAATATGACATACTCCTATTGAAACACTACTTGCTTTGAACAAAAGCCGCAAAATTTGGATGTTCAGCCCACCCTGCTAAGAAACGCAAAAGCCTTCCTTTAGACATGGTGAGTTTTGAATTTAACGAAAGAAGAAGAGGTTTATGATCAGATTTAATTTGCAGAAGATGAGTAACCATACTTTGGGAAATGGTTCCAACCAAGTATCATTACCAATGGCTCGATCTAATCTTTCAAGAATACCACTTCTCTACCAAGTGAAAGAAGGACCCTTGAAACCCAAATCATGTAACTCAGCCGAATCAACAAATTCTTCGAAAAAAGGACATATCCTCCCAATAAAAAGCCCATCTTTCTTGTCATTTATGGATAGTATAACATTGAAATCGCCAATAGCCACCCAAGGATTTGATTTTGATGGAATTGACGATTTCAAGGCCTCCCAAAGCAATTTGCTTTTCTGTTTATCAAGGCTACCATAAATGAAAGAAATGAAAATAAACTCCAAAAGGATACCACATGATACTTGTACTAAAATAAATTGAGGCTGATTTCAAACCACATCCACCCAAATTGAGTCCTTCCAACCTATCCAAATACCCCTAGAATATCCAATTACTTCTACCAAGTGGGAACACTGGAAACCCAACTTAGTAGCAATAGAGTCTACTGCTTCGGCACCACTCACTTTCGGTTCAAGAAGACCAACAATATCTGATTCATTATGCTCCATGTTATACTCACAGAAAATACAAGGAAATTTAACACTAGCACACCCCTGACAGTTCCAAGAAAAAATAGATAAGTTTATAATAAAAACACAAAAAGGGAGAAAACCAACCTTAACTGCAAGTTACTACTGAATTTGCTAGGCTATTCTCTGCTTCCTTTGAGCCATTTTCCCCACATTTAGTTGCGAATTAAGAAACAAGAAGCTTAACCATAGAGTTCATTGAGTCAGATAAAGGAACTCGAGAACTTTCTGACACCATAAATTGGCTCCCACGGTCATGTAGAGATTTGTTAAGTTTTTTCCCTTTCTACCAAAATTAATTTTTTCATTTTCCCCACATTTAGTTGTCAATTAAGAAGCAATAAGCTTAAACATAGAGTTCATTGAGTCATAAAAAGGAACTTGAGAACTTCCTGACATCTTAAAGTAACTCTCCCGGTCATGTAAGTTTCTTCCCCTTTTTACCAAAATTAATTTTTCCATTTTCCCCACATTTAGTTTGCCAATTGAGAAGCAATAAGCTTAACCATATTGAAGTTTATAGTCCAAGGTTGCACAGTCAAGTATTGGCCATAAATGACCCATGGCCCTTGAGAAATCACTTTTTTGAAATCCCTTTTGTACAACCCAATTTTAGCCCAGGCCCAACAAAGAAAATCAGAAATAAAAAAAGGGAAACAAAAACCAAAATAAAAATAATTAAATAATCCAAAGTCCAAATGTCCATTTACAAATAGCCCAATTTACTAGGCCCTTGACTCAAAATACAAAAACCCTAGTGACCCAATATGGCCCCAAAACTAAACATTTTCAGCAAAAGAAAAAAGAGGCAGAAACCCTAGCCTCCAGTGCTGTACATCAGCATGCCCACTGTGCGCCACCACCACCACGTCAACCTCTGTACCTCCACGTCAGTACCTCCGTACACAGCTAGCTTTTGTACCTGCGAGTAAGACAAAAAAAGGACAGACACAGAGGCAAAAAGAAATAGTAGTAAAAATATTGTATTTTTTCGGCTATAAAAGCCACAAACAGATCAATGTATTTTTTTACACACAACCAATACAAAAAATAGTAGATTTCGAACACCAAAAAAATTCAAAAGAAATAGATTGTAAATTTTAAGGTGATTTTCGTTTTATTTTTTACTCTTAAGTTCTTATATTTTGTTTTTTTTATTTCTTACATACAAAAATACAGAAAGGAAAGGAAACTCACCTATGTTGGTCAATCTACTCGCCGTCGAAGGCCACGCCGGAAAAGAAGAAGAAACAAAAAGTTTCTTTGTTGCTCCGCCGGGTTCGGCCAGGTTTTCGGGGGTTTTGGCCTTGGATCCTTGCTTCACGTGTGACGGGCTTCGAAAGGGTTTTTTTTGTGCTCCTCGGCCATCATGGACAGCAGTGCCGTTGCTGGTGACCAGCAGCTGTTATTGAGAATAATTCAAAATAACATATTAGTGGGATGTTTAGAAAATCTTGGTAGTATCTTGGTAGTTTCAGATTTTTTAGTTTGACCAACTAATTTGTTAGCTATTTTTATGATAAGTTAGTTTTCATGTAAGCCTATAAATATAGGCATTTAGTCCTTGTTTTTACTCATTCAGAATTCATTAATAAGAAAGCAAATTTCCTACATATTATTTTATCTCTCTCACGTTTTATTCTCCAACAAATTTGGTATCAGAGCCAGGTTGGATCCTTCAGGCAATTGAGTAAAAGTGAGGTTTGGGTCCATTAGGGTCTTTGGGAAACACGAGAGAAAAGAGTGAGTGTTTTTGGAATGACATCAGCTGTTTTTCTTCTTCTCAACCACTCATACCCATTTTCAATGGTGATAAATATGAGTGATGGAGCATCAAGGTGAAAACATTGCTCAAATCGCAAGAGCTATGGGACTTGGTGGAGTACGGGTTCGTTGACATACTTGAACCTGATGAAGAAGAAGATAGGAGGTTGAAAGAAGTCAGGAAAAACGATGCTAAGGCATTGTTCATTATCCAGCAAGCAGTTCATGACTCTATTTTCTCTCGAATTGTAGTAACAACCACATCGAATGAAGCATGGTCAATCTTGCAGAAAGAGTATCAAGGTGATTCAAGAGTCATAGTAGTGAAATTACAATCACTACGACGTGATTTTGAGACCTTAATGATGAAGAATGGTGAATCAATAACTGATTTTTTGCCACGAACAAGGACAATAGTCGGGCAATTGCGCTCCTATGGTGAGAAAATTTCAGATGAGACAATTGTAGCAAAAGTCTTGCGAAGCTTGATGACAAAATTTGATCACGTTGTGGCTGCTATAGAAGAGTCCAAAGATCTGTCAGTTCTTTCCGTTGATGAACTGATGGGATCTCTTCAATCTCATGAGGTGAGAATCAATAGATCAGCAGAAAAGAGTGAAGAGAAGAGTGAAGAGAAGGCATTTCAAGTGAAAGGTGACAATAACTGTTCAACAAATAGAGGACGAGGAAGAGGAGGATTTCGTAGAGGTTATAGCGGTGGCTATGGTAGAAGCAGAAGCAGAGGAAGGTATGATGGACAAAGGCAATTGAATGAGCAAGGTAACACAAAAAATGGCATTCAATGTTACCATTGCAATAGATATGGGCATGTAAAAGCTGATTGCTGGTATAAAGATCAAAAAATGAATTTTGCATAAGAAAGTCAGGAAGAAAACAAGCTTTTTATGGCTTGTATTGATACTAACCATAAGTCAAGTGATTGGTGGTTTGTGGACAGTGGTTGTTCGAATCACATGACGGGTACCAAATCCTTGTTCAAGGAGCTTGACAAGTTACAAAAGCTAAAGGTGCAGATTGGAAACAAAAGGGAGATAAAAGTTGAAGGAAAAGGCAATGTGGAAATCGTTAATAGCCATGGAGAAGGAAAAATGTTGGACAATGTTCAGTTTGTTCCTGATTTAGGATACAATTTACTGAGCATTGGACAACTAATGGCTGGTGGATATGCTGTCGTATTGATGATGATGCATGTATCATCAAAAACAAAAAAATCAGGCAAACAAGTCCATGTCAACATGACACCAAACAAGATGTTCCCGTTGGATGTTTCAAACATGGAGAACTTTGTTCTTGCTGTAAGTACAAAGGATGACTCGAAGCTATGGCATTTGAGGTATGGTCATCTCAATATTAAAGGCCTGAAATTACTGAGTGATAAAGGTATGGTTCTTGGACTACCAAAAATTGGCTCTCTTGATTTATGTGAGAGGTGCATTTATGGAAAGCAAACTAGGAAGCCATTTCCTGTTGGAAAAGCATGGAGACCTACTGAATGCTTAGAATTAATTCATGCTGATCTATGTGGTCCTATGCAAATCGAGTCCTTGGGTGGGAGTCGTTACTTCTTGCTGTTCACTGATGATTATAGTCGCATGAGCTGGGTGTATTTTTTGGAAAACAAGTCAAAAACTTTTGAAAAAGTTCTAGAAATTCAAGGTTATGGTGGAGAATCAAAGTGGTTGCCATATCAAAGTTCTTCGCATAGATCGAGGTGGAGAGTTCGTGTCCAAAGAGTTTAATATGTTTTGTGAGGACAGTGGCATCCATAGGGAGTTAACAATTCCTTACACTCCTGAGCAGAACGGTGTCGTTGAGCAGAAGAACCGAACTATTGTGGAGATGGCAAGAAGCATGTTACAAGCGAAGGGACTCTCAAATCAGTTTTGGGCGAAAGCTGTGGCAACATCCGTCTATCTACTGAATCTCTCACCAATAAGGGCTATCATGAACAAAACTCCATATGAAGCTTGGTGTGGTAGGAAACCCAATGTAAGTCATTTAAGAATTTTTGGGTGTGTTGCATGTGCTTTGGTAAATTCTCATGCTCGTAAAAAGCTTGATGAAAATTCTGAAAAAGGCATTTTCATTGGTTATTGTACTCAATCCAAAGCATATAGATTGTATAACCCTCATAGTGGAAAATTTACAAGTAGAAGAGATGTAGTGTTTGATGAAAATGCAAGCTGGGATATGAGTGTAGAACAGGTACAACAGAAGATTTCTTTTCCCATCAAAGATTCTATAGATAAAAAGGAGGAGCCTGCACCAGCAATATTTACAACACTTGAAGAATCTTCTGACTAGCCAATTCCACTAAGGAGATCAACAAGGGTCAAAAAGCTGAATCCGAAATATGCTGATGACACTTATGCATCCTGTCAATTTGCTCTAGCCGTTTCAGATCCTCTGTATTATAAAGAAGCTGCTGATAAGGAAGAATGGAAAATGGCAATGATGGAGGAGATACAATCCATCGAAAAGAATGGAACTTGGGAGATGGTTGACTTGCCGGAAGATAAAAATGCAATTGGTTTGAAGTGGGTGTTCAAGACAAAATTTGGTGCAGATGGAAGCATCCAAAAGCACAAAGCTCGTCTTGTAGCGAAAGGTTATGCACAGTAATATGGTATTGATTTCGAAGAAACTTTCTCTCTAGTAGCTCGGTTCGAAATAGTGAGGCTTGTTCTAGCAATAGCTGCACAATTGCAATGGCCTGTTTACCAATTTGATGTCAAATCAGCGTTCCTCAATAGAGATCTACAAGAGGAAGTTTATGTAACACAACCAGAAGGTTTCATAGAGAAGGGAAACGAAACAAAAGTTTACAAGCTGAAAAAGGCGTTCTACAAATTGAAGCAGGCCCCTCGAGCATGGTACAACAAGATCGATGGGTATTTGCAGAAGAAAAGGTATATGAGAAGTGAGAATGAGCCCACCTTGTACGTGAAAAAGGAAGGTAAAAATGATTTCATCATTGTTTGTCTTTACGTTGATGATATCATTTATTCTAGTTCCTCTAACTTACTTGTTGATGAATTTAAGTCTCAAATGATGAATGAATTTGAGATGTCCGATATGGGTTTATTGCATTATTTCCTCAGTCTTGAAATTCATCAACCTGATGATGGAATTTTTATCTCACAAAGGAAATATGCCAAGGATCTTCTCAGTAAATTTAGTATGCTTAATTACAAGCCTGCAGCTGCACCCATGAATATCAATGAAAAATTACAGCAAGAGGATGGAGAAGAAATGGCAGATGCAAGGAGGTTTAGAAGCTTGGTTGGAGGTTTAATCTATTTGACTCACACTAGACCCGATATTGCAGTTCCTGTTGGTGTTATTTCTAGGTTTATGCAGCAACCTTCAAAGGTTCATTATGGAGCAGCAAAACGAGTCTTACGATACATTGCTGGAACTTTGGAGTATGGCATTTGGTACTCAAAAACTTCAGATTTTAAATTGTGTGGGTTCACAGACAGTGATTGGGCAAGTTCTCTAGATGACAGAAGAAGTGTATCAGCATTTGTTTTTACTCTAGGTTCCGGGGTGATCACTTGGAGTTCTAAGAAGCAAGCTACAATAGCATTGTCAACCTCAGAGGCTGAATATATAGCAGCAACTGCAACAGCTTGTCAAGCCATTTGGCTAATGAGAATGTTAACTGATCTCCAACAAGAGCAGAAATGTGCAGCTACCATATTTTGTGACAACAAATCCACTATCGCTATGACAAAGAATCCAACATTTCATAGTAGAACAAATCACATAGATATTCGTTATCATTTCATTCGTGATTTGGTAGAAAAAGAGGAGATATCTTCGGAATATTGCAACACTGAAGAGCAGCTGGCAGATATGTTAACAAAAGCATTATCAAAAGAGAAGTTTTGCTATTTTAGAAGTTTACTTGGTGTCTACAACTTTGAATTAAGGGGGAGTGTTGAGAATAATTCAAAATAACATATTAGTGGGATGTTTAGAAAATCTTGGTAGTATCTTGGTAGTTTCAGATTTTGTAGTTTGACCAAATAATTTGTTAGCTATTTTTATGATAAGTTACTTTTCATGTAAGCCTATAAATATAGGCATTTATTCCTTGTTTTTACTCATTCAGAATTCATTAATAAGAAAGCAACTTCCCTACATATTATTTTATCTCTCTCACGTTTTATTCTCCAACAGCTGCCACGGTGGCCCAGTGACTGGAGCTTGGCCAGATTCTAGGAAGAGGGAGAGAGTTTGAAAGCTTTTTAAGTTTTTTTAGAAAAATAAAAACAATGGGCTAAATGAATTTTTGGTAAAAAATCAATTTTATATAGCTTATCAGAAATGACGTCGTTTTGAATTAGTAACCCATACGTTAAATCGCGTCGTTTTGACATGGAACGGGCCCACCCCACCCGCACTGATGGGATCTGCGAGTTTTCCAGGTTATTTCCTTTTTTAATCCTCCCGCTTTTCTAGAGTTTTTAATACGGTCCTTGTTCCTTTATTTCTTCCTTTTAAAATCTATTAATAAACTTTCATTATGTTTTTATTTTGGTCCCTTGACCATTTGGTCCTGAAAACGGTGCGTTCGGAGGGCGAAAGGAATTATTTCTTAATACATCCCTATAGAATTTCACACCTTATACTCTAGTCCTTATGTGGTTATTCTATTATAAAAATTTTACTGTTAATTTCATTTTTATTATAACTTAGTCTTTCGCCCATTTAATTTAAATTTTTATGAGAGATTTTATTAATCATATACTTATTTGTTTACTATGCCCTTATTCATTTCTTTTATATATCAAATTTAACATTTTACTTGTTTTATTATTCTGTTCACTTGTCATTTTATGTCATTTATTTATTTATTGTTTATATTATTTATTTATTACATCTACTTTGAAATATTCAAGCCTAATACTATGTATATTTAACTTACTTATTCATTCGTTATTCTATATGCTTTATACATATATATATATATGTTAGTTTGTAAGGTTAATGTTTTCTTTATAAATATTTGTTGGTTCGTGTATTTTCTTACTACTAAAATTCACTTATTTGTTTATAATCTGTTCTTTTTTATGTATGGTCTCGTTATTTCACTCATGTTTAAGCATTTTTATATTATGTTAGTTCGTTTTTATATCATGCATTTTCGTTTCATTGCTTTATTTATTTATCGTGACTTGTTTACTAATGTTGAATTCATCCTTGTAATTACATCATTATTTTTATAATATTTTATCATCTATGGTAAGTTATTATTGAATATTACATTAACTTTTATCCAAATATGTAATAATGTTTAACAATAAGTAATATTTCGTAGTTTGGAGACTCGAAAAGTCATTCCTTAACTTACAGGGTTTTGAGTTTCTCGATAAATCCAAATAGCCGAATGTTTTTCTAGCATGAAATTTTAATTACAATATTCCCGGGAATCGAAAAAAATCGTGTTCTAACTTACGAAAAATGATTTCTTTTTAAAACCGAGATAATCGAATACCTTTCAAAATAAATAACTTTTCCAGTGTTTATTCTCATTCCGAGAATTTAAGACATTGTGTCCTAACTTACGGGATATAATTCTTTTTCCTGATTAACGTGAAATAATGAAAATTGAAAATTTTTTAATCCCTTTAAGGTTTTTAATTTTCGATACTAAGACACTAATTAATCAACTAGGTACCAATTTTGGGCGTATCGAGAGTGCTAATCCTTCCTTGTACATAACTGACTTCCGAACCTATTTTCTTGAATTTTGTAGACCAAAATTGTTGTTTTAGTAAATCAAAACATCTTATTAAAACAATTAAATTATGAGGTGATCCGATCACACCTCATAAAAATGATTGGTGGCGACTCCATTTTCATTTCAAAATAGAAGTCGACCCTTTTTAAAAAGAAAAAAATGGTTTCGACACCTTTTATCCTGAAATTTTGCCAGATAGTCCCCATTCTCAATGTCCAGCAATTGGAACGGCAAGGAAGGCTTCCAGAGACTATGAACCCTATTTTGGAGAGCCACATATCCTGTTAGAATTAAGTGACCCAAATCCTTATTTTAATAAAATACTGTGGTAAAATAAAATAAAAGTAAAATCCCTATAGAATTATACTTCTTTTATTTTATTTTAGAATAAGGTTTTTAAAACCTTATTAAACTCCATCTATTTGATATTATTTGAATAAGGAGTTTCACTCCTATTAGAATAAGGTTTACAAGCCTATAAATAGGCATAGTCTACTCCTCTTGTAATTAATTTTTCGACATAGTGAATTTTCTTCTCCTCTGCCCGTGGTTTTTTCCCTAAAGGGTTTCCACGTAAAATCTGTGTGTTCTTTATTTTTCTATTTCTATTTTTCTTTGCGATATATTGTCATTACCGACATTATATTTTTCTCAAATTGGTATCAGAGCTTCCGGGTTGTTCATCTCAATCACGTAATGACGTCTTTGAAGTATGAAATTTCGCTGTTGGATCGCAACACCAGATTCGCGTTGTGGCAGATAAAGATGCAAGCAGTTCTTGCACAGATGGACTTAGAGGAAGCCCTACTAGGGGTAGATAAGATGCCTTCAACTTTGACGGAAGAAGAGAAGAAGCGCAAGGATCGAAAGGCGTTAACACAGTTACATCTGCATTTGTCTAACGAAATTTTGTAGGATGTGATGAAGGAAAAGACTGCCGCTGGATTATGGAAGAGGTTGGAACAGATATGTATGTCGAAAACTCTAACTAGCAAGCTGCATATGAAGCAGCATCTTTATGCTCATCCTTTGGAGGAAGGTGCATCTGTGCACGAACACTTAACAGTGTTCAAAGAAATTCTCTCAAACTTGGAGGCCATGGAGGTTCAGTATGATAAGGAAGATCTAGGGATGATTCTACTTTGTTCGTTGCCCCCGTCTTATTCAACCTTTAGAGATACGATTTTATATAGCCGCGAGTCTCTCACAGTTGATGAGGTTTATGATTCTTTAACCTCGTATGATAAGATGAAGCATCTTGTGGTTAAAATCAACTCTCAGGGAGAGGGTCTTATTGTTCGTGGGAAACAAGATCGGAATGCTGATGATGATCGTGGAAGGACACAGGAACGGAATCCTCGTAGTAAATCTAAAGGTAGATCGAAGTCTTCAAACAGAGGTAAAACTTGTAACTTTTGCAAGAAGAAAGGGCACATTAAATCTGAGTGCTATAAGCTACAGAACAAGATCAAAAGGGAGACTGTGAATCAAAATGGAAAACAACTAGAAAATTCTGGTAAAGCTGATGTTGTAGAAGATTACAGCGATGGTGAACTTCTAGTCGCTTCTGTCAACGATTCCAAAGTAAACGAGGAGTGGATCCTTGATTCGGGTTGCACCTTCCACATGAGTCCCAATCGGGATTGGTTTACAACTTACGAAACAGTGTCTGAAGGTATTGTGTTGATGGGAAATAATGCTTCATGTAGAATTGCAGGTGTTGGAACAATTAGAGTTAAAATGTTTGATGGAGTTGTCAGAACACTCAGTGACGTACGACATGTTCCAGAATTAAAGAGAAATTTAATTTCATTGAGTACTCTTGATTCAAAAGGGTACAAATACACAGCTGAAAGTGGGGTTTTGAAGATTTCCAAAGGTTCCCTCATTGTGATGAAAGGGCAGAGAAAGACTGCCAAGTTATATGTTCTGCAGGGTTCTACTGTTACTGGTGATGTAGCTGTGTCATCCTCTTCCTTGTCAGATGATGATATTACTAAACTTTGGCATATGCGCCTAGGGCATATGAGTGAGAATGGCATGGCGGAATTGAGCAAAAGAGGACTTCTTGATGGGCAAGGAATTTGCAAACTGAAGTTCTGTGAGCACTGTATTTTTGGGAAGCAAAAGAGAGTTCGATTCACCAGAGGAATCCATAACACGAAGGGAACATTAGAGTATATTCATTCTGATTTATGGGGGCCTCCAGAGTGCCTTCGAGAGGTGGAGCTAATTATATGCTAACTTTTATTGATGATTTTTCCAGAAAAGTGTGGGCGTTCTTCCTAAAGCAGAAAAGTGATGTGTTTTTCGCATTTAAGTCTTGGAAAACCATGATTGAAAAACAGACGGGAAAGCAAATAAAATATCTCCACACAGACAATGGCTTAGAGTTCTGTTCTGATAAATTTAATAAACTGTGGAAGTCAGAAGGGATTATGAGACACTTGACAGTTCGTCATACTCCACAGCAAAACGGCATTGCAGAACGAATGAACAGAACAATCATGGAGAAGGTTCGATGTATGTTTTCAAATGCCAACTTATCAAAGTCATTTTGGGCAGAAGCAGCCTCTACTGCATTTTTTTGATCAACCGATCTATCCGTTGCCATTGAGAAAAAGACTCCACAAGAGGTATGGTCTGGTAATCCTGCTGGCTATTCTGATTTAAAGATCTTTGGTTGTCCTGCGTATGCTCATGTTGATAATGGAAAATTGGAACCGAGATCTATTAAATGTGTTTTTCTTGGTTATAAAGCTAGTGTAAAAGGGTGTAAGTTATGGTGTCCTGAAAATAGAAAAGTTGTGATTAGCAGAGATGTTGTTTTTGATGAAACTGCTATGCTACCTAACTTATCTCTTAAAGACTCTTCAAATAAACAAAATCAAAAGCAGGTGGAGCATCAGATTGATCTAGAATCTACAATAGAGTCGACTACTAAAACCAGTACAAAAATTCAAAATAGTGTTGCTTCTTCACTACAATACTCTATCGCCAAAAACAAAACTAAAAGAGAAATTAAACCTCCAAAGAAGTATGCCGAGGCTGATCTAGTTGCTTATGCTTTAAATGTGGTTGAAGATATAGATGCAAACCAAGAGCCATCTAATTATTCAGAGGCGGTTAGTTGTGAAGACTCAGAAAAGTGGATGTTTGCTATGCAAGAGGAGATGGAATCACTACACAAAAATCAAACATGGGATCTTGTGAAACTTCGTAAAGGTAAAAAGGTTGTTCGTTGTAAATGGGTGTTTAAAAAGAAAAAGGGGACTCCAAGAGTTGAAGAACCCAGATATAAAGCAAGGCTTGTTGCAAAGGTTTATAGTCAAATTCCAGGAGTGGACTTCACAGATGTGTTCTCTCCAGTTGTGAAGCATAGTTCGATTCGAGCTTTGCTTGGTATTGTGGCCATGCATGATTTGGAGCTTGAGCAGTTAGATGTAAAAACTGCATTTTTGCATGGAGAACTTGAGGAGAATATTTACATGCAACAACCAGAGGGTTTTACAGTTTCAGAAAAAGAGGACTATGTTTGCTTGCTGAAAAAGTCCCTTTACGGTTTGAAACAGTCACCAAGATAGTGGTATAAGAGGTTTGATTCCTTTATGACTTCTCATGATTTTAAAAGAAGTAGCTTTGACAGTTGTGTTTACTTTAAGAAAAACAGTGATGGTTCTTTTGTGTATCTACTCCTTTATGTTGATGACATGTTGATAGCAGCGAAAGATAAAGGAGAGATAAGAAAGGTCAAAGCCCAACTAAGTGAAGAATTTGAGATGAAAGACTTGGGACCAGCAAAGAAGATACTTGGTATGGAGATTCTCAGGGATAGAAAAGCAAGTAAATTGTATCTAAGTCAGAAAGGGTACATTGAGAAAGTTCTTTCCAGATTCAATATGCAGAATGCTAAGCCTGTTAGTACTCCTTTAGCAGCCCATTTTAGACTGTCATCAGCTTTGTCTCCAGAATTAGATGATGAGATTGAGTACATGTCACATGTTCCATACTCTAGTGCAGTGGGATCTCTCATGTATGCCATGGTTTGTTCACGTCCAGATTTATCATATGCAGTTAGTGCAGTTAGCAGATACATGGCGAATCCTGGTAAAGAACATTGGAAAGCAGTTCAGTGGGTTTTAAGATACTTACGAGGTACTACCGATGTTTGCTTACAGTTTGGAAGAACTAGAGATAGAGTCATTGGGTATGTTGATGCTGATTTTGCTAGGGACATCGATAGAAGAAGATCTCTCAGCGGTTATGTCTTTACAATCGGAGGTTGTGCAATCAGTTGGAAAGCCATTTTGCAAACTACAGTCGAATTGTCTACCACTGAAGATGAGTACATGGCGATTACTGAGGCTTGTAAAGAAGCTATATGGTTGAAGGGACTCTTTAGTGAACTCAATGAAGACCTTCAAATCAATACAGTATTTTGTGACAGTCAGAGTGCCATCTTCCTTACAAAAGATCAAATGTTTCATGAGAGAACAAAACACATTGATTTTCGGTATCATTTTGTTCGTGATATTATTGCTCGTGGTGATATTGTTGTGAGCAAAATTAGTACTCATGAAAATCCTGCAGATATGATGACTAAGTCACTTCCTATAACCAAGTTTAAGCATTGCTTAGACTTGGTTGGTGTTCATTGTTGAAAATAAACCCTTAAGGGATTTTATGGAAGAGGTGGAGAAACTTGTTCGTTGAGAGTTCGCGATGAAGAACTTGTTCATTAAGAATTCGTGTCAAGGTGGAGATTGTTAGAATTAAGTGACCCAAATCCTTATTTTAATAAATTACTGTGGTAAAATAAAATAAAAGTAAAATCCCTATAGAATTATACTTCTTTTATTTTATTTTAGAATAAGGTTTTTAAAACCTTATTAAACTCCATCTATTTGATATTATTTGAATAAGGAGTTTCACTCCTATTAGAATAAGGTTTACAAGCCTATAAATAGGCATAGTCTACTCCTCTTGTAATTAATTTTTCGACATAGTGAATTTTCTTCTCCTCTGCCCATGGTTTTTTCCCTAAAGGGTTTCCACGTAAAATCTGTGTGTTCTTTATTTTTCTATTTCTATTTTTCTTTGCGATATATTGTCATTACCGACATTATATTTTTCTCATATCCTATAATCCTCCCCAAGACTTTTAGCACCACCGTAGTAGACATATCCCTGATGAGAAGTTGATATCTAAGAATTCAATTGAAGGAATTCCATTAACCGTAGATTTCTTGATATTCCTGTCGTAGAGATTGAAATCATCGTCCCCTTCTTTTCCAGGAGATTCAGTCACCTTCTTCAGATTTGAAAAGCCTTTTCCCAAAAGTCAATCTTTTCAAGAGAGGTTTGGATCAGATGACATATCCATATCCTCAACAACATCGGATCCCACTTGTTGCTCCTTAAATCTCACTTTCTTGGTGTGTCGATCTTCAGTAGCACGGTCGTCAATCCTATCCACTTCATAGACAGAGCTCAACATCGTAGAGACAGAAAAGATGCTTGTTTGGTACATATTTTAAGCTTCAAAGGCAAACCTATTAAAGTATAGAAAAGTGAGACTTTCATCAAAAGTAAAAAATACGTAATAAAAAAAGGTGTATACGAAATTATATGTAGATAGATTAATAATTAAACTAATTTGTTATATTTCCCCGTAATAATTAGTTTTAATTATTATGTGGTAAAATATAGTTGAGGTTAATAATATATGTATTTACTGTCAAATTTTACTCTTTTTTACTAGTCTCAATGGTTTAAAACTACGAAGGTTAATCTAGAAAAGAAAACAATTACATTCAAATACCGACGTTGCAATCTATTGGTGGTGTTTAGGGTTTTTTACTAAAATAATACACAAAAATTAAAAAATACCAAAATAGTATACCTTTTTTTTTATTTACCAAAATGGTACCCAAAAAAAAAACAAAACAGTTAAAAAAAACAAAAGCTGAAATATGGCCTTGCCACAGGCGGCACCAAAGGTGCCTGTGGCAGAGGCGGCACCAACATCCTTATTTTTGCCCTTTGTTCGTATTTTTTCTCGAATTTTATTACTTTAAAAAATATACTATTTTCTAATTTTATTATTTTACATTATTTTAGTACATTATATTTGAAATGTATTAATTTAGTGTGTTTTTTTATTGAAAGTAATAAAATCCAGGAAAAAAAATGAACAAATGTATTAATTAATTGTGTTTTTTAACTAAATTTAGTAAAAACCCTTATTTCGGCCCTTTGTTCATATTTTTTTTCCCGGATTTTATTACTTTAAAAAAATATACTATTTTCTAATTTTATTATTTTACATTATTTTAGTACATTATGTTTGAAATGATTCATTTAGTGTGTTTTTTAAATAAATTTAAAAAAAAAACTTATTTTGGCCCTTTGTTCATATTTTTTTCCCGGATTTTATTACTTTCAATAAAAATATATTATTTTCATATTTTATTATTTTACATTATTTTAGTACATTATGTTTGAAATGTATTAATTAATTGTGTTTTTTAAATAAATTTAGTAAAAAACCCTTATTTCGGCCCTTTGTTCGTATTTTTCGCCAGATTTTATTACTTTAAAAATATACTATTTTCTAATTTTATTATTTTAGTACATTATGTTTAAAATGTATTCATTTAGTGTGTTTTTTAAATAAATTAAAAAAAAACTCTTATTTCGGCCCTTTGTTCGTATTTTTTTCCCGAATTTTATTACTTTCAATAAAAAACACACTAAATTAATACATTTCAAACATAATGTACTAAAATAATGTAAAATAATAAAATTAGAAAATAATATTTTTTTAAAGTAATAAAATTCAGAAAAGAATACGAAAAAGGGCCGAAATAAGGATGTTGGTGCCGCCTCTACCACAGGCACCTTTGGTGCCGCCTGTGGCAGGCCCATATTTCAACTTTCTTTTTTTTAACTATTTTATTTTTTTTGTACTATTTTGGTAAATAAAAAAAAGATATACTATTTTGATATTTTTTTAATTTTTTTGTATTATTTTAGTAAAAAACCCGTGGTGTTTACTATTTACTCCTTTTGTTTTAACATTCAACCGTACAAAACAAAAAGTCTTTATAGCGTTTTTATCCCTCTTCTTTTCCTCCTTTATCATTTATTAAAATATTTAATTTACTGATGTGATATTTAAATATATATAGTTGTTTTACATGATAATTAACTTGTTGATATGATTTTGTTTGTTTTATATTAATTAAAACATTATAAAAAGTAAAAGTATTAAAAAATTGTAAAATAAAATTTAAAATAAAAAATTTAAAAATTTGAAGACAATCTTATTCCTTACCAGCCATACCTGAATATATAAATTCAAAGCAATCAATATACATTACAAAGAAACTTGATCATGTGAATTAATGAAGTTGAGTACCTTTGACTCAGTTACACCATCTTGGGCCAAGCACTGCAGATTTCACTTTCTATTGCAATATCAACATTTCATTTTTCTTCCAAATGGCCCATATCCCTATAAGTTTATATCATTGATAACGAAAATTAGCAAAGCAGATGCACCGTAAATTTTTACAATTTAAGTGCTGATCCTGGAATTCAGTGTCCGTAGAAAAAATTCCACACTAGAATAATTGATATCTACCATATGTCAATCACGGCAGCTATAGTGACTATGATTTTTCAAAGTGTGGAGAAAGAAATCAAGGCCGGTCGACCGGCTTTGTTGAAAAACACAAATGGGATGAAATTTCGTGGTTTATGATTCATGGATGGGACCCAAAAATATCGGATACATTAAGCACTAAGCAGCTATATTGTTGAAGAACACAAATGGGATCAAACTTTTGTGGTTTATGATTGGTGAATGGGACTCAAAAGTATATTGTGCAGTAAGCACTAAGCAGTTATATATGTAGCCCTTAATCCCCTTAAAAAAATCACTAAGCATCCCTATCAGATCAAAGCTGCCAAACATCGGCTTCAACCCAACATGGGGTGTAAGATGATCCCTGTGCTGTCAATGCTTGTTCTACTGTTATCGCTTTTGCTACTCTTACCTCTATCTTCAACCACAAACACGCACTTAATTGGTAAGCACACCTAAAACCTTCTTAATTACTTATATATACATATATCTATTTGGTTTATTTTTCAGTGACTTGTTTTTATTGTTGACCGATTGTAAAAATGGGGGGTTGTTTTTCTGAAAGGAGAAATTGAATACAGAAAAAGTACAAAAAAGAAACCATCAAAAGACAGAGATCAAATCCTAACTTTAATTAAGAAGGTGATTTTATTTCTTCTTTATTTATTTTTTTCCGAAAGCAAAATATATATATATATATATAAAGCAAAGCTTTTTGTTTCTTTTTACCTTTTAAGGCTTTTAGCCTTTAGATCCGGACTTTGGGAGCCGAACGATAGAAAAAAGGGGTTTTTTATTTTTCGACCACCGTGGACGGCAGAGCCGTCGCCGGTGATCGGCGACTGTCGCACGGGGCACGGCGGCTCCCTTGGCCAGACTTGGGGACACTTTAGAAAGAAAAAGAAGGGGTTGGGAGTTCTTTCTAACTTATATAGCTCTTCAAAACGACGTTGTTTCGGGCTTAAGCCACAGACGCCAAAACGGCATCGTTTTGAAGATCGACCTGACCCGCCTCAGAATCTGCGTGTTTTTTAAAGGGGGATATTTGCACCTTTGGTCCTTCCGCTTTTTAAACATTTTTCAATATAGTCCTATTTCTATTTTTTTCTTTTTAAAATTTATCCCATTTAATTTTTATTTTTTTTATTTTGGTCCTTTTAAACGAGGCACATAGGGAAGTTTGAGATATTTTCTCGCTCGGTCCCTGCTCCTTTTAGCGTGTTATATTTTAGTCCTTATTAGTCTATTTTTTTAATTTATGCCCTTAATTTTATTTAAATTTTGACTTAGTCTTTTATTTTTAAATCTTTATTAAATAGTTTTCTTTTATACTTATCTACTTATTTATTTATTCTTTCTCATATATTTAAAAAATTATTGTTTATATTCCTTTTATTTGTGTATATTGTCATCATTATGTTTTATTTTTTTATATTTCTCATATACTTAATATTAATTATTTTATTTATTTATTCTTTTACTTTTTAAATACTTAAATTTAACATTATTTGTTTAGCCTATTGATTTATTATTATTATTTAAAATTGATATTACTTATACTTCCCTTTCATTTTATTTTTTTATTTTTTATTTCAAAGTTACGTTATTTATTTTGTTATTAATGCCATGAAGTAATATTCTTATTATTGCCATATTTACATTATTATTACAATAGTATTTATCAATTTATTTGTTATTTATCATTCTAATATTAATATTCTACCACATGGCCATCTTATATTATTTCGCTATCTCCATATCATACATTAAGTTTAAGCATTTATCCATGTGTATATTATGTCCGAATAAGTAAAATGCATGTCGTTTTAAGTATTACATTTGTTTTTGCACGATGCATAAAAAAGGTAAAAAAAAAATTAATAATGGCAATGTTCATTATTTTTGGAATTAGAAAAGTAGTGTTCCTAACTTACGGAGTATGGTTTCATTCTAAAACCGAAATAGTCAAATATCCATTTCAAAAATATAAAAATGAGATTTAAGTAACGATTTAAACGACTATTATTCTAATTTTCGAAAACTAAAGAAGCCATGTCCTAACTCACGGGGCAAGATCCGTTTGCTCGATTAATTTGGAATAAAGCTTTTTCTATTAAACTATCTTAATACGAAGGGTTCACATTTGAAAGAAAATCTTCAATTTTTGACATTAAGACATCAAGTAATCAATTAGGTATCAATTTTAGGCGTAACGAGGGTGCTAATCGTTCCTCGTGCGTAACTGACTCCCGAACCCATTTCTTGAATTTCGTAGACCAAAAAAATCATTATTTTAGTAAATCAAATTAAAACAATCAAATTACGAGGTGATCCGATCACACCTCATAAAAAGGATTGGTGGCGACTCCCATTTTTTTAAAATAAAAAGTCAATAAAAAAATGGTTTCGACACCTAATATATCTCCTTTGGGTCATTTTTGCTTCATTATTTTGTTATTGTTTTGGGGGTTAATGCTGTAGGAAATGAAATCAACCGAGAGATTGAAAGAAAGCTAATAGGGGTAGGAGTACCATGTCATCCTCATGCAGGGAGTGGTGTTGTCTGTGATCCTCCTTATGCAGTTTCTACCCAGACCCAGGATCATAATTAATCACTGCTACATCTGGTAGTTTATGTTATATATATAACTGTGATTTCAATGCAGATTATTATGGAAAAGATAAATACTTAATTAATAAACCATAATTTGGGTATTAATTTATGTTTTGTATTAGTTTTCAATATCGATCGCTTCGAAATTTGTTTTCCTCTTTAATATTTTTGACAAAACTTTGTAATAAAATTTAACACTTCCTATACAAAATAAAATAATTTACAAGAATCAGATATATTAAAGATAAATTGAGTCCAAGAACCATAATGCTACTCCCCCTGACCATTTTGTACCAATCATCACAAACTTTATCAAGCAGAGAATAGATTAGCCGAAAATCATCTTTAGCCCAATAAATTGAGAAGCAAAGGATGATCAGAATATCAAACTTGATTCGTGAAACCTAGCTCTGAAAACATCTTTAGCCCAAGGTCTTTGTGCTATCGATATATTTCTTTATATTATCACCATCATACTTTTACAATTTTCTTTGGCTAAATGCTGAAAATGTGGTCTAACCTTTTAAGGATTGCTCACATAAGGACTAAACCTTTTAAAATGGGATGGCTCACATAAGGGCCAAACCTTTTAAAATGGTAATATAAGGACCTAACATTTACAAGAGTGCTCAAATGAAGGCCAAACTTTTCAAAATAATCAAATAATGGCCAAACCTTTTTGAAAGTACTCAACTAATGATCAAACTTTTTGAAGATAGTCGGATAAGGGATTCTCAAAATGGTTTTATAAGGGTTTTTATTTATTTATTTTCAAACAATATTTGATGCAATTGTTATGTGTTATATTCTATACATGTTAGCATTCACCTAATTTTTACTACAAACTAAGCTAAAGTCCATGAAAAATAACACTTTTGTAAAAGTTAAGCCCTTATATGACTATATTCAAAGATTTGGGTCCTTATATGAGCAACCTATAAAAGATTGGGTGCTAATTTGAGCATTTAACCATTTTATTTTTATGTTGTCCAATGCTTTGTTCAGTCATTGAAATTGTGAAAAATAAAATTTTGAAATCGTTGCTAGCAAACTAACAAAGTGCTTGGAAGGAGCGACAGGGAAGTGAGCACTTCTTTGTACTAAACTGGATGCAATAAACAAAATTGAACACACAGGAATTGTTTATGCAGCTTGGTTCCTATCTTTAAAGCCTAATTTAGTAAGAAATATTCACTCTCTTCAACAAATCCAATAAGTAAATCTAGCCTATCACGTATCCGTGACAATTCTCCTCATTTTTTAACCTTGAAGATCGACACTCTCACCACTAAGTTCACCCTTGTGAGCTCAACAAGTAAAACCACAACATAATTGATTTTACTATAAAAAAGCAATCTATGAAAAGTTTGTGTGTAGAGGATGGGGGTAGAATTTTGCATATCTGTATGATTTTGTTGATAATCTAAATCTGTTAAGGACTTATATCCGTATCTGTTTATTAAAACTCACTTTTTGTTTGTCTGTTTTGTTCAGGTAATCCTCAGGCTTAAGCGGGTCAGTGCGACGGAGGCTCGGTGGTGTCCACACATCTGCAAACTTCATTTCATAAAAAGTTTAATTAACTTTCTTATTTATTTTGAGAGTTTAATAAAAAAGGGACTTTCTGGACTGTTTGGTTTTGTTTTTGGATTTGGATTGGATTTAAGTTTTCTTACGACACTCAACAAAACAATTTATGAAAACAATGGTTTTATGCCATCAATCGTTTTCAAGAACACATATGAGGTTTTCAACATGTATGACTTTTAAACTTTCGCTGCAAATTATCATTTTGCTTGAAAGGGCAAACAATTAATGAGTATAACAATATGTTTTTATAAAATGTGAACTCTTTTAGTAACAAGGATATACGAGATTTTCATTACAATAAGGTTGGTTTAATAATTCTCCTTCATAACATTCCTAGATTCGGCCATAAAGTCTAGGCTAGGTTTGAGGTGTTACATTTAGTGGTATCAGAGTCAGGTTGCAAAATTCGGGCTATGAAATTTTGGGTTCAAAATTTTATTTGAAAAAGAATGGGTTCAAAATTTTATTTGTAAAAGTGGTTTTCAAGCAAAGTTTTGTTTTGAGTAAAGTATATAGTACACCAAGTCTGCGGCGCCCATCCTATAAGTACTACTAAACTTAGAAATATTGTAGTTAGAAAACTCTGAATTGCCTAAAACTACACTGAGTTAGTTAGGGACTGAGACTTTAGAAAAATTTCTAAAACCTCTGATAAATATTCAAGGCATAAAATACTTGCTAATAAACACTGAAACTGATACATAAAATTTTGTAATGTAGATAAAATTGTAATTACAATAAGCACTCATGGAACGTATAGTCGTGGTACTAGTAGGTGTGGTGGGCGCTGTAGAGGGACTCAAGCTAAGTCTTTTTTGATGGGCAGCATGCTAAATTTGGATACAAGAGAGACACTGGCTACACTTACTGCCGAGACTAGGTCTCAAAGTTGCTCGGCTAGGACGGCGCATTGTCCCAAACTATGCTGAAGGTGTTGGAGAGGATCGGTAGGCCCCATTCTGGTTCTGGGGATAGTGGGTCGGTAACTAAACGACTCCAGTCTAATGGTGCTAAACCATTTCAGGAGTCATTAGAGTCACCCCGATTGTGGCCGAGTACTGGTTAGAGGCCACAGAAAGGATAATGAATGATATTGACTGCACTCCTGAGTAGAAACTGAAAGGTGCAGTATCTCTACTTCATGATGAGGCATATTGATAGTGGTTATCTGTTGAGGAGGGTTCTCAGTCAGATCAGAATAATTGGGAGTATTTTAAGACTGCCTTCCAAGGGAAGAGTTATGTGGTTGCTCGCAAGCCTGAGTTCATGAATCTCAGTCAATGAGATAAGACTATAGCTGAGTATGAGACCGAATTTCTAAGATTGAGCCATTACGCTCGAGGGATGATGGCATCTGAATACTAATGGTTGATTCAGTGCTTAAGAAATCCATTTTACCCTCCTTACTTTCTCACATAAAAAATGCTCTCACTTAGCCCGACAACCACTCTTTTGCTTCCTTCGACTCCGGCCACTAGTATACCTCCCATTCATCCCAGCCTCCTTTTGGTAAACATTTTATCTCTTCCGTCGTTCCTTTTTTTTTTTCCTCTCTGCCAATTTGTTTGCCTCTTTTTGTTACCCATTTAAGTAGAGTTTGCTTCATTCACCTCCGACCACTAGCATTCCTCCCCTTATATCAGGTTTAGTTGGGAGTTGTTGGGATTTTGCAATTACAGAAGCAGATATCAAAGTAAACAACAAAGTAGTAAGATATGTGAAAGATTTCTTGTACACTAAAAACTAGCCAACTAAACAAATCATCACAAGCAGCATAGCTGACCATTTCTCAACACGAGTCAATTAGATCGATTTGACTATCCTCATGACTGGTCAAAAGTAATGTTACTTTCACCGAATTTTCTTTTAGCTACCCCGGATTTGGTAGGGAAATCTAGGGGATCGAAAGTATGTTTATAGGAGGGATCATTTTTTATGGTTTTTCTATCTGCTTAATGTTCAAGTTCATCTTTATAACCTCAACATTCTTTTCTTCTTCTTCATCATTAATTTTGACACCATTTTTTGACAAAATGGGGTCGACTTGGATTTTGAAAAAGAAAATAAAAATGGGAGTCGCCACCAATCTTTTTTTTATGAGTTGTGATCGGGTCACCTCGTAAAACGGTTGTTTTTAATAATCGATTTAGATTTATTAAAACAACGATTTTGGTCCACGAAATTCAAAAAAATGGGTTCGAGAGTAGGTTACGTGGGAGGAAGATTAGCACCCTCATAACTCCCAAAATTGGTACCTAGTTAATTAACTAATGTCTTAATGTCGAAAATTGAAAACTTTGAAGAGATTTAAGATACGATCCCTTTTTTTTTTTAAAAAAAAACTTATAATAAGCAAGTTATTCGTTAAGACCTTCTCATTGCGGAAAGAGAAAATGTCACACCCAATGGGTTAGGGTGTGATATTTCACTTCCTAAAAAATGAGCTTGTCAAAAACTCATGCAATAAAATTTAAAAGGATATTCAATTGTTTAAGTCATATGAAGAAATCGCAGCCCAATACGTTAGGACACAATTTCTCAAAATTCTAAACATTGAATATTACCTTTATTATTATTCTTTTTTTTTTTGAAAAAATCCTCATCTCGAGAAAACAATGTGTCATATCCAATGCGTTAGGACACAACATATTGAATTCCCGATAATGAGCTTTTCATTCATGTTTTTTTTATTAAAGAGCATTCTCGACTATTTGGATTCAACGAAAGAAATTGGAACCCAATACGTTAGAGCTCAATCCTCTCGAAGATCCCAAATACGAGTATTGCCTTTATTTTCCAAATTCTCTTTTATGAATTCGGGTAAAAATTGATGAAATGCTAAATTTGATATACGAATAAATGCCACATTAATAAATGACAATGGTGAATGTGATAATGTGAGCATAAATAATACAAGTAATAGCAACAAAATAAAATAAATAAAAGGACAAATCAATATCATGCAAAATAACAAGTATACAAGCAAATAAGATTAAAACATTCCTTTAAAGTAATAATAAAATGTAAATAAATAATTGAATAAAGAAAATGGATAAAATTGTAAAAACATAAAAAAGATATATAGGTATGTATATATATGTATATTAAAATTATAAAGTATAAAAAGTATATATATATATATATGAGTATGTATTAATGTGTTTGTGAAAATGAAAATACGTATATAGATATATATAGATATGTAAACAAATTATAAACTATGTATAAAAAATATAAGGTGCATATATAAGCTATAAAAATATGTACGTATCTATGTATATATAGATTATAAAAATGTATGTGTGTATATATGTGTGTGTGTGTGTGTGTGTGTGTGTGTGTATAAATTACAAAAATGTATGTATGTATATATGTTTATATAAATTACAAAGTATAAAAATATATAAGTAAGTATATATAAATTAAAGATACGCATGTATATATGTGATTAAATCTAAAATTAAATGGTATAAATGGGTAAATAATAATAATGATGATAATAATAATAATAATAATAATAATACAAGATTAAAATATATTTAAACTTAGATAATGAATAAAATAACAATAATAACGATAATAATACAAAAATAATAGCATAATATAATAACGTAATATTGAGGAATAAACAAATAAAATATAACTGAGTTAATTAATAAAATAACAAAATAACATAAAAATGACTAATTTTGAAACTAAGACAGATTTGGGGCAAAATCCAAACAAAAAGAAAGAAAAGGACCAATCTGAACACCCACGTAGCATGGAGGGACTGAAAGGATAAATTTTCCTTTCCTCCAAAACGACAGCATTCAGATAAGGGCCAAATTGAAAGCACAACAAATTGTGGGGTGCAATTGAAAACGACAAAAAACTTTATTGGAAAATCACTAAAAAGCGGAAGGACTAAAGGGGTAAATAACCCAAATCTCAAAAACATGCGGATCCTTCCCCTGGGTTGGGTCACCGCGTGGGTTGAATGGCACAAAACAACACCGTTTTAGGTACTTGGGGACAACATCAAAACGGTACCGTTTTGGTACCCTATAAAGCCCCAAAATTCCAAAAAAATTCATTTTTAACCCTTCACACACAAAAAAAAAGCCTCAACAAAAATTCTCTCCCCCAGTCCCTCAATCCGGCCTTGGTCCGGCAACAGCTCTATTCACCAACCACCGCGGCGGCCACCGGCCGTCGGCTATAGCGCCGCCGCATGTGGTGGCCAAAAAAGGCTAAAATTTTCGGTCCGATTCCTTTAAAGCCCTTAAACCAAAATCTACCCCCAAAATCTCCAAAATATTAACAAAAGGCCCCAAATCTCAAGAAACCTTTCGATTTTCGGCCACCTATTATCAGAGGTGGCTCCCTCAGCCGTCCTCGGCGGTAAAGACCCGAATCTAGGTCAGTTTTGCTTTTCTTTTTGTTTTACTTTCGTATATATAAATATGATAAAAATAAAAATAATAGCAGATAAAAAATGAAACAAAAATTTAAAGAAATAGCAGAAGATGTAAGCCTTTCGGGATTTTTCTATTGATTTTGAGTTCTCTGAGTATTCTATTGTCTATGTGTTAAAAATTACATCCTTTTGGCTTTATAGCCGATTACAAAGATTCTTTTTCTTTTCTCTGTGTTTATGTCGTCCTTTTTTGCTTGGTTTTGCAGGGTTAGGCAAGGTCAACGGAGGTGACCTTGCCATTTCGGTGCAAGGGCTAGAGGGAGGAGGCGACCTCGGGACGAGGCACCTCGGGTGGCCTGAAAAAAGGTAATGGCACAAAGGAAGGAGGGAACCCTAGGGTTTCTGAAAAAAAATTTAGTTTTGGGCTCTATTGGACCGTTTAGGGTTTGGGGCTTGGTTTCGTTGTAATTGGGTCAATTGGCCTTGATATGCAATGGGTCATAGACTATTTAATATATTTTTTTGGGGTTTTATTTATTTTGATTTTGGGTGTTGGGTCTTATTGGGTCCCGGGCTAAATTGGCCCACTACAGCTGCCCCTCTTTGCTTAACGAAATGGAACAAAGACTTTAAGAAAGGGCCAATTTTGCCCGGTCTCACCGAGTCTTAACTTCCTTTGGTGCTTTTTTTCTTCAAGTGGCTTAATTCCAGTGACTGTGTCTTGTTGCTTTGATCCACTTCACTGCAACTTCAGAGAGATGGGATTAATAGCTTCAATATGCTCTACTGCAACTTCTCCACTACAACTTCAGGGAAATAAGGTTTGTGGTTTAAATCTGCTCCATGCTTCAACCTACTCCATTGCAACTTTAGGGAAATAAGATTCGACATGATAAGAACTGCTATCTACTATCCGTTCCACTACAACTTTAGGGAGACACGACTTGTTATTTTCAGTCTACTCCACTGCATCTTCAGGGAAATAAGACTTGTATCTTTAACCAGCTCTACTGCAACTTCGGGGAAATAGGATTCGTAGCTGATCTTCTCCACTGCATCTTCAGGAAGATACGACTGGACGCGATCTGCTCTAATTCATCTTCAAAGAGATAAGGTTTGTGGCTTTAATCTATTCCACTGCAACTTTAGGGAAATAAGATTCGTAGCCGAACTACTCCACTACAACTTCAGGGAGGTAAGACTTGCATCTTCGACTTGCCCCACTGCGATTCCAGAGGATAAGGTTTGTCATGACCTACTTTACTGCAATTTCAAAGAGATGAGGTTGTAACTTCGCTGATCTATTTTTTGGGAAACATGACCTGCATAATCCATTTATGGACCTATTGATACCTAGTGTTTAGGACGTCATGATCAAGATTAACAAAATGCTCTTAACTAGATAAGCATGTATTATATGTGCATGAATGCAGAATGTCATGAGAATGATCCCCTTTTAATGCTAGGGTTGTCATTACTCATCATTCATCAAGGTTTTGGTGTCTTCTTATTCAGCTAGCATCTTCAGAAAAAGCCAAAGAAATAGTCGCAACTTAGACTAATCTTTCTCAAATGCTTCCAACCCCTAGGTTTGGTTAGTTCTAAACAATAGTCCTGTTTCAGGTCCTCATATTATTTAGAAGCTTTCAAAGTAATATGCAGAACTCCTTCTGCTTGAATATTGTCAGTCCATTAATCGTTATTTCAATGAAAAATGCTTGAAAAAGATTATCAAAATGGACAAGATGAAATTTTGTTGAGAGTAAAGCTCTAAACAAATAAATCAATCAAGATTGCAAATTTTGCTAAGATACGAGATGAATAAGATGAAAAAGATTATCACAATGGATAAGATGGAAATTTATTGAGAGCAAGGCTCTAAATGAACAAATTAATCAATATAGCAAATTTTTCTAATATGCAAAAATGAATAAGATGAAAACAGGTGCCCCAGATATCACAGCATGAGCTTCTCCGCACAAACTTCTTGAGGACCCTTTTGAATTTGATATATGTTTAGAAGTCCTAGAAGACTCTGTTAATGTCCCAATATGTAGCGTCTCTCCTTCTTGCTAATTTGGGGAGGACAAGACTACCACATGCCCCACATTTGATCAAAATTTGAATTGCCCATTCCTGGGTTTTCAATTCAAGACCCTTTTGGTCTCAAGGCGCCCTTTGCGGGTTTTCGCCTTGGCCTCTCCCTTTTTTTTATTTTTATTTTTTAGGTGAAATATTTCTTGAATAAATCTAAATTCACAGGATTAGGCAAATTCTTTCCATCCATCTCGATCAAAATCAACGCTCCTCCAGAAAAGACTTTCTTTACCATATAAGGTCCTTCCCAAATTGGCATCCACTTCCTCTAAAGTCTTTTTGTATGGGGAGGATTTTCTTCAGTACCAAGTCTCCTTCATGGAATTCCCTGGGATGAACCTTTTTTGTTGTAAGCTCGCATCATTCTCCTTTTGTACATTTGACCATGACGTATAGCTCGTAACCTCTTTTCTTCGATCAAATTCAGTTGATCATATCGGGATTGAATCCATTCCGCTTCATCTAGTTTCAGTTCTGATAAAACTCGGAGGGAAGGAATCTCTACTTCAATGGGCAAAACTGCATCCATTCCATACACCAATGAGAAAGGTGTTGCCCCGGTAGAGGTTTTGATAGACGTTCGATAGGCAAAAAGGCCAAATGGTAGCTTCTCATGCCAATCCTTATAAGTCTCAGTCATCTTGCCCACAATCTTCTTGATGTTTTTATTGGTCGCTTCTACTGCGCCATTCATTTTTGGGCGATATGGTGATGAGTTGTGTTTGATCTTAAATTGATTACTGACCTCCGCTATCATGCTGTTGTTCAAGTTCAATACATTGTAGGATATAATCCTTTCTGGCATCTCGTACCGACATATGATCTCTTTTTTTAGGAATCTGCTAACTGCTGACTTCGTAACATTGGCGTAAGAGGTGGCTTCTACCCACTTAGTAAAGTAATCAATAACTACGAATATGAATTGATGTCCATTTGAGGCTTTTGGCGAGATCGGCCCAATGACATCCATGCCCTACATAGAGAAAGGCCATGGAGAAGTCATGACATAGAGAGGTGAATGGGGCACGTGAATCTTGTCTCCATAAATTTGACACTTATGGCATTTCTTGCCATATTTGATGCAATCTCCTTCCATAGTCGACCAATAATATCCGAATCTCAAGATTTGTTTGGCCATTATGAAACCATTAGCATGCGTTCCACAAACTCTTTCATAGACCTCTTCCAAAATTTGTCTGGCCTCTACAATGTCTACGCATCTTAGCAGCACCTGATCTTTTCCTCTTCTATATAAGATCTCTTCATCTAAGACATAGTCATTGCCCAGCCTTCTCAATGTCTTCTTTTCATTCTCAATCACCTGGCCAGGATATTCGCGATTCCTTACATATCGCAGTATATCATGATACCAGGGGTGATCATCCTTTTCTTCTTCATCGTCAATATTGCAACAATGGGCTGGAGCCTCATAAATACTCATTTGGATAGGCTTCGCGTCCTCTTGTTTATTCATCTTGATCATAGAGGCTAATGTAGCCAATGCGTTGGCCATCTGATTCTCATCCCGAGGGAGATAGTGGAAGGTAATGTCTTCAAACTCCTCAATTAATTCCTGGACTAGCTTTCGGTAATTAATCAATTTGGAGTCTCTTGTCTCCCACTCGCCTTTGAGCTGATAAATTACCAATGCAGAATCCCCATACACTTCTAACACTTTGATTTTGCGTTCAATAGCTGCACGAATTCCCATGATGCATGCTTCATATTCCGCCATGTTATTGGTGTAGTCAAAATCTAACTTGGTAGTGAATGGGTAATGATCACCATCGGGAGATACCAAGACTGCCCCAATCCCATTACCCACAGCATTTGAGACTCCATCAAAATTCAGCTTCCAAGGACTGATTTCTCGAAAGTCTTTTTCTGCGGTTGCAACATACATCAAATCCTTATTCGGGAAATCAAAGTTTAGTGGCTCATAATCTTCCAGAGCTCTACTGGCCAGAAAGTTCGCTATTGCACTCCCTTTTACTGCTTTCTGGTTCACACAGACTATATCAAATTCTAACAGAAAAATTTTCCATCGGGCCATTCTTCCATTCAGAGCAGTCAACTCCATCATGTATTTCAGAGGGTCCAGTTTTGAGATTAACCAGGTTGTATGGTACAACATGTATTGTCTCAATCTCCGAGTTGTCCAGATCAGAGCACAACACAACTTCTCAATTGGCGAATATCTTGTCTCGCATTTAGTGAACTTCTTGCTGAGATAATAGATTGCTCTTTCTTTTTGTCCCGATTCATCATGTTGGCTAAGCACGCGTCCCATTGAGTTTTTGAATATTACTAAATACAGTATTAGCGGCTTGTCTGGGCTAGGCGGCATTAGCACTGGGGTGTTAGACAAGTAACGTTTGACTTTTTCAAAAGTTTTCTGACACTCTTCATCCCATATACCTAGGTTGTGTTTTTAAGGAGATGAAATATGGGGTCACATTTCTCAGTTAACTGTGAAATGGACCGAGCGATGTAGTTCAGTCTCCCTAGAAAACCTCGAACTTCTTTTTGAGTACGCGGTGGGGGTAGCTTTTGTGTAGCCTTTACTTTTTCTGGATCAATCTCAATTCCTTTCTCACTGACCACGAACCCCAGTAATTTTCCTGATCTGGCTCCGAAGGCGCATTTCGCTGGATTTAGCTTTAGCTGGAATTTTCTTAACCTTATGAACAATTTTCTAAGGACTTGCACATGTTCCCCTTCTATTCTAAACTTTGCAATCATGGCATCGACATAGACTTCCATCTCTTTATGCATCATGTCATGGAACAAGGTTACCATGGCTCTCTAATACGTTGCCCCAACATTTTTTAGTCCAAATGGCATCACTTGGTAGCAGAAAGTTCCCCACATCGTTATGAAGGTGGTCTTCTCCATGTCTTCAGGATGCATCCTAATTTGGTTGTACCCGGAGAAACCATCCATGAAGGAGAACAGTGAGTAACCGACCGTGTTGTCCACTAAGGTATCAATATAGGGTAATGGGAAATTATCCTTGGGACTGGCTTTGTTTAGATCTCTGTAGTCCACACACATTCGCACTTTCCCATCTTTCTTAAGAATAGGAATTATGTTGGCTACCCATTCTGAATATTTGACCACCTGTAAGAAACCGTCATCAAACTGCTTCTTAACTTCTTCTTTTATTTTCAACAAGACATCAAGTGTCATCCTTCAGAGTTTTTGCTGAACTAGTTTGCATTCTATCTTTATGGGGAGTTAATGTACTACTATATCAGTGTTTAACCTGGACATGTCTTGATAGGACCATGCAAAGACGTCGTTTAATTCTTGGAGCAACTCAATGAGATCTCGTTTTGTCTCTGCGTCAATGCAAGCTCCAAGTTTCACTTATTTTCCCTCCCCTAAGCTTACAAATTTTACCGACTCTTTATAAGGTAGGATCTATTTGTCTTCTTGTTCTACCATTCTTAACAAATCAGGAGATAAGTTACAGCCTCAATCATCTTCAGAGTCCTGAGAATCCTCTATACTTATGTATTGATCAAAAGGGAACTCTGAGTTAGTAGCAGTTTAACTCGTATCATTAATATCTGGTGACCTGTTATTGAGATGAAGGGAGATTCAAAGAAAAAGAATCTAAGAATAATTATATGCACAGTGTGTTTATGAATGGAAAGAATAAAAGAATATTTGCTCAAAATGAGACTGAATGATATATTTCATTGAAATAAGATCTTAGATATATGTTTTTTACAAAAGATTCTTGTTGCTCCCAGGCTCAGAGCAACAAGTGTGTTCTGAATATTACTTTGAATTGACTTTAAAAGTTACAGGAATCTCCTCGGTAGTCTAATTATTTAGAACACTTCCATGCTCATAAGGGCGAATGCCTAATGAATTCTCTTCTCCAATTTCTTCCTCGGATATGGCATTAATGCTTAGATCCCCTAACATCCCTTCTGTAGTTCCTTTCCTTGATGTCCTTCGTTCAGGGTGAATAGTTTTGCCTAACACAAATGTTTTGGATATGTGGGGGAATGTCATGGGTTCCCATTTTGTTTCCTCTCCACTCAAACGTGCCTTTCTTCTTTCCTGCTTCTTCTCCAACTCCTTCCTCTTTTGCTTTACATCTGGCTTATATCCTAAGCCAAAGCGGTCTCGTTTGTCTACTAATCTGGGTACCTCCACCATCCCTTGGAGATATTTCCCTAGTCCTTTTCCAAGTAGGGCTCCTTTTCCTACTGTCATCTGCAAACCCATCCTTGTTGTTTTGGATATTCTGGGTATGGGGATCTTGTTCCCTTCAACAATGAAGGTTGCGTTTACAAATTCCAACATCAGAATGAACATTCAATTGCTTCTTCTTCTGTCTCTATATATGGTGCGTCACTCGTTACAGTCGCGATGATATCCTTCTCTGCATTGATCATCACCAGCCGGCCCTCCGTTACCAACTTCAACTTTTGGTGCTGCGATGAAGGTACTGCTCCTGTTGAATGAATCCAAGGCCTTCCCAACAAACAATTGTAAGAAGACTTGATGTCCATTACCAGGAAATCTACCTTGTATGTGCTTGGGCCAAATTAAAGGGGTATTTCAATCCTTCCCATTACTCTTCTTTTAGTACCATCGAACCATCACTATGTTCTGGCACATTTTCATATGTGAGTTGTCCACGGGTAACCTATTCAGGGTGGATAAGGGTAAGATGTTTAGGGCTGATCCACTATCAATTAATACCCTGGCAACATATACCCTTTGCAGCGGGTTGTAATATGCAGCGCTTTGGTCTATCCCATGCCTCCCGATGGTATTTCATCATCGTTAAAGAAAAATGAAGTTATCAGCACTTATGTTACCAACCAGACAGTCTAACTTGTTCACAGAGATGTCATTAGTAACGTAAGTTTCATTTAATACTTTCATTAACACGCTGCAATGTACCTCCGAGCTTAAGAGTAACGCTAGCACCGAGATACGAGTTGGCTACTTATGTAACTGCTCTACGACACTGTATTCGCTGTGCTTTAAGAATTTTAGAAACTCCCTAGCTTTATTCTCCGTTACCGACTCATTGACAGGTGATTCAAGTCGGGCCACCTTTCCTTTTTCTGTTCGACCACTAAGGCTTTTTCTTTTACAGGCTCAGTTTTTGAAATTGTTGGATCGTAACGCTTTCCGCTACGTGTGTAAAAACCATCATCATTGCTTTCTTCTGAAGCATTTATCGGGTTCTCCTCCCCTGTCACGTTACAGTCATAATTCCAAGGAATCCTTTGTTATCATTATAAAAAAAAAGGGTACAGGTCTTTGGATTATGACTTTTGGTGGCATTTGTATCCCTGCTTCATTGCTCCTTGGCCATGAAATAATCACCACTGGGTGATTGATCTTCTGGAACCTTTCTGTAGCGTCCCTCCTCTGAGGCGTAGACCTCTCTTTCTTCAAATCCCTTGATCTCTTCATAAAATTCTATATCCATATTATCCATCAGATTTTGTACCATGGTCCTAAACTCTGCACATTCTTGGATATTATGACCCTCCTTGACATGGGAACTCACAGTATGTTCCTGCCCTTTAGGTTTTTCGCCTAAATCTCTTGTGATTAGACCCCTACATACCATTTGTTCCCAAACACATTTCATTGGGGTTCTTACTTCCATCACATCTGCCTTAATTCTCCTACTTCCACCCTCAACTACTGTGTTTACCCCTTTGTCAGAATGATTAGGTAACAGGTTTCCTACTACGTTAGGCCCAGAGGGGTCATCGAACTTTACAGTACCCATTTTGATGTGTCTTTTGACCACCTTCTTAAACGCGGTACAATTCTCAATCGAATGCCCTGTTATCCTTGCATGATCTTTGCATTAAGCGTTTGCGTCATACCACTTAGGGAATAGGGGTTGCATGGGTTTCAAATAAAAAGGGGCTACCATATGAACATTAAATAGATTTTGATACAGCTCCCCATAAGTTATCGGGATAGGCACAAACTGGGGTCTTTCTGACCTCGAATTGGGCTCCTACCTTGGGGGGCCTTGATGATTAGTAGCTACTGTCCTTGGTGGGTCAACAGTAATTGGCTTTGAGTATCCCTTTTTGTATGCACTCACATTGTTTAGCTCGCCTTCTTTCATCCTCAAGGCCAGTCTTTTAAAGTTTTCCCCTACATCTATTTTACCACTTTTTACTGCATTTTCGATCATTTCACTGGTCATCACTATGTCTGAGAAGCTCTTAGTGGCACTTCCCAACATATGATTGATGAATGGGGCTTTTAAAGTATTGATGAAAAGCATTGTAGTTTCTTTTTCCAAAAGAGGCGGCTGGACATGAGTTGCCACCTCTTTCCACCTTTGGGCGTACTGCCTGAAGTTTTCAGTTTGTTTCTTCTCCATGTTTTGTAGTGTGATCCTATCGGGCGTCATATCCATTACGTGACTATATTATCTCATGAAGGCTTGCACCAAATCTTTCCATGAGCTAATTTGAGCACGATTCAGCTGGTTATACCATTTGGCCACAGCTCCGATCAAACTATCTTGTAAATAGTGGATCAACAATTGATCATTGTCGATATATCCCATCATCCTTCGACAGAACATGGTAATATGTGCTTTAGGGCAACTAGTCCCGTTATACTTTTTGAATTCTGGCATTTTAAACTTAGGCGGGAGAACTAAGCCAGGGACCAAATTTAGGTCTTTGGCATCGATTTTGCAACGGTAATCAGCACTTTCCATTGCTTTGAACTTCTCCTCTAGCCACCTACACCTATCTTCAAGTTTTTTTGGTAAATCCACCCTTGCCTTCTCTACTTCAGCTGCATCGCCTAGATCAGGGACAATGGGGTTGGTTGGATTATCTCCCGGGTTGGAACTCGAGCCTATTTGAAAGTTCATTGGTGTCGAGGCGTTGACTTGGTATTGAGGTCTAATGTGAACAGGCAATCCTTGTGGACACATATTCGGTTGTATCTGAGTGTTTATTGGGGCGAAGCCTGGAGGATAAACAGGGTCCTCATGACCAACTCCCAGATTGATTACAGGGCTCTTTCCTTTATCAGCCAATAATTGTACCAGTTGGTTCATCATAGTTCTTTGGGATTCCAGCGCGTCTTGTTGGATTTTATCCAATTGTTCTTGCATCTTATCTTGCATTTCTTTTTGCATTTGTTCTAACCTTTCTAACCGTTGATCCATTACTTTTGTTTTCTTTCTTATGCCGTAAGGATGTTCCAGGATAACTGTCATAATTTTAGTTTATTAGGGTCTTTTTATTATACTTGATGCATATAATGTAATGCAAATGAATGAAATGAATGCAAAATGAGGTATTGACTTTGATTCAATTTTCATTAGAAAAACTTTACTAGAAAACAAATTTCTTTACATAAGATAGATTACATATAAGACTTTGCCTTTATGCTCAAAGCCTTGACCTTCCTAAGAAGCCAAGCTAATTTTCGGCCCCGGTCCAATTCTGACTTATATTTCAAACTTAATACATTAGCCTGAACTGCTAGGTTTGTAGATGATCGGCTACTTTGCGTACTTGGGCCACCGCCTCACCCATAATATAGTTCCTTTCTCTAATCTAATCTTGAGACCGATGGAACTGCTCTTTCCACTGTTCATTACCCCTCTCAACAAGCTCTATTCGGAGTTCGCCATTGTACAATGTGTCCTTGAGCTCTCCTATCTTTCCTCGCAATTCTTCAATTTTGCTTAGGCCTGCTTTTAACTCGATCGTATAATTATGACTACGGTGCTGGTGAAGCAACTTTTCTAACTCGACTATTCAAGCTTTCAACCTCGCCTTCTTGTTTTGGCATTCCAATAGACTCTTTCCAAAGTAACTTCCCGAGCTCAAGCATCTTGGAACCTCTTCTCCCATTGATCGGCTTTAGTTGTTTCCTCTTAGATTTCCTGTAGCCATTGCTCCGACGTCTTATCCAAATCGGCCGTTCTTATTGACCTACGCAACTTCTTGTAATCCACCTTCAAGCTGTCCAAATATTCTTCATCCTTTTTTTTTTCTTTTCTCCATTTGTCAGTTTTTAACTTTTAAACGTCGACATCTAGTTCTAGCTACATTTTTTCTTCCTCTAATTGCTCTATTTTCTTTCCTAACTCCAAATTCCTCTTTTCAAAATCCTGTTTTATGATTTCTATTTTAGATGGGACCACTTGCAGATACTCTCCTACCGGTCGAACATCTTCTTCTCTCAGCCTAGGGATATTGTTGTTGACCCTCTTATTCCACCACTCGCTATACTCGGAGGTCACCATTGGTCCAAAGGCAAGTCTCTTCATTTGGTGAATTTGCTTCCAAGCATTAGTCACTTCTCTAATCTTTTTCTTGTACCCATCATCTTTATATGAAAACTCACTTTGGGCTAATCCTTGGGTTGAAAGTACGAACTGTCTCGACCTATACTGTTTTAGTACAAACAACGGCGCATAGCCAACAGCTCCTCAAATCCCAAATAAAGGGACCCAATGAAAGTCTCCACATCGATACAAGATCTCATCGGGCACCATCCAAAGAGCTTTCCATTCAACATCTTCGTCTTTGAAATTTTGAATAATCACCATCCACTTTTCCACGGTAATGTTGTCACGTCTCGGGGTCGCTGCTAGTTCTTTTAATGGGGAATAGTTCTCAGAAAATACTCGATATGAGACTTTGTCCACTTTCCAGAAGTGACTGTGGAACCATACTAGTAAAAGCTGTGCACATCCAATGAATCTTCCCTCACCTGTGCTTTAACACGCACTCAAAGATTTGAATGTCTCGGCCAAAATTTCTGGGACAGGTGTAACTCTCTTGTTTGGTCGATCAAACAAATCGGTGACTACTTTATCAACGTACCCCAGCGCTCTAGGAAAAATCATTAGCCTATAAATGCTCAAAGCAAAAACATCGACCTTCTTATTAGTATCAAGATGTACTAAAATTAAATCACGCAGACTCTTGCAAGGGATGCATTTGCTATCTCCTTTTGTTTGACCCACGCTGAGACCCATTGCTCACTCATTTCTAAGATATTTATTAACTTTTTTACAAAAGTTAAATCACGCAGACTCTTGCAAGGGATGCATTTGCTATCTCCTTTTGTTTGACCCACGCTGAGACCCATTGCTCACTCATTTCTAAGATATTCATTAACTTTTTTACAAAATTCAGGACGTTGACGGCTTTAGATTAACTAATGTCCTAATGTCCTAATGTCGAAAATTAGCACCCTCGTAACACCCAAATTGGTACCTAGTTAATTAACTAATGTCCTAATGTCGAAAATTGAAAACTTTGAAGAGATTTAAGATACGATCCCTTGTTTTTTTTTAAAAAAAAACTTATAATAAACAAGTTATTCGTTAAGACCTTGTCATTTTGGAAAGAGAAAATGTCACACCCAATGGGTTAGGGTGTGATATTTCACTTCCTCAAAAATGAGCTTGTCAAAAACTCGTGCTATAAAATTTAAAAGGATATTCAATTGTTTAAGTCATATAAAGAAATCGCAACCCAATACATTAGGGCACAATTTCTCAAAATTCTAAACATTGAATATTACCTTTATTATTATTCTTTTTTTTTTGAAAAAATCCTCATCTTGAGAAAACAACGTGTCATATCCAATGCATTAGGACACAACATATTGAATTCCGGATAATGAGCTTTACATTCATGTTTTTTTTTATTAAAGAGCATTCTCGACTATTTAGATTCAACGAAAGAAATAGGAACCCAACACGTTAGAGCTTAATCCTCTCGAAGATCCCAAATACTAGTATTGCCTTTATTTTCCAAATTTTCTCTTTTATGAATTCAGGTAAAAATTGATGAAATGCTAAATTTGATATACAAATAAATGCCGCATTAATAAATGACAATGGTGGATACGATAATGTGAGCATAAATAATACGAGTAATAACAACAAAATAAAATAAATAAAAGGACAAATCAATATCATGCAAAATAACAAGTATACAAGCAAATAAGATTAAAACATTCCTTTAAAGTAATAATAAAATGTAAATAAATAATTGAATAAAGAAAATGGATAAAATTGTAAAAACATTAAAAATATATATAGGTATGTATATATATGTATATTAAAATTATAAAGTATAAAAAGTATATATATATATATATATATGAGTATGTATTAATGTGTTTGTGAAAATGAAAATACGTATATAGATATATATAGATATGTAAACAAATTATAAACTATGTATAAAAAATATAAGGGTGCATATATAAGCTATAAAAATATGTACGTATCTATGTATATATAGATTATAAAAATGCATATGTATATATATATATATAAAAATTACAAAAATGTATGTATATATGTATATATAAATTACAAAGTATAAAAATATATAAATAAGTATATATAAATCAAAGATACACATGTATATATGTGATTAAATCTAAAATTAAATGGTATAAATGGGTAAATAATAATAATAATAATAATAATAATAATAATAATAACAATAATAATAATAATAATAATACAAGATTAAAAGATATTTAAACTTAGATAATGAATAAAATAACAATAATAACGATAATAATACAAAAATAATAGCATAATATAATAACGTAATAGTGAGGAATAAACAAATAAAATATAACTAAATTAATTAATAAAATAACAAAATAACATAAAAAGGACTAATTTTGAAACTAAGACAAAGATTTGGGGCAAAATCCAAACAAAAAGAAAGAAAAGGACCAATCTGAACACGCGCGTAGCATGGAGGGACTGAAAGGATAATTTTTCCTTTCCTCCAAAACGACAGCATTCAGATAAGGGCCAAATTGAAAGCGCAACAAATTGTGGGGTGCAATTGAAAACGACAAAAAACTTAATTGGAAAATCACTAAAGAGCGGAAAGACTAAAAGGGTAAATAACCCAAATCTCAAAAACACGCGGATCCTTCCCCTGGATCGGGTCACCGCGTGGGTCGGATGGCACAAAACAGCACCGTTTTAGGCATCTGGGGACAACTCAAAACGGTACTGTTTTGGTACCCTATAAAAGCCCCAAAATTTCAAAAAAATTCATTTTTAACCCTTCACAAAAAAAAGCCTCAACAAAAATTCTCTCCCCCAGTCCCTCAATCCAGCCTTAATCCAACCACACCTCCATTCATCGGCCACCGCACCGGCCACCGACCATCGGAGACAGCGCCGCTGCATGTGGTGGCCGAAAAAGGCTAAAATTTTTAGTCCGATTCCTTTAAAGCCCTTAAACCCGAATCTACCCCCAAAATCTCCAAAATATTAACAAAAAGACCCCAAATCTCAAGAAACCTTTCAGTTTTCGGCCACCTATCATCGGAGGTGACTCCCTCAGCCATCCTCGGTGGCGAAGACCCAAATCTAGGTTAGTTTTTCTTTTCCTTTTGTTTTATTTTCGTATATATAAATATGATAAAAATAAAAATAATAGCATATCAAAAATGAAACAAAAATTTAAAGAAATAGCAGTAGATGTAAACCTTTCGGGATTTTTCTATTGATTTTGAGTTCTTTGAGAATTCGATTGTCTATGTGTTAAAAATTACATCATTTTAGATTTATAGTCAATTACAAAGATTCTTTTTCTTTTCTCTATGTTTTTGTCGTCCCTTTTTGCTTGGTTTTGCAGGGTTAGGCAAGGTCAACGGAGGTGATCTTGCCATTTCGGTGCAAGGGCCAGAGAGAGGAGGCAGACATCGGGACAAGGCACCTCGGGTGGCCCGAAAAGAGGCAACGGCGCAAAAGAAGGAGGGAACCCTAGGGTTTCTGAAAAAGTTTTAGTTTTGGGCTCCATTAGGCCGTTTAAGGTTTGGGGCATGGTTTGGTTATAATTGGGTCAATTGGGCTTGATATGCAATGGGTCATGGACTATTTAATATATTTTTGAGAGTTTTATTTATTTTGATTTTGGGTGTTGGGTCTTATTGGGCCCGGGCTAAATTGGCCCACTACAATTAATATTGGACTAAAATATCGTCCAACAAGTAGATGATTCTGCCTTTTGGTAAGTATTACAGGTTTGCACTTTACGATTACAAAAGGGTACAGAAAGACCCTATATGGGGGTCACATGTAGTTGAAATGTTAGTAAAATGCCTGTAATGAGGATTCTAATGGAAATATTATGATCTTTTAAGTAGTTGTTGATACTGGATTAGGAAAAAACAATGGAAAAAAAAAACTCCAAGTTGAAGTAACGGCAGGTCTCTAGTGAACCTCTGAACCTGACTCTTGCATGTCATTTTATGTTGATTATGTTATGGTTGATGTTCCTGTGAATGAGTATTTATTTTTTTAGAGTGAAGTAAATATGTGTATGTGAGTTTTCTGAGAAGTATCTGCAAGTACTTAAATGAAGTGAACAATGTGTAACTTGGTATAACGATGTATGATATATGTGTATGGGGAATTTTGTGTTAGAAAGTATGATTTCATTATAGATATTTTGATATTTACACTAGTGTCTTTATCGTGATGAGTTGGCTCATGGTGTCTGGGTAGATGTGATAAGTTGTGTTACATGTGTGAGTATGGTCATTGTCTAATACCTTCATGCTATACGATTCCAGTACTGACAAATCTGTGTCATATGAAAATGTAGAAAGAAGCTTTATTTGTGATGCCTCCGATAGGACAATTTTATTTCGAACCACACAAGAAAATCACGGCTCGACCTTGTAGGTGAATACGATATGTGTAAGATCATGTGGGTGGGCCCCATGGCATTATTTGATAACACGTTAAGATGAGGAGACAGTGAAAGACCATGTGAGTGAGGCTCCATGGCATCCATTGTGTTGGTCCATCGAGACAGTAAACATGAATACCGGTATGGAAAAAACGTAATCTTCTAGGATTGTAAACTTGAGAATTCTCTTGAAAGCCTTTGTGGCGTAGAATTTGGAAGGCCTTTATGGCGAATTATCTGGAAAGCCTCTATGGTGTATCATTTGGAAAGCCTTTGTAGTGAACTTTCTGGAAAGCCTTTGTGCCGAATTATCTGGAAAGCTATTGTGGTGAGTTGTTATTCCATCCTTGTGGTAAGACCTGGCATGCCAATAAGGCATTATTTGAAAGAGTTCTCAATAGTGAACCCGTTTAATGATTCCATCATGGTGACCACCATGACAGGGGACTTGGGGTATTTGAAATGTTAGTGGTGCAAGTGTCCACCAAACTTGGACTTTCTTAGGTTTGGTATTGAAGTCATTTGGGATTCTGTTGCTTGAATTAAATGTTACATTCTTCAAAGCAAGTTTGATTGTCTAGATTGATTTGAAAATACAATGTAACTGGTGTTCTGATAATTGTTGGATTTTGTGAAGGAATATGTTAAGAGTAACATCCGTTGAGTATCCGTTGAGTATGCAGGTTTGAGAATAGAACCAGTGTGTCGAGAGTGACCAAGTTAATGATGCGCCATGGTGGTAGACCGAGGGCAATATTATGCATACTGAGGAACATTCTTAGAAAAATGTTTTTCAAATGACAAATAGTAATACACGCTACATATATGTCTATTAAGTCAACAATTTATGTTGTAGGGTTTTATACTACCTTTGAAAGTCTGTGACAAACGATAAATATTGTATTCAAACTTATTGTCCTAGAAAAGATTTTAAATAAATAAGAGGTATATTCAGTATGGCTTTCGTAGATTGTAAAAATTTTGCTAAGTATTACTATGACATCTTATATTTGAATCCGTTAAACCGAGTAGAGTATAAACGATTATAGTATTTTTCTTGAATTTTTCAACTTCGAAGCTCAAAACAGTATCGATATAGCATAGGGGTATTGATATGTAAGCCCAGGTATCGAGACACTAGTGCTAGTATCGATACTTTGGGCCCTATTCTGCATAAAAATGTTTCAAAATAACTTTTTACTAAAAAGTTTCACTCTGTTTTAAGTTGTACACTGAAAATATGTTAAAAACATGTTTGTAGGGTTAAAATATGATCAGAAAAAGGTTCAGATAATTGAATTTAGCTAAAATTACTCTGGCACTCAAATGTGAAATTCCTATATTCGACTTGGTAATCGGGTCGGGTATAGTGGTGTTACACCTTCATTAGTTGATGACGCGATGGGGAAAGATCGGTGGTGGATTTATCTGCCAGATTAGACTTCAGTGTTCGTTGCTTGATGATGGTCCCTGTGATCTAGATTCTTTTAAAGGACAAAGATGTTTTCTGATGGGTTCCTAATTCTTTTGTTTCTGATGCTTCAACTGAAGTTATTGAGCTCATCTTTTGGTTGAGTTAATTTTTTGTTTGGTTGGGTAACATTTTATCTTCCTTCACAACTTTTCAGTTTTGGTTTTATTTTCTTTTTTATTATTGTATTGAGAATCAATCCACATCAAATAAAAGTTTAGTAGTTTTCCACAAAAAAAAGTTAATTTATTTTAATAAATTATTTTAAATAAAATTTAAAAATTAAAATTTTAATTACTTATTTAAAAAGATTAAAGTAACATATGGAAATGCATATGAGTAAAGGTGCTCATGGGCTAGGCCGAATTACATTAGGTTGGGTCTAAGCATGATATTAACACACTTTATGCTTCCCCAAGCCCAGCTCGACCTAAATATGGACTTAAAATTTTCCCAAGCCTGGCCATATTTGTAAATGGCTAACCCAAGTCTATTTTAGGCTAGTATATTATTTTTTAAAAAAATTAAAAATATATTTATATTATTTTTAATTAATATTTAATAATTATATATATATTTATTTATTAAACTTTTATATATAGTCATCTTAATATTTTTTTTGATGTTTACATTATAGTAGTATATGGTATAGATTTATAATATAAGACATTACAAACTTTTAAAAAATGGGTCAAACTCGAGCTTTAAATGTTTAAGCCGAAGCCCAGTCTACATTCTAAACGGATCTAATTTTTTAACCAAACCTATTTTTCAGGCTTAATAATTTTACTTAAACCCTCTCAAATTTCTAGTAGATTTTAAGCTTATATAAATAACTCGACCCACAAACATGATGGCAATTATATGTTGGCTGGAAATTTTTTCATAATTTTATACAAAACATATTAAGTCATTATACATATTAAAATACATAGAATAATTTTATAGAAAGTATATTAAATCATTATATACGTAGAATAAGTCAAAGCGACTAATTTAATTACAACTTGGCAATACCTTATTTTCCCTAAAAAATTCCCTTCCAGATTGTCTTATGTCAGGGTGACGAAGAAGTAAAAGAGGAGATAGAGGAATTTTGTTTTGGCGTTGATACGTGAACATGCAAAACAACTATGGGTTTTTCTTTTCTTTTTTCTTTTTTTCATACTATAAAGATAGTGATGGAAATACTTAAGAAAATAACAAAATATAAACATGAGGTGGGAAGGAAAATGAGAGACCAAGAAAAACAAGCTTCTGTTGATATTATTATTTTGGTGAAACCAAACTAATCTTATAAAAATTAATTTTCTCATTGTTTTTCACAAAAAAAAAAAAAAAGAATTTTTTCAGCGATGTGTAATATGACTTGTTGATTTTATTATTGGTGTTGTTTTGTTCTTTTATAGAAAAATTATATTTACATATGTAGAAGTTTTCACACCGGTCGGTAATTAATTATTAGATCTTAAATTTTTAGGGGTAAACTACATCATTAGTTACTAAGTTATGGATAAATTTATATTTTAGTCACTTAATTAAAAAAGTTACAATTTTTTTATTGAATTATTCGAAAGTTTTCGTTTAAGTTATTAAACTATTACAATTGATAATATATGGTTTTCTTTGTTCGTACTGCCTACACCAATTGAAAGCTCTTTTTCTTTTTCTCTTCTATAGTTTAGTTTTTTTCATGAAACAACTTTAGGTATCACAATTTTACAAACCAAAATTAAAACATCTTTTTTCTTCAATCTTGGACCGTAACCATCAAATCAACTTGGATCTAACACTACACCAAAACTGGTCTTTAGCGGCGTTTTTTTAGGCCTTTAGCGGCGCTTTATAACGCCACTAAAGTTATTTGCGGCATTTTTGTAAGCGCCGCAAAAAAGGCCGCTAACGAAAACGTCGCAAACATTTGCAGCGTTTACAACCAAAAACGCCGCTAAAGATCATGTTCTTTAGCGGCGCTTTGAGAAAAACGCCACTGAAGAACATGGTCTTTAGCGGCGTTTTTATATAAGCGCCGCTAAAGATAATAGTCTTTAGCGGCGTATTTTCTAAGCGCCGCTGAAGAACATGTTCTTTAACGGCGTTTTTTTCTAAGCGCCGCTGAAGAACATGTTCTTTAGCGGCGTTTTTCTATAAGCACTGCTAAAGAACATGATCTTTAGTGGCGTTTTTTATTAAGCGCCGCTAAAGAACATGTTCTTCAACGGCGCTTTGTATAAAAACGCCGCTGAAGAACATGATCTTTAGCGGCGCTTTTTTTACAAACGCCGCTACAGAACATGTTCTTTGGCGGCGCTTTTTCTACAAACGCCGCTACAGAACATGTTCTTTAGCGGCGCTTTTGTACAAAAACGCCACTATTTTTGGGATTTTTTTATATTAAATTTTTCATTTTTTCAGCCCTCCTGTAGCAACAAATCAAAAGCTACCAGATCTAAACCAGCCAAAAGTAATAAATTTATATAATATTTCAAATTAAACGAATAAAATAATATTAATATCAATAAATAAAAGTGAATTCATAATTTTTTTCCAAAAATATTAAAAGTTAAAATGATAAAAATATTTATGCAATACACTATGACGGCGGGAGTTGCGACTGAAACATCTTCATCATACTCTGAAGCTGCTGCTGGAGTTCGTCGTACTTTCTGCTTTGCTCTGCTTCTCTCGATGCCGCATCAGCTTTAAGTCGTAGCTGGAGTTCTTCATATTTCTTTTGAACCTCTGCTTCTCTCGCTGCAGCTCTGCTTCCCTCGCTGCCGTGTCTGCTTTAAGTTGTAGCTGGAGTTCTTCATATTTCCTTTGAACCTCAGCTGTGGTCGCTTGCATCTGAGTCATCTGGTCTTTTAACCTCTGAACTTCAGCTTGAGCCTGACTCCCCGAAGCCATGTATTGCTGCGAGCTGGATCAAAAATATTGGGTTGGGCTAACGAAAGATCCTTGAAATCGAACCCGACCATACCTTTCAGGACCCAAAACTTCAGTAATAATTCGGTTATCAATGTCTTCAAGATGAACAGAACTATCACTAGAAGCAATCGCTTCGTACTCCGCCTTTTTATCCTTTAGTTTTTCCTAATAAATAAATCACATAATTACGAACGCAATATATATTAAAAAACATATGCAACATAACAACAGTCGCATTACAAGCAATGAATTAAACCATTAAAAAATAAACACTATAAATAACTAAAACAAGTCAAATTGTATTAAGTAAACTTACCATTATTTCACCAGCTTCAGGAGTCATGGGAGATCCATCTTTATTCGTATGTGTAATTTCAAAAAGTTGAAGGCGTCCAACTTTTTGACAGGACGACAGTTCCTACAATATAGTAGTAAAAATATTATTTAATAGAAAGTTATACATATTTGACAATATTAAAAAATTAAAAATACCTCGCCTCAGCTACACATGCAAAACTTCTCGACCCAGCTGTGTGGGTGAATTTTTGTTGCTGCATGCTGCTTTTTCCAACTTGTTCACAATCCTACGTTATGAATTTTTAGTACATAAATAGAAAATACTATCAACATAAATAATTACAATAGTTTGGAAGTACGTCATACCTCGCCTTTCTTCGAATGCCAAAATCTAACCGCATCTTCCCATTGGTACCTCAATATACCCGGCGGGACATTTTGCAATTTCTCATCGAGGGTTGTTTTTGTCTTATAATAATTTTTCCTCAAAGTACTTTTATTGTCTCTCCATCTTTTTCCCAATGCCTTCTTTACATAAGCATCCGAGACCTCTAAAGCAAACCTCGCCTACAAAAAACAAAAAACACAAGTTAATAAAGTAAATATAAATGAAACTATGTCCCAAGCATTATAGATGACATTAACATTTTGTTACCTTAATATTATCGAGGGCTTGGTTTTTGTTGCTATCGGGCATTTGATGCCATGACTTGTAGTTGATAGGCAACATATTCAGATTTCGTGCTAAAATGCCCATGTATCCTGCTAAAAGTCGAGCTTCTTATCCAACAGGCTGACCAAAACTATTTCGTACAACTTTGACACGCTCGACTGGATCTAAGTCGTATAACTCTCTAAGTAGCGTACGTCCTCGACCTCTGCGCGTCCCACCATTTTCAGCTACAAATGGTATATTATAATATAAGAATTTGAAAAATAAATCAACTATAAGTCAACACGCATGTAAATTAAATGTAAAATTACTTTGAACTTCTGTAGGATCCTCAAATGTAATCGAAACATTCGAAGATCCAATTGCTGTCTGTTGTTCAGTACTATTTGTTTCTGTCGAGTTTGGATCATTTTGAACAATGCTTCCCCTTAGAATTTTTCTTCTAGGCATTTTATCTGCAATACACATAAAATAGTTAAAAACTTAATAACTAATTACAACAATAACAGCACATATAAAATAGTTGAAATATATAATAAGACCAAGATTTTAATTATGATATTACATATAATTAAACAATCGTAAAATCTTACTACATCATTATTCGTAAATATCTTCATCTGTATCCTGACGAACCCATTGAAATTGTGCACTAGTACTAGGGATATTATCGTTTAAGTTTTGTTCTGGAAAGGGCAAAGTTTCTGATCTATCGTCAATGTTATCTCTACTTCCACTGCCCATGTCAAACAAGTCTCTAGGGATGTTACGGAGTACAGCGTACCAACCCTCATCGACTAGATCTTTTGAGTAAAAAACTTGTTTGACTTGAGATGAGAATACATACAGCTCATCTATCAGTTGTTGTCCTATGTGAATCAATCGGTCAAAGTTCACCATTGTAAAACCAAATTGATCTTGCTTAATTAGGATCGTCCTCTTCGTCGGAGCTTTCATCAGCTTCATCATTTGATCTTCTGTTTCTTTGCGTGTTTGGCGGTTGGTTCATCTTCCCATAAATGAAATTCATATCTTCCAACATGAACAAGATTTCAGAGCCACTGGTCTGGGAAGGAGCTTCTTTGAACTCTTCAGTGCCATCAAATACAGAACTCTGAAATCTAAATCTATGATTTTCTGGTAACCACCGATGATGCCCCATGTAAGAAAACTTCTTCCCATTGTACAACCATTGCGAACATGTTTGTGTAGCACAACAAGGACACGCATAACGACCCTTGGTACTCCAACCGGATAAATTGGCATAAGCGGGAAAGTCATTAATGGTCCACATCAAAGCCGCACGTAAATTAAAGTTCTCTTTCTCACCACAACGTATGTCTCGACACCAGCCCATAATTGTTTTAACTCTTCAATAAGTGGCTGTAAATAAATGTCGATATCATTCCCGGGCCCTTTCTCACCAGGGATAATCATAGATAAGATAAGGGAAGATTGCTTCATGCAAATCCACGGAGGCAGATTATAAGGAACAAGCACTACTGGCCAAGTACTGTACGCAGTGCTCATGATCTTGAAAGGATTAAATCCATAAAATGCTAGCCCAAGCCTTACACTCCTAGGATCGCTTGCAAAGCCTGGAATTTATTGTCAAATGATTTCCAAGCTAAAGAATCTGCCGGATGCCTTAGTAATCCATCATCGGTTCGTCCATCATGGTGCCACGCCATTGACTCTGCTGTCTTGGACGACATGAATAGCCTTTGAAGCCTTGGTATCAGGGGAAAATACCGTAAAATCTTGACTGGCTTCTTTCTCGACTGTGCACCATTTTCATCGTCCTTCCCATCTTCTGTGTTTCTACTAATCCAACGGGATTGGCCGCATACATGACAGCACTGTTGGTTTTTTCGATCGCCCCAATACAACATACAGTCATTTGGGCAACTATGGATTTTGTTGTACGCAAGGCCTAAATCTTTTATCATTTTCTTCATATCTTTGCATAACTGAGGGATTTTTGCAAACGGAAACATTTCTCTTAAAAACTCTAACAGCATTGTCAACGAGTTTCTGGTCCACCCTCCCAAACATTTTAACTAAAAAAGACGAACATAGAAAGACATTTTTGAAAATTTTGATCCCTTATACAGTTCTTCGTTCATGTCATTAAGTAGCTCGTAGAACTTCGCCGCTTCTTCATTCGGCTCTTCATTAGGTACACTACTTCCCGGTTTGGTAAAAGCATTTCTCCCAATATTACAATCATCAGAAGCCACAAAGTCTGCTGGGAACGACTGGACACCATGATTGTGCATATTAAATGTATCCTGCAACATACCTTCCATGTCATCCCGTCTATCAGACTGATGGTAAGCAGTACCAGAATAAGATACATCCATCGTTGAAGAGGAAGTACTAGGCGGGCATTCTCCATGAAATAACCATTGTTTATAACCCCGAACAAACCCATCAACAATTAGATGCTCGTATACAACCTCATGATAATGCCAATTTATGTTGACACACTTCTTACAGGGGCAAAGAATCATGTTCTCTTGGCTTGCATATTGAAATGCAAAATTTAGAAAATACTGTACTCCATTTCGATAATCGTTGCTAACCCTTGACAAATTCATCCAAGAACGGTCCATTTCTTAATTCTTGAAGTCTGACGTTGACAATAATTTGCACGGGTAAGTTAAAATGCCAGTTATAACCATAAATGAATTACGGAAATTTGTGATATGATATATTTTTATGTATTATGTAAGTTATGTAAGTTATGTATTATGTATTATGTAAGTACTGTAAGTAATGTAAGTTATGTAAGTAATGTATTATGTAAGTTGTGTATAATATTAATTATGTGAGTTGTGTATAATGTAAGTTAAGAAGGTTATGTATAATGTAAGTTATGTAGGTTATGTAAGTCCACGGAATTTATGTAAGTTATGTAAGTTATTTAATTTATGTAAGTTATGTAAGTTATTTAATTTATGTAAGTTATGTAAGTTATTTAATTTATGTAAGTTATGTAAGTTATTTAGTTTATGTAAGTTATGTAAGTTAATTAATTTATGTAAGTTATGTAAGTTATTTAAGTTATTTAATTATGTAAGTTATGTAAATTATTTATTTTATGTAAGTTATGTAAGTTATATAAGTTATGTAAGTTATTTAATTTATGTAGGTTATGTAAGTCCACGGAATTTATGTAAGTTATGTAAGTTATTTAATTTATGTAAGTTATGTAAGTTATTTAATTTATGTAGGTTATGTAAGTTATGTAAGTTATTTAATTTATGCAAGTTTATGTAAGTTATGTAAGTTACTTAATTTATGTAAGTTATGTAAGTTATTTAATTTATGTAAGTTAGGTAAGTTATTTAAGTGGTGTATTAAGTTATGGAAGTTACTATGTAAGTTATGCAAGATTATAATATAAGTTATGTATTATGTTATTATGTATTATGTAATGTATTATCAGATTATATATAAGTTATGGAAGTTATTATGTAAGTTATACAAGCTTATATATAAGTTATGTATTATGTTATTATGTATTATGTAATTTATTATGTTATTATATATAAGTTATGGAAGTTATTATGTAAGTTATGCAAGCTTATATACCAATTATGTATTGTGTTATTATGTATTAAGTAAGCAAATGATTGTCAAAGAGTTATGTATGATGTAAAATTATTTATAAGTTATCGTATGATTGTTAAATTTGAGTTATTTTGGTTATGTATATTAAAACAATATATATTTTATATAAATAAAATATTTAAATTTTTAAAAAAATATAATTATTTACAAAACTTGTAAAATTGATACTTAAAAATTTTATTAATAATAAATCTAGAACACTTTTTTAGAAAACTTATAAATTTAATACTACTAAATTTTTATACTAATAAATTTAGAAAAAATTATTTAGAAAACTTATAAATTTAGAAAACTTATATAGAAAATAAAACAATATTCATAATTATTGGTTTTAATAGATATTAAATTATCATTTACAAGCTTTTTTAAAATTTAAAATGTTATTATTATGTCAAAATTTAAATACAGGTTACATATCCATATTAATATATGTAATATGTAAAAAGAATATAAATTATCATATTTATGATATAATATTTCCGTCCAAAATTTTTTGCGTTGCTTGCACAAATGATTGCGTTTTTTGCACGAACATATTACATATTCCTTTCTAAGTTGCTGCTGGAAAATATTAACATGGAAAATAAAACCTAACACATGAGGTACATCTTGCGATTTAAGCAAACATAGTATGGATGGATTACAATTTAAAACAAGAATAGGTAGTAAATCATAACACTGATTCTAGAACACAATATTTATTTTCATTCGGCAAATTAAACTATACTTAGAGAGAAATGGGTTCGGTGAGACGCATCTATATAATTTCAAAAACGTCAGTTCATGCAGATAAGATAAAATTATCAATCACATGAGAAGAACATGTTTGGCATGATATTCCTCAATTATGTTTCTATCCAATGTACTTTATATATATATTCCAATAGTACAATAAGAAAATGGATGAAACACAAGTATAACAAACAAACAGAAATTGCTATACATCGAACACTACTGTTTCATCATACTAAAAAACAACATGGCCTAAAAAAATTTAACTTAAAAATCCAATTCCTTACCTGGGAATGTAATCGCCTACATCACATTTAACAGAACAATTTTATAAATTATTAAAGTAAACCCTAAAGTAGACATCAAAATTTCATACTAAAAAAATAGCACCAAATTATTTCATCGAAACCAACAGAGAAGAAATGGAATATTGACATTTAGTCCAACCCATTTAATCCGTTACACTGATAATGAAAGCATCTCAAATAAATAAAGCATGAGTTCTGTACCTTCAGCAGGATGAAGAAAAGTGAAACCGTTGAAGACCGATGAAACCAATGAAACCCTAAGCAAAAACAACTTCAAATCAGTTCGTAACCAATGAAACCGTTCACAAAATAAATGAACAATCGAAGCAGTAATGTACCTCCAGGAAGATGAACGAAACAGTCGAAGACCGAAAGCCCTAAACACGAAAAATACAATTTTTTAAATTCCAGTATCCCCAAACAATAAAAAAGCAAAATCAAAGTAAAAAATACAACAAAACCTAATGTATAAATACGCAGAATCAGACATTCGAACCGAACCTTAAATGATGTTCCTCCACGTTCTCCCTCCTCTTTGCCGCAAATAATGTTAAATGATTTCAACAAATACGATGTAATGACCCTTTTTAATGGTTTTTTTTTTTTTTGCTAGGAATCGAAACTTAATAACAGAAGTGTGAAAGAGATGAAGAAAGGATGAGCGGAAATCGGAGATGCTGCACAGAAAGACCTAGGGATTTGGCTGAAAAGGGATTTGGGGCTGGCTGCGGGGGTATACCCCACATCTGATATCCCCTCAAAATGACACCGTTTTAATTTTTTTTTTGTGGCGCTTAAAAAAAACGCCACTAATCTTACGGGTTTGCGGCGCGTTGAGCAAAAATGCCACTGAACCCTAAACGCGTCACTCAAAAGGCCACGTGTCGTTCAATATTTAATTACCGTTTGCGGCGTTTTAGCTAAAAATGCCATTAAATATTCACCTTATTTTTAAGCATTTTGAATTTTAATTGATTTTTAAATTGGTTAAATGTTTGGACATTCTTTTAAATTGAAACATTAATATGAAATTTTTAATTTTTTTCAATACTATTATTTTAAAATATGGCACAGATTTAATACATTTTTTTCAATTATACATATTTAATAAATATTCAAATTTATAAATACTCTCAATTTAAATACCATCAATATTAAAATTGATAAATAAGTTTGCGGCGTTTTATCAGAAAACGCCAGTAAAGGAATATAGTGAAAGCAGAACGAAGCCGTTTTGCAAATTTATTTGCGGCGTTCCTAAAAGAAACGCGGCTAAAGCCTACCTATTGCGGCATTTTGAGTGAAAACGCCACTAATTATTCAATTTTATTAATATTTTATATGTCTATATTTATAACTATTTCTTTTTTTAATGGATTTTAAAATTGGATAAATGTTATGACATTATTTTAAATTGATGCATTAATGTGAAATTATTAATTTCACTTCAATTAAAATAGTTTAAAATTATGACTCAGATTTAACATATTCTTTTTTTTGTACAAATTTAAAAAAAAAATTCCATTTTATATATGTAAGTATATATGTATGATTTAAATACTATCAACATTCCAATTTATAAATTATTGACACCATTCCAATAATGTCTTACAATTTTAATTTTATGCTCTAAGTTATGCAAATCTTGATAACGTACGCTACCTCGTACACAATATTAAACTGTTTCATCATACATGATATCGTGCCATGCATATATATATGTTTCCCCAAACCCTGTCGGTTCTGAACCTAATAATGACATAATAAGAAGTAAAAAACATGGTATTCGAATTTTTTTTGACTTTTGTATCAAAATAGTAAAAAACCCTAAAACCGCCACAACATTAAACCCTAAATTGTAAATCGTACAAACCCTAAATCTAAAACGCAAGAATCAACATCATAACCCATAAATAATTAACGCTAAATCATAAACCATAAACTTGAAGCCCTAAAACATTAAATTTCATTATCTTATAAGCCGTAAATTGCCTAACTTGATATTAACACTAAAATTTAAACTCTAAACCTTGAACACAAATCCCCGAGCTGTAAACCTAAACTCTAAACCCATATCGTCAAAATTGTAATCCTAAAATAATAAACATTGTGTAACGAACCCTAAAACCCCAAACCACATACAATTATTTATAAATATTAATCCGGAAATCGCAATATATTATTTCTTTTTTGCGGCGCTTTTTCAAAAAACGCCGCTAATACCACTAGATCCAATCAAAAATGGCGTCGTTTTATTGTCGTATTGCAGACATATTTGCGGCATTTTATCAGAAAACGCCAGTAAAGGAATATAGTGAAAGCAGAACGAAGCCGTTTTAAGAATTTATTTGCGGCGTTTTTAAAAGAAATGCCGCTAAAGCCTACCTATTGCGGCGTTTTGAGTTAAAACGCCACTAGTTATTCAATTTTAATAATATTTTATATGTCTATATTTATAACTATTTCTTTTTTTAGTGGATTTTTAAATTGGATAAATGTTATGACATTATTTTAAATTGATGCGTTAATATGAAATTATTAATTTCATTTCAATTAAAATAGTTTAAAATTATGACGCAGATCTAACATTTTTTTGGTACAAATCTTAAAAAAACAAAATTCCATTTTATATATGTAAGTTTATATGTATTATTTAACTACTATCGGCATTCCAATTTATAAATTATTGACAATATTCCAATAATGTCTTACAAGTTTAATTTTATGCTCTAAGTTATACGTAGAAAAATTTTAGTACCCTTGAGATGTCTGGAAATCAATACATTACTAATTATGTGTTGTTTTTACTTTGAATATTATAAATCCGAATTCAATATCGAATCGATCCCGAAATTTTTCGAATATTAAACCAAATTTTAAAACTCAAAAATATAAATTATAACTTCATAGTCGAAGAAAAAGGCAAATTGCATTTACTCAGGTTTGAAAGGGCGTTTCAATGGAAAGAATGATAAACGACATTGTATCCATTGCTTTTAGCAACAATCACCTTAATTATTAATTTTAATGTTGAAATATTGTCTCCTGCAGTTGAAATTTAGTGAAATTGAATTTCATGCACCTGCTTCTTTTAAACTATGATCAAATAGGAGAATAGTAGTGATAGCGCATATATATATTAAACTCGTATAAACCATAAATCCGAAACGCTAAAACTTTGCATCGTAACCCTTAAATCATTAACGCTAAACCGTATACGATAAAACTTAAATATTAAACCGTAAAACCTAAAATTTTAATTGGCTATTTTTGCGGCGTTTTTGCCAAAAATGCCACTAATACCAATACAGAAAACAAAAGTGGTGTCGTTTTAACGAACATTCCACCAAACAAGAAAAGCATCTTGCCAAAATATTTGCGGCGTTTTCGGTAAAGCGTCGCTAATTCCGGACCTATTGCGGCGTTTATTTCCAAGCGCCACTAAAGCAATATAATGAAACAAAACGAAGCCGTTTTGCTTATTTTTGTTCCGGCGTTTATAAAGGAAACGCCGCAAATTTGTTACTTATAGCAGAATTCGTTAACAACAGCCGCGAAATCCGTATCTTTTGTGGCGTTTTTTACTGAGCGCCACTAAAGCAATAATAGGAAAAAATAAAACGGTACAGTTTTGCTGAAATTTTTTCCTTAGATTACTTACCTCTACCGGCGTTTCTCTCAAAACGCCGCTATATCCCAATATTTTGCGGCGTTTTTTAATAAGCGCCACTAAATCTAATCTACCTCAAGACCAAACGGTGCGTTTTGGTTAAGATCTTTGCGGCGCTTTTTGTAATACGCCGCTAATACTGTTCTTTAGCGGCGTTTTCTCGTAAACGCCACTAATTCTAATACACCTCAAAACCAAACGCTGCGTTTTGGTTAAGGTATTTTGCGGCGCTTACAAATAAACGCCAGTAATTATGTTCTTTTACGGCATTTTTTTTAAAAACGCCACTAGGGGTTCGGGTTTTTGCGGCGTTTTACGATCAGCGCCGCTAATGCTCGATTTTTAGCAGCGTTTGTTTATCAAACGCCACAAAAGATGCAGCTAAAAGCCTGTTTTGGTGTAGTGTAAGGTATATTTTTCTACTCATCAATGGGTACTAACTCATCGTACCGATCGTCGAATTGTTGCTTAAAGCTCATTGGTGAAACTTAAAAAAATAAAAATTTACCGATAATTTAGTGACTAATGATATAGTTTACCCAATATTTAATTTTGTTTAATCGTTTTAAAGTTAATTTTCTGAGAAGAAGCGTTATTATGTGGTTAATTGATAGAATATAATATTTTAATTGTGTTTAAATAATAAGCTCTGACTTTGATTTTGAAAAACAATAAATAAAATAACAAGGGCGATGAAAATTAGAAAGAAAAAAGAACACTAAATAGATCAAACTTTACGCCAACTTACTTGGTAAGCAGTTATTGATATAAAAGAGTGAGTTTGGAAGTCATATTTCTCCTCCAAAAGAATCTGCCGTTGGCTTCAGCCCAAAAATCAGTTTTACAGCGGCCAAACATGGCCTACAAGATATCCTCGGTGCTTTTTATACTAGTCCTACTGCTATCGTTTTCTCTACTCTTGCCTCCATCTTCACCAACAAACACTCACTTAATCGGTAAGTTGAATTCAAACTATATATATGTTTCTTATATATCATCTCTTTTCTTTTTCTGGGTTTATAATTGCAGTGCAGAAGTTCAATGAAGTGATACGTAGGAATTTAATCGGAGCAAAACCACCTCCAAATGATCATCATCCAGGTGGAGGGCAGAATGGTCGTTAATAATGGTTGTTGTTATTATCATTTTGGTTTTTTATAATTGCGGTCATGGGTTGATTAGGATTGAAACCAATATTTTATACTTATAATATAATATTATTAAGATGTTGTTGGTGTAAATACTTGTTATTAGATCCCATAATATTTCAATCCTGCTTAAAACATTATATATTTTAGATAATTTCAGTACCTTAATATTTTATGTAATATATATTTGTATATATTTGTATATTATAGCATTTTTAAATATGTATTTTATGATTATATAAGCCGGTAAAAGTAGCATGGAGCTCTTATACTAAGAGTCATATTGCATATTGCCCAATCTATTAAAAAATGTATAAATTAGTCTCTACACATTAGATTAAAAAGCAAATTGGTCCTTTCTATTAATAATTTCATTTATTTTTACAATTAAAAACTGATGTGGCTGACAAAATAACCAAACAATAAAAATGGATGAAATTTTTAATAGAAGAGTCATTTTACACTCTAATATACTTATTTTATAAATAAAGAAAACAAAATATAATCTAACTGCTAATATAATAATCTCTATAATGTTTTTACCCATATAAGAGTAATTATGAATTCAATATTAGTATTTATATATGTGCGAGTACCGGCCTTTCTGATTAAGTGGCATTAATCTAACATATGTAGGTTTTATGTTTGGCATTAATCTAATATATATTATATTTTTGAGGTTAATAATTAGATTAATGTTTTATATTTCCGGTTAATAATTAATTTTAATCATTAAGTTATAATATAATTGAGGTTTTATGTTTTATATATCTTGACAGTGTTTGATTCGTTATACAAAATCAAAAGGTTAGAGTCCGAGATTTAATTACGGACGAGAAAAGTTATAATAATTTTATAACACTTGAAAATCGGTATCTTATTAAACATGTATTGTCTTGAATTTCCGTATTTAAATATGATTAATAAAAATTAAACTGATTTCTTTGGTTAAATATGTCATAAGGTTTTGTACTCTTTACAAATTTAAAATTTAGTTCCTATACTTTTATTTCTAGAAATTTAGCCCTTCCATTTTTCAATTTTTAAAATTCAGGTCCAATTGCTAACATTGTTAGTTTTTTTATTTTTTGTTAAATTTGTTGGTGTGACATTTTGAAATAATAAACAAAATACTTATTTAGTAGTCATGTAACAAAAAAGGATATAGTAATGTACCTAAATCTAACCGTCTAAATTTAAAAATCTAAAAAGTAGAAGGACTAATTTTTAAAAATAATAGTACAATGACTAAATTCTAATTTATGAAAGTATAGGGATTTATGACATTTTTTTAATGTATTATAATAACAAGGCAAAACCCAAACAACAAATGTGACTAGCATGACTCAAAGTTAGGCCACACTTGGGGTGATAAATACCTTGACGATCAAACCATCACATATAGTTCAAGAAAAACATTTTTAATTCCCCAATTTGAAGAAAAGCATTCAGTTATTAAAAACAATCCACGGGATAGTTTCTCGGTAATTTGGGCAAAAGTCCAATTAATTAACTTGAAATTGTTGCCTTTAAAAATTAATTGAGTATTTTATAAAAACCAAATTATGGTTGTGAAAATATTGGGTAATATAAATTTATAAATAGATAATATAAAATTTAAATGTGAAATGATAAAATCATATTAGTGGAAGTGTGATAATTTAGTTAAAATTGCATTATTCTAATTATGTGTACTTATTTTTCTAAATTTATTAAAATATAAAAAAACAAAATATTCTTAAAATAATTTTTTTAATATATAAAAAATTGCTTTCGATAATTTCCTAACCGCATAATGACACAATTTGCCCTTAACGTTTATCATATTTTACAATGTTCTCCTTATCGTTTCTTTTTTTTTTTTTTTTCTAACAATGCTATTCTTATTGTATCATTTTTTGTCAAGTAAAGTCAAAATGGATGGACATCGTTAATCAACTAACAGTCAACATTTTTGTTGAACATGACAGACAATCTTAGCGGATGATTATGCTTATGTGGCATGACACGTTACTGATTTTTATAACATGGAAAAATTCAAAAAAAATTAATTATAAAAGATTAAGAAATTAAAAAAAAAAAGGTTTTTATCAAACTTTAGAAATGAAGGCAACACCAGAAATAATAAATGACATTTTTTTGGAAACCATAACTGAGAAAGGGACTGTGGGTTGTCAAAGAAACAATATGAACGGCACTGGGGTTAAAGTGAACCCTAAGAGAGAGTGGTTTCTTTACTACCAGTTTTACTTGTTTAAGCTATACCAAGAAAAGAGACATTTGAATGGAGCAATGTGTATGCCTTATGAATTACAGCCCGATCCCTCCCTTCTTTTTTATTTTTCTTATAGAATAGGATATTAAACAGGTTATGAGTTCATCCCACAACCTTAAAAATTAGTCCGACGCTCTTAATCAATAGGCCAAATAATTCCTTCTTTTATTTTTGTATTGCTTTTATGATTGGACCGATGCATTGTATTAATTTATTAATGATTAAAATATGCTATACAAGTTTCATACTATTTGTAAATTTGAATTTTAATCTTTATATTATTGTTAATATCATCATCCTTTTGAAATGAAAAAGAATATTCCTTTTATAACCATATCACTTAAAAATAATATTTTAATGAACTTAAATTTAACAATCAAATTTTAACAATATTAACAATTAAACTTATTTTTTCTTTAATTTAAAAATTAAAAAACTAAATTCTTGAAAATAATAAATAAAATAATTAAATTTTAAATTTATAAAAAATGGTATAGGGTATTATACCATTTTTAAACCATTTATTATTTTATAATGGAAGATTAAATGTATTTGTTTATTCTATTAAATCATTTTACAACTTATTTCGATCATTATTCTAAATTTATTACAATATCCAGTTTTCATTGTGGAAACCTTTTTTGAAACTCAACTTTTTATTTTAAAATAAAAATGGAGTCGCCACTACTCCTTTCTTATTAGGTGTGATTGGATCATCTCGAAACTTAATCATTTTAATAAAAAGGTTAGATTTACAAAAACGATAATTTTCAGTACCTTAATATTTTATGTAATATATATTTGTATATACTTGTATATTATAGCATTTTTAAATATGTATTTTATGATTATATAAGCCGGTAAAAGTAGCATGGAGCTCTTATACTAAGAGTCATATTGCATATTGCCCAATCTACTAAAAAATGTATAAATTAGTCTCTACACATTAGATTAAAAAGTAAATTGGTCCTTTCTATTAATAATTTCATCTATTTTTTACAATTAAAAACTGATGTGACTGACAAAATAACCAAACAATAAAAATAGTTGAAATTTTTAATAGAAGAATCATTTTACACTCTAATATACTTATTTTGTAAATAAAGAAAACAAAATATAATCTAACTGCTAATATAATAATCTCTATAATGTTTTTATCCATAAAAGAGTAATTATGAATTCAATATTAGTATTTATATATGTGCGAGTACCGGCCTTTCTGATTAAGTGGCATTAATCTAACATATGTAGGTTTTATGTTTGGCATTAATCTAATATATATTATATTTTTAAGGTTAACAATTAGATTAATGTTTTATATTTCCGGTTAATAATTAATTTTAATCATTAAGTTATAATATAATTGAGGTTAATATTATATATCTTGACGGTTTTTGATTCGTTATACAAAATCAAAAGGTTAGAGAGTCCGAGATTTAATTACGGACGAGAAAAGTTATAATGATTTTATAACACTTGAAAATCGGTATCTTATTAAACATTATGTATTGTCTTGAATTTCGAAAGATATAAGTTCAAATTTCCGTATTTAAATATGATTAATAAAAATTAAACTGATTTTTTTGGTTAAATATGTCATAAGTTTTTGTACTCTTCACAAATTTGAAATTTAGTTCCTATACTTTTATTTCTGGAATTTTAGTCCTTCTGCTTTTCAATTTTCAAAATTTAGGTCCAATTGCTAACATTTTTAGTTTTTTTTTGTTAAATTTATTGATGTGACATTTTAAAATAATAAATAAAATACTCATTTGGTAGTCATGTAACAAAAAAAGATATAGTAATGTACCTAAATCTAACAAAATAATTTTAATAGTATTAATGGAAGCAATTTACCAATAAAAGCCCATTTTTTTTCAAAAATTACCGAAATGGGCTCATTATTTAATTATTTACCGAAATGGTCCATTTTCTGTGAAATCACGTCCACGACAGTGCGATGTTAGGGTACGAGCCAGCAAAGCGCGCTGACGTGGCCGCGATTTTGGCCTGCGCGTGAGCAGTACCCAACGGTCAAAAATTTGACCGTTGCCCCCCCCCAACGGTCAAGAAAAAACTATAAATACCCCCCACCCCTTTTTATTTTTTCACAAACAAATCCTCTCTCATATTTCCTCTCAATTTCCTCTCAATTTCCTTCCAAAATTCTCATAAATCCATATTTAATTTCAATTTCCTCTTAATTTCCTTCCAAAAATCTCTCAAACCCATATTTAATTTCAATTTGCTCTCAATTTCCTTTTTAAAATAGTTTTAAATTTTTTTATATTTTATAAATCGTAAAAATTTCTACGATTTCATCAATGGCCGGATCATTGACTCGTCTTGATAAGCATCACATATCAGTGGAACAAATAAAAATGGTAAGTGTTAAATTTATTTTTTGAATATTATTTAAGAATTTTTTATTTATGCATTTTTAGATAATTATTAATTTATTATTTGTTATAAAAGTCTGTAGATCGGGTATTGGAATGCAATTCCGGAACATGCATGGTCCTCCATCACCGTTGGTAGAGAACTACCTGCAGGAAGCGAGTTTTTAGCACGTGGCGACAGTAGGTCGGGGATGCAAGTTGTATCCGAAACTAATCAGTGCGCTGATCGAGAGGTGGAGACCCGAGACACACACATTCCATCTTCCATGTGGAGAGTGCACTATCACTCTAGAAGATGTGAGTCTGCAATTGGGATTGCCAGTGGACGGGAACCCAGTCACCGGGTCTGCCCAATTTAGCAATTGGGAGGCGGTGTGCTATGAGCTTTTGGGCGCTATTCCGGAGAAAATTGAGGGAGGTAAGATCGAGATGGGCTGGTTACGTGACACATTCCCTGATCTGGATGAAGATTCAACCGAAATTGAAAGAATCCGATATGCTCAGGCATATATTCTTCAAATAATTAGAGTTTATCTGATGCCCGACATGTCACGGAACCGCGTACATCTAAGATGGATGCTGAAACTCGTTGATTTTAGAGAAGTCAGTGAATTTAGTTGGGGGTCTGCCGTCTTGACAACGTTGTATCGAGAGATGTGCGGGGCGACCCGACCGAAGAGAGCAAAAATTAGAGGTTGCCTGTCACTACTACAGTCATGGGCACAGTTTCGCTTTCCATTTCTACATCCTCGAGTGGACCACCTATGTACATTCCCACTCATAACGAGGTAAATTTTATATTAGATTTTACAATTATTGTGTAGATTTTTAAAAATAAAAGTATGCTAAAAATTTATTTAATTAGGTGGAACCATCTGGCAAGTCATTCACGAGTACCTAACTCTCTTGAAGATATACGGCTTCTATTGGACCAACGATCGGAAGCACAAGTAAGTATTAAATAAAATAGATATTTCCATACATTCGCTAGTCGATGGTATTTAGTATTATTATGTATATAACTAATATTTCTATCATGTCCATATAGTTTGAATGGACACCATACGAGGATCCGGCAATTCGAGCAGTAATTCTGGAAGAGTTCTTACAAAATTCGAACGCTTGGTTGGTGAAAGTCATGTTGATAAACTACGCAACCGTAGAGCCGCACTAGTCAGACAGAGTGCTACGACAGTTTGGATATAGACAACCGACTCCCATGGATCCTGAGGAGTTTGACGATCAACACAAAGTCGACCTTCGGCTATTGAATAAGGATTGGCCGAGATACTAGTCCGGGTACATAGAAATGTGGGAAGATCGGTATGAATATATACCTACTCAGGAACCAATCATCGTTTCGGAGTTAGCGTGCATTCCAGAATACATGCCATGGTTTAGGATCCATGGCAAGCCGTATTTACTGATGCCAGAGGAGAGGCAGCGGCAAATACATGTCAAAAGGGAAAGGCGCGGGCCTCTAAATCCCAAAAGACAAGATGACGAAGGCAGCCCCTCAACGAGGGACCGACATTCACCCGGCTCATCATCAGCGGCCATGCAATCACCAGGCCCAACGAGAGCACCGACGCAGTCACCGGATGCAGCAGTTCAACCGATGATACCCACGCAACTGCCTTTTCAGATAATGCCAGGTGCGTTTCCTAGCCCTTATATGTACCCTAACCCTTATATGTATCCTTTTCCGAGTCTTATGGTAGGTTGGAGCCAAATGCCCGATTCATCTCCGTTTCCTATTATGCCAAGCGGATCGCCGATGTATAGGCCAGCGGCGCACGAGGGATCGCAAGGGGACCATCGGGGAGCTCTCCTTTTTACCAATCCCCACCAATGTATGAGTTTCAAACACCGTCGCCGTTCCTGATGCAAACACCTCCACATATACTATTCTTTGAAGGCAGATCATCGTCCTAAGTTCGACAACTAGATGCCGTACTGGAAGAACCAGAATCCCCGTCAGAGGAACAACAACTGCCGCCGGAAGCTAGAGAAAGGAGGAATCCAATGCGTAACCGTCGACGGCCGCCATGTGGCACTGAATCCCCCGGGCATAGACATTGATTGTTGTATTTAAATTTATTTATACAAATATTTTAAATATTTTGATATTATTTTATGTAAAAAATAGAATTTTTTTGAGTTATTTTGATATTATTTGATGTAATAAAATAGAAGTTTATTTGATGTAATAAAATAGAAATTTAATAGAAATTTATCCTAAACTAATTTGATGTAATAAAATAGAAGTTTATTTGATGTAATAAAAACCCTAACCTAATTTAATTAAAAACCCTAACCTAATTTAATTAAAGACCCTAACCCTAACCTAAATTAATTAAAAACCCTAAACCCTAACTTAAAAACCCTAAACCCTAACTTTAAAAACCCTAATCTAATTTAATTAAAAACCCTAACCCTAACCTAATTTAATTAAAAACCCTAACCTAATTTAATTAAAAACCGTTGGGTACTGTTCACGCACGGGCCGAAATCGCGGCCACGTCAGCGCGCTTTGCTGACGCGACAGCAAATCGCATCCTAGAGGGCGCGATTTGCTGCCGCGTCAGCAAAGCGCGCTGGCGTGGCCGCGATTTGCTGGCGCGTACCCTGACATCGCGCTGACGTGGACGCGATTTCGCGAAAAATGGACCATTCTGGTAAATAATTAAATAATGGGCCCATTTCGGTAATTTTTGAAAAAAAAGGGCTTTTTTCAGTAAATTGCCCTATTAATGGTTAGATCTAAATTTAAAAATCTAAAAAGTAAAAAGACTGGTTTTTAAAAATAATAGTAAAATGACTAAATTTTAATTTACGAAAGTATAGGGACTTATGGCATTTTTTTAACGTATTACAATAACAAGGCAAAGCCCGAACAACAAATGTGACTGGCATAACTCAAAGTCAGGCTACACTTAAGATAGTAAATACCGTTGACCATTAGACCATCACATAGGTTCAAGAAAAAACATTTTTAATTCCCCAATTTGAAGAAAAGCATTCAGTCATTAAAAACAACCCACGGGATAGTTTCTCGGTAATTTGGGAAAAAGTCTAATTAATTAAATTGAAATTGTTGCCTTTAAAAATTAATTGAGTATTTTATAAAAACCAAATTATGGTTGTGAAAATATTGGGTAATATAAATTTGTAAATAGATAATATAAAATTTAAATGTGACTTTCATTGAAATGATAACATTATATTAGTGGAAGTGTCATAATTTGAGTTAAAATCTTATTATTCTAATTATATGTACTTATTTTTCTAAATTTATTAAAATATAAAAAAACAAAATATTCCGAAAGTAATATTTTTTTTTAATTTATAAAAAATTGCTTTTGGTAATTTCCTAACTGCATAATGACACAATTTGCCCTTAACGTTTATCATATTTTACAATGTTCTCCTTATCGTTTCTTTTTTTTTTTTTTTTTTTTTTTTTTCTAACAATGCTATTCTTATTGTATCATTTTTTGTCAAGTAAAGTCAAAATGGATGGACATCGTTAATCAACTAACAATCAACATTTTTGTTGAACATGACATACAATCTTAGCGGATGATTATGCTTATGTGCATGGCACGTTAGTGATTTTTATAACATGGAAAAATTCAAAAAAGTTAATTATAAAAAATTATGAAATTGAAAAAAAGATAAAAATATTAAATGTGTATAAAAATAAAAATAATAAAAATAATTTTCTTTGTCATTCTTATTCTCTCTATTCCTCACGTCTTTCCTTATTTTTTATCTTCTTTATATTTTGAGATATGGTATTAGGCAAATAACACGAATTTTCTCTTGGTGTTGCTACTTGTTTAGGTTTATCAAGGAAAAATAAAATTTCTTTAGTTAATATTATCGACTACAATTTTTAGATCTAAAATTTTTTTTACACAACATTCATAAATGATTTAAACATTATAAGATAACAAATAAAGGTGTTAATGAAAAGCCAAATCAATTGTATTTTCAGCCCCAATCTCTGATCGTCAACATCATCAAGGCTTTCTTCTAGCCATAATACAAGTTGAAACCAGGATAGTGAGAAACCCTAAAATATTTCAAAAAAAGAAGATTTAAAAAAACCTCCTTTCCAGTTTTGTCATTCTAGCGCCTCCTTGACCGTCCATGAAACTGAAATATGGCGAGAAAAAGAAAATTAGGGTTTCATTTTTCGATTTACAACCCTTAATCATCGGCAACACCATCGGTAATGATTAAAAAAAGGTTTTTATCAAACGTCAGAAAATGAAGGCAACACTAGAAATAAAAAATGACATTTTTTTGGAAACCATAACTGAGAAAGGGACTATGGGTTGTCAAAGAAACAATATGAATGGCACTGGGGTAAAAGTGAACCCTAAGAGAGAGTGGTTTTTTTTAGTACACTACACCAAATCAGGGTTTTAGCGGTATTTTTAGTGGCGTTTGGACAAAAACACCGTTAAAAATTGAGCATTAGCGGCAATTATGGGGTAGCGCCGCTAAAAATGAGCATTAGCGGCGTTTGTAGGAAAAACGCCGCAAAAAACCTAAGCCCAACGGCATCATTTTGTAACCTTTCGGAGCTTTAGCGGCGTTTTTAAAGAAGCGCCACTAATGCCCAGAGCTTTAGCTACATTTTTGAAGAAGCAACGCTAATGTTTAGGGTTTTAGCGGCGTTTTTTCAAATTCGCCGCAACTACTCAGAGTTTTAGCGGCGTTTTTAATGAACTGCCGCTAATACTCGGGGTTTTAGCAGCGTTTATACAGTAGCGCTGCTAATGCTCTAGTTTTTAGCAGTATTTTTGTAAAAGCGCCGCTAATGCTCGTGGTTTTAGCGGCGTTTTTTAAAAAGCGCCGCTAATGCTTGGGATTTAGCGTCATTTTTGAGAAAACGCCTCAAAAACATTTTATCTATTATTTACTTTTTAATTTGTTTGTTTATATTAATTAAAATACAATTTATTTTTAATTGAATATTTGTTAAAAATGGATAAATTTGAAATAATGACAAGTAGAAATAATTTGAAGTAAAAAAACATAGAAAAATATTTGTTAAAAATGAAATAATTAAAATACTATTATTTAAAATAATTTTAAAATTTTTTGGGTACATAACTGATTGGTTTTTAATTTATATATTAAATAATTTCATATATAATTGTAGAAGATACGATAGTATTAATTTTAAAATATTTAATTAATTATCATTATATATAGTTTCGGATTTAATATATATATATGGTTTAAGGTATATGGTTAATTTAGGATTTAGGGCTGGTTTAGGAGTTACAATTTTAAGGTTTATAGATTATGGAATATTTAGGGATTATGGATTAAGGATTCTAGTTTAAGGGCTATGATTTAAGGTTTATGGGGTAGGGGTTAGGGGTTATGGGTTAGATGTTAAGAGTTAGGGATTTATAGGGTTTATGGTTCGGTGTTAGGTTAGGGTTTAAGGTTTAAGGTTTAGATTAATTAGTGTGTTTTAATTTATATATTAAATAAGGTTTAGGGGTTAGGGGTTGGGGGTTGGGGTTAGGGGTTTAGGGGTTAAGGGTCGGGTTAGAGTGTAGTATTTTATTTAATTAGTGTTTTTTAATTTATATATATTAAATAAGGTTTAGGGGTTAGTGGTTAATTAGGGGTTTGGGGTTAGGGGTTAGAGATTAGAGGTTTAGAGTTAGTGATTTAGGGTTTAGAGATTTGAGATCAGGTTAGGGTTTAAGGTTTAGGGTAATTAGTATTTTTTTAATTTATATATTAAATAAGTTCTTATATAAGTGTAAAAGAGATAATAAAAAATTGTAAAGATTATTAATTTAAAATTGATATGCAATATACACTAATTGAATCTAAAAAATTGTAAAATATGTGAGATTTGGCAGCGTTTATAGCAAAATGGCCGCTAATATGCATTAGAATTTTCCTAAACGGTGCCGTTTCATTACAATAATTGAATTTATTAGTGGTGTTTCTTCTGTAAATGACGGAAAGGGTAACGTTAGCGGCATTTAAGCCAAAAAACGACGCAAATTTATATCAAAATTTTCTATACGCCGTCGTTGTAGTTGAGGAATATAATTTTTATACTGGCGTTTTTCAGAAAAAGGCCGTAAATATGATTTAAAATATGTCAAAACGGCGCCGTTTTTGTAAAGGAATGAAATAATTTTGTGGTGTTTTACTGAAAGCGCCGCAATGATTTTTAACATTTTGCCAATGAGGCACCGTTTCTGTATTGGAATAAAATATGACAGTGGCGTTTTTTAAGAAAACGCCGCAAGGATTTATTAAATTTTCCCAATGTGGCGCCGTTTCTGTACTGGAAAAAAATATAATAGTGGAGTTTTTTAGGAAAATGCCGCAAAAGTGAATTAACGTTTCGCAAAACGTCGCCGTTTCGCTTAATGAAATTAATTTTGGGGTATACCCCCGAAGCTCCCAGCCCCCAGCCCCAAATTCATCAGCTCCAAATTCATCAGCCCTAAATCCCTAATTTTTTTCCTTTCTGTGATTTCTTGCGTCTGAATTTCCAATTGAATCGATTTCAGTGTTTGGGTGTTTCGATTTCTTGTAAAATTACCATCGAAAATCTTCATAGATTCGGTTTCTTGTAACCTCCTTACAGAGAAGACGAATGTCGCCAAACATCGGAAAATAACCATTGAAAATATTCAAAGTTTCAAAGGTTCGATTTCGTTCCGATTCTGCGTATTTAATCATTGGGTTTTCTTGTCTTTCTTAATTTTTGTTTGTTTGTTATTCGTTGATGTTCCTTAAATTAAAAAAAAATTCTCTTCTCTCTGTATAGGGTTTTTGTTAGTTTCAGTTTTGCTCATCGTCCTGAAGGTACTGTAATGGTTTGTTTCTACTTCTAATTGGGAATGATTTCATTGGTTAGGAACTGATGTTATGTTGTTTCTGTATAGGGTTTCATTTCATTTCATTTCACCGTTGAAAGTGGTTTTCTTCATCGTCCTGCAGGTACAGTGGTTTTCTTCATTGTTGAAAGTGGTTTTCTCGAAATGCTTTCAGTGGTTTTCTTCATTTCATTGATTTTAGGCAATGTTAATTAGCTTGTACATAATCTGTTTTCTGTTCTGCATTTGTAAAAGAATGGTTGCTTAGATCCTAAATTTAGGCTACCATCAAATATATATATTTGATGTGAATTTGATATTACATATTAGATATTTGGTATTGATAGTAGATATTAGGCTGTGATTAAATGTTTGCTACTGTCAAATGTTCTTTGATGTGAATTTGATATTACATATTAGATATCTGGTATTGATATTAGATATTACATATGGTTTAGTTAAATGTTTGCTACTGTCACATGGTTGCTACTGTTCTGCATTTTCAGAGTTGTTAAATTTAGTCGTTAAATTTAGGCTACTGTCAAATGTTTGGTTGCTACTGTTCTGCATTTGTAAAAGAATGGTTGCTTAAATCTTAACTTTAGGCTACTGTCAAATGTTGTTTGATGTGAATTTGATATTAGATATTAGATATTTTGTATTGATATTAGATATTAGGCTGTGATTAAATGTTTGCTACTGTCAAATGTTCTTTGATGTGAATTTGATATTAGATATTAGATATTTGGTATTGATATTAGATATTAGGGTTTAGTTAAATGTTTGCTACTGTCACATGGTTGCTACTGTTCTGCATTTTCAGAGATGTTAAATTTAGTCGTTAAATTTAGTCGTTAAATTTTGGCTACTGTCAAATGTTTGGTTGCTACTGTCAAATGTATTATTATTTTCAAAGTCTGGTTTGTTCATTTGTGGGGATTGCAGTTGTTTTATGTTCAACTGTGCTAAGGCATACTTCAGTTAAAATGAATCAAATTTAAGATTTTGATTTGAATCTTTATTTAGTTAAATTATATTTTGTTTACTCCTTTTTTTTTTCTGTTTTTTTGGTACTAATTTAGTTGTGTTTTTTTTGTTTGGCAGCCGTCTGCTTCGAAATTGAGGAAATTTGAGGCATTTATTCATATGTTTCCGTAGATAGTTTTATTAAAAAAACACCTCCAAATGTTTAAATTTAGGATTTGGTTATATTTTTGCTTTTATAGTTTACTTATTATTTTCGAGTTTTAAAAGGGAGTTTTAATTAAGATTTTTGGTTTTAAACATGTGGGTATCAGTTTTAATTACCAATTTTTGCTTTATATGTTTCTAGCTCAATTTGCGCGTAACTTTACAGGTTATTACATAATTGCGAGGTTTAAATTATGATTTTATTTTCTCCTCGTATTATTTACCCAATCAAAAACAATTACACAAATTGATCAATTAGTTTATTCGGTTTAATGTGAATTATTTATTGATTTTCAATTTTATGCCAATGAATTATCAATTTTACTTCTAATTTAATAAATTATCGACGTTAGATGTGATTAATTGATTGAATGTTTATGTTTAATTATCTTTTACATACAATAAATTCATCGATTAATTGATTGAATGTCAATGAATTATCCATTTATAATACATACATTACATAACTTATTAATATATATATTTTTAAATTATATATATTTTTAAATTTTAATATATATATTTTTAAAATTTTATTTAAGGTATTAATATATATTTTTAATATATATATTTAGTATATTAAAATGTAATTTAATATATATTTGTAATGTATTTTTAATATATTTTTAATATATATTTTTAAATTTAATTTAGCCTATTAATTTAACGTATTAATATATTAAAATTTAATTTGACGTGTTAATATATATATTTTTAATATATAACTTGCATAATTTACATAACTTATAAATTTTTAATATATAACTTACATCACTTATTAATATTTATATACAATTTTAATATATATATATATATATATATTAAAAATTAATATATATTTTAAAAATTTATCAATCATATCATAACTTACATACATAACTTAAATAAAATTTATATATGAACTTACACAATACATAACTTACATAATAACTTACATAACTTATATATAAACTTATGTATAAACTTATATATAACTTTCATAACTTACATAATAACATAATAACTTACATAATACATAGCCTACATGACTTACATAATACACAACTTACATAACTTAAATAACTTACATAACACATAACTTTCATAACTTACATTATACACAACTTACATAACTTACATAACTTACATAGCTTACATTCTACACAACTTACATAACATACATAATACACAACTTACATAACATACATAATGCATAACTTACATAACTTATATAATACATAACTTACACAATTTACTTAATACATAAATATATATCATATCATAACTGACATAACTCATTTATCCTTATAACTGAACAACTTACCCTTGTAATTTCTGGTGAAAATCAAACTTCAAGAATTAAGAAATGGATCGGTCTTGGATGAATTTGTCAAGGGTAAGCAACGGTTATCGGAATGGAGTACAAACTTTTCTAAATTTTGCATTTCAATATGCAAGCCAATAGAACATTATTCTTTGCCCGTGTAAGAACTGTATCAACATAAACTGGCATTATCGTGAAGTTGTATACGAGCATCTAATTGTTGATGGTTTGTTCGGGGTTATAAAAAATGGCTTTTTCATGAAGAATGCCCGCCTACTACTTCCTCTTCAACGATGGATGTATTTTATCCTGGTACTGCTTACCATCAGTCCGTTAGAGGGGATGACATGGAAGGTATGTTGCGGGATGCATTTAATATGCACAATCATTGTTTGCAGTCATTCCTAGCCGACTTTGTGGCATCTGATGATTGTAATCTTAGTGGAAATGCTTTTACCGAACCGAAAAGTAATGTACCTCATGAAGAGCCGAATGGAGAAGCGGTGAAGTTCTACGCGCTACTTAATGACATGAATGAAGAACTGTATGAGGGATCAAAATTCTCAAAAATGTCTTTTTGTATTCGCCTTTTTCAGTTAAAATGTTTGGGAGGGTGGATCGGGAACTCTTTGACAATGCTGTTAGAGTTTTTGAGAGATATGTTTCCGTTTGCAAAAATCCCTCAATCCCACAATCATGCAAAGATATGAAGAAAATGATAAAAGATTTAAGTCTTGGGTACAACAAAATCCATAGTTGCCCGAATGACTGCATTTTGTATTGGGGCGATCAGAAAAACCAACAGTGCTGTCATGTATGCGGCCAATCCTATTGGATAAATAGAAACACAGAAGATGGGAACGACGATGAAAATGATGCACAGTCAAGAAAGAAGCCAGTCAAGATTTTTCGGTATTTTCTGCTGATACCAAGGCTTCAAAGGCTTTTCATGTCATCGAAGACAGCAGAGTCTATGATGTGGCACCATGATGGATGAACCGATGATGGATTACTAAGGCATCCGACAGATTCTTTAGCTTGGAAATCATTTGACAATAAATTTCTAAGCTTTGCAAGCGATCCTAGGAGTGTGAGGCTTGGGCTAGCATCTGATGGATTTAATCATTACAAGATCATAAGCACTGCATACAGTACTTTGCCAGTAGTGCTTGTTCCTTACAATCTACCTCCGTGTATTTGCATGAAGCAATCTTCCCTTATCTTATCTATGATTATCCCTGGAGAGAAAGGGCCCGAGAATGATATTGACATTTATTTACAGCCACTTATTGAAGAGTTAAAACAATTATGGGCTGGTGTTGAGACATACGATGTGCTGAGAAAGGAGAACTTTAATTTACGTGCAGCTTTGATGTGGACCATTAATGACTTTCCCACTTATGCAAATTTATCCGGTTGGAGTACCAATGGTCGTTATGCATGTCCTTGTTGTGCTGCACAAACATGTTCGCAATGGTTATACAATGGGAAGAAGTTCTCTTACATGGGGCATCGTCGGTGGTTATCGAAAAATAATAGATTTAGATTTTAGAGTTCTGTATTTGACGGTACTAAAGAGTTCAGAGAAGCTCCTTCGCAGACCAGTGGATCTGAAATCTTGTTCATGTTGGAAGATATGAATTTTATTATGGGAAGATGAATCAATCGCCAAACACGCAAAGAAATAGAAGATCAAATGATGAAGCTGATGATGACTCTGATGAAGAGGATGATCCTAATGAGGCGGACTTGTGGAAAAAAAGAAGTATTTTTTTTTTGAGTTGCCTTATTTGGAGCATTACCTTTTATGACACAATCTTGATGTTATGCACATTGAGAAAAATGTTTGCGAGAACATTGTCAGTACAATTTTGAATGTCGACGAAAAATCAAAAGACAATCTTTAAAGTGTACTTGATTTAGTCCACATGGGAATTCGGCTTGATCTTCATCCCAATCCACTTCCGAATGGGAAATATCGATTGCCGCCTTCTATTTTTTCAATGTCGAAGACGAAGAAAAAAGTGTTCTGCATGGTGTTGAAGGATATAAAGGTTCTAGATGCGTATGCATCAAATATATCTCGATGTGTTAGTGTTAAAGATCGAAGACTATATTCGCTAAAATCACATGACTATCACATCTTGATGCAAGATTTACTGCCAGTTGCTCTACGATGTTTTATGTCGAAGAAGGTAACGTCTTGTATAATTGAACTATCCAATATAATGAAAGTCATTTGTGGCAAAATTTTGGATGTTCAAGAACTTCAGAAGGTACAGGATCGAGCTGCTTTAACTTTATGCAACTTGGAGAAAATCTTCCCACCTTCCTTCTTCACTATTATGGTTCACTTGATAATCCATCTCCCGCATGAAGCAATTCTTGGCGGACCCGTTTTCTATTGATGGATGTATCCCATAGAAATGTGTTAATTTATTTTTAAAATTTTCCTTCATTCACCTATATGCCTTTAGTTACAACTTTTGATAATGTTGTATATCGTGTTTAGGTTCCTATCCAAATTAAAGTCTTACTACCACAACAAGCGTTATCCAGAAGGATCGATTGCTAAAGGCTACTTGGTAGAGGAATGTATGACCTTCTATTCAAGATATTTGGAAGATGTTGAAACAAGGTTGAATAGGCCAAGTAGAAATGCTGGACTCACGGATCATAACTTTGCCGATACTTATTTGTTCCAAAGTTTTGGAGAACCAATCGACAAAGTTGAAATTGCAAAATTAGATGATTTATCGTGGGTACAAGCACATCGATATGTTCTGTTTCACCACAAATCAATGGAACCATTACGGAAGTAAGTTCTAGAAATTTGATAAATATTCATCAATTAAAAATTGTTTATCTTCTAACAAAGTGAACATTTTTTTCACATAGTGAGTACAAACAAATATTGAGATCTCGTTCGCGCTCCCGAAGAACACAACATCGAGATTTCAATAAGTTGTTCACAGAATCTTTTCTTGAATGGTTAAGCCAAATGATATGCAATTGGAGCTTTCATTGACAAATAATAATGTTTTCTCATAACATTTTTAATTACTCAGTTTACTTTCCATTCAATAGGTTTGGAGTGGGAAGAACATCAATGATGAAGTTAAATGGCTTTCCCAAGGTCCAAATCGAGTGGTTAAAAGATATAGTGCGTTTCTCATCAACGGATTCAGATTTCATACAAAATATCGTGAGAGATTGAGGAGAACGCAAAATTGTAGAATAGTTGTTAATTCCTCAATTACAAGTTATGCTAGTGCTAGGGACAATAATCCTGTCGAGGGAAATGTGGAATATTTCAGACTTCTTACTGACATAATTGAGTTGGATTACTACGACAAATGGAAAGTTGTCTTATTTTGAGATGATTGGGCCGATGTTAATACTACTCGTGGAATTAAGCAAGATCAATTTGGTTTTACAATGGTGAGCTTCGATCGACTGATTCACATAAGACAACAATTGATAGATGAGCCGTATGTATTATCTTCTTAAGTCAAACAAGTTTTTTACTCAAAAGATCCAACTGATGAGGGTTGGTATGTTGTACTCCGTAACATCCTTAGAGACTTGTTTGACATGGGCAGTGGAAGTAGAGACAACATCAATGACAGATCAGAAACTTTGCCCTTTTCAGAACAAAACTTAAACGAAAATATCCCTAGTACTAGTACACAATTTCAATGGGTTCACCAGGATACCAATGAAGATATTTACGAATTATGATGTAAGATTTTATGATTGTTTAATTATATGTAATATCATAATTTAAATCTGGGTTTTATTATATATGTCAACTATTTTATATGTGCTGTTATTGTTGTAATTAGTTACTAAGTTTTCAACTATTTTGTGTGTATTTCAAATAAAATGCCTAGAAGAAAAATGCGAGATCTAAGCATTGTTCAAAATGCTTCAAACTTGACAGAAACAAATAGTGAACAACAGACAACTATTGGATCTTTGAATATTCTGATTACACCTAAGGATCCTATAGAAGTTCAAAGTAATTTTACATTTAATTTACATGTGTGTTGACTTATAATTGATTTATTTTTCAAATTCTTATATTATAATATACCATTTTTCAGCTGAAAATGGTGGGACGCGTAGAGGTCGAGGACGTACGCTACTTACAGATTTATACGATTTAGATCCAGTCGAGCGTGTCAAAGTATGTGGAAAGAGTTTTGGTCAGCCTATTGGAACAGAAGCTCGACTTTTAGCAGGATTCTTGGGCATTTTAGCACGAAATGCAAATATGTTGCCTATCAACTACGAGTCATGGTATCAAATGCCTGATAGTAACAAAAATCAAGCCCTCGATAATATTAAGGTAACAAAATGTTAATGTCATCTGTAATACTTGGGTTTAAGTTTCATTTATATTTACTTTCTTAACTTGTTTTTTTTTTTTTGTAGGCGAGGTTTGCTTTAGAGGTCTCGAATACTTATGTAAAGAAGGCATTGGGAAAAAGATGGAGAGACCATAAAAGTACTTTAAAGAAAGATTATTATAAGACAAAAACAACCCTCGAAGAGAAATTGCAAAATGTCCCGCCGGGTATGCTGAGGTACCAATGGGAAGATGCAGTTAGATTTTGGCATTCAAAGAAAGGCAAGGAATGACGTACTTCCAAACTCTTGTAATTATTTTGGTTTATAGTATTTATTATTTACGTACTAATAATTTCATAACGTAGGATCGTGAACGAGTTGGAAAAAGCAGTAGGTAGAAACAGAAATTCACTCACACAGCCGGGTCGAATAGTTTTGCTTGTGTAGCTGAGGCCGAGGTATTTTTAATTTTTTAATACTATCAAATATGTATTACTTTCCATTAAATAATATTTTTACTACTACATTGTAGGAACTGTCGTTTGGTCAAAAAGTTGGACGCCTTCAACTTTTTGAAATTACACATAGGAAGAAAGATGGATCTCCTATGACTCATGAAGCTGCAGAAATTATGGTACGTTTACTTAATACGATTTGACTTGTTTTAGTTATTTATAGTGCTTATTTTCTAATGGTTTAATTCATTACTTTAATGCAACTATTGTTAAGTTATGTTGCATTTATTTTTTTAATATATATTATGTTCCTAACTATGTGATTTATTTTTTAGGAAAAACTAAAGGATAAAAAGGCGGAGTACGAAGTGATTGCTTCCAGTGATAGTTCTGTTCATCTTGAAGACATTGATAACTAAATTATTACTGAAGTTTTGGGTCCTGAAAGGTATGGTCGGGTTCGATTTCAAGGATCTTTTGTTAACCCAACCCAATGTTTTGGATCCAGCTCGCAGCAATACATGCCTTCGGGGAGTCAGGCTCAAGCTGAAGTTCAGAGGTTAAAAGACCAGATGGCTCAGATGCAAGCGACCACAGTTGAGGTTCAAAAGAAATATGAAGAACTCCACCTACAACATAAAATAGAGGCGGTAGCGAAGGAAGCAGAGGTAGCAGCGAGAGAAGCAGAGGCTGTAGCGAGGGAAGCAGAGCAGAGCAGAAAGTACGACGAACTCCAACAGCAGCTTCAAAATATGATGAAGATGTTTCAGCAATCATAACATCCGCCATCATAGTGTATTGTATAAATATTTTTATCATTTTAACATTTTTGTAAAAATAATATGAATTATATTTTATTTATTGATATTAATATTATTTATTTGTTTAATTTGAAATATTATATAGATTTATTGCTTTTGGCTGGTTTAGATTTGGTTTCTTTTGATTTGTTGCTACAGGAACACTGAAAATATAAAAAATTTTATTTTACAAAAATCTCAAAATTAGTGGTGTTTTTAATAAAAGTGCCGCTAAAACTCACGAAAAAATTAGTGGCGTTTGTAGGAATAACGCCGCTAAAGACCATGACCTTTAGTGGCGTTTGTGGTAAAAGCGCTGCTAAAACTCATGATCTATAGCGGTGTTTGTGGGAAAAGCACCGCTAAAAGTCATGTTCTTTAGTGGCGTTTGTGGTAAAGCGCCGCTAAAAGTCATGACCTTTAGCGGCATTTGGGGGAAAAGCGCTGCTAAAAGTCACGACCTTTAGCGGCATTTTTGTGAAAGCACCGCTAAAGAACATGACCTTTAGCGGCGTTTATTTCTATAAACGTCGCAAACATTAGCGACGTTGTCTATAGCGGCATTTTTTGCGGCACTTGTGGAAGCTTACTTTGAAATGAAAAAGAATATTTCTTTTATAACCATATCACTTAAAAATGATATTTTAATGAACTTGAATTTAACAATTAAATTTTAACAATATTAACAATTAAACTTACTTTTTCTTTAATTTAAAAATTAAAAAACTAAATTCTTGAAAATAATAAATAAAATAATTAAATTTTAAATTTATAAAAAATGGTATAGGGTATTATACCCCTTTTTAAACCATTTACTATTTTATAATGGAAGATTAAATGTATTTGTTTATTCTATTAAATCTAAATGGACTCACATGGTCTTGTTAAAATAAAATTACAAAAAAAAAGAAGAAGGCATTTTACAACTTATTTCGATCATTATTCTAAATTTATTACAATATCCAGTTTTCATTGTCATTGTCTCCTGTCGAAGATGGCACCAACCGACACTATCCAATTTTAGCTTGTTGCTCAACACTTATGCTATGTTTGGATAAAAGCAATAGCTAGCACTTCACTGTGCTACATAAAGTAGTTATTTAGTTCATCGAATTTTTAAAATACGAAAAGATTGATTCTGAGATTATTTTGTAACATTACTGAATAGCTATTTAATAATTATATAATTTAATAAATTGTTATTTTTTAAATATAAAATGTTGTTTTTTGTTGCATTGGTAAAAGAAGTGGGCACTTCTTCAAGCACATTTCAATCATTTCATATTTTTCCAACAGCTACCATATCTTTTAAAGATGTTGCTTCTTTCGTCGAACCACCGCTGATGAGTGTTGCCTTGTCAATGAATGACACCGAGAGATGCTTCTTCTTTCTCCCTCCCACATTTATCACTTCTTACCATTGCCACTATGATCATCTAACATTTTCTTCGGCATTAGTCTATCGATCCAAAACCACCAATCATCTTCAAATCTATAGGATTAGATTTCTCAAAAGACCCCTAAAAAATTATAAGGTCACTCCCAAATATTAAGAATTTTCATGCTTCAACCGCCTAATCCCTCTGTCAATATGGTTTGATTTTGAGATGTTTTTCTACTTTTGAGCTTAGCAATGGTAGTTCAACGAAGCAACAACGACATCTTTAAAGGAGGCAGTGGCTAAGGTTTTTAGGTTAAAAGGGGTGTTAGAATTAAGTGACTCGAATCCTTATTTAAATCAAATACAATGGTAAAATAAAATAAAAGTAAAATACCTATAAGCAACAACGACATCTTTAAAGGAGACAGTGGCTAGGGTTTTTAGGTTAAAAGGGGTGTTAGAATTAAGTGACCCGAATCCTTATTTAAATCAAATACAATGGTAAAATAAAATAAAAGTAAAATCCCTATAGAATTATAGTTCTTTTATTTTATTTTAGAATAAGGTTTTTTTTAAACCTTATTAAACTCCATCTATTTGATATTGATTAGAATAAGGAGTTTCACTCCTATTAGAATAAGGTCTTATAAGCCTATAAATAGACATAGTCTATTTCTCTTGTAAACAAAATTTGAATTCGACATAGTGAATTTTCTTCTCCCCTTCCCGTGGTTTTTTCCCGAAAGGGTTTCCATGTAAAATCTCTGTGTTCTTTATTTTTCTATTTCTATTTTCTTTGCGATATATTGTCATTATCGATATTCTATTTTCACAAATTGGTATCCAAGCTTCTGAGTTGTTCATCTCAATCACGGTAATGACGTCTTTGAAGTATGAAATTTCGCTGTTGGATCGCAACACCATATTTGTGTTATGGTAGATAAAGATTTAGATAGTTCTTGCATGGATGGACTTAGAGGAAGCCCTAATAGGGTAGATCAGATACCTTTAACATTGACGGAGGAAGAGAAGAAGCGCAAGGATCGAAAGACGTTAACACAGTTACATCTGCATTTGTCTAACGAAATTTTACAGGATGTGATGAAGGAGAAGACCGCCGCTAGATTATAGAAGAGGTTGGCACAGATATGTATGTCGAAAACTCTAACTAGCAAGCTACATATAAAGTAGTGTCTTTATGCTCATCGTTTGGAGGAAGGTGCATCTGTGCATGAATACTTAACAGTGTTCAAATAAATTCTCTTAAACTTGAAGGCCATGGAGTTTAAGTATGATAAGGAAGATCTAGGGTTGATTCTACTTTGGTCGTTGCCCCCGTCTTATTCAACCTTTAGAGATACAACTTTATATAGCCGTGAGTCTCTCACAGTTGATGAGATTTATGATTCTTTAACCTCGTATGATAAGATGAAGTCTTGCAGTTAAAATCAACTCTCAGAGAGAGGGTCTTATTGTTCATGGGAGACAAGATTGAAATGCTGATGATAATCGTGGAAGGACACAGGAACAGAATCGTCGCATTAAATCTAAGTGTAGATCAAAGTCTTCAAATAGAGGTAAAACTTGTAACTTCTGTAAGAAGAAAGGGCACATTAAATTTAAGTGGTATAAGCTACAGAACAAGATCAAAAGGGAGGCTGCGAATCAAAATGGAAAACAACTAGAAAATTTTGGTAAAGCTGATGTTGTAGAAGACTACAGCGATGGTAAACTTCTAGCCACTTCTATCAACAATTCTAAAGTAAGCGATGAGTGGATCCTTGATTTGGGATTGGTTTACAACTTACAAATAGTGTCTGAAGGTATTGTTTTGATGGGAAATAATGCTTCATGTAGAATTGCAGGTGTTGGAACAATTAAAGTTAAGATGTTTGATGGATTTGTCAGAACACTTAGTGACGTACAACATGTTCCAGAATTGAAGAGAAATTTAATTTCATTGAGTACTCTTGATTCAAAAGGGTACAAATACACAGCTGAAAGTGGTGTTTTAAAGATTTCTAAAGCTTCCCTCGTTGTGATGAAAGGGCAGAGAAAGACTGCCAAGTTATATATTTTGCAAGATTCTACTATTATTGGTGATACAGCTGTCGCATCCTTTTCCATGTCAGATGATGATATTACTAAACTTTGGCATATGCGCCTAGGGCATATGAGTGGGAATGGCATGGCAGAATTGAGCAAAAGAGAACTTCCTAATGGGCAAGGAATTTGCAAACTGAAGTTCTGTGAGCACTACATTTTTGGGAAGCAAAAGAGAGTTCGATTCATTAGAGGAATCCATAACATGAAAGGAACATTTGAGTATATTCATTCTAATCTATGGGGTCCATTCAGAGTACCTTCGAGAGGTGGAGCTAATTATATGCTAACTTTTATTGATGATTTTTCTAGAAAAAGTGTGGGCGTTCTTCTTAAAGCAGAAAAGTGATGTGTTTTCCGTATTTAAGTCTTGGAAAACCATGATTGAAAAATAGACAGGAAAGCAAATAAAATACCTCTGCACAGACAATGGCTTAGAGTTCTGTTCTAATGAGCTTAATAAACTGTGCAAGTCAGAAAGGATCGTGAGACACTTGATAGTTCGTCATGCTCCACAGGAAAACGGTGTTGCAGAACGAATGAACAGAATGATCATGGAGAAGGTTTGATGTATATTGTCAAATGTCAACTTACCAAAGTCATTTTGGGCCGAAGCAGCCTTTACTGCATGTTTTTTGATCAACCGGTCTCCATCCGTTGCCATTAAGAAAAAGACTACAGAAGAGGTATGGTCTGGTAATCCTGCTGACTATTCTGCTTTGAAGATTTTTTTATGTCCTGTATATGCTCATGTTGATAATGGAAAATTGGAATCGAAATCCATTAAATGTGTTTTTTTGGTTTTAAAGCTGGTGTAAAAGGGTATAAGTTATGGTGTCTTGAAAATGGAAAAGTTGTGATTAGCTGAGATGTTGTTTTTAATGAAACTGCTATGCTACCTAACTTATCTCTTAAAGACTCTTCTAATAAAGAAAATCAAAAGCAAGTGGAGCATCAGATTAATACAGAATCTACAACAGAGTCGATTACTGAAGCCAGTACAAAAATTCAAAATAGAGTTGCTTCTTCACCACAATACTCTATCGCCAAAAATAGAACTAGAAGAGAAATTAAACCTCCAAAGAAGTATGTTGAGGCTGATCTAGTTGCTTATGCTTTAAATGTGGCTGAAGATATAGATGCAAACCAAGAGCCATCTAATTATTCTGAGGCAGTTAGTTGTGAAGACTCAGAAAAGTGAATGTTTACTATGTAAGAGGAGATGAAATTACTCCACCAAAATAAAACATGGGATCTTGTGAAACTTCCTAAAGGTAAAAAGGTTGTTCATTGTAAATGGGTGTTTAAAAAGAAAAAGAGGACTCCAGGAGTTGAAGAACCCAGATATAATGTTGCAAAAGGTTACAGTCAAATTTCAGGAGTGGACTTCACAGATGTGTTCTCCCCAGTTGTGAAGCATAGTTCGATTCAAGCTTTGCTTGGTATTGTGGCCATGCATAATTTGGAGCTTAAGCAGTTAGATGTAAAAATTGCATTTTTGCATGGAGAACTTTAGGAGGATATTTACATGCAATAACCAGAGGGTTTTCCAGTCTCAAAAAAAGAGGACTATGTTTGCTTCCTGAAAAAGTCCCTTTACGGTTTGAAACAGTCACCAAGATAGTGGTATAAAAGGTTTGATTCCTTTATGACTTCTCATGATTTTAAAAGAAGTAGCATTAACAGTTGTGTTTACTTTAAGAAAAATAGCGATGGTTCTTTTGTATATCTACTCCTTTACATCGATGACATGTTGATAGCAGCGAAAGATGAAATAGAGATAAGAAAGGTCAAAGTCTAACTAAGTAAAGAATTTGAGATGAAAGATTTGGGACTAGTAAAAAAGATAATTGGTATGGAGATTCTCAGAGATAGAAAAGCAAGTAAATTGTACCTAAGTCAGAAGGGGTACATTGAGAAAGTTCTTTACAGATTCAATATGCAGAACGCTAAGCCTGTCAGTACCATTTCAGACTTTCATCGGCTTTGTCTCCTCAATCAGATGATGAGATTGAGTACAAGTCACATGTTCCATACTCTAGTGCAGTGGGATCTCTCATGTATGCTATGGTTTGTTCACGTCCAGATTTATCATATGCAGTTAGTGCAGTTAGCAGATACATAGTGAATCCCGGTAAAAAATATTAGAAAGCAGTTCAGTGGATTTTAAGATACTTACGAGGTACTACTGATGTTTGCTTATAGTTTGGAAGAACTAGAGATGGAATCATTGGGTATGTTGATGCTGATTTTGCTGAAGACCTTGATAGAAGAAGATCTCTCACAGGTTATGTCTTTACGATTGGAGGTTGTGTAATCAGTTGGAAAGCGACTTTGCAAACTACAGTTACTTTGTCTAGCACTGAAGCTGAGTACATGGCGATTACTGAGGCTTGTAAAGAAGCTATTTGGTTGAAAGGACTTTTTGGTGAACTCAATGAAGACCTTCAAATAAATATAGTATTTTGTGACAGTCAGAGTGCCATCTTCCTTACAAAAGATCAAATGTTTCATGAGAGAACAAAACACATTGATGTTCAGAATCATTTTGTTTGTGATATTATTGCTCGTGGTGATATTGTTGTGAGCAAAATTAGTACTCATGAAAATCTTGCAGATATGATGACTAAGTCACTTCCTATAACCAAGTTTGAGCATTGCTTAGTCTTGGTTGGTGTTCATTGTTGAAGTTAAACCCTTAAGGGGTTTTATGGAAGAGGTGGAGAACTTGTTTGTTGAGAGTTCGAGATGAAGAACTTGTTCATTAAGAATTCGTGTCAAGGTGGAGATTGTTAGAATTAAGTGACCCGAATCCTTATTTAAATAAAATACAATGGTAAAATAAAATAAAAGTAAAATCCCTATAGAATTATAGTTCTTTTATTTTATTTTAGAATAAGGTTTTTTTTTTAAACCTTATTAAACTCCATCTATTTGATATTGATTAGAATAAGGAGTTTTACTCCTATTAGAATAAGGTTTTACAAGCCTATAAATAGACATAGTCTATTTCTCTTGTAAAAAAATTGAATTCAACATAGTGAATTTTCTTCTCCTCTGCCCGTGCTTTTTTCCCGAAAGGGTTTCCATGTAAAATCTATGTGTTCTTTATTTTTCTATTTCTATTTTCTTTGTGATATATTGTCATTATCGATATTCTATTTTCACAAGGGGGAAGATGAAGAAAAGGAGAGGAGATAGAAAAAATAAAGTGAAAAAGAAACAAAAATAAGAAATTTTAATTTTTTTAAAAATGGATTTAGCAATTAAGTGATCGGATTTCTTTAACAAAAGTGACCAAATTAAAAAAAAAAGTGGGGTACGAAAGTATGAACGACCTAATTTTAAAGTGACTGATAGGGTAATTTACCCTAATTTTTTAATTAAATATTGTTATAAATTATATTTAATTTTTAATAAATAGTTTATCATAATAATTTTTATTTTATTAATAAATATAATTTAGCTTAAAACCTTTATTTGATATTAAATAATAGAATATTAATTTTTTGACAAAAGATAAAATTGCTTTTTTCAATTTATTCCTTAATTTATAAATGATTTTACTCAATCAAATAAAGCAATATTATTACATCTCTATTTCATTCTTACCAAATGGCTATTTTATTCCAACTGTGTTCTTAGAAGTAATGAATAAATGATGCAACAATTTCTTGCACTAACAATTTTTCCTTTAATTTATTTATTAGTTTTTAAATTAATATTGTTGAAACCTCTTTTGGAACTCAACTTTTTATTTTAAAACGAAAATGGAGTCGTCACTAATCCTTATTTATTAAGTGTGATTGGATCACCTTGAAACTTAATTATCTTATTAAAAAGGTTAGATTTACTAATACGATAATTTTTGGCCTCCAAAATCTAGGAAATGGGTTCGGGAGTCGGTTACGTATGAGGAAGGATTAGCTCCCTCACAATGCCCAAAATCATTACCTAGTTGATTACTTGATGTCTCAGTGTCAAGAATTGAGAATTCAAAGAAATTTTAAGTACGATTCCCTTTTTGCATGATGTTATTTGATCAAAATATCACTAACTACATTAAATTTTATAGAAAAGGCCTTCTTATTTTGAGTTAATCAAGAAGAAAAAATCATGCCCTGTAAGTTAGGGCATGATGTCTCAAATCCTCAAAAACAAGAACAATTGCCATTTAATTATTACCTAAGTCCCATGTGTCTTGAATTTTAAAGGAATGTTCGATTATTTCAGTTCAAGGAGAAAGTCGTACCCCGTAAGTGAGGGCACGATTTCTCGAATCCCCTAATTAAAGAACATCGTCTCAGTTCTAACTATTTCCTATGTGTTGGGTAAAAGTGAATATAACATTTAATGCAATGTGTAATTAATCTATTTGGGCATAGTGCAAAAATAGATAAATATATTTAAACATGATACATAGTATGGTGATGGCAAAATAAAATAAAATACTTATGTGGGTGAAAAAACGAAATGATGATATCAGAAAAATATATAAAAAATAAAAATAAAATAACCATGCGAGTAAATAATAATAATTCAACTATAATAATAATAACATTAATTCATAATAATAGCAATAGTCATGACAAGATTACTACCATAATACCAATATAAATAATAATAATAATAATAACACCTAAGGATATAAAAAATAAAAATACATAGTTAAAAAAAAGGAAATGTAAATAACATAAATTTCAAGTGCTAAAATAAAAAAATTAAATAAAGGGGCGAAGTTAAATAAATGAAAGATTAAATTGAAATTTAAACGAAATTTAAAGTATGAATTGTAAAACAAAAAAAGCAAAATAAAGGACTAAATTAGAAAATTCAAAAATGAACAGGGACCAAAAAGGAAATTATCCTAACCATATTACACGTGTCATTCCCTTAGTGGGTCAACAGTGGGTCAAGGGACTAAATTGCACAAGAACAAAATAAAAGGAGTAAAAATAAATTAAATTAAATTAAAAAGTAATGGGATGAAATTATAAAGGGGCAAAAAAGTGGAAGGGCCAAAATAGCAAATAGCCCCTCCCTTCAAAAACACGCGGATCCTAAGAGGGGTCGAGTTGAATGTTCAGGTCAGCCCCAAAATAATGTCGTTTTGGGTCTCTGAAAGCCAAGCCCAAAACGACACCCTTTTAAGGGCCTATATAAATTACGAATTTTCAAAAAAAAAATCATTTTAACCTTGTTTTTTTTTTAAATTCTGTGCCCCTTTTTTTCCTCTCAAATCATTCCCCTCTGTCTGGCCATGGGGCGATGAGTCTTCGCCATGGCCACCGGTCATCGGGGATGGAGACCGCCACCTTCAGTTGCCGGGGTTCCCCAAAATAGGCCCTTTTGACCTCCTTTTCGAGTAGAATATGGTTTAAATTCCTAGAAATTTAGTCGATGTTCGGCATAAGGAAAAGAAACCTTTTGATTTCTCCCTTTTTCGATGAGGCCCTCGATGGAACTCTAGGGGTTTGAGGCTTCTCGAGTCGAAAAAAGAGGCTCTAAGGCGCTATAACAGGTAAAAAATTTGAATCTTTGTTTTCTTTTTTATATATATATTTGCTTCGAAATAAAAATAAATAAATAAAAGAGCTACCTTTTTAGAACTCTATTCTTTTTTTTTTTTGTATTCTATTGATTTTTTTTTGTGTTACAAATTTTTTTCGGTCTTTATAGTCGAAATATAATACATTATATTATTGTTTTGTTTTGTCTTTTTTCTCTGCTTCTGTTCTCTGCTTCTGTTTCTCTTTGTTTTTTACAGGTGGTGGTGGCAAGGAGGGGCGGTCGCCAAAGTGGCAAAGGGGCAGCGACATTGATGGCTTAGGGTTCTTGGGTTTCTGATATGTTTTTGGTTTTGGCTTTGGGTTTTGAGTAGTATTGGGCTTTACGGGTTTTTTTGTATTTGGGCCAATTTGTTTTTTTGTAAGTGGACTTTGATATTAATGGACTTTTTATTTATTTTTGTTTTTGTTTTGTCTGGGTCGGGCGAATTTCGGCCCCTACAAATTTATCTATGAAATAAATATATTAAATTGTGTGTATAAAAAATACATTAAATATTTTGGAAATCTGAAAGTTCCTCCGTAGCACAAATGATGTGTATTTCGGCAATAAGGCATATATACCAAAAAAAAATTTGGCAAAATAGGTCATTTTTTTAAAACTAGGAAAATAGGTTGATTATAGAAAGACTGTGAAACAAGTCCAACTAGACGCATTTTTATACAATTGGTAGGAAAGCGTGCTTAGCTGGACGTGTTTTCCTCTTAGTTAGTAAGAAAGTGCGCCTAGTTGGACGCGTTTTGCCTTTCTCTCTCTTGGATCATATTTTTTATGGTTTTTAAGTTGAGGGTTAGTTTTTTAGCATTTTATAGTTTTTGGTTTTAGGATTTTAAGTTTTTGAGGCTTTATATTTATTTTTAGAATTCAGTGTTTTTATGAGTTTAGGGATTTTTAAAGTTTAAGGTTTTTACTGAGTTTAAGGATTTGAGGTAGACACTATGAAAACTCAAAGGTAGATTTGAGTTGTCGATGATGTGATAATGCTTGAGACACACGCATTTCATATGTTATGCCAGCGTGTGACCATTACCTTAGAAGCTCATCCTATGGAAGCCAGGTTTCGGGGTGTTGATGCTTTATACAGTTACAGGTTGAAGTGTATGTAAAGGTCCTAGTCAACGGCCGTTATATGGTCTGTTGGGAAATGTGCCCATATTGTAGTAAACATGTAACTATTTTCTATTTATTTGAATGATGAATAAATAAATAAAGTTAATTTCACATTCTATTATGTCTTTTGTATTTATGTATTTTATATTATACATGCATAGCAAAATTGTGACAAGCAAATATTAGCTTATTGATTGTTTAAGTTCAAACTGAAGATAAGTGGCATTAAAAAAAACGTTTACATTGCAAGAAAGACAACTTACTTCAGTAGATAATCTAAGTGAGTTCGTAATCCTGTAAAAGAATCAAAGTGACCATTTGATTAAAATATTGAGAAGAATTATTATGTCGTCTACAATTCCAATTGGGGAGATGGCTAGTCTTGACTATCGGAGCAGTTGACTCCACAAGTAGAGACATAGATGTATTCATTGGTAGAATGGTACATTGGATTGGACCCAATATGAATTAATTCACTTGTGACATTCATGGTGTGATTTACCTAAATCCTGAGTTAGTCACTGACCATGCGTATGCAACTCATGTGTTTTGATATAAGTGGAGGCTTATACTCTAAAGATGATCAAGCCCATAGCCAGAATATTGGGTACATGACTTGCGTATGGCATGGCTTTACTAGCAATAGTGGAATTCATAGCTTAATTAAAGAGTTAATGATATTCTCTCATTGGCATTGTGTGGATTGATAAAATAAAACGTGGCCATGGGTCGCTCATTCTCGAACGAGCAATTTATCATAGTCATTTGTTAATAGTGATCATATTAATCATTAAAAAGACATAAGGATGATAATGAGATAAAATAGGATTGTATTGGGTGAACATATTTTACTCAAAGGAATCAAGGATATCATATGAGGGTAACACATACATGATGAGGTCATTGGACAAAGCAGTTGGATGAATTGCTTTCATAAAAGTATACAATAAGCAGGTTTCAATTATGGTACTTCTTGTAGACTGACTCCATGATTAAGTAATTGTGAATTATCGAAATGATGCTTCTAAACATAATTCAATCACTAAAGCCTAATTGTATATGTCTGATTGGTCCCTTCTCCAGCTCAACAAAAGCTTGATCGGACCGCATTTGAATCGGAAGAAAATTCTATGACTTTGGGAATAATTTAATTGAGTCGATTTATTTGACGTGAAATTAAATTAGGTAGTCGTAAGAATTGTTCAGCTAGAGAACTTGATGAAAGAATTTTCTTGGAAATTTAATTTGGAAAATCTAAGTGATTGTTGGAAAAATTAATTTTAATCAAGTAAAATTAAATTAATCAAATTAATTAAAATTAATAATATATTTTTCAAAATTAATTTTCAAGTTCAAAAATTGGCCCAATGGGTAATTGAACTTGAAAATTAGACCTAAGACTGTAAATTGGGACCGGGAGCCCAAAATTGAAACCAAGACCCGAAAATTGGTCCAGCCAGTGGTTAGACCGGACCGATCAGTTTGTCATTGACCCAGACTGTACCGACTTGGGGTGCCATAATGGTGTCGCACTTGCATCACCCGACATAGCGGTGTCAGTGGATGCGACGGCAGCATACCAGTGGCTGACGGCAGTTGGTCATCAGTGGTTGAACAGTGGAAGGGTTACACTCTTACTGGGACTCTACCAGAGAATTTGATTTCAGATTAATTATTCCAAAAATAATATTATTCTAATAGTTTGGTATTAAATTTAATTTAATATCAAATCTATAGGATTAGATTTCTCAAAAGACCCCTAAAAAATTGCAAGGTCATTCCCAAATATTTAGAATTTTCGTGCTTCGACCTCCTAATCTTGTTGTTAATATGGTTTGATTTTGAGATGTCATTCTACCTTTGAGCTCAGCGATATTAGTTCAATGGAAGCAACAACGACATATTTAAGGAAGACAGTGGCTAGGGTTTTAGGTTAAAAGGGAAAGATAAAGAAAATGAGAGGAGATAAAAAAAATAAATAAAAAATAATAAGAAATTTTAATTTTTAAAAAAAAGGATTTAATGGTTAAGTGATCAGTTTTATCGATTTATTTAATGACAGTGACCAAATTAACAAAAAAAATTGGGGTGACGAAAGTATGAACGACCTAATTTTAAAATGACTAACACGACAGTTTGCCCTATTTTTTAATTTTCAATTAAATATTGTTATAAATTATATTGAATTTTTAATAAATAGTTTATGATAATAAATTTTATTTTATTAATAAATATAAATTAGTTTAAAAACTTTGTTGGATATGTGTTGAGTGTTTTTCCGTTGTGCCTCATTGAAGGGGACAATCGAATATCTATATACATGGTTACTGTTCATGGAATTTACGTTCTTCGTAGACTCTATGCATGAGAGACATGTCTATTGTTCTAGTCTGCCAGCTGGATTTTATGGCCCCCTCATGGGAACTCCTTGGCACATGCAAATTGGAACCGCAAACTCTCCTTGCGAGCCTCCCACTATAAGGCTTGTACGCATCCATTTGGTAAGGCCCCAATCGGGTTATGGGTAGGCAACCCAAACTTTATTTGGGTTTCAGGTTGATGATCCTAAATACATAACAATCTAGTCCCCCTATTGGGTCTGAGGAAGGTTATAAAGTGGCACTCCTTAAAGCCATCACTTCTCATTTATACAACTTGTTGAATATGCAGTGACTACTGAATCATGACGTTAACCTCTCCACGTGTACGAGTGGATCACGACTATCTACATTTGACCGTTGGTGCTCATCGGTTATTTGAAATATCAAAACATGGGGGAGAGTATTTCTTTAAAAGAGGGTTTTTAGAAACCCTAAACTCACAAATTTAACATTTTTTGCAAGTAGGCTCTATTGAGACTTTCTTCAAGGTAATTTTTGTTAACTTCTTTGTCTTTGGGTTTTATCTTTCTTCTTTCATTTTTCAATTGAAAATACGTCAGGAATGAGAGGGGCTGGTGGCCGAATAATCCCCAACTACCCACCATGAGAAGCATGCATCAAGGGTCTATGTAGAGGCCAACTTTTATGTTTGAATTATGAAAGAAGAGGAGATGACTTGAGCATTGGGCCTGTGGGGGATTCAAACCCCACAACTTTTCTTATGATTTCTCTATTTTGAGGGACCAGACATGCTAAGTGAGACTACAGCTTTTTGCTCATCTTCCATGCTCTGGAAGCTAAATTCCATTTGCCCCTACATCCGTTCTTTTACCATCTTCTTCACGAGTACAAGATCACTCCTGGTGAACTTTGCGGGTTTTCTTAGTGGATCGTGGTGGCTTACTTCATCAACTGTTGTCATCGCAATGAAATGTCATGGCTCATGGTCTTCTAATGCTTATATCTGATGAAAGCCCAGAACTGAGGGACTTCGTCGGGCTTCTACCACTTCTCTCCTCACAACAAGGTTGAGACAATATTTGTCAACCGATGTTCTATTATCCAATTTAATTTGGGGAAATACATTAGGGTGAGACGTAAGCTTGCCAATAGGTTTGGTTTTCCAAAAAAGTGGTCAGCACCAAACAGGGATATGTGTTCACTTAGGCAAAGCATGTCGACAGATAATGGTTCATCCTAACTTAAAAGGCTTCACATTAGCAGTCCCCTAGTTGTAGAAGATGTTATAAATGTGAGGAATGTGTTTCGATATTACTTGTTATAAATGTGAGGAATGTGTTTCGATATTACTTAGAGGGCTATAACCATAATAGGTAGAGCCGAGGTGACAGTAGGGAAGTGTCTGAGGTAGATGGTGCGAACCCTAAGAAGCAGACATGGCCCCATGTGGCCAAAAATGATTTGGGTTTAATTCTAACATGGTGCAAGAAGGAGCCCAATTACTTCTTTTACAGTTACTACAAAATGAGTCTTCGCCCTTGGATCTCAGCGGTCTCATCGCGAGAATAAAATGATACAAATATTAATTTGATAATTACTCATGTTGACACTAGAACTATTAGTGATGCAAGTATAGCTCGCAGTTCCGGAAGCGATTTAGAGGAAACTACCAACATATCTAAAGAAATTAACGAAGTTATAGACATACGAGCTTCTCTAAGGGACATGCACAAGAAGCACAAAACCGATGTAAGGCTTGTAAATGTAGTTATCAGCAGCGATGGGGAGGCAGGTAATGGAAGACTAAAGGATCATCATAAAAGAAGGGCAGGTTTACTGGGCCCTCTGCTATGATAGCCAGTACTCCTACCTCTCTCTTGGCAAGCTTGACGTCTGTGATTCATGAAAATTCTCCAATTGTTACTCACGGTAGCTCTCCTCCTCCCTAGTGGCCATGGGGGCTGATGATATGTCTTAAGTAATTTGTAACTTTGTAGTAATCTTCTCCTTTTGAAATGAAAAAGTTAAACTTTGAAAAATTCTCAATATGCCTATTACTATTGTGCCATCATATCTTTTTGTGAGCTTATTTTATTTTTCATATAATAATATCGTTTGTATAAAAATTTGAACTTAAACAAATTTTTAGAGGTAATCTTAAAAACCTTTAACTAGCCTAGTGCAAACCAGTGGCTCTGTTTTAAACGACTTATTATCAGCTTTGACTCGAATGTTCTTAAACATTCTGAGTTGTGAATTTTAGTCAGTGAGCTCAAATGAATTTAAGTTGCAATCTCAAATCAATTAAGCCTTAAATACTACCGATGATGGTAGCCTTGCTAGCTGTGTGGGATCTACGAGCTTAATTCTAGGAGCATTATAGTATCAGTTGAGAGCATAGGTTCATTAGTTGTTTTGGAGGTTGCAATTATAAACTGATAAACTTTTGTGACATCAGCTGAAAGTGTAGGTCTGCTAGTTGTGTCAGAGCTGTGAGCATAACACTATGAACTCTTAAAATATCAGTTGGGAGCATAGGTCCGCTAGCTATTTTGGAGTTTACGATCATAAACCGGTAAACCTTTATGACATCAGCTAGTAGTATAAGTCCGTTAGCTGTGTCGAAGAGGCTAGCTTAACTTTGTGAGCTCTTATAATATCAATTGGGAGCGCAGATCTGCTAGCTATTTTGGAGGTTACGATCATAAATTGGCAAACCTTTGTGACATCAGCTAGGAACGTAAGTCTGCTAGTTGTGTCGGAGCTGCGAGCTTAACCCTACGAACTCTTATAATATTAGCTAGGAGTGCAGGTCCGCTAATTCTTTTGGAGATTGAAATGATAAATCGACAAACCTTTATATAATACCAAGTACAAGTGCTTATAAGGAGAATATTTTATTCAAGGAGTAAGAGATTACACATAGCACTTTTTGAGGTGACAGGCATTCCATGTTTATGGTAGAATTGTGCCCTCAATCTTGCTAACTTATACACTCCATAAACAATCTTTTCTATGACCTTGTATGACCCTTCTAAACTCAAAGCATTTTCCCTTGCTGCGAAGCTGGAAAACTAGCCTCGGTATTTCTTTGGACAAGATCACCTACTTGAAATTGTTTATTCTTAAACTTAGAGTTGTAATAGCGAGTTACTTACTGGGTGGGTGATGCGTTCTTGATTTTTTTTTTTGCTTCCCTAAATTAATCAACAAAATCAAGGTTAAGCCTAATAGCTTATTGGTTGCCACATTCATCAAAATGTATGGTTTTGTGCAATCGCATGCCAATCTCAGCGGGAATCACTACCTCCGCGCCATAAACAATGGAAAAAGTTGTTTCTCCTATTAAAGTATGGAGTGAAGTTCACAGGGCCAGCAAATTTCTTGGCAACTCCTCCAACCAAGCACTCTTGGCCCTACCAACTTTATTTTTTAAGGTTGTTAGGATCTTCTTGTTCATCACCTTTAATTGCTTATTTGTTTGTGGCATGTTAATAGAACTCTAAGCCAAAGTAATGTGAAGATCTGTAAAAACAATTTTGAACTTTTCCTAGAACTACATGCCATTGTCCGTAATGATTAAGCGAGGGATACCAAACCTGCAAATAATTGAATTCTAGAGAAGATTCCATCTGTCTCTCTGTAATAGTTGCTAAAACTTCAACTTCAATCCATTTGGTGAAATAATCCACAACCACTACTATAAATTTCTTTTATCCTGTACTATTGGAAATAGACCAAAGATATCAACTCTCTAGGTCACGAATGGCCAAGTGCTCGACATAACTTGGAGAGGCTCTGTTGGCTATCGTTGTCCCTTATCATATCTCTGACAAGAGTCACATGTGCGATCCAACTGATGTGCATCCTTTTAAATTGTATGCCAATAATACCCCTATCTAAAAATTTTCTAGGTAAGTAGCCTTCCTCCCAAATGGTAACCACAAATGCCTTTATGGTTTTCTTGCATCACGTACTTAGCCTCAGATGGTGACAAAAATCGCAGTAGTAGATGAGAAAACCCCTTTCTATACAGTACACGCTCTAGAAGGGTGTACTGAACAATTGTAGGACAAAATGAATTGTTTTGATTTACCATGTAATTGAGTGGTTTAACGACTTACACAATGTTCAAATATCTAATTTATCAATTTAGAATTTTTTAGACATTTTTTGCTTGTGATAATGACATACTTCGCAGCTTTGTGCTGTAGCCTTGCAAGCTCTTTCTTGCCTAGATTATCATATGTACCCTACAGCGTGTAAACTATAAAAGTCATCCATGTTTCCTCCTGATCTATACTCAAAACTTGTGGCATGTCATAGCTCGGGGTATCCCTGTGTTCCAACAAAATTTTTCCTCTTTGCACAATGATGATAAAAGACTCTAGTTTAGATAGAACATCTACATATGTGTTATCATTCCTTGATAGCTATTTTATCTGAAATTTATGAAACCCTATTAGTAGTTGGGTTGCGATCGAATGATTTTTTTTAGCCCTACCTCCTTCACCTCATACTCACCATTCATTTGTTTCGCCACCAATTGTGAATCTGTAAACACGACCAAGTCCTTCATTCCTAGTTGGCTTGCTAGATGTAGTTCTAATATCAAAGTTTCATACATTGCTGTGTTGTTGGATGTTTGGAACCTAAAGGATAACCCATACTTCCATTCATTTAGTAGGATCAATCAATAGTACTTCTACTCCCGATCACGTCTTGGTTGTATATCCATCAACATATACTAATTAGCTTTCCAAACTATCAGTTGTATGTACACCCTCTTGAGGTGAGCTAACTACTAGGTTGCATACAATAGATGGAAAATAGATCTTAGAACGAAGTGTAAACTCATCATGTATTAGTATAGAAATAAAGAATTAAATTTTTGGTGTTCACCAATGTTTACAGTTTAACCATATTACCTATTGGGTCAATAGACTTTTCAAAAGAGCACTTGACCATGAAGTCAGCCAATATCTATCCCTTTATTATTGTCCTCGGGGATGCTAAACTCAGCCAATTCAATACTCTATTTCGTTACCCTTCTTGAGGTATCGACTTTAGATAGTATTTCTTTGATAGGTTGATTGGTCTTAATAACAACAAGATGTGCCTAGAAGTATGGACGTAGCTTGCAAGCTGCAACAATCAAAGCAAAAATACATTTGTTCTATTTTTGAATACCTTAGTTTGCCATTCTAAAGTACCTTACCCGATGTAGTACATTGAAAATTGGTGAACATCTTCTTCCTTAATCAGAACTGCTGCAACTATTTCCTCTGAGGTAGTTAGATACAAATAGAGGGTTCCTTCCACTCGTGGTGACTTTAGAAGTGGTGAGGAGGTAAGGTACAACTTCAGTTCTTCAAAGGTTAACTGATACTCCCTAGTCCACAAAAAAGAGGTTCTCAAGGCTTTGAAGAAATGGAGGCATTTGTCGTTTATCCTGGAGATGAACCTATTAAGCACCACTATTCTTATTATGAGCCATTGAATGTCTTTGATAGTTTGTGAGGGAGGAATTTGAAAGATAGCATGGATCTTCTTCGGGTTCACCTCTATCCCCTTCTCTAAGATCATGAAAGCTAAAACTCTACCAGCTCGCATGCTGAAAGTGCATTTCTCAAGATTCAACTTCATGTTGTGGGCCTTCAAAACTATGAATGCCTCCTATAAGTTCCTTACATGCTCCTATATAGTCCCACTTTTAACCAGCATATCATCTACATAAACCTCAAGTCCACATCCTATCTGTTCTTTGAAAATTCTATTCACCAATCTCGAATAGGTTACTTACGCGTTCTTGAGGCCAAAGAGTATGACCCGATAATAGAAAAGTCATTCCCTAGTGATGAAAGTTGTTTTCTTCTAGTCATCTTAATCTAAAAAAAATATTTGTAACTTGAAAAGATGTCCATGAAGCTCATAAATCTATGACCTGTAGAAGCATCAACCAAATAGTCAATAGAAGGTAAAGGGAAACTGTCTTTAGGGGACGCCTTATTGAGGTTGGAGAAGTCAATACACATTCTTCATTCTCCATTTACTTTTTTTTTGCCATAACCACATTTGAGATCCAATATGGATATTCAACCTTTTTTTAAAACCTGACGACAACAATTTAGCTATCTTTTGCCTCATGGCTTCCATTACTTGCATAGTGAACTACCTCATCTTCTGCTTAGTCAGTTTCACTTCTGAGAGTATGTTCAATTTGTAGACAATCACCTGAGGGTCCACTCTTGGCATATCTTCATGTACTAGTGCTGATGAGACCTTTACAGTCCTTTCTTTATTATTGTAGAATAATTGTAATGGTGTATTCTGCTACTTCTCGCTTCTTTCCTTTCTCTTCATCCCTCACATCTAGGCTATCCAAGTCTAAGGCTTGAGTATCTAATTCTATCTCCTAGAAACTCTGTCTCCTGGTCACAAACTCTAGTGCTTACTTCACAGACAATATATGACATTGCCTTGCTGTTGACTAGTCAGATTGCATGAACCCAATCTCTGTTATAGTAAGAAATTTGATCTTCATATAAAATGTTGCCACCACCATCTTCATCGCTCTCATTACCATATGCCTAAAAATGACGTTATATGCCATGGGGTGGTCCTCAACAAAGAACTGGACCCATATTGTGGCCGTATGTTTACCATCTTCTAAGAGATTGGTAGAGTGATAAAACCCTTCTCCTCTAGATGGTATGTAAAACCATTTGGTGGGGTAGCCTTGGTCAAATTTAGTTTCTTCAACCCCATATTTTGATATGTTTCTCAGATTAAAACTTCCATAGTGCTTCCACTGTCAACCAATATTCTTCTAATTTCAAAACCTGCAATCATTGTTGTTACAACCATCAGGTCATTAGCTTCTTCATCGCATACCAATTCTTTATCATCATTACCAAACTTAACGTTCCATTTAACTCGCTGACACTAATGTTAGGCATATTCACTGACATAACATGAGTTTTCTTTTTCACATTAAAACTTTCTCAATCCTCATCAGTGCCCATAATCACATGGATGGTACCCCTAACTTTCTGCATACCCTTGGGATCACCTTACGAACTCTAACCTTACTAGGATGTACCTTGGTCCACAAATTCATTCAGCTCTTCATTCCTTACTACTTCTTCAATAGCATCCTTCAAGGTAAAATAGTCTTCATTCTTATACCCCACATCATTATGGAAAGCACATCTATCCTTAGAATTTAACCTCCTCGTACTATGCCTCATGGAAGACTGTTTGGGCAGGATACCTAAACTCTTCACCTGGTTCAAAATGTAAGTACGAGTAGCATTCAAAGGGGTATAGGCTCCAAACCTACCCTGAGGGATGTACCTCTGTGTTTGCTCGGGCTGAGAACCCTGAGGGTTCCTAGGAGATTTATTCTGAGTCTATGCTCTTTGTTGCCTGTTGCCTCTGGCACGCAAAGCTTGGTTGTGCGATCTTTGCCAATTGTGAGCTCCTTTTTCCCTAAATAGTCTACCTTCTCCCTAGAGTGTGCCACGTGTCCTCATCTTAAATTCTTTTGCCTCTGCAAACTTATGAGGTCGCTCATATAGGTTTGCCAAACTCTAAGGCCTATTATCAGTAAAAGAGTACTACATATGCTCATTCTGCACTCCCATGTTCTTCGTATTCAAAGTTGCAGCATGAAACTGATTCACGTAGTATTAGACAGACTTGCATTCTTTCTATTTTACAGACATTTACCCAATAGATGTGCTCATGATCTTCTTGAGAGCCCTGAATCTTCCCAGAAACATTTGGCTCAACTGGGAAAAACTTCAGACTAAGCCCTAAGGAAGGGATAAGTACCAATCATTCACACTTCCTTTTAGTGTCCTGAAAAAATCCTTACACATCGTAGAATCTGATATTCCTAGTATGTTCATATAGTCGTTGTAGGCTCATGGGTCTCTTCTCCCTTTGAACATGTCCTTCAGGACCTTGAAATCATGTGGCAAGTTCACTGCTGCTATCTCTGGGGCACCAGACTGTTAGAAAAAGAAAGCACTTCATATTTTGTGACTCGGGGTGCAACACCCTTACATCCCGCCATAACTCATCCATCTCATTTTGTCATTCTCTCGCATTCAAACCTGGACTCTTTTCCTGCATGTTCACATTATAATGGAAATTAGAATTGTCAGACTATACCTTCCTGCTAAGCTTCTTGTTTTGCTTCAGTAACTCTTGTTGGAAAGTCTATTGCTGCTCAAAACGTGTATTCTATACAGGCATTTGTTCTCTCATTAACTTCATATGCTCCTGAAGAGCAAGAAACTGATGTGGTGATGCTTCTAGGTTAGAGGGAAGAAATAGCCCGTGGCCAAACGATAGGTTTCTAAAAGACCTGAAACTTTTGGATAAGCCACATTACTAAGATTTTTCGGTCGACTGACAAACTAGCCAACAATCAAGTCTGCTTCATTGGGCTAACTACTTGAACCTGAGGCTCCAGCTTGTCTATACGAAAAACTGAAGGGGAAATTCTCATTTGGGTGAGACATTGTCACTTTTGCAAGAAAATATATTTTTCAGAAAGAAATCTGTCGATCGGAAGTATGTCAACGCTCACCGCACCAATTGTTGAGTATTTTTCTATTGTGTATCACTGAAAGGGACAATCAAATATTTATACACATGGTTACTGTTCATGGAATTGGCGTTCTTAGTAGACTCTATGCATGCGGAACACGTGTATTGTTCTAGTCTGCCTGTTGGACTATGTGGCCCCTTTATATGAACTTCTTGGCATATTCAAAATGGAACCGTAGACTCCCCTTGCAAACCCCCTACTATAGGGCATACATGCATCCATTTGGTAGGGTCCAATCAGGTCACGGGTAGGCGACCCAAACTTTATCTAGGCTTCGAGTTAATGATCCTAAATGCATAACAAAATGAAATAATAGAATATTAATTTTTTTATCAAAAGATAATTTTTTTTTGAGTTTATTCCTTAATTTATAGATTATTCTACTGAATCAAATAATGCAGTATTATTACATCTCTATTTCATTCTTACTAAATGGCCATTTTATTCGAACTTTGTTCTTACAAGCAGTAAATAAATGATGGAACAATTTCTTGAACTAACAATTTTTCCTTTAATTTATTTATCAGTTTTTAAATTACCATTATCTACGAGATCAATATATTAAATTGCGTCTATAAAAAAATACATTAAATATTTTGGAAATCTGAAAGTCCCTCCATAGCACAAATGATGTGTATTTCGGCAATGAGGCATATATGCCAAAAAAATATATTTGGCAAAATAGGTCATTGTTTTTTATAATTAGGGAAATAGGTTGATTTTGGAGAGTGTGAAAACGTGCCCAGCTAGATGCATTTTCTATATAGTTGGTAGGAAAGCGTGCCCAACTGGATGTGTTTTCCTCTTAGTTGGCAAAAAAGTGCGCCCACCTAGACTCGCTTTCCCTTTTATCTCTCCTTGGCTAGTTTTTAAAGGTTTTTTAGGTTTAGGGTTTATTTTTGGTATTTTATGATTTTGGTTTTAAGGTTTTGAAGCTTTATATTTTTTAAGGTTTTGTGTTTTTACGAGTTTAGGGATTTTTATGGTTTAGGGTTTTTTACTAGGTTTAGGGATTTCATGTAGACATGGTGAAAACTCAAAGGTAGACTTGAGTTGTCGAGGATGCGATAATGCTTGGAGACACACACATTTCATGTGCCGTGCTGGGATGGGACCATTACCTTAGAAGCTCATTCTATGGAAGCCTAGTTTATGGTCACGGGATGAAGTGTATATTAAGGTCCTAGTCGACTGCCGTTATGCAGTCACGGGTTGGAGTATAACTCGGGGGCCAGTTGATGATCGTTATGCGGTTACAAGTTCAAGCTTTGTGGATTCCTAGAGATGATGCATTATAAATACCACACATAAGTTTGAGGGCATAATCATAGGGAAAAACTAAAGGGCTTCATGTTGTAATCAACTTATTATTTTTCCCCATCTCCATCGTAGTTAGTATTTTTAACCTTCCTTCTTATCTTGGGATCGAGTTGTATCAAGAAGACTCTTAGGGGGAGAGCGGATGTTTCCATCATCACAGTCGGTCCCCCTAAATAATCCTCTTACCTTGAACTTAGTCCCATCCCGGTACGGGAAATGTGTGTGTCTCGGAGAGCTATTACATCACCAGCGACTCAAAAATACCTTAAAACTAGAACACTCTCTACCTTAAATAGAAATAAATATTTTCGACAAAAAATTTAAACACTGAAGCGAAAAGAAAACCAAGAGAGAGAAATTTTTAAAGGGGAGGGATGGTGGATGGTGGCCGGAAGAGATGATTGAGTAGAAGGAAAGCCCCATTTTATAGGCTTGGGGGTGAGACTAAAAGGGAAAAAAACAAAGAGGGAGGGTGGGATACATTAAAAACGCATCTTCTGAGATGCGTTTTCAACTAATAATAATGAATACTCGAGGCGTGCTTGAAAACTTACCCAGCTTCCTAGGCGCAGGGCATCTTCGCAAGATTTGGACAAATGGAGAGAAAGCGCGCCAAGCTAGACACGTTTTCTGCTAACATGTCAAGGAAAGTGCACCCAACTGAGTGCGTTTTCTTTTGGAATTATTAGAAAACGCGTCCAGCTGAACTTGCTTTTCCTGACATGTCACAGGAAAATGCGTCCAGGCACTATTTCTGACAAGTCAAAAAAATAATAGTATGAAAAATAAAAATAGCTTTTTTATTTAAAAAATTTGTCAAAGCTTATGTGAGCAAAGAAAAATTTGTAAAGAAAAATCAAAATTATGAAATTTGGACAGTAAAATTTTTAATTTTCTAAGTTTAGCGTGAAAGGTAAACAGAAATTGGTAACGTAAAATAAAGGGAAAACCTAGTTGATATAGTCAATAATTATTAATTTACATGTCACAATAGAGTGATAGAGGAACTGTGTTTTTTGTTGTTGAAATGTGAACATATAGTTTTCTTTTAAACCCTGTCACCTTTTAGCTTATTGAAACCGTTAAGTATTTAATAAATTAATTTGGCTTAAAAATTAGAAAATTAAGGAAATAAACATGAGGTGGCAAAGAAAATGAGAGATGAAGAAAAACATGGTTTGGATATTTGATGAAGTGATATTATGTGGCTTAATCATTTAGATATTTTATATTTTTTATAAATTATGATAATCTGATTAAAATTTTATTATAGCTTTTAAATGTCCAATTTAACCATTTTAATAAAAGTCTAATTTGTTTTGTATATAATTTTTTTATTAATTGATACTGTTAATTGCTTTGACTTCGATTTTGAAAAACAATAAATAAAATAATAAGGAAATTTCTGCGCGATCAATATTCAGATAAGGGAAAAAGATGAATTCGATCACACTTTATCTAACTTATCTGGTATGCAGTTATTGACATAAAAGAGTGAGTCTTTCTCCTCCACAAGAATCACAATCCAGTCCGATCAAGCTGCCTTGGCTTCAACCCAGAAATCAGTTTTACAGCGACCAACATGGCCTACAAGATGTCTTCAGTGCTTTTTATACTTGACCTGCTGCTATCGTTTTCTCTCCTCTTGCCCCCATCTTCTGTAACAAGCACTCACTATATGGGTAAGTTGAATTCAAACTATATATTAAAATTGTTTTTAATTTCTTATATATCATCTCTTTTCTTTTTCTGGGTTTATAATTGTAGTTAAAAACATCAATGAAGTGATGGGTAGAAATTTAATCGAAGCAAAACCACCTCCAAATGATGATCATCCAGGTGGAGGGGAGAAGCGTCGTAAATAATGGTTGTTATCATTATTTGTTTTTCGTAATTCTGCTGGGTTGTTTAGGATTTAATCCAATTTTTTATATAATATGATACTCTTTGATATTATATCCCATAATTTGAACATTATGTATTTTAGATAATCTTAGTACGTTAATATTTTATGGAATATATATTTTAATATAATTGTTTATTATATTATTTTAAATGTATTTTATTTTAATTTTGTGATATATAATCATATAAGCCAAAAAAGTACCATGGGCTGATTGTTTTTTATATTTTTTATTGAAAATGAGTAAATTAGTCTCTATACATCAAATCAAAAAGTAAACTAGTTCTTTCTATTAATAATTCCATCAATTTCTATTAGTAAAAATTGACGTGATTGACAAAATAACCAAACAGTAGAAATGGAAGAAATTTTAATACAAGGATCAGTTTGTGCTTTGATATAAAATATATGGACTAATTTACCTATTTTTTGGATAGAAAAATAAAATATAATCTAACTTCTAATTAAGAGTCTCCATAATACTTTTACCCATATAAATCTAATTATCAACTTTAAGAAATTCAACATTAGTATTTATAGATGCCCAAGTACTTTTCATATAGGCCTTTCTGATTAAGGGCTAGTTTAGCATTATTTTTGAAAAGTGTTTTTAAACAGTGTCGTGGAAAACTGTTTTGGAAAGTTTGGTTTAAGATTTAAGTGTTTAGTATTGTTGTTAAAAAGTGTTTTTAAGAAATAAAATGTTCATTTTAGAAATGTATTATAAAATAACAGATTTGCATTTAAATAATATTCAAATTAGTTAATATTATGATATTTTAGTAAGAATAAAATATATTATAACTAGTTGTTAATATTTTAATATATGAAATATAAATTTTAAATATTTTTAAGCAAACAATATTAATTATTTATAAAATTTAATTAGAATATATAAACTATATTTTAAATATTTAAATATAATAACTAAAGATTTGTAATTAGATATTAACACATTTGTATTATTTTAAGAAATGCTTTTTTAATTAATAATTTTATTTTAAAATGTAATTTGAATATATAACCCATATTGGATATTAGCATAACATAGAAAATATAAACCTAACAAATTAAAATATTACATATATTTGGATTAAAATTTCAAAAAGTGGTAATATTTATATATCAAATATAAATATTAAAAATTTTACATTAGCATTTGTAATTTAAAGTAAATGAAAAATCGGAAAAAAAAAAAGGAGGGATGAAAAAGCAAAAATACTTCCAGAAGTACTTTTGGCTCAAGAAAAGCTAAAAATTTTAGCTTTTAAAAAGCCACTCATTTCAGTTAAAAGTTGCTTGTTTAGCAGAACTTTTCTTCCAAAAGTATTTTTCAAGCCAAAATATTTTTTTTTTAAGAATTGCTAAACACAACCTAAGTCGCATTAAACTATGTAGTTTTTATTTTTGACATTAATCTAGTATATATATTTGAGGTTAATAATTAGACAAAATTATTATATTTCCTGTTAATAATTAATTTTAACCATTAAATTGTAATATACAATTGACGTTAATAATATATTTCGTAACGGTTTTTGATTCGTTAGACAAAATTTAAAGGTTTGAGCTCGGGATTCAATTACGGACGAAAAAACTTATAATATTTCTATAACACTTGAAAATCAGTATATTATTGAACATGTATTCTCTTGAATATCAAAAGATATAACTTCAAATTTTCGTATTAAATTTAAATATGATTCATAAAAATTAAAATGACTTTTTGATTAAAATATGTCATTACAAATTTAAAATTTAGTTTCTATCTTTATTTTTCAATTTTAAAGATTCAGGTCAAATAGCTAACTTTATTAATTTATCCCTTTGAGATAAATTTGTTCTCTCAATATGATCCTATTTTATCTCATGGTAATTATTATATCTTTTTTCATGAAAAGTCAATTACTATTAAATAGTAATCAAGTCATTTATCACAAAGAAAAATGACCTGTGACCACGTTTACTTTTTATCTATCATGTAATGCTAATGAGAGGATAACATTTACACAAAAGTTAGGTTGTGAATTCCACTATTGTGGAATGATGCTACATACTGCAGAAGTTGCATACTCTATGGACTAGCTTTCAGTTCCTTATCTTTTTAAACTCTGGCTTTTATTTACATCAAAATATACAAGTCATGCATACTTAGTCTATCATCCACTCAAGATTAAGGTATATCACACTATGAACGTCACGAGTGCATAAATCTATAAACAAATTTACAATCTATTCTACTTGTGTCTTGTCCTATGTACTTTCAGCCCAGGCTTATACCATTTTTAAACCATTTATTATTTTATAATGGAAGACTAAATGTATTTGTTTATTCTATTAAATCTAAATGAATTCACGTGGTCTTGTTAAAATAAAACTAAAAAAAGAAGAAGAAGGCATTTTACAACTTATTTCGATCATTATTCTAAATTTATTACAATATCCAGTTTTCATTTCAATTTAGTTTTTCTTATATACTTAATAATTCAGTTTTATTAGTAACAATTGTGAGAGTGAAAAAGGCTCATCCAAGAATTATGAAAGAAATATTAAAAAGAGTACTTTATTATAACAAATTCTACTTTATTTTATTTTCAACTTATTAATTTTTTTATTTGTGTATTTTGGCTCACCAATTCAGCTATACTTTTAAATAAGCTTTTTATTTAGACTAATTATTACTAAATATATAATGATGTGCTTTTAATAATGATCCATTTCTAATTTCTTAACAGGTTTTACACACCTCATTCTTTTGTTCTAATATATTATGTAATCATTTATCAGATAAAATTTTCCAACACATAATACTATTTTGAAGGGTTCCATACTGTTATAAAATTTAATTTAAGCAAACTATTATTTATACATTTATTAGTTGCTCATATATGTGCTATTTTTTGAATTAATTTAATTTTGAAATATTAACTTTTTTAAAAAATCTTATATTGTAATTTTTAGATTCCATTTTTTTAAATATTTCTGAAATATTTAAATAAATACTACATATTTTAACTAATGTCTATAACATATTTAAATTAATACAAATAATGAACTCTAGCATGAGTAAGAAAAATCATACAAAAAATGGATTTAACGGTTAAGTGAATAGTTTTAACGATTTCTTTAACGATGGTGACTAAATTAACAAAAAAATTATAGTGACAAGTATGAACGACCTAATTTTAAAGTGACTGAATCGATAACTTACCTTTTTTTTAATTAAATATTATTACAAATTATATTGAATTTTTAATAAATAGTTTACCGTAATAATTTTTTTATTTTATTAATAAATACAAATTAGTTTAAAAACTTTATTTAATATAAAATAATAGGATATTAATTTTTAGGCAAAAGATAAAATTACTTTTTTTTATTTTATTTCTTAATTTATAAATTATTCTACTCAATCAGATAATGCAATTTCATTAGAACTCTATTTCATTCTTACAAAATAGCTATTTTATTCCAACTATGTTCTTGCCAGCAATGAATTAATGGTGCAACAATTTCTTGCACTAACAATTTTTCCTTTAATTTATTTCTCAGTTTTTAAATTAATATTATCTACGAAATCAATATAGTAAATTGTGTATAGGGGTGAGTAAAACTCGTTTCGATTTAAAAAAATTAATAAAATTATAATTTCAAGTTAATCGAATTAGGTTATTCAAATTATTCGAGTCAACTTGAACAAATAATTCGAGTTTTGAGTTTAAATCGAATTAAATTTTACAATTTGAATAACTCAAATAATTTGAATAACAAATTAATGTAAATATTCTTTTGGTCCCTGTCAAGTTTAATAATGAGCAAATTAGTCTTTCTTAACAAAAAAATATAAAATAATTAAAATAATTTTTAAAATTCAAAATATTTATAAAATTCCTAAATTTATATATATATATATATTTAAAAATATAATATTTTAAAAAAATTTAAAAAATTTAAAAATTTCTAGAATAATAATTATGAGACTTAAATAAGTTAATTAATTATTCAAGTTTATTATACTAAAGTATTTTTTTATTATTTTACTTTAAACATGTTTCCAAATATATATGGTTTTAAATTTATGTGTTCTAACATTGAATTAGTTATATTGTAACAATATTTTAATTTGACATGTTTAATATTTTAATTTAATTCGAACAATTTTACTCGATTTGACTCGACTCGAATTTATTTTACTCGACGCGATTCGAAAAAATTCAAATCGAGTTAGAATGATAAAATAGGACCCGTCAACTCAATTAACTCAAATTATTTTCATTCAATTTAACTCGATTCGATCGAACGTTGATTCTTAATTGTATATAAAAAATACATTAAATATTTTGGAAATCCGGAAGCCTCTCCGTAGCACAAATGATGCATGTTTTTCTTCCCCCTACTGGCTTGTAAACAATGATTGACGGGCACCCTCTTTTATTTATTTTATATTTATATTATATTCTTTTCATTTTGGCAAAGATCATCCTTTTATTGACCTTTTCAATTAAAAGCAAAAAACTAATGAAATATCAAATTGAGAAGGATGAATGGATCAATGGGAAATTGTAATGAGGTTGGTTGCTGGTCTGAATTGTATCTTTTTTTACCCTAAATCAACGTCAAATTTCAACCGTTTTGATTCATTTTATCAATATCCATACGTATAAATTTGTCATTGATGCAAAATTTTATTTGTTATTTTGTTTCTTAACAAAATATATTCACTAAACTTAGTTAATAATTTTAATTTTTAAATTTACTTGATATAAATTTTTGGTAGTATATGAAGTCTGTATTTTTAATAACTAAAAATTAGAAATAAATATATACCAAATTTTTTTTAAAATTTCCTATAAATCTGTACAATATTGATAGAACGCAACAATAAACAAATGAAGAAAATATTTCTGACTTTTCATTTATGTATAGAGAGAAATACTTGCTTTCATACATGAACACTGGTGTGAATTTATACAAAGATTTACTTTGCATAACCGCTGTTAACTAATTAACAACTGACTTCAGTTACTCTAATATTCACTATCATCCATGTTTTCTGACTCTTAGTTTGTTCCAAAACTGAGAAAAAAATGTCAATGGCAACGGCTTGGTAACTATATCAACAAGCTGATCATGTGCTGGAACTTCATCCCGACTAATTTCTCATCAGCAACCTTTTCATAAAACAGGATTAGCAGAAACAACCATAAAACTTGAATTATCACATCAAATAACAGACTTGTCTGTTGGATCCAAACAAAGCTCACTCAACAACGACTCGAGCCACGTAATGTTTGCAACAGTAGTAGCGACACTTTAATATCCTGCTTCTGCTGTTGATCGAGACACGACCTGTTGGTTTTTAGTACACTAGGACACAAGATTATCACCAAAGAATATACAATACCCGGTGGTGGATCGATGATCATCAAAATTGAGACCTCAACTTGCATCAGCATATCCAACTAAAGATAAACAATCAGTAGGCTGAATCTATAAACCATAATCGATAGTATCACAAAGATAACGCAAGACCAATTTGATTGCAACATAATGAACATCAGTCGAGGCATACATGAACTGACAAATGCGATTGACAGTGTAAACAATATCAGGTCGAGTAAGCACCACATATTGTAGCGTCCCAGCAATGCTACGATACTCATGCGAGTTTGTAAGTGAACCTTCCATATATTTAGATAACTGACAAGAGCTGATCATAGGTGTGGTAACTCTTTTGGCATTTTCCATATGACATCGTTCCAACAAATGAAGCTCATATTTCCGCTGACTCAGATGTAACCCACCACCATCAAGATGAGCAACCTCAATACCTAAAAAAAAATGAAGTAGCCTTATATCCTTGAGTGAAAACTCAATATATAACCGGCTTACAAACACACCAATTTCTGTATCCGAGTCATTGGTAATAATTATATCATCGATTTAGACCAACACATACATATGACAAGTATCAGTAACCCAAACAAACAAAGATGCATAGGATTTAGAAAGCTCAAACCCAATGGAAACAAGAAACTCCTTCAACTTGTCAAATCATGCTCTCGGGGTTTTTCGTAACCCATACAATGCTTTATGTAATCGACAAACAAGTCATTGTCCATTCTTATCTATCTGAACATACCCAGGAGGTTGTTGCATATAGACCTCTCCTGTTAAATCACTGTTAAGAAACATATTATTCACATCTACTTGGCGCAACAACCAACATTTGGTAACAATAATGGAAAAGAAAGTGCAAATTGTAACTGGTTTGACAACTATACTAAGTGTTTCCTGAAAATCACAACCAGGAACTTAAGAACACCCTTTTCCAACCAATCGCCTTTTTTTACGAGCTACGGTGCCATTAGGATTGCGTTTCACCTTAAGAATCCACTTACAACTGACTACTTTTCTATCCAGAGGTAACGAAACTATAGTCCAGGTTTTATTGTGAAGCAAGACATCATATTCTTTATCAACAACCTTTTTCCACTCACTGCTAGCAAACGTTTCCTCAATGGTGTAAGGTTCGCGTTCATCATGCTCAACGATTAGCACCTTTGGTTTAAAAACACTAGCTTTCAAACGATGAACTAGGGGTGTTCATTCGGTTAACCAACCCGAAATAACATTAACCGAATTAACCGACCTTTTAAAATTTTTAACCGTTAACCAAACCAAAATTTTTTCGATTAATTCAGTCGGTTAACCGAATTAACCAAAAATTATATGCTTTCTTTTATTTTTGGTTAAAAATTAACCGAATTAACCGAATTAACAGAATTAACCGAATTACCCGAATTACCCGAATTAACCGAATTCCCTGAATTAACCGAATTAACCAAATTGAATCACTACATAATTAAATTATTTTTAGACTTTTAGACTTTATTTTTAGTTTTAGTTTTAGTTTTAGTTTTAGTTTTAGAATTTTATTTTTATTTATTAAATTATTTGTAATTTTTATGATTGAGTTGGGCTCGATAATTGGGTTGGGTTGAATACTTGGGTTTGGATTGGGTTTAGATGAATAGTGGGTCTATTTATATATTATAATTTTATTTATTAACTTTTTCGGTTAAACCGAAAAAATTTCGTTAACCTACTGGTTTCGAACTGAATTAACTGTTAATCGAAAAATCAAAAAAATAATTAATCGACCCCCGATCGAAAAATTCGATTAACCGACCGATTATCCAAATTCGGTCAGTTAACCAAATTTTTTTTGGTTTTACCCAAATTTTGCACACCCTTACAAGTAACCATATGATAAGTGCTGGTGGGAGGCAAAGCAATTGGCGGTAATGGAACAATTGCTGAAACCTCAAGTGTAGGAGAATAAGAAGCAGACCCAACATTAAGAGAAAAATCATCGGCCTCTGCAATCGAACTAGTGGACATAGGTGAATATGCAAGTGAACACTTCGAATCCTGACCAATACGAGCAATAGGGGAGACCGAAGTCTAAGAAACCAAAGGAAACTGAGCAACAAAGGCAACCGTGTTAGTAAATTCTAGAGAAAGACATTGTTGATTCATTGAGCGAGAGCAAACCATTGGAAGATACATAGTGCTACAATTGGACTTAGGAGACACAACTATCACTGGTTGACGTTGCAAACAAAAGTTGGTTCTCATCAAACACCACATGTTGCGAAATAAACACTTGACCATCAGCAACAAGACATTGATAACCCTAATGATGTGGGCCATATCCAAGAAATGTGCATAGCTGAGACCGAAACTCCAATTTGTGTTGATTGAACGGTCATAAGTGTGGATATCAACAACAGTCAAATACTCTAAGATGTGTAAAATCAGGATGAGTGCCATGAAGAACCAACTAAGGCAACTGATCTTGGAGTACCAAAGTGGGCAATCAGTTAGTAAAATGGACAACACAAGTGAAAGCATACCTCTAATACTTCATTAGCAAGTGAGCTTAAACAAGTAGTTTGAGGCCAACTTCAACCACATAACGGTGCTTCCTTTCAACAATACCATTTTGTTCTGACGTGTGTGGAAAAGTGACCCGATGAACAATACCATGAACTGAAATTCACCACCCTAGTCACTTTGAAATTGCTTGATATTTCAATTGAACTACACTTTAACAAATTTCTAAAAACTCATAAAACAATCAATAGCTTGAGATTTCTTTTGAAGAAGATATAACCAAGTAAAATGACTGTAAACATCTACAAATGTAACATAATACCAATTTGACCCGGAGTTTTTAAAATTTGGTCCCCATAAATTGGAAACAATAAGATCAACCGACTTGTGGTAGATAGTAGTATTAGAAACATTACAGAGCTTTAAGATAAGTACATGAGAAGACAGGTGCCCAAGTTGTCTATGCCATAATTTAAACGTACTACACTTAATAGAAAGATTAAAACTTGCTTCAAATTCAGTGTTGTTCAAGCACAAATCTAAACCACCAACGAAATTCAGAGCAACAGAAGAAAACACCAAAGAAAACCTATACAAACCATCATGTGTATAGCCATGAAACAGAACTTCTTTCATCTAAATATCCTTAACAAGACAGTCAAAAGGATGAAACTCGAAAAAAATTATTATCTCGAGCAAATTGAGAAACTTAGGAACATGCAACACATTCGTCAAATACAAATGTTTGGTTGAAGTAGATATAGTGTTATATCCTAAATGAGCAATATTAGCACGTGTACAATCTCTCATAAGTAAGGGTGTCATACCTGAATATTGCTCGTGCCATGTAACACAGACGCATCATGACAAACATGATTTGTCACTTCTTAATCAGGATACCAAGTTGTGGCTTCGATGGAGGCAATACCAACCGAAAGTGGAACATTAGTGTTGCACCTTATTGAAGTAGAATTTGGCTGGCCATAGAATACAATAGGGAGCCCACATGAGTGACTAGAATTTGGACCACAAACATTTGAATTATACAGGCCCATTTGACTTGTAGGCAGATTAGGAAACCCAATAGAAGACCCATGTGGTTGATATGAAACATGATTAGTTTGGATCATAGGCCTGGATGAAACTGATGGCCTAGGCATATGGGTTGATGGACTAGAAGCATATGGACCGCAAGGATATGAATCATCATAAAAGAGGAACTCTTGTTAGGGTTAGAACCAAAATCGAAACCCCTATCTACCGAAGAGAACCCATCAAACGACCGATCAAAATAGTAGTAACAACCCTAGACGACATGCCCTATCTGACCACACAACTGACATTGTGTATGACCACACCATTATGACCTCGACCAGGATAGAAGCCACGACCACCACGAGACAAGTAGCTAGATTGGTGGAAACCAAAAGAGGCATTTTGTCTGGCTAAAGAATTCACACTCGAATCAGTGGGTTGTTGAATTAGATTCGTCTGAATTGGAACCTCAATGGTAAACTATTTTTGCCGATTTTCACAATCAAAAAGCATGTTGATGAGACGATCTAATGACAAAGACTTAGAGACATGTGAGACAAATATCAAAATAGAATCGAACTCCACCGAGAGACTAACAAGAATGATACTTACTTGCTCTTCATCTGAAACATCGTGTTTAGAAGCACTCAAAATATCACAAGTGGACTTAATCTTGGCCAAATACCCCTTCACAGAGAAGTGACCTTTCTTAAAAGAATGTTTTAGATAATAAACTTTGGTGCTCGACACTACTGCAAACAGATGACATGCCTTGCTCAGATGGCATGGGTCGTGGTGGTACCTGTAAAATAAGGTAAAATATCCTTACTAATAGTAGACAACAACCAAGAGGCAAGCAATTTATCTTGCTATCAATGGGTGGCATAAGCAAGATTTGAAACCAACTTCCTTCTTTATTAAGTGCGAGTGGAGGAGGTGTGATCACGCTGCCAGTAACAAAGTTAGTAAGACTATAACCATCAACAATGAGTAGAATCTGATGCTGCCACAGGGCAAAGGTGCCTTCTTAAAGCTTCATTGTGTCATGGCGAGAAAATGAGTGAATCGGAGCATCATAAGAACCTACTCCGTCAATGGAACTATATTGCATGGTTTCTTCCATTAAACAACAAGATATTTCTAGATTTAGAAACTCTACTTCCTAGGAATCAAGCTTTTGATACCATGATAGAACACAATTGTAAACAAATAAAGAAAATATTTATGACATTTCATTTATGAATAGAGAGAATTACTTGCTTTCGTAGATGAACACTGATGTGAATTTATACAAAGATTTGCTTTGCACAACTACTGTTAACAAATTAACAACTTTAACCATATTTAACATTGACTTTAGTTATTCTAATAATGAAAAGTCATAAATATTTTCTTCATCTGTTTACTATTGTGTTCTATCAAATATTAACCACCTCAGCAATAAAATTTGAAATGTGCTGTATCAACCTTAGCAATAGAGGATGAAATTTATCTTTATTCACATCTAACGATCATACAACCATCGGGATTCTTAATGGATGTACTTTATCCATGTAAATTTTTTTAAGATCTTTTCCATATAAGTTGATTGATGGACATGAATTCTATCTTTAAAATGTTCGATCTGTAGGCCAAGACAAAACTTTTTTTTCCCAAGATCTTTCATCTCAAATTCTTTCTTTAAACAATTTACTACATTTTGAAGCTCTTCTGAAGTTCCAATAATACTTAGATCATCAACATAAATAACAATTATCACAAAATTTTATCCAGACCTTTTTATAAAGACATATGGACAAATTGAATTATTTTTATAACCTTCTTTTAACAAATATTCACTAAGACGATTGTACCACATACATCCAAATTGTTTTAATCCCTATAAACTTTTCTTTAATATGATCGAGCAATTTCTTAAGAAACTCTATATCCTTTTGGGATTTTCATATAAATTTCACTATCAAGTGTACTATACAAATAGGTTGTGAAAACATTCATTAGACGCATGCCAAGTTTTTCACGTAGACTAAGAAGATATCTAAACATGATTGCATCCCCCATAGGAGAATATGCCTTTTCGTAATCAATGCCGAGCCTTTGCGAAAATCTTTGTGCTGCAAGTCGTGCTTTATATCTTACGACTTCATTTTTTTTTATTTCAGTTTTGCACAAATACCTATTTATATCCTACCAGCTTTACATTTTTAGGTGTTTGGACTATAGGTCCAAAAACCTTACGTTTAGAAAGCGAATGTAATTTGGTTGAATTGCGTCTTTTCATTTTGACCAATTTTTCTATTCCTACATACCTCAATAGATTTAGGCTCAGGATCTTCATTTTCTTTTGCTAATTCAATAGCAACATTATAAACAAAGTTGTTGTGGATAACTATATATATTTTTTATTTTTGTTCCATATTTTCTCGTATTGACATAATTTATTGAGATCTTTTTATTTTTATCATTTTCATTTTCAGGTACTTGAATCTCTTCTTGAATGTTATAATCATCAACAAAATTGAATTTGGATAAAAAATAACCATTCTCCAAATCTTCAAATTAAACCGCATATTAGGTTTCCAAAGAGCATAAGCCCTGCTAGGCAGGGGATTCAATCCAATCCGTCTACCCAACAACTTGAGAACCACTGTAATAGCCATGCTAGCCTCCATAAGTTTATGTACCCTTTCAGAAAATTGGATAGTTAGGATACCATCAACAGTCATCCTTGTGATATAATCTTCGAGGATATCAATATCATCCTCGTTCGCAATATATTCCACCTCCACGCCACTAGAACTAGTCGAGCTGCCAACCTTGAACAAAGTATCTCGAAAAAACCTCTTGGGGACACCATCGGTATTATCAGCCAAACTTGACCCATCTTGATCATCTCTATTCACTTTAAATCGAACTTTCTTCATGGCTCTTGCAACAGCTAGAGAATTCTCATTAACACTTTTGATAGGAACCGTTTGAGCAATTTACATCATTTGTTATAATTTCATTTGATTAATTTCTATTAAATAAAAACGAATTTAAAAAAAATAGTTACTTTGAACCTTGTATGAACATCTCTGAATATGAAGTTCTGCAATATTAAATTAATTTTGATTATAAAGAAAAATTCAATTTGCATAAAAATGCTTATTTATTGTAAATAATGAAAATATTTTTAAAATTAAAACAAGAAGCAATAATAATACTAATTATATATTATCTCACACTATGACTACAATTAAAGAATCATTTCATAAATAAATATAGTAACCAATCAAATATATATTACTACAATAAAGAATCATTTCATAAATAAATATAGTAACCAATCAAATATATATATTTTATATAAAAAAACTTATATGTAATAACATAATATGCTTAAATTTTAATATAAAGTTTGTTTGTTTGTTTTTGAATAATTTTGTTTTTGTAAATAATCAATTTAACGAAAGAATTTTGTTTGTTTTTGTAAATAACCAATTTTTACAATTACATATTGATTCTAATCCCAGTATATTAAAAATAATTTTTTTATTGTATGTATATATGCATAATTTAACGATTCAGGTTAATTTTTTTATACAATAATTAATACTATCCATAACCTTTTTTCAACCTTTAAATAAAAAGATAGACATGCTTTTAATGCAATTAAACTCATATCCTCCTATACTAACAAAAATTTCATGCCAATTTAACTAAAACTAAATCACGAATTCAGGTTAATTTCTTACTTGCATATATATTGTAGATGCATGCATAAATATTGTGAATAAATTTTTTATTGTATATATTCATAAATATTTTCGGTTAATTTATTTTAATTATAAATATATATTTATAATATAGTTTTTCCCATTTGATTCAAAATTTACAATTGGTTTTAAACACCATTGATATTGATTTAATATTTATTGTATCTATTGAGTATGATGAGGTTTTAATTATTGAGGCATGTCATTTGGGAAGCATAGAGGAAATTTATCAAATATTTAAGAAAACCTTACTATAGTATATATATACTAATTTTTTTTATTTGTGTATTATGTGTATTAATTAAAATATATTAAAATATTTTTAAATTGAAATGTATTGTTAAAATTTTAAAAAAATACAATACCCTAAATTTTTCATTGGTTAATTTGGTTATATAATTATATAATATTAAAATGATTTAAAAACTAAATATAAATTTGTGTGTTCATTAAAAAATTCAAAAGTAATATTGTAACGTGAAATAGACAAGGTGTTTATAATTTAAATAAATAAAGGTGATTTTATCTTTATTTCATTGATTAAAAATTTGAATGGTTGATTCAATTTAATTAAAGTAAATACAAAAAAGAATTAAAAGTGAATATATATATTAAATGATTAAATTTAGAGATTTGATTGATCTAATGAATCTACATGTAAAAAAAATAATTAAAAGTAAAGGTATATTAAATATGTTGTTCTTTGTCCGACTCGGACTAAATTCTAATTAAATAAATTGTAAAATATTTTATTTAAATTTAATTATAAATAATATATACTAATATAAAACTATATATTTTCTTATTTTAATATTGTACATTATTAAAAATGAAATAGAGGTGAAATAAATTCTATTTTCACTAAATATTGCACTATTTTTTTTTTATGAATTACAAGAGGAGGGTAAAACCCTAACAACAACGCAACTAGCGCGACTCAAACTCAAGCCATACCTAAGGCGATGAACATCTTAGACATCAGGTCAACACACAGGTACAATTGCACTATTATTTTCTTCTTAGCTAAAATGAAGTAAAAAATTATTTGGTTGTTTAAAAAAAACCAAATGTAAATTAAAATAATATTTACTTATTGTAATTATTAATTAATATAACTTATTATTAAAACTTAATTCTAAAAGGGTAAATTAGACCATAGGTCACCCAATTATGGGCTATTTTCCTTTTTAATTACCCAACTATAATTTTTTTAAATTGATCACCCAACTAATCAATGGGTGACATGACAGTTGAAAAATCAGTATAATAACAAATTTTACTCTTAACTTTTACATATTACATCGATTTAGTCATATTTTTAAAAAAAATTAACTCTCAAAATTTACAAATAATCTCAATTGGGTCATAATTCTAAAAAATTCAAAAATAAATATAAAAATACATAAATATTCTCAAAAAATTATCATAACACATTTAAGTTTTATATTAATATTAATATAAAAAAATCCTCCCCCTCTCGTAATGGCCCCCTCCCTCCAGCCCCCGCGTCCCTCTCCTTTGTCTTATTTCAATGTTCAACATTTTTTTTTTCTCTTTTTAGGGGAATAAAATTCGATCCGATTCAAAAAATTAAAAAAAAATTTAATTTTGAGTTAATTAAATCGAGTTATTCAAGTTATTTGAATAATTCGAGTCAACTCGAATAACTTGATTCGAGTTTCGAATTCGAGTCGAGTTGAATTTCACAATTCGAATAACTCAAATAAAAAAAATTTGAATAATAGATTGGTGGAAATACCCTTTTGGTCCTTATTAACTTTAAAAATAAGCAAAAAAAAGTTTAAAATAAATTTCAAAAAAGCAAAATAAATTTTAAATTTCAAAATATTTATAAAAGTTTTAAAATTTATATTTTTAAAAAATTCTAAAAATTTCTAAGAGTAAAAATAAAAAAAGTTAAAATTTTTAAATTTTTCTAAAATAATAATTTTGGGACCTAATTAATTATTCAAATTTATCATACTCAAGTATCTTATTATGTGCTCTAACATGGAATTAGTTATACTGTAGCAATTTTTTTATTTGATATGGTTAATTTTTTTTAATTTAACTCGAATAATTTCACTCAATTCGACTCGACTCGAAAAAATTTCAAATTGAGTTAGAATGATAAAATAGGACTCATGAACTCAATTAACTTAAATTTTTTTTTACTCGATTCAATTAAACGCTCACTCTTACTCTCTTTAGTATTATTTCTCTCTCCTTCCGATTAAAGAAATTAATATCCAAAGATTCTTAATTGTTATTTGTTTGGTCCAAGACTTAATAGCCATAAATTTATGTTAAAATAGTTTAGAAAAAGTAGGGATGCATTTCTACAGGATGTTATGTTCAGGGGTTTACCGTTTAAGATCTCTTAAGCAAGGGCTGGGACTCCATGTTGATAATGCAAAATTAGAAATATTTTTTTAAAATATTTTTTGCTGTAGAAGATTTTCTGTTAAGGAAAATTCTCTTCTATTTTTAAATTAGGAGTTTTTTTTTAAAATTTCATGTATGATTTATTTATTTTATTATTTTTCACATGTAATTATCTTATTGGGCTACCTCAGTAATAAATTACATCTCATTAAAAATATTACATATCATCCCCGTTAATTTTTAACCGTACTTTCATCAAATATGTTAGAAAAAGCAATTTGAGGGGAAAAAAAAAGGTTGATGGTCAAATAAGGTTCAAAAATACTATTAGGGCCATTTTGACAAACATGTAAACGTTAGTGGCCAAATTTGTCATTAAGTCATTTTAATTATTAGATATGTTTAGGCCTGGCCCTGCGAGTCGTCTGGAGGTGCGGCCGCTCAAGGCCCATGGTTGAAAGGGATCCAAAATATTGTTTTTCTAGTTTTTAAGGGGCTCAAAAAAGGTTTTTTTTTTTTTTTTTTTTTTACTTTTAAAGGTAAAAAAAAAATTACCAACTTTTAAGGGCCCCAATTTTATTTTATTTTTAGCTTTTAAGGGCCCAAATTTTTTTTACTAACTTTTAAAATACCAAAAAATATTTCTCCAACTTTTAAGAAACCTAAAACTCCATTTTATTATTTTCCCTAAGGCGCAAAAATATTAGGAACGGGCCTGGATACGATTAATTAACAGTGCGGGACATCAAAGGTGTTTCGTTGCCATAAATTTTAAAGTGCCCCAATAGTTTTGAAAATTTTCTTAATAAAAGGGTTAATATATAATATTTAATAAAAACCCATTTACTGTTTTTGTTTAAATATATCTTTGATGTGGAATAGTTTATTATTACACTAAATTACTGGTATGATGAACGAATTTGTATTAGCAATTAAAATTTAATTGATGAAATAATATATTCGCTTTAAAATCATAAACTATTACCACAAATTTAATATTCATGGTTGGTTGTTTAAAAAAGTAATGGTGAACTGTTTGGTTGCTCAATTCAAGGTAATTTAAATGTAATAAAATTTGAATGTAATATGTCCCATCTAATAATATGATACCATATGGATTATTTTTACATATCATTAAATTTTTTTCCCAACTCATCATTCCAATTCACCTTCCCTATTCTTTTCTCTTATAATTTTCCTGCAACATTTTCCAAGTTTTTGAAACCAAACTAAAACACTATCGTCTAAAATCTTTAAAAAAGGGGGAAAAAAAGAAAGAAAGAGAAATTACTAAATATTCCTACTAAATCAAAGCTAAATGAACAAAAAAAATTGAAACATGTTTGTTTGTTCTTTTCCATTTGTAGAGGGTTTTTTGGATAAATAGAGGAAGCGTTGCAAACAAGTGAATGAAATATACTTGAAGAAGACAGAGTGGAAGGCTAGAGCAAATCTGGTAACATTGAGTGCAGCAACAAGTGATGGTGGGTAAGGTGGAGAAAGAAAAATATGACTGACGATCAGGCTTAACAAATAAGTAATTTGAGAGAATTTTAGAGAGAATCCTTTGAGAGTTCAAAATATTGAAAATGTCAAAAGTTCTTTCTCCTGTTGTGAAAGACTCCTATTTATAGTGTTTTAAGAATAAGAGTTACACAGTTGGTAATTAACGTGAATAATGTAATTATTTTTTTTGTTACAAAGAGAGGCAGTGAAAGGTATTGTTGGTGATGTTGAATAGTGAAGAAAAATTCGCTATGTTTTTGAAAGGAGGGAAAAACACTCAGTGTTACAGGAAAATGTTAAGAGGAGAACTCTTAACTACCTACATATCTGATCCACCAAAGCAAGCTCTCTAAAACATCCCAAAAGTGAAGATAACCAAGAATCCTGCCATATTTCAAGGTTATTTCCACAGTTTCTACTTTGGCAAAGCAGTACCACGTGAAACATCTTTCGCTGAACATCTCTTGAAACGCAAGATGATGGTTGTTCTTGAATAATGATTATTTTAACTTGTTCCAAACATGAGTTGTTCTCAATGTAGAAGTTGTTCCAAGTAAGAATTGTTCTTGGTGATGCTTTCCTTGTTAAAGCTTGTTCTAAATAATGGCTCTTTTGGGAAAAAAGAAAAAAAACACAATTGTTCTAAATACAAGTTCTTCCAAACAATGGTTGTTTTAAACATAGCTATTCTTGAAACTCTATTATTCTAAAAAAGATTTGTTCCAAACATTAGATATTCTCATAGGAGTTGCTCTCAAATAACAATTACACTGGATAATAGTTGTTTTAACTAATATCACATCCCAAAAATCGGGATAGTAGAATCGGGATAGTAAATCAGGGGTTAGTGAATTAGAAATTGTAATTGGGTTAAATAATTAAAATAATTGGAAATTAATTAAATAAAATATTAAAATAAATAAAATTAATAATTTTAGGTTAATAAATTAAAATTGAGTGTTCGAGAATTAATTTGGTTAAAACAAATTTTAAAAACAATGTTTGATTTGAAAATAATTTTGAAATTGATTTTAATTGAAAAACAAGGACCTATTTGAAAAAGTGAAGAAACTGGAGGTGTTAAATGGGCAATGACCTAATTTTTTAAAATGGGTTACCTATTTAACAACACCCACGTCTTCTTTTTCCCTCCCATTCTTCATCTTCTTCAAAAATTTGTCAAACACCAAATCAAAACTTTTCTCCCGAAATAAGTTTATCCTCTTTGATTTTCAAGCTCTCCAAACACAAAATCTTGTATGATTAGCTCGAATTAGCTAATTAAAATCCTTAAAATCCTCAAGAGATTTTTCACACGTTTTAGCCCGAATTAGCTCCATAGTTCATCGATTTTTCAAAAATGAGGCAAGATTCTAACCTTTTATGATTAAACTAAGTGATCTATTATTCCAAATCGAGACTTAAATAATTTAATCAAGATTTCAATATATCACTTGATTTTAAGTTGATTTTTGGCTTGAAAATGGTGGGTCTCATAATTCTTGGTTAAGATTTGGTTTTAAAGTGATTTCTAACTCATTTTTATCTAATTAAAATGTATTTTATCTTTAACAAATCCTTAATGAATTTAAGCAAATTGAATGTTTCCTCATTTTTTAAAGATCACATAAGTTTGATTTTTTCGAAAAAATTAGATCGGTGTAACTGGGTAAAATTGATGGTTTAAATATGTAATTGGATGATATTTAGGATGTTTGGAATCAAAATTAAGGTTTAGAAACTAGATTTGAGTGGTGAAATCGCATTTTCGGCAAAACTAGCTAGTTTTTGATAAGTATGATAGATGAGTTTTGGTCTGAATTTTTTATATTATTTATGTTTGAGGTTGTTTATAATGTGTTTGTAATGTATTTAATGTGAATGCAAAGTGCTGAACTCATTAGGAGGTTCTACAAGTAAGGACAAAGGTAAACAATGGCTTATTTGAGCTTTTGCCATAAAAGTCAAGGTTGCAAGGTAAGTGGTTTGGTGTGCTACAATTATGCACTGATCAAAGTGTTAACGAGGAGCTTAGGTAGCCTAATTACCTATACTAAGTTCCAAGATTAAGTGTTTCTACCTAAACTAATGATGATTTGCAAATGATGCTTAAATGCAGTATGTTATGTGATGTATATTGAGATGACAATGAAAATGTTATATGTTTATGAGTGAATATGATATGAGTCTTGCTGATTTTATGTACACTATATGAGATCTATATGTTGTGGCTATTTGAGCATAATGTGAGCACTTGTAAGTGCATGATATGAAACTAGAATATGTGATATGAATATGAGTTGTGTGACATGTGAAAGTGTGTACAAAATAGTAAGCATATATGTTTAAGTGGATGTGTTTGGAGGGAATATTTGGTTGTGTTGGAGGGTATATTTGGTTGTGCTTGGAGGGTATACTTGGTTGTGTTTGGAGGGTAAATTGGTTGTGTTTGGAGGCTATGATTGGTTGTGTTTGGTGGGTGATAGTTTTATGCTACACATTATATTGATCGTATTTGGAAATTCGATTATCTGATGTAATATATTTTGTATATATGTTTCATGATCACGTTGTGCCAACATATCAATGTGAATGTTATGAATTATGCTAGATTGCTTACCATGATTAATTGTGATAGTATGCTTTCTTTTAACTTTGATATTGTGACTACTTGTGGCAATCTTTGAGCACTCACTGTGCTTGAAAAAGCTTGCACTCTTTTATATTTAACAATACAAGGATATAGCTGAAACGAGGAGGAGAAGTGAGCTACCAAGTGATCCAAAGCAAGACAAATTACCTCGAGTATGTTTGATGTGTCTCTAACTCAATAAGGAAGGCAATGTGAGACTAATGTAGAGGGGTTTAGGCTTCGAATTGTTAATGGTTTGTAATTGGACATTGTGAACTCTTTAATTGGTTCTATTTGGAGCTTTTATTACTATTCCAGATATATGATTGAATGGTAGATTATGAATGCTTGATGAATGGTATGAGTAATTGTTCGACTAACTTGTAAGTGTAGGTTGAAGAGCCGTTGGTTATTAAGGTAAGTCTTACATGTTTATGTGCGATTTGGAAATTAATCATGAGTTTAGTATGCATGAAATATAAAATTGGAAAAATTACGTAAATAGTAGGTGGCCTGTGAACTAATTAAATGATGATGATTTTATGAAGAGACGCATGATGTTTTAATGAATCTTTCGAAACAAGATTTATACATATTACTCTACTATACTATTTTCAACCTTATGAAATGGTGTTTTCCAGCATTTTACTACATTATGATTTAGATTTAATCATTTGTTTTTAAATAAAATGGTTTTTAAAATCCTTTAAAATATAACATTTTAAATACCTTATCACTTGTATGAATGTTTAATTGAAGCTTTTAGAATATTTTCTTGTTAAAAATTCAATTTACGAATTATGCTGATGATTTGATGATTAGAGTAGCTCAACAGAAGCATGACTTTAGGTTATCAAATATTCCATGAATAATTGTGTGAGGTGTGTTTGGTGGTTGGTATGCTTTGTGGTTGTTTTAATGGAGAGTCACTTTGGTAGCTAATATGACATTCGAAATTTGGGTTGGATCATCTCGGTTAGGTTTGGGGCGCCACAACTAAAGTCCTGTTTCAAACATAGCTATTTTAGACATAATTATTCTTAAACAACAGTTGTTTTGAACAACTATTCTAACAAGAGTGGTTGCTCCAGAAGAGATACGCTTGATAGCACAATTTCTTGAAGTATAATATTCTTTATTTCAAAGAAGAGGTAAAATATTAGTAGGCAAAATTGAATATCTAAATTTTTCCCCCTGCATGAGAACTTCTTAAGAATATAGAAAAAGTAAATAAATAAAACAATTATGTATTTGTAAAAAAAAACTAGTGCTATGTAGGAAAGGAAAAAAAAATTATATTTCTCACTTTGTTGCCCTCTACATAAATTTTTGTTTGATGAGAGAAGAGAAAAAAATTCATGCATAAAAGTTAGAGTATTGGGGAAAAACGTGACAACACTTTCTCTTTAAAAAAAATGAGAATAGCATGCTCGAACTTTTAACAAAAATTAAAACAAGCTATGTATATATAAAGGAATAGCATGCAAGAGATGTTCCAAATAATTTAGGAAGAGCAAGTTATAGTAGTTTGGAAGAGCATGTCTTACTTTTCCCGAAAAATTTGAGAATAATAGTTGGTAGTGCTTCACTAAAAGAAAATAGGAACAACTAAGCAAAGTGTTTCCATAATAGCTAGATATAGTGTTTTTGGATCAACTTACCATAACAGTTCCCTACAATAAAAGTGGGAGCACCAAAGTAGAGCGTTTTTAGAATAGCTTGCCTTAGTGTTTTCCCTTAAAAAAGAGGGAATACCTAGACTGAGTGTTTCTGGCACATCCAAATGGAGAGAGGAAGCATTGCAAACAAGTGAACGAAATGTACTGGTAGAAGGTGGAGAGGAAGATTAGAGCAGATTTGGTAACACTGAGCTTATGACAGGTGATGGTCGGTAAGATGGAGAAAGGGAAATGTCGCTGATGATCGTGCTTAACAAAGAAAGAACTTGGAAGAATTTCAGAGAGAATCCTTTGAAAGTTCAAAATGCTAAAAATGAGAAAAGTGTCAAAAGTTCCAAAAGACATTTCACCTATTGTAAAAGATTCTTATTTATAGTGTATCAAGAATATGACTTACAAAGTTTGTAATTAATATGAATAATGTAATTAATATTTAGTTATGAGTTCATTAATGATTAATAAGGGGTAATGAAAGGTTTTTTTTTTGTGATGGTGAATAGTGAAGAAGAATTTATTATGTTTTTGAAAGGAGGGAAACCCACTCAGCATTACAGGAAAATATTTTCAGAGTCCTTTCACCTATTAGGAAACCACGTGAAATATCTTTCACAAAACATCTCTTGAAACGCAAGATGATGGTTGTTCTTGGTTGAGAGTTGTTCTTGAATAATGATTATTTTGACTTGTTCCAAATGTGAGTTGTTCTCAATGTAGAGGTTGTTCTGAATAATAGTTGTTTTGTGGTGATGCTTTCCTTGGTAAAGCTTGTTCTTAATAATGATTTTTTTTTTTTTGGAAAAACACAATTGTTCTAAATACAAGTTGTTCTAAACAATGGTTGTTCTAAACATAGCTATTCTTGAAACGCCATTGTTTTAAACAAGAATAATTCTAAACTTTAGTTGATCTCAATAGGAGTGATTCTCAAATAACTACACAGATAACTGTTGTTCTAACTAAGGCCTTGTTCTGAACATAGCTATTCTGGGTGTAGTTATTCTCGAACAACAGTTGTTTTGAACAATAATTATTCTAACAAGAGTTGTTGCTCTAAAAGAGATACATTTGATAGCACAATTTCCTGAAATATAAAATTTTTATTTCAAGGAAGAGATAAAATGTAGATGTACTCATGGGCCGGCGGCCCGGCCCAGCCCGAAATATGGAGGGTTCGGGTAAAAATATAGACCCAAAATATGGGTTTGGGCAAAAAAACGAGGCCTATTTAGAATAAATTTTATTAAAAAATAGGTCGGGCTGGTCCGGGTCGGGCTTGGGCTTAGGAATTTTTTCCCGGGTTGGGCCTGGACAAAATTTCAAGCCCATATTTTGGGTTGGGCTGGGCCCGAGCCTAGGACACGGGCCAAAATTTTTTTGGGTCTGGGCCGAATTCGGCCCAACCCGGCTCATGAGCACCTCTAACAAAATGTTATTAGCCAAAATTGAGTATCTACACCATTTCTTATAACTCCCAACTTTTCCTTTTCTAGTCAATTCCTCACAAATTCAATTTCCTTAGAGACTGGCCATATTTTAGTATCATGTTTCATTCTTTTGGCTTGCAAGTTCTTTGTTGTGGGGTGTTCTTTGTATTGCAATGGGGTGTGTGTTTTTTTTTTTTTTTTTCATTTGTGTAAGGAGTATTGTGGTGTTTCTTATTATTTTGGTATCCACTAATTTGTTTTAGGCATAGATTTTGTTTTGAGTCTTCCTGCTAGTATGGGATACCTTATGTCTAGTATTTCCATTTTGTAACCTGTTTGGGATTTTTCTTTATGTACAAGCCCAATTTCCCCGGGCCCAGGCAAACAAAAAATAAAAATAAAAATCACCAGCCCAATATCTCAATTCAAACTCAAACAACAAAATCCAATACACTCAATTAGAACCCAATATGCCCAATACCCAAACCAAGGCCAAAACCAAAACTTTTTCAGAAAAAACAAAAAAAACCCTAGCCTCTGACAACCACCCTACTACTGCCGCCCTAATCCCTGCTGTCGTCGGCCCTCCGCCTGCCAGCACCAGCACCTGCTCCACTGCCCACTTGCCTGCAATGGAAGTGACAAGAATATTAAAAAAACTTTGTAAAATGGCTATAAAAAGCCATGGAGAAAACTGTAATCGTAGTTCTTTTTTTTGGAAGAAATAAAAAAAAGAGATTCAAGCATGAAAAAAAAGAGCAGATCAAAGAAAAACGAAATCCCGAAAGCAAAGGTTTTTTTTTTTTAATTTTCAAAACCCTTTTTATTTTATTCATTTTTTTACTTTGTTTTCTTTAAAAATATATATAACAAATATATTTTTTTTAAAATCACATTTTTATTTTTTTCGGCCATCGTGGGCCATGGCCTGAAAAAGGACGGGTGTTTGTTGTTTTTTTTTTTTGAAAACTATTGAAAATGAATTTTTTTATAGATTTTTTAACTTATATTGGCCATCAAAATGACGTCGTTTTGAGGCTGGTCTTAAACGCCCAAAACGACGTCGTTTCACCCTTGACCCGCATGTTGACCCGACCTGCTCCAGCGGATCCGCGTGTTTTCAACAAAGGGTGTATTTTGCACTCAATCCTTTCGCTTTTACAGCGCGTTTCAGTTTAGTCCTATTTTCATTTTTTTATTTTTTAAATTTGACCTAATAATTTTGTTTTCATCACATTTTGGTCCATCTTGAAGCTATGCGTTTTGGAGGGTGGGGATTATCGTCCATTTGGTCCCGCTTTGTTATTCGCGCGTTCAAATTGGTCCTTTTCCTTTTATTTATTTTAGATTTGCCCCGAATTTATGTTTTAAAGTTCAATTTGGCCCCTTTTTTGTTTTTTTTCCTCTCTTTTTTGCTAATTTATTGTTAAATTAATTATTGCAATATTATTATTACTATTATTATTTTCTTTGCATATATTTTGTTTTATTTTATTTTTATATTTTACTATCTTTTTTTTAAAATTCATAGTTATTAGTTAGGTACTTTAGTATTTAAAACTATCTTATTTTTTTATATTTTCATTTCGTTTCTATATTTTCATTTATTTTATTATTATTATTATTAAACTGTTTTACTTAATATTTATTTATTTATTTACTTATGTGCCCATTATTATTATTTAAAATGTTTCAGTTTTTATTTGTTTATTTACTTATTGTTGTAGATATAGTTGATTTGTCTTTTTATTTATCTTATTTTTTATTTTTGCTCGTATTATTTTACTTACATTATCGCATTTATTGTTATTTTGTTATGTATATCAGCACCGTATTTTATTTCTAGCAATTCGTATTACATTAATTTTACTCGATAAATTATGACTTTAAAATAAGCAACACTTCGTATTTTGAGATCCAAAAAGGTCGTGCCCTAACTTACGGGTTCCGATTTTCTCGGCAAATCGAAATACATGAACCCTTTTTTAGCATAAATTTTAATAATATCAGGAATTAATAAAAGATCGTATTCTAACTTACGGAATATGATTTTTTCTAAAACCGAAATAATCGAATACTTTTCAATAAATAAACTTTTAATTGTTTATTCTCATATCGGGAATTCAAGACATTGTGTCCTAACTTACGGGACGTAATTTTTTCTCGATTAACTTGAAATATGCCATGTTCTCAAAAAATTGTCATTTAAAAAAAATAAAGGATTGTATTTGGAATCTCTTCAAAGTTTCCAATTCTCGACACTAAGACGCTAATTAATCAACTAGGTACCAATTTTGGGGTGTTACGAGGGTGCTAACCCTTCCTCGTACGTAACCGACTCCCGAACCCATCCTCCTGAATTTCACGGACTAAAATTGTTGTTTAAATAAATCAACTCGTTTATTAAAATCACTACTTTTCGAGGTGAGCCGATCACACCTCATCAAAAAGGATTGGTGGCGACTCCTGTATTCGTTTTCATTTTCAAAATCCAAGTCGACCTCGTTTTATCAAAAACAATGGTTTCAACAGCTTGACAACTCCACTGGGGAAGGAAAAAATAAGAGAGTCAAGTCATAAGTTGATTATTTCTTACCTTTTTGTTGAAAGTTGATAATTTGGTTTAAATTTATTATCCTTTCGTTGCATTTCATTTTTATAGTTTGCATCATTTTGCTATATTTTCTTTATTTGTGGAAATCTCTCGACATATTTTTGCATATTGCATTTGCATAACCATTCAGTTATACACTTTTAAGTGGGAGTGAGAAACTATTCCTTTGTGAGGTTTTCACCTCCATGTAAGATAGTGGATCGCTTTCAGGATACATCCGTACTGATGTCTTCGTGAGATTTTCATCTCCGTGTAGCCATAGGGAAATGTATTCCCCTGAACTGAACTCGATCCGTATGAACCTATAATGGGTGAGGACCGAGGAATCTACTGGTTCAGGTACCTTTGCCCTAGAAGCCAAACCACATATAGTGAGCCTTAGGAACTTGCCCTAGGTAGAACTATGTCAAACCCTAGTAGATACCCAAATAGGTATTTTATTATTTCTTGTTTGTATTGAATTTTATTTTTCTTATACATGATACTGACTTGTTGTGTTTTGTTTTGATTGCATGGCATTTTGATTTCATGGCATTTCATCATAAAAGGTGTTGATTCATATTCGGTTCCTAGATAGAAAGCTTATTATGGAAAAAGGGTTTCTTGATAGGGTGGAGGATAATGCGGCTGTCCGAACCTGGTCCGAAACAACACAGCGAGAAAAATGTGAGAGTTTGGCTGAGGGATATGTATCAGAGTTATGGGACTTCACCTGTATTAGCGTAGGCCAGAATGGTTTGCAAGAATTGAAGGAAATCTGAGAATAGTGGAATGATGAGGTTAGACAGTTATTTTACTCTAACTATGGAGATTTACCTTATCTGCTTGTTATGAAGGTAGACAAGCACTTGTTCCGCTCCCTCGCCCAGTTTTGGAATCCTGCTTATAGCTGTTTCACATTCGGGAAGGTTGATCTGGTGCCTACAATAGAGGAATACATGGCCATACTTCGTTGCTTGAAAATTCAAGTATACAAAGCCTACTCGAGAGCTGTAAATGTCCCGACTTTTCTAAAGAAGTTGATGAATATCACCGGGATGAGCGAGCAGTGGGTTGCAGCACAGATCAAGTAGAAGGGGGATAACAAATGCATTCCTTGGAAGGATTTGAAAGATCTAATTCTAGCACACCCAAATAAGATGAAGAAAATTGATGTCTTTGCCTTGAGTATATATAGTTTAGTTTTCTTTTCCAAAGCTTTGGGGCATGTTGATGAGGCAGTCACTGATCTATTTGACTGATTTGATAAGAGGGTTACACCAGTCCCAGCGATTTTAGCAGAAACCTTTAGGCCACTAAATGAGTGCCGAAGAGCGGGGGAAGGCAGAGTCGTTGGATGTGCACAACTCTTACTCGCATGGTTCTACAGTCATTTTTGGAAGGTTGATAAGGTTTCATATCAAGTCTTCTCTGAAAGCTATTCGCCACTAAAAGAGATAGTAGATAGACCGAGGAGGGATGATATCTCAGGAGAGAAATGGATGGCAATTTTTCAGAATCTCCAAGAAGAGAATATTGAATGGAGAGCCTCGTGGTTACTTCTGGATGAGATCTTGTTTCGATATGGTGATTTCGATTGGGTCCATTTGCTTAGAATTTGGGGAGCTGTTGGTTATGCTGCATTACTGGTGCTAACACAGTATAGGTCAAGACAGTTTATACTCGCAACCCAAGGACTAGCTGAGTGTGAATTCTCATATAAAGGCGATGGCTACAAAAAGGAAATTCGAGAGATGTCCAATGCATGGAACCAAACTCATCGAATGAAGAGATTAGTCGAAGGTCCAATGATGACTCCTGAATATAATGAATGGTACGTTAGAAGTGTTAGAGTATGCCCAAAGATCAATCATGAGATAGTTGTAATAACATACTTGATTTATCATGTTTATTAATATAAGACGTTACCATTATTATTTTAGTTTCTTTTCTGTGTGTATAAATAAATTGTTTTATAATAATGTCCTCAATAATGTGATTATTCTCAAAAGTTCCTTAGTCAAGTATTATTGTTGGATAGGACAGCGATAATGCATTAAGACTAACATGTAGTTGATTGATGACAAAGAGTTGTCATTGATATGGAATGTCAGAATCGATGCATGAACATGTGTGTTAGAGAACAACATATTGGACTGATCCATTATGAGTATGTTTCTTAGATTATTATGTAATTCTCACGAAATTACTCATAGTGATTAATATGTATATGATCCTCAGACTTGAGATCATCATAATCCCAACATCGTGAGTAGTATATTTTGATACAGTCAAATGTACACCGTAACTGGTTGTTCTATAAAGGCTGATGTTGGATATACCACAATCTATGTAGAGGGATATGGTTGGTCGATATAGAATAAGTCCCTCCTACATAATGGGAGTAATATCTTAGGCCACTTGATTAAGTGAGACTAGAAATGCATGGCCATGCTTAAATAAGTTGACATGAGATGTCATACTTATTTGTATATCGTAGTCTGCTTAAGATATCAAGGAATATGGAATGGACTATGCAAGTGTGACTATTCCATGACTTGTGTCCAATCTAGAGATAAAGGACTTAAGGATTATTACATAAAAGGTTAATCATAAAAAGGTTATGTCGAATCATGATTTCTTGTGACTTAGGTAGCAATGATGCATTACTAGATGCCACTCATTGTTTGTAACATTGGAATCGTTCTAGTATTACTGCTAACATTATAGGAACCTACAGGGTCACACCCTATAGTTGAAATGAACGGAATAAACCATAGTTGGTATTGTGTTTGGTTGTCGCTTGAATTATATTAATTATAGAATCAATTTAATTGGGTAATCAAATATCCAACACATTATGTACAAGGTTGTTGTACGCATAATGAGAACATGAATTTGGTTAGTATATAAATTCAAATAAATATATGGTTTACCGAAATTATATTATAATTAATGTAATTATAATTTTCGATTTAAAATATTATTATATTTATTTAATTTTAAAAACCCTAAAATAAAAAAAGGTATATAAGAATCCCGTTTTTCTTTGATTAGGTCTAGCAGCCGTCAAAGAAAATTCTTTTCAAAACTGTTTTGGAATTTCTTCCGTTCATAATCAACTGGATGGATTACGTAGAGGCCGGGGTCACGATAGATTATGGCTTGGTTTAACAGCAGATTAGACTACTCGTTGTTGAGGCGTTGCTGTCTACTTAGAACAAACATTCGGTAATTTCGTAACCTTTATCACCCCGATTCGTTCCTGACACATGGATCCGTGGTTAGGATCGTCGGATTTTTAATTTTTTTCACTGCGCCATAGGGGTCTGGCGATCCAACAAGAAGAATCAATGATAATATCCTTGGGCCAAGTCAGGAAGACAGTTAGTCGATAATAGAACATTTACGAGTTGTTCCTTCCGAGTTAGAAATTATAAAGCAAGATTTTGAAAAAAGAAATGCGGAGTTAGAAAAGAAGATAGAACAAATGGAAGAAGAGAGGATGAACTTGAGATTAGACATGGATATTTAGAAACTCGAGTCTGAAAAATTAAGAAAAGGGAAGAACAAAGCCAAGGAAGATTTAGATAGCCTGAAGACAGACTATAAGAAGTTGCGTCTCTCAATGAGAACTGCCAAGTTGGGAAAAATTTCAGAGCAGTGGCGTTAGGAAAATCAAGAGAAAAGATCAAGGCTGATAGATGGGAAATGAAACTTCAGGAGGCCCAGACGCGAAATGAGACTCTAGAGAAAAGTTTGTCAGAAAGACGAAATGACAAAAAGGGAATTAAGGGCCAAAGTGGCTGAACTAGAAAGATCTTTTCCTAGAAATCGTAATTCCGCAAGGAAGCTGAGAGTGAGCTTGAGCAAAATTGAAGATATGAAAAGAAGAATAGAAAAATTAGAAAGGGTAATACAAAGCTGTGAAAACAGGATTGAGTTCCTTGAAGCAAGCGAAGAGCGTTATAATGAACAGCTTCACTATTTTTAGAACCAAATTAGAAACAGGGATTACACTATGGAAGAAGTCGTGGTTCAGATCGAGGGGTAGCTGATCACTTGCAGACCTTGGCAGTACAGGTCGATATGCTGAGTGTGACATACGAACTTGAAGCAGATCGGAGGCAAGAACTAGCTTCATTACTTAGGAAAATTAAAGTTTTGAGCATTAGGGAAAAACCTTATTTGTAGCCCATTTTATGTAATGAAATTTGTTTTCTAGTAAAGTTTTCTAAAAGAAATTGAATTAGAATTGATGCCTTTTTGCATTCATTTCATGCATTACATAACATCATATGCATTAATGACTATTAAAAGGTGCTAGTTGATTAAAATCATTCATCGGTTAATCTGGAAACCAATCTACCAATCAAACACAGAGCAAAAATAAAAGACATGGACCAAAAATTGGAAAAAGTTGAACAACTCCAAAGGGAGAGGTAGGACCAACTGCAGTTGCAAGAGCGGTTAGCTAAAATCCAAAAAAATATGATGGACAATAAAAATGGAGTTCTGTGAAAAAAAAAAGTTCACATCAATGCCATACATGAAGGCAACTGGAAAGGGACCTTGTTAGATATCCACACTTGGGAGTGCTCTAAATAATCGGACTGTAGAAAAAATCCCTATAGTATTTAGAGCTTACTTAGAGTAATATTCAGAACACACTTGTTGCTTTCATCCTAGAGGCAATAAGAACTCATTTATGAAATAGGCTCATGTCTGAACGTCATTATTTTAATACATCTTTGTGATCATTTTTGAGCCAATATTCTTTCATCCTTTATGAATAATCATTTTTATTCTTTCATTCTTTTGGATTTTCTTCCAAATCATTCTTTCATTCATTCACAGCCATACTGTACAAATAATTATTCATAAATTTGTAACACCCCTAGCCCCAAACTATCACCAAAATAGGGTTACAAGGCATTACCAGACCTGTCAGACAATTTACTAATAAATTCATAATTAAAATAATGTTCATAGTATAATCTAATAATTAAATTCCTATAATGGACTCTCGAAGCCCAAAACATATATTAAAAGTAGAACGGAACTTGTTTGAGTATTCCAATTTTTTCTTTTTTAAAAAAAAAATTTACAGTATTTCTGCTTATTTTTATATAAAACCCCCTGCAAATTTCAAAACACAACCAACCCAATTCCAGTATTTCAACCAAGGCATTTATATACTTAAATATACTTAAATCTTACTTGACATAACGTTTTAATAACTTAATTAATAAAAACCCTATTATCATTTCTAATCAACTCGTAAAACTATTCAAACCATTTTAGTTCACTATTAATGCCATAAACAATTTCTATCATTTCACCACTTAAATCATCAAATCACCTAATATCTTACTTTACAACAAAATTATATAACATACCAAAATAACCATTATAATCCTTATGTACATGCCACTTTCACTTAAGGAAGAAAACATCTCCAAAATCTTTACGCTGGAGTTGGGATTGATCTGGATGTTGAACCAGAACCTTTGACTTCTATTGACCTGCGCATGGAAACAACCGTACGTTGAGTATTCGAACTCAGTGGTATTACCATAATTCAAATTATAATAATAACAATAAAATATAATCATCAAACATATCATGCACAAATCATACATATAAGTTTTAAACTCAAATTTCATAATGTAACAATAATAATTTATCAATTAATATCATATATCCACAATTTGAGCTTTGAACACATCATGAACCTTAGATTCATTTCTCAATCTCATATCACATTTCAATTCACAATTCAACTTTTCATTTCATTTCAATAGCTCGATTGATTAACTCATTCAGTTTATCATTTCATTATTTACCCTATTAACAAAACTCGGACTTTGGCGGATACACGGATCCAACCAAACACTCCAGTATGGCACCAAGTGCCTCATCGGATAGTTCGAAGCAATAGTTGACACCCAGTGTCTCATCGACAAAGCCGAAGAAAGTTGGTATCTAGTACCTCATCGAATCTACCCGAAGAAATATAGTGACACCCAGTGTCTCATCGACTCGAGGTCAAAGTATCCTTGAACTCTTCCAATCCTATGGCATGCCAACTATATCCGACTCAGCCCGACTAGTTAATAAGGTCTTCAAATTCACATTTCAATTCAATTTCACTTTTTCACTTTCAATTACAATTCGATTCAAATTCACTTATCCATTCTCACATCAATATTCAATTCAATTCCACACATAAATTCATCATTCAATTAAATTTCTTTCAACTTAATAATAATACTTACCTTATATTTACTTATCATACATATAAATTTAAATATAGCATTTAATAATAAATAATTTGAATTATAGTAATACAAACCGTGATTTTCTCGAGTTTACTCCTCGATAATCTTCTCTTTTCCCTTCCATGCCGATGCTTCTGGTTCTTTGCTAGTTACGAAAATAATAATAATTTACAATATTAATTTCAGCACTAATTATGATAAATAATTGAATTTCTATTCAATTTCTTCCTTATTCTCAATTTAATCCTAACTAAATTCACTTACTTTCCTAATTCAATTCACACTCTATTTCTATCCAAATTTCATCCAAACTCAAATTTAACTATTAAAATTTCAGCATATTTTCCTAATTTCAAATTCCCCTCAATTTAGTCCCTAAAACATAAAACTTATAGTTTCTTTTACAATTTAATCCCTTTATCAATTCTAACTTAAAATTCATTCAATTAAATCCCTAATTAAACAATTTATTCAACATGAACCATGCTTAAAAACCTATAAACTTCCAAAACCTCAACTTGTTTTCAACAAAACCTTATTCCAAGGCTTCTAAAACATTAAAATTAAGAGAAAAGAGCTAAATTTAGCTTCCCAATTAAACTTGAAGCTTTAAAATCCTAATTTTCCCCTTTTCTTTTCTTTCCCTTTTTCTTCCCCTGTTTTCGTCTCTTTCTCTGTTTCTTTTCTGTTCTTCTTTTGTTTCTTTTATTTTACTTACTTTATATTATAATAGTATATATATTTTATTCTAAATATCTATTAAATATTTACTCATTTAATTAATAAATATCTTTTAATTGTAACACAAGTGTATATACATACTTTACTACATTTGTACAACTTTATCTCCCTACATTTGGCACCATTTAATTTATTTATTTTATATTTAATTAATTAATATTTATAAATATCTTTATACTTAAAATTTTAAGTAATCATACATTTATTTTACAAGTGTAAAATATATATATATATATATATATATGCATAACACATGTATAATTTTTACACCCTACATTTATTATTATTATTTTTTCTTAATTTATTACAAAATATGATAATAATATTACAATAATAATTTAATAAAATAATTTAATAAATATCTATTTAATAATTAATTATAAGTATTACAAATGTATGTATTTTATTAATACACTTGTATTAAATCATCACCATACACATATCTTTATTTATTTTATAATATAATAATAACTAATAAATATCTTTTGCTTATTATTTAAGAAAATATACAAATATATTACAAGTGTATTTTTATGTATTTTACACATGTTTATTATCACTACCATACAATTGTCACTATTTTAATATTTCACAATATAATAATAATAATAATAATTCAATAACATATTTTAACACAAAAAAATCTTAGATTTTTATGCTTATGCCGCCTCAAATTTGGCAATTGGCATAATTGCCTATTTAATCCCCTTTATTTTATTTTAATCTATAATTAAACTTTCACTTCTATTGTAATTTAATCCTTTTTGCTAATTACTCTTAATTAAGCTAAATTCACCTATCTAAAACCTAATTAAACACACAACTAGTCTAGTAAATATTTCTAATAATTATTTTCGAACTCAATTTACTAAGACGGTGGCTCGATATTATACTTTTTCGATGCCCGTGAATTTGGGGTCATTACAAAATTTATACATTCTTCGTATATTCTTTTGTACCTACAATAGGTCCCTAGATATCAATGACATGAGTGACGCTGATACAAACTCAGAATATCCTTTTGAGTGGGACATGCGTTTAGAGAGATCTCATGACTTTGAAGATGACATAGATTGTAGCCTATCTCCGGACTTTTTGAGGATGGTAGAATAAGAAGAGAAACAAATTTTACCTCATGAAGAGACAATGGAGATTGTGACCTTGGAGGAAAGAAAAGTAGTAAAAATTAGAACATGCATAACCGAAGAAATGAAGCAAGACCTTGTTGAGTTACTTCAAGAGTTCAAAGATGTATTTGCATGGTCATGCCCAGGTTAAGCACTGACATTGTAACCTGAACAATAGCACGATATCAGAAATTTGCAGTATGTTTGATGCAATGAAAATTCTTTACCGGGGCAACGCTTTTCTCTTTGGCTTATCATAGTTTTACCCATTGAAGTCGAGTTTCCATCTCTCCAAATTTTTATCCCAATTGAAGTGGAAGATCCAAAGATTTCCATCATAGTTAAATTTCGCCCCAGAAGGCTCTATGAGAGAAACTTGATACCAAAGAAGATCTTTCGCATACAAAATGAAAGTGGAAGATCTTGTGTGGAAGAATTTATTTGGAAAAGCATTGATTCCGATCGAAAGGAATAACAAGGACTTGCCTAATCCTATGAGTTCAGGTCCAATCAAAAAAATTTATTTAAAAAAATCAAAATCAAAATTAAAAAACATTTCAAAAAAATGAAAATGATGAAAAAGAAAAGAAAAATAGAAGAAAAAAGAGAAAAAAGAAAAATGATGAGTCCAAGGTGAAAACTCGCAAAGGGCATCTTGAGACTAAAGGGTATTTGAGTTGAAAACCTGAAAAGGACAGTTCAAATTTTGATCAGAATGGGACATGAGGTGATCAGAGCAACTCAAATTTTGATCAGATTGGGGCATGTGGTGATCTTGCTATACTTGAATCAACAAGAAAGGGTAGGCAACATCTTGTTGTATCGACAAAGTACTGTAGATCTCCTAAACACATGTCAAACTCAGAATGGTCTTCAGAAAGTTTGTACAGAGAAGTTCAAGCTGCGATATCTGGGGTACCTAGTCTTCATACTATTTATATTGAATTTGTTGTTCTTGGAATACTTCATTCTTTTTCAAGATACGTGTTTCCAATCAATTCCTCTTTTATTCTTGCTATCCTTGATAATTTATTTAAAGCTATGCTCCCAAATCAATTCTTTTGTATCCACTGTTATGATATTTTTGCAAGCATGTTGCATTAGAATAATGATTAATGGACTAATAATACTTTCACAAGGGAAGTTTTGCATATTACTCTAGAAGTTTCTAAATAATACAAGAACCTGAAACAAGACTATTGTTCAGAATGCACCAAGTTTAAATGTTGAAATATATAAGAAGGAAAAGTCTAAAACTATCTTTTCAGATTTTGTTGTCAAAACATTGATTGAACAAAATGACAAGATGTCGTGTTGGTGACAAAGCTTCAATGAACAAATAAGTAATGATCACCGAGTGATAAGAAGAGGTTTTCTCGGAGAAGAAAATTTTACAATTGTGCATAAACATTTGGTACGACACCTTGGGAATGGTGTAAGGCCAAAGAGATTCACATCCTATATTCTTGAATTACAGTAGGAGAGGATTAAGAAAGAACCAGATCTTATACTCCTAAATTACAGTGGAAGGAGAATGGTTCAAATTTTATGTCCCAAAATTACAATGGATTGAACCTTGAAGATTACAGTGGATTGAACCTTAAAGATTACAGTGGGGGTAATTCGTTTAAGTAAGATATGAGTGTTACCAGCCGAACAAGATGGTGTTCTGACGCGTTGGTAATAAAGCCTTAATGAATAATGAGCAATGACAACCTAGGCATTAAAAAGGGATCATTATCGAAAAATGACATTCTGCATGCATGCAAATAGCATTCATACACATCTAGTGAGGAGCATTTGATCCATTCTGATCATGACATCCTAATCACTAGGCATAAATAGGTCCATGAAATGGATTCTACAGGTCATGTTCCCTAAAGAACAGATTAGTGAAACCACGAATCCTATACCCCTGAAGTTACAGTGGGATGGATCAAAGTCATCATGGCGAATCTTATCTCCCTGAGGTTGCAGAGGAGCATATTGAAGCCACTAATCTTATCCCCCTAAAGTTGCAGTGGGGTAGACAAGTTACAAGTCTTATCTCCCAGAAGTTGCAGTGGAGCCGACTGAAGATAGCTAATTTTATTTCCCTAGTGTTGCTGTGGAACAGATTAAAGCTACAACAACGAATCTTGTTCCCCTCGCGTTGCAGTGGAATAGATTATAACTAAGATGGAGTGGATTAAAGCTGAAGGCAGTGAATCCTATCTCCTTGGCATTAAGACTAAATGCAGCGAATCTTATTTCCCTGGCATTGCAGTGGAACAGATTAAAGCTACAACAGCGATTCTTGTTCCTCTAGCGTTGCAGTGGAATAGATTAAAGCTGAAGGCAGTGAATCTTATCTCCTTGGCGTTACAGTGGAACAAATTAAAGCTAAAAGTAGTTAATCTTGTTCCCTTGGCATTGCAGTGGAGCAGATTAAAGCTGAAGGCAGCGAATCTTATCTCCCTGGCATTAAGACTGAAGATAGCAAACCTTATTTCCCTGAAGTTGCAATGGGGCAGGTTGAAGATACAAGTCTTATCTCCCTAAAGTTGCAGTGGAGTAAACTAAAGATAGCGAATCTTATTTCCCTGAAGTTGCAGTGGAATGGATTAAAGCTATAAATTATCGATCTTATCTTTCTAAAGTTGCAGTAGAGCAGATCATATCAAACTTTATCTCCCTGAAGTTGCAGTGGAGCAGGTTAAAAATAAACCATTCTTATCTCTCTGAAGTTGCAGTGGAGCAGATTGAAGCCACTAATCTTATCCCCCTAAAGTTGCAGTGGAGTAGGTTGAAGATACCAATCTTATCTCCTTGAAGTTGTAGTGGAGCTGATTGAAGCTATTAATCCTATCTCCCTGAAGTTGCAGTGGAGCGGATTAAAACGATGAATCTTATACCTCTGAAGTTTTAGTAGGTCGAATTAAATCTACCATAATGAGTCTTATCTCTTTAAATTTGTAGTGGAGAACACTGTAGATAGCGGATCTTATCATATCAAACCTTATCTCCCTGAAGTCGCAGTGGAGCAGGTTGAAGCAACAAGTCTTATCCCCCTGACGTTGTAATAGAACAGACAAAAACCACGAATCTCGTCCCCCTGAAGTTGTAGCAGAGTGGATTGAAACTACAAGTCGTATCTCTTTCTGGAGTTGCAATGGAGTGGATCAAAGTAAGACACAGTAGACTGGAATAAAGCTACTTGAAGAAGAGAAGCACCAAAACAATTCAAGAATCGACGAGACTGGGCAAAATTGGTCTTTCAAAGTCTTTGCTCCATTCTTGTTACACGACAATGAGAAAACAGGGGCAGCTGTACAAGCCCAATTTCGCCCGGGCCCAGGTAAACAAAAAAACAAAAAAAATCACCAACCAAATACCTCAATTCAAACCCAAACAACAAAACCCAATACACTCAATTAAAACCCAATAGGCCCAATATCCAAACCAAGCCCAAAACACAAACTTTTTCAGAAAAAACAAAAAAACCTAGCCTCTGACAGCCACCCTACTGCTGCCGCCCTAATCCCTACTGTCGTCTGCCCTTTATCCATTTTTTTAATAAAACGGGGTCGACTTGGATTTTGAAAATGAAAATGAATACGGGAGTCGCCACCAATCCTTTTTGATGAGGTGTGATCGGGTCACCTCAAAAAGTAGCTATTTTAATAAACGATTTGATTTATTAAAACAACAATTTTAGTCTGCGAAATTCAGAAGGATAGGTTCGAGAGTCGGTTATATACGAGGAAGGGTTAGCACCCTCGTAACGCCCAAAAATTGGTACCTAGTTGATTAATTAGCGTCTTAGTGTTGAGAATTGGAAACTTTGAAGAGATTCAAAATACGATACTTTACTTTTTTTTAAATGACAATTTTTCGAGAACATGACATATTTCACGTTAATCGAGAAAAAAATTACGTCCCGTAAGTTAGGACACAATGTCTTGAATTCTCGATACGAGAATAAACAACGAAAATTTTATTTATTGAAAGGTATTTGATTATTTCGGTTTTAGAAAAGATCATATTCCGTAAGTTAGAATATGATCTTTTATTAATTCCCGAGATTATTAAAATTTATGCTAAAAAAGGGTTCTTGTATTTAGATTTGCCGAGAAAATCAGAACCCCATAAGTTAGGGCACGACCTTTTTGGATCTCAAAATACGAAGTGTTGCTTATTTTAAAGTCATAATTATCTAGTAAAATTAATGTAACAGGAATTGGTAGAAATAAAATACGGTGCTAATATGCATAGCAGAATAACAATAAATGCGATAGTGTAAGTAAAATAATACGAGCTCAAAAAAAAGATAAATAAATAAATAAAAAGACAAATCAACTATATCTACAACAAGAAGTAAGTAAACAAATAAATATTAAGTAAAATAGTTTAATAATAATAATAATAAAATAAATAAAAATATAGAAACGAAATGAAAATATAAAAAAATACAATAAAAAAATAAAGATAGTTTTAAATACTAAAGCACCTAACTAATAACTATGTATTTAAATAAAGATAGTTTTAAATACTAATCCCTACTGTCGTCTTCAAATAATAATTTTAAAATTACTATTAAAATATTCCGATGTTTAATAACAGTTTTAATATATATTAATAAATTTTGTCAACAGATTTTAAATGTGAAATTTTGAAACACACATAAAAAAATAATATATTTTAAACATTTAATTAATATTTTTCAAAAATGGTAAAAAAATACTGTTTAATTTTTATTTTCAAAATCTACTGAAAATTTTTAAAAAGAATTTAACACAATTAACTGTTTTGCAAATTTTAAAAAATGATAGTGGATGGGGCAGCGAAAGAAAATGAGAGACGATGGCAAAAACACGGTTTTTTTTTTTTTTTTTCCCTTTTGATTCTTTTGTATTTTTAAATGACTTATATGTTTTTTTAATAGCTTAAAATATTTATTTATTTATTTTTTGTTGAATAAGTCTACAAGTAAAATTATTGGAGAAAAACCACACGTTATGATGAGACTCAGACTAAGAAAATTTTGTCTTTTAACACAAGGTTTTCATGAACATTAAAGGGTTTATATTTAAATAACATAATATACACACTTAATTATGAAATGCCACATGTTAAAACTTTTATATTTATGTTAAAAAGTTTTTTAATGAGGTTTTCTTTTTTGGTTTATAGGTTAAAACTCTTAAGAAAAAAATTTAATTAAGTCCTTCAACTTAATTGGTTTTTAATTGAGTCCTTGCTATTTACTCAAAAACTTAATTAAGTTCACTGATTAATAAGTTTTGCTTTTGATTATGTTAATCGTTTAAATTAGTTGATGGATTTATTAGATGATAGCACGTGGCAGCTCCAAATTTAATATTTCATTATTCTAATTAAAAATATAAAAAAAGTTATAGAAATTATAAAAAATTTAATTATAAAAAATATAAAAAGGTTATAAAACTTACAAAAGCATAAAATAATAAAAAAATTATGGAAAATGTAATTTTTTTTTATGTAAGTTGTGGATGAATTTCCAAGTTTGTAGGTAATATGGTCACAGATGCTACTCTTAATTTTGTTTAATGACTTAATAGATATTTAGTTAACTGAAACAATGATTTTTTTTACAGTAAAAACAGTGATGCATTAATCAAAGCGTTAAACATTACAAGAGACATAGGAGAGAGACTAAACTAATCCAAACAGATACATTTACCCTATACACCTCATCCTAAACCCCTCACCACAATGATGTTTGTAATAACTTTACTAGGAAGAATATCATATTCAATGTGGCTTTCTTGTAATAAAGCTATCTTAGCAAAAGCATGAGCCACCTTATTCGCATCCCAACAAGTTCAATGGAAAGACAATGATCTTAAAGAAGATTGCATCATCAAGCAATCATGCAATATCACACCAAGCTCAGTATCCAAATTATAAGGAGTCCACAGTGCTTCAATTACCAACAAATAATTTGTTGGGGACCGACCCGATTAAGCAACGAACAAGTAAAAAAGGCGAAAGAATTGAGAAATTGAATACACAAATTTAACATGGAAAAACCCATCCAAAGAGGATAAAAAGCCATAGGTAGAGATAATTTTATTATAATGGAAAAAGAATAGAGAGTACAAAAGATGGAGATAAAAACTAAACCCCGAAAGCTTGAAAACAAAGAACCCTCAAAATGTAAACACAAAATTATCTAAAAGTGTTATGAGTTCTAATCTCTAATGGGTGTATTTCCTAAGGTTGTAAAAGAGCCTATTTATAGGCTAAATTCATAGGTTAAATAATAAAAAAATAATCTAAACTAATTAGAGTTTTATTGAAACAAATAAACAGCATTTAACTGGAAGATTATTTCTCAAATTTGACTGAAATAGATGTCATACTCAACAAATTTCCACCTTGGAGTTATCGCTCAGGAGTAAGCTTGGAGTTATCGCTCGTTAACATTGACAAGAAATTATCACCGCTTTCTTCGACCAAATTAGCACCAGCTATATCTTCCTCGTTACTCTCAGTAACTGTTTTATTTCATAGTTTATAACAACCTGCTTTGACGTGACCTAACTTTTTACAATAATGACACATTTTATCTCGCTTCTTTGATGCTACCAAAACAGAAGCTTGTCTATCTGCCTTGCTATTCGAACCAACCTCATTGTCAAGTTTATCTCTACTTAACAACTGACCCTTCACATCTTCGAATGAGAGTTTGTCTTTGCCATAAATTAAGGCCTCCCTAAAAGACTTGTATGAAGGGGGTAAATAGCACAATAATAGCATAGCCTAATCTTTATCGCTAAATTGAACCTCAATGTTCCTTAAATTATTTAAAAGAGTAATAAATTGACTGATGTGATCTCTAAGAAGCTCATCTTTGTTCATGCGAAACGTATATAGATGTTGTTTCAACACTAAACATTTAGCTAGAGACTTAGTCGCATAAAGAGTTTCCAACCTTTTCCACAAGGAGGATGAGGTCTTCTATATCAATACCTCTTGCAATATCGTATTTCCGAGGCAAAATTGGATTGCAGTTAAGATCTTTTCATCAAGCTTTTCCCATTCTATCTGATTTAGATTCTCAGGCTTTTTCTCGGTAGCAGCCTTTTTCAGGTCAGTTTGAACTAGAATTGCCATCATCTGAACTTGCCACAGATTAAAATTTTGACACCATCAAAATTCTCAATTTCAATATTGTTGTTGCCATCTCTGAATGGATTGGTCTACGAAAATTAAACTAGCTCTGTTACCAATTGTGGGGGATCGACCCGATTAAGCAACGAAGAAGTAAAAAATACATAACAATTGAGAAAATGGACACACAAATTTAACATGGAAAAACCCATCCAAAGAGGATAAAAAACCACGGGTAAAGATAATTTTACTATAATGGCAAAAGAACGAAAAATACAAAAGATGGAGATAAAAACTAAAACTCAAAAAATAGAAAACAAAAAACCCTTAAAACATAACACAATATTCTTTAAAAGTGTTATGAGTTCTAATCTCTAATGGGTGTATTTTATAAGTTTGTAAAAGAGCCTATTTATAGGCTAAATTCATAGGTCAAATAATAATAAAATAATCTAAACTAATCAGAGTTTTATTGAAACAAATAAACAAAGTTTAATTGAAAGATTATTTCTCAAATTTGACTAAAATAGGAGTCATAATCAACACAATCCGATTCTACGATAACCCAATCCATTTGAAGCGACTTAAGCCAAAAGAGTGACTCTCTAACAGTAATAGCCTTAGCAAGCAAGGAATTAATGAGCCCCTCCCTACAACCAGTATAACATTGGATAGTATAGGCTTGTGAGTCCTGAATGATAACCACATAACCAACCTTCCCTTCATCAGTTGATTAAAACATGTCAACGTACACTTGAGCCACCTCGAATGAGGAGCAACCAAAATAGTAGTGAAACCTTAAGCCGAATTTATTTGTACAATAGCAGCCACATAATTTGTTCCAGCATCCTCCCAAGTACACAAAAAGTTATTAGCAAAAACAACAATGCATTATTGTGGTACATGCAGCGACTGCCGGAATAGGAGGTTCTTATGGAACCACAAAGACCATAGTAATGTAAGAACCATGCTTTGTTGCCGATCGACAAGTAAACAAAGGAACGACTCATTATAATTCGAAATAGCGAGCCCCATAAATTGAAATCTAGCTAGAGTCCAAACTATTTGCACACACACATAGCCCAATAAAAAATGATCCAAGTCCACATTTATCCCACAATGTGTGCAGCTGAGAGCCATATCCACCTCCTTTTCAACTAGTCATACCTTGGTAGGAACAAAGTGTCACAAGCATCTCCAAGTAAACTCTTAACCCTAGGTGGCACTCGACAACCCTAAAGCTTCAACCATGGCCCATCATGAAACAAAAACTCAATATTCATATACATAACCATAGCAAGCTTATAGGTTGACCACACCATCTCTAATATCCAACCTTTTAAAGTATGCTAACAACATTATTAAAATATGAGCCAAATTCGTTGGAGCAAAAATACCTTCCGATAAGTCTATATCCCATACCATACTATACAACATAAGTAAATATTAGACTTTTGTCACGCTCCAAGCCTAGAGGTTCAAGGTTTTGGCGTGCAGTGGTTGAATACGCTATTTGGTAGAATGTAATTTGCCCAAACCTTTAGAATCCTAATGCCATTGGGAAGGTTGTGCCTACATTAGACTCTAAACTTTCGCTCATATTTCGTCCTGCCACTGTCGAACCACCTCCCTCTCTAATAATTCATAAAGTTTTTGACAACCATCTTCACTTTATCCAATGACACCAAAATGATAAAAAAAACCAAAGGGATCCTTTCAAAGATAAATGCGACCTCAAAGAAATCCCCACTTTGCCGACATAACTTCTTACACATAAGAGGTTCAAGAAAATATAGTCTAACATAATGTGCATATAACAAGATAACAAATTCCTTTTTGAACTAGCATCTGACCCGACTTGCTCGTGTGTGTTAAAAATAATGAATTTATAAAATAATTTAAAGAGTGGGTTTTAACTGCAAGCATACAGTGTAAGTTGTAATATTTATAGTTTTAACGGAACACGAAGTATTCCAAGGGTCGAACCCAAAGGAAGAGGCAATTGAGCAATAACTAGCATACATAATAGAGTCTAAGTGGTTACTAATACGATTTTCTAGTACAGGAATTCATAACAAGATGAGTTTGTAAGAAAATTAAATATTCTACTTTAAGGACTAAATTACAAGAAATGTAAAACTAAAAGACTATCCAACAAATAACTAATGGGGGTTGGTTGATTTCGATGTGGTTCACCAGATCTCAGACTAGGGATATAAATCGCTTAAATTACCAAGTGACTCAATTTTATCTTCCGATATCAGTTTTATCTGTAATGGCCCAAATTTAAGGTTATAAAATAGTAGTTTTGTAACCACAAATCCGATTTAAAGAGAAATTTATTTTAATATTTTTGCATGAATATTGATATGATAGGAGAATCGTATGAAAATATAGATAGAAGAATTTTACCGATTTAGTGGTTAGTTAGAAAAAGAAATTATAAAAGAAATTGGGTAAAAACAAGGTATCGAGACCTCGATCTCGTAAAACCGAGTCAGAAATATTTTTATAAATATTTATGAAGTGTTAGTAATATGGTATTAAAATTTTGTTAGAAAATTTTAATGTTTGGGCAGTCAATTAAGTGAAAAGGGCTAAATTGAAAAAGGTGTAAAAGTTACTAGAAGGATTAAATAGCTCAATTGTTAAATGAGGAGGGACATAAATTGCAAATACTCCCAAAAGGAGATATTTTGGGCGGCATAAGCTGAGAAAAATCAGGAGAATTAATGAAATAAGGGTAAAATAGGAAATAATAAAATTTAATAACATAAAAATAGGACCAAATTGGAATATCTAGAATTCTCTTCATATTTTCTGCATTCTCATCAGCCAAAACCGTCCTAAGGGTTTCTTCAAGCTGGTTTTTCATAATTTTTGCATCAAGTGAGTTAATTCTAGCCTTTTTCTTGAAATTTTTGTGTTTCTAAGACTTTTACAACTAGGTCCTATTACTAAATTCATTAGTTTTTGATTTTATGGATGAAGTTGAAAGTTGCTATGAATATGTGCTGGAAGTTTATGATGAAATAGCATGAAATTGAAGCTTTAACTTGTTTATGAGATGATTTTATTAGGTAATTTCAATAGAAATTGCTTTGTAGGACCTAATTGTGAAAATGTTTGGAATCAAAGTCTAGTGCTAAAATTCTGAATTGAAAAGGTTATAAAGTAGTGTAAGGTGATAGGATAAAGTGTTAATTGAGAAAAATCAGCTCAATTGAAAGGTTAATTGAGCAGGGATGAAATTATCATTTATTGAAAGCTTAAGGGAAAAATGGTAATTAATAGTATGCACTAAAACAGATTTGGACAGCAGCAGTAGGTTAACTTTGAAAAATCTCCATAAATTGTAGAAATTGAATTAGAGGATAAAAAAAATATGTATTAAATCTTATTGAGTCTAGTTTCTTATAGAAGAAACGTGTAAGCAATGGAATTGTAAATCATGAGATATAATAGATTTTGTGAGACGAGGTCAGAATGAATTCGGGTTCCCCTGTTTTGACTTTAGAAAATCATTAAAAATTGTAAAAAAATGATTATGAGTTATAATTTATATTATTAGAATCCTTAATGAGTCTATTTTCAAAAGAAATAAGCAAGAACATCATCCGAATTTTGTAAAATGAGATAATTAATTTTTAGTAAAGAAAGGTCGGAACTGTCAAATAGCGAGACAGGGGAAGTTTTAAAGAATAAACTGTAATTATTGGCTAAACCAAAAATTCTTAAATTTTTATGTAAAAAGATATGTGTGTCTAGTTTCAGAAAAAATTAGCGGATCTTAATTTGGAGTTCTGTAGCTCAGGATATAAATAATTTAGTGACTGTGACTCAGTGAGACAGCTTTGAATGAACTATAAATAATAATGGAATTATAGAGAATGTTACATATGAATATGAAATGTATTATATTAATGATTAAATTTATTTATTTAGATCCGAAAAATTCAAATACGAAGCAAGATTGAGGAAAATAAAAAGTTCGGGATTAATAGGTTTTTATTTACGAACAAGTATCGAGGTAAGTTCGTGTAACTTGAATTATATTCTTAAATGCTTTATTGATGTGAATATGATTTGGATGTTTACTGTATGATAATTGATAAAGTATTGATATTCTTGATGAAAAGAGAAAATAAATCCTGGTTGAATGAAAGGAAAATTCGATGGATCTCTGAAAAGGAATTGACGGTAAAAAGGATCTAGCCCGGACGGGTGATCCTATCCTGATATAGCCCTCCCGAAGAATATGTGGAAAATGGGTTTAGTTCGAACGGGTAATCCGAATTAGGGTCTGAATTTAGCCTGGACTGGTAATTCAGATCCAAGCTCATTAGAGTAATTGTCATTGCAGGGGATTTTGCCTGGACTAGTAATCCTGACAATACTCTATGAGTTTATATTACAGGGGATTTAGCCTGGACTGGTAATCCCGCTGTAAGGATGAGGTTCGCGAGAGTGTGCTCTCTGAAATGGAAAATGTGCACATGAATATGAATTGACGGACTCGGATTTGTACACTTAGGTGTACCCATGAAAATCCATCGAAATTCCAAGTAGTTCAAAGGGATAAATATGGAAAGATAACAAGGGAATGAAAATCATTGAATTGATGAGCTCATCAATCGTGATATATATATTACTGATACATGAAAATTATTGAACTAACTTAAATGTTGAGTTTGTGCATGTTAGGGGAATAATGTATTGAATGCATTGTATTGAAAATATTAGGTAAGTATACTTCTTGTTACATGGGCTTACTAAGCACAAAGTGCTTACCCTGTTTCTTTTCCCCTGTTTTATAGTGTTAAGAGCTCGAAGGTCAGATTTGGTCAGAGACGCATCACACTATCAACCTCAAGATCTCGGTATATAAAGAAATTTTATTTTGGAAATCAATGGCATGTATAAGCTAGTAAAGTAAATGTTAATGTGAAATGAATGTAAGGTTAGCCGTTGGTATGGCTAACAAATTTTGGTTTTTGTATGTGATGAGGTTATCTTATGAATATGTTAAATCTATCTTGAAAATATGATGAAATGGATTAGGAATAGTTGTGTTGGATTAGTTTAGGTTTAAAATTGCAAGGAATATTAGATATTCGTAAAGGGTTTATATTGAGTTTTAAAAAAAAATTTAGAGATTTTGCGAAAAATTTATTCGGTAAAATTTGGAAATGCCTCATACCCCATTTTGGCGACGAATATGGGTAGGGGTGTTACATTTATTGGTATCAGAGCTACGGTTCAGCCGGTTCTCGTATCGACGTAGTAAATACGGGATTAGCTATACATGCCATTTAAATCATTATTGATAGTGTGATATCTCCTGACTATTTGAAATGTGATTTTTTTTAGTAAATGTCTGCCGATCGAGCTCAACCCGAGGAAGCCGAAAGTCATGCTCCAGCTTCAGAACAAAGAGAAGTTGAAGCTACTAGTAGTAGAAGGTCCGAGACAAGGGACCAAAACGAAGAAACTAAAATGGCCTTCTATCAAATGATGAATGAATGGTTTATTCGGTATATAAGAACTAACCCTGTAGTGCAGGAAACTCAAGCTCCCCCTCCTCCTCCTCCATCAGTTCCCGAGATTCGCAGGGTATAGGTACCGAATCTATCAGAAACGGGAAAGCTCTGGTTGATAAGATTAGAAAATATGGGGCAGAGGAATTCAGAGCTGCAGTTGATGATGATCCTGAACGAGCTGAGTTTTGGTTAGAGAATACTATTCGAGTTTTGGAGGAATTATCTTGCACCCTAGAAGAGTGTCTGAAATGTGCAGTATCCTTGCTAAAAGATACAGCTTATCATTGGTGGAATACTAAAGCTTCGATGGCTTCGAAAGAAGAGATTACCTGGGAGTTCTTTCAGAACAAATTTAAAAAGAAATATATCAGTCAGAGGTTCCTTGATCAGAAAAGAAAAAAATTTCTTGAGCTGAAACAGGGCAACAGATTGGTATCTGAGTATGAAAGAGAATTTGTCCGATTGAGTAAATATGCTCGGGAATGGGTAAAATCAGAAGCCGAGAAGTGCAAACGATTTGAAGAAGGGTTGAATGAAGAAATTAAGCTACTGATCGAAATTCTTGAAATCTGCGAATTTGCTACCCTTGCAGAGCGAGCTTATAAAGCAGAAGAATTGAGCAAATAAAAGAAACAAGCTAAAAGAGAAGCTCGGGTTTTCAGTAAAAGATCGATGGAAAAATCCCAGTTTTTTGCTTCAAAGAAATTGTAGAAATACCAGGATCGTTCTACCTCAGCCACTGGGTATTCAGGCAGAGAGCGAGGTTTTCAACGCACTAATTTAAGACCTTCCACTCCATCAGTGACCAGTGTTGGTAGTGTTGGTACCCCTAAGCCGAGATGTCAGTACTGTAATAAAGTTCATTTTGGAGAATGCCGATTGAAGAGTGGAGCTTGTTATAGATGTGGTTCTTTTGAACATTTCCTCAGAGATTGTCCAGAAAGGGGTGAAAAAGAAGCTGAACAGATATCGAAGCCAGGTAATCCAGTTTCAAGAGGCAGGCCACCTCGATCAGGTAATGTCAGTGGTACCCGAGGAGCTACGAAAGATACTGCAGGCAGACCTGAGGCACGAGCACCTGCTAGGACATATGCGATCCGTGCTAGAGAAGATGCCTCAGCACCCAATGTTATTACTGGTACATTTTCTTTACTTGATACTGATATTACCGCATTGATTGATCCTGGTTCTACGCATTCATATAGATGTGTTAAACTTGCATTTGTTAAAAATTTATCTGTTGAACCTACTGAATTTATGGTTAAAGTCTCAAACCCCCTGGGCCAATCTGTGTTAGTGGATAAAATTTGTAAAAATTGTCCACTGATGGTAAGAGGTTATTGTTTCTCAGCTGACTTGATGTTACTTCCTTTTGATGAGTTCGATGTGATATTGGGTATGGATTGGCTAACTCAGCATGATGCGGTAGTAAACTGTAGACAGAAATATATTGTGCTGAAGTGTCAGAATGGAGAATTACTTCGGGTTAAATCTGACCAGACAGAGGAATTATCTAATGTGATTTCGGTTATGACAGCACAAAGGTGTGTCAAAAAAGGGTATGATGCTTATTTGGCATATGTGTTAGACACTAAGGTATCTGAATCAAAGATACAGGCAGTGCCATACTCAATAAACTCTATTTTGCTCGAGAAAAAGCTTATTAAGGGTGTCGAAAAAGCCTAATCTACCACATTGATTTGTGGCAGATTAGCATCATACTCAATAAATTGCCCCATAACGTTCCTTGTACTTTTTGTTAGCATCTTCCAAGCAAGCCCTAGAGGAAGATCGCGTACCTAGACCCAAAAATCCACATAAAATAAATTTACATTCTCTTGGTTCTCCTCTTGCTGTAGATGATAAGTAAGCAAGAGACAATTATTAAATGACCAAGGCCCCCATGCAATCATCTATTTCATATCCACCTTGTGAAAAATTGTATTAAATAGAGACCCTTATCCCCGAATGGCTTAATACTCGCCCTTTGAAGCACCGCTAGAGAGAAAGAAGAGTCCCCTCCTTTGTTGCAAAGTTCACCATCCTCCCCCTAACAAATCGACCCACCAAGCAGAGATCATAATCAATATCCTCTTGCCCCTCGTTCGCCCCCACCACTAACCCACCATCCTCCTCTTGCAACAACAACCAATTGAACTCAGAATCCATATCAGGAATGAAACTAAAAAAACTACTTGAGAAGCAATACTAAACATGTACCAAGTACATGACCAAACTTGCACATCTGGTAGACAAAGAGAAACCCTAGCAGCAAGACAATTGTTTAATTTAATTAATTCTTCCTTTTTCTTTTAGTTAATTGAAACAATGATTAAATATTCTATTCTTAAGCATTTAGCAATTACAATACTCAATTATGAAACATATCGAGTAAAATTCTCACTTCTCACTTCTCACTTCGCTTCCATTTAAATTTAATCAACACATTTTATGTAATTTGAAATGGTTCAGACTTATTTATTTAAAATAATATTATATATATATTTTGGGTTTTTACCAATGTTTTCAGTTTTCGAGCTTTGAAGGTTTTTTTCCCTAATTCGTCAACTATTCGATACTATAATTGAAAGCTCAATTGGTTAAAAAAAATTACTTTTTTGATATTTTGATATTATTATTATAATTATTATATTTTTAATCTTCTGTAATTTTTATGATAAAAATAAAAGATCTAAAGCTGTCACATGTTTTTCAGCTGATTTTAATCATCAAAGTGGTAATTAAAAGACAAAAACCATTAATAGACGGACATGATTGATTTTTTAGATTAACAACAATAACTTAATTGATTTTAAATTAAGTCGAAAGACTTAATTGATTTTTTTTCCTTAAAAGCATTTTAGATTTATAACACAAACTTTTTTCTATAATATTTTTAATGAGATGTAAAGGAAGTGATGCTATGTGATTATTTGGATGAAGTATTTTTAAATTTAGAGATTTTAAAAATGTTAGTATTTTGCAGACTGAGTCTTAGTTTGGTTGGCATTGCTATTCTTGTTAGTACGCTGAAGAACGTTTATCCTTATATTTAAAAGTTGCCGAAGGATTATGAGTAATCTATTTATTCTATAAAAAAATGTTAGCATTTTAGAATCCATCAATTGAAAATGTAAGCAATTGTAATTGTTTTAAGAAAAAATAGGCTATTAGAATTTTACAAATTTAAAATAATTATATAAAAATAAAAATATAAAAATATCCAATATGGATATCATTAGATTAAAAACTTATAAATATTTTTAATATTTAAAAATTAAGGTGCAATAGTCAATACCATTAAAATTCTTCTACTAAACTCATTGGTATGACATTTTAAAATAAAAAAAATTCACTTAGTAGTCATCTAATAATAAAAATAATGTTCAATCAAATTATAAAAGTAGATGAATCAAATTAAATAAAAATTAAAGTGTATCAATTAATCCTTAAATTGTACTATTATATTGGGGTTAAATTTAAAATTTGACCATTATCTTATAACATATAAAAAAAGGGCAAACCCAAAAAAAAAAAAAATTGTCAGTTGAACTAATTAATAACATTAAAAAGTATATGTATCAAATTATATTAAAAACTGAAGTTAAATATAGGTATATCAAGAAAAAGAACAAAAAAAAGAAAGAAAACATGTGATTGTGTGCCACGTGTCAAAAGGAAGGTTCTTTGGACCTTCCTTTTATATAAGGTATATAGATATCAAACAAGATGACATAAGTTCATCAATGTGGACTAGAACACAATCAAAAGCGATGCTTCATTTAAAGTTAGACACTTGATGAATTAAATGAAGATAATGTTATTGATTTGCTTAAGAGATGGAAGGAACACGGATCTCGAAACCCTCTTGTGTAATATTCCTTATTCGATTCGATATAAATATGAGTAAGAGATGTCACATTTAAACATTTGAAACATTTCATGACTTTCATATATTATTCTAACATTATCAAGACCTCATATAACTTTCTAAACTATTTTCAAAGTTCCATTATGAAGCCATTACATTCAGACTATTGGGATTTTGAGCTCTTAATGTAGTTATTCTATTATAAATGCTTGTAATTTTTTGAATAAATAGACTAATAAAATTGCATAGTTAAATTATTATCTTTGGTATTCCATCCTCACCGTTTTCCACAAAAAAGCAAAAAAAAAAAAAAAAAAGAAATTATTGAATCATAGGGATGAATTATGATGCGATAATACAACTTATATTAATAGGTTATTGTAATACTTCATATTTTGAGTAATTAAAATTAACAATTGATTTAAGGCACAATTATATCATTTATCACGTCCAATCCAATTGAGGAGATAATTGAAGTAGCCTATAAAGAAAAGTAAAGGTGCTCATGGGCCGGGCCGGGCCGGGTTCGGGCCAGGCCCATAAAAAAATTGGCCCGTGTCCTAGGCCCGGCCCAAAATATGGGCCTGGAATTTTGTCCAGGCTCGGCCCGGAGAAAAAATCCTAAGCCCGGGCCTGGCCTGGCCCGACCCATTTTTTAAATAAACACCAAAAAAATTTAAAAATTAAAAAAGGTATTTTAAAAATATTTTAAAAATAAAAAATTTAAAAAAAGTATTTTAAAATTAAAAAAATAAAAAATATATATTTATTATATTCGGGCCGGGCCGGGCCCGGGCCAAAAAAGTGGTGCCCGAGGCCCGGCTCGTTTTTGAAATGGGCCTAATTTTTTTCCCAAGCCCATATTTCGGGCCTATATTTTTGCCCAAACCCTCCCATATTTCGGGCAGGCCGTCGAAAAGCTATTGATTGTATTTTATTAAATAAAAAGGATGTAAGTTAAAAGATATTATTTCAATAAAAATTATCTTAAGTTACCATTAAAAACATGGATTGAGTTGTTGGTGTTACATTACCACCAAGAGAATGAAATCTTCAACTAATTTTTAAATTTTAATCTTGGAATTTAACTAGCTTCATTTTATTTATTGATAAAATATAAACATAATTAAAACTTTAATGTAAATATAAATTTATTTTGAGATAAATATTAAAATTATATATGAATTTTGTTCCAATATGCAATGTCATATATGAACTTTAATTTTGTATGACATTGATGAGCATGAGAAGAAAACTAGTGACCAAGAGAAAACACGGTTTTGTTTTGTTTTCTTATTGTTTAGTATTTTTTTTCTCAAATTTGAAAAGAATATTAAGGATTATTATGTTGTTGTATATAAGTGCATAGATTTGTACAATCGATAATGTTTAAAGTTTTTGTCTTTTCTTTTAATTTTTTATATTTATTTTATGATTCATATTGAGAGTTTGTTACTGTATCTTCTATTAATGTACAGTGCAATAATTAATATTAAGTAATAATAAGCTTATGTTTTTTTTTTATTTTGGAAACAAATAAGCAAATAAGTAAAATAAAACCAATAAATTTTCAACGAGGAATTGTTAAAATAATAATAATAAAACTAATTGACTTCCTAAGTCTTGTTTCTCCTCCAAAATAAATAAAGTCGGATGAAACAGCCATTCACATCGGCACAAAAATCCGATTCTGAGGAACGAAAGATGCTCTACAAGATATCAGCGGTGCATTTGATACTAGTCCTACTGCTATCATTTTCTCTACTCTTGCCGCCATCTTCAACAACAAACACTCACTTAACCGGTAAGTTGAATTAAAACTATACATAAAACTTGTTCTTCGTTACTTATTTTTATGATCTCTTTCTGAGGGTTGTTTTATTGAATATTTTGTGCTGGTATTTGGGGTTAAAATTGTAGTGAAGGAGAGGAATGAAGTGATACATAGAAATCTAGCATCAGGAAAACCAACTCCATGTCCTCCACGTGTTCGTGGTTGTCATCCAGGTGGTGGTGCTGTTACGAAAAATAAATTAAATTAGACTAACAACAATGATTCAACGAGGAATTGTCAAAAGAGTAAAAATAATGAAGCCATTGAATAACAAAAGTAATAATTATAATATTAAAACCAATAGACTTCCAAAGTCTTGTTTCTCCTGAAAATAAATAAATAATCACCACCAAGTCGTATGAAGCAACCATAAACATCAGCACAAAAATCAGATTCTGAGGAACGAAAGATGCTCTACAAGAAATCAGCGGTGCATTTGATACTTGTCCTACTGCTATCATTTTCTCTACTCTGGCCTCCATCTTCAACTACAAACACTCACTTAACCGGTAAGTTGAATTAAAACTATATATAAAACTTGTTCTTCGTTACTTATTTTTATGATCTCTTTCTGAGGGTTGTTTTATTGAATATTTTGTGTTGGTATTTGGGGTTAAAATTGTAGTGAAGGAGAGGAATGAAGTGATACATAGAAATCTAGCATCAGGAAAACCAACTCCATGTCCTCCACGTGATTTACGTTGTCATGCACATGGAAATTCTCGTCCTCCTGATCATGGTATGTAAGTAGTGCGCTCATCCTTCACGCTGTAACCCAAATGAAGGGTTATTATTCATCATAGCTTGTGATATTGTATTCTTATGTTTTTCATATTTCCAATTTTGCTTAAAAGGCTTTATATATTTCAAATAAATTTAGGAGGTTAAAATTTTATATGATATGTATTTTAATATATTCATGTATTTGTATTACGTTTGAAACATTGTAATGTCTAATTATAAGCTTTAAAGACTTGGACATTAATATTTATGTGTTGAATTACTCTCCAAATACTCATTTTGGATTATATGCAACTAATCTTTATATATATATACACTCTTGAGGTTAATAATTAAACAAATTTGTTATGTTTCCCAGTATTAATTATTAATTAGTTTTAGTTATAATGTGATAAAATATAGTTTCACTATGGCGGCGCCTTGCTGCTGGAATGTTATACGATTTCATAGTTTGAATGATAAAAATGAGAAGAGAAGAGAAAAAAAAGTACTTCATAGCTTATAAAAATATATATAAACATATTTACAAAAAGACCCCTATAAATTATGTAAACGGTCACTTAATTGATACCATATAAGTGAAAAATTTATAGAGATATTCAAGACTTGAGGGGCTTAGTAGTACACAAAACTCTTGTGAGATTTATTAGACATTCAGTACCTATCAAAACGTAAAACAACATTCACTTGCATAATTCTATATGCTCGGTATGGAATCTTCAATGTACCACATTGACGCAGCACAAATTACAGGGAAAAATCAGAAAGTAGAAATGGCATGCGCAAAAACCATACAAAGAACATACCTAATGGTCGAAAGTAGCAGCTTACTAGCTGTGAAGATGATCCATGAACTGAGCTGAGCATATTATACAAATCTAGTGAGGAGAATCAAGGAATTACTGATGTGACAATGTGAAGTAAATGTGTAACGATTCAATTTTTGTCTATGTTGAAAAATTCAGTTTTTTTTTATCGAATTTATTAAGTTGAGCTAGCCGAAAATTTTTTATTCACTACACCAAAACAGGCTTTTAGTGGCGTTTATAGCGGCGTTTAACCCAAAAACGCCGCAAAAGATAAACTTTTAGCGGCGCAAAAAAAAAAACGCCGCAATAGACCTGCATTAGCGGCGCTCGAAAAACAAACGCCGCAATAGACCTACATTAGCGGCGATTTCTTTGAAACGCCACAAATTTTTTTGCAAAACGGCTTCGCTTTTTGTTATTTTATTACTTTAGTGGCGCTTATTAAAAAAATGCCGCAAAATATTGGGATATAGCGGCGTTTTGAGAGAAACGCCGGTAGAGGAAAGTAATTTGAGGGAAAAATTTCAGCAAAACTATACCGTTTTATTTATTCCTATTATTGCTTTAGTGGCGCTCAGTAAAAAACGCCACAAAAGATACGGATTTCGCGGCTGTTGTTAACGATTTCAGCTATAATAACTAATTTGCGGCGTTTCCTTTATAAACGCCAGAACAAAAATAAGCAAAACGTCTTCGTTTTATTTCATTATATTGCTTTAGTGGCGCTTGGAAATAAATGCCGCAGGATGTCCAGAATTAGCGGCGCTTTATCGAAAACGCCGCAAATATTTCGGCAAGATGCTTTTCTTGTTTGGTGCAATGTTCGTTAAAACGACGCCACTTTTGATTTTCTGTATTGGTATTAGTGGCGTTTTTGGCAAAAACGCCGCAAAAAATAGGAAGAAAATTTTAGGTTTTACGATTTAATATTTAAGTTTTATCGTATACGGTTTGGGGTTATAGGGTTTGTGACATAATATTTACTATTTTAATATTACAGTTTTATGTTTTGGCCTTAGAGTTTAGGGTTAGGGGTTGGAGATTAGGGTTTAAGGTTTAGAGTTAACATTTCAGTGTTATTATCGGGTTAGTATTTATGCCTTATAAGACAATGAAATTTACTGTGTTAGGGATTGATGTTTATGTTTTACGGTTTAGCGTTAATGATTTAAGGGTTACGATGCAAAGTTTTAGCGTTTCAGGTTTATGGTTTATACGAGTTTAATATATATATGCGCTATCACTACTATTCTCCTATTTGATCATAGTTTAAAAGAAGCAGGTGCATGAAATTCAATTTCACTAAATTTCAACTGCAGGAGACAATATTTCAGCATTAAAATTAATAATTAAGGTGATTGTTGCTAAAATCAATGGATACAATGTCGTTTATCATTATTTCTGTTGAAACGCCCTTTCAAACCTGAGTAAATGCAATTTTCCTTTTTCTTCGACTATAAAGTTATAATTTATATTTTTGAGTTTTAGAATTTGGTTTAATATTCGAAAAATTTCGGGATCGATTGGATATTGAATTCGGATTTATAATATTCAAAGTAAAAACAACGCATAATTAGTAATGTACTGATTTTTAGACATCTCAACGTTATCAAGATTTGCATAACTTAGAGCATAAAATTGAAATTGTAAGACATTATTGGAATACTGTCAATAATTTATAAATTGGAATGCCGATAGTATTTAAATAATACATATATACTTACATATATAAAATGGAAATTTTTTTTTAAGATTTGTACAAAAAAAATGTTAAATCTGTGTCATAATTTTAAAATATTTTAATTGAAATGAAATTAATAATTTCATATTAATGCATCAATTTAAAATAATGTCATAACATTTATCTACTTTTAAAATCCACTAAAAAAAGAAATAGTTATAAATATAGACATATAAAATATTATTAAAATTGAATAATTAGTGGCGTTTTAACTTAAAACGCTGCAATCGGTAGGCTTTAGCGGCGTTTCTTTTAAAAACGCTGCAAATAAATTTGCAAAACGGCTTCGTTCTGCTTTCACTATATTTCTTTGCTGGCGTTTTCTAATAGAACGGCGCAAATATGCAATACGACGCAATACGCCGATTGGATCTAATTAGCGACGCGTTTTAAAAAAAAGCCGCAAAAAAGAAATAATATATTACGATTTACGGATTAATATTTATAAAAAAATTGTATGTGGTTTGGGGTTTTAGGGTTCGTTACATAATGTTTATTATTTTAGGATTACAGTTTTGACGATATGGGTTTAGAGTTTAGGTTTACAGCTCGGGGATTAGTGTTCAAGGTTTAAAGGTTACATTTCAGTGTTAATATCAGGTTAGGGAATTTACGGCTTATAAGATAATAAAATTTAATGTCTTAGGGCTTCATGTTTATGGTTTATGATTTAGCATTAATTATTTATGGGTTACGAAGTTGATTCTTGCGTTTTAGATTTAGGGTTTGTACGAGTTACAGTTTAGGGTTTAATGTTGTGGCAGTTTTAGGGTTTTTTACTATTTTGATACAAAAGTCAAAAAATTTCAAATACCATGTTTTTTACTTCTTATTATGTCATTATTAGGTTCAGAACCGACAAGGTTTAGGGAAACATATATATATATATATATATACACGATATCATATATATATATGTTATGTATGATGAAACAGTTTAATATTGTGTACGAGGTAGCATACGTTATCAAGATTTGCATAACTTAGAGCAAAAATTAAAATTGAAAGACATTATTGGAATAGTGTCAATAATTTATAAATTGGAATGTTGATAGTATTTAAATAATACATATTGGAATGTTGATAGTATTTAAATAATACATATATACTTACATATATAAAATGGAAATTTTTTTTTAAAGATTTGTACAAAAAAAAAAGAATATGTTAAATCTGTGTCATAATTTTAATCTATTTTAATTGAAATGAAATTAATAATTTCATATTAATGCATCAATTTAGAATAATGTCATAACATTTATCCAATTTTAAAATCCATTAAAAAAAGAAATAGTTATAAATATAGATATATAAAATATTATTAAAATTGAATAATTAGTGGCGTTTTAACTCAAAACGCCGCAATAGGTAGGCTTTAGCGGCGTTTATTTTAAAAACGCCGCAAATAAATTTGCAAAACGGCTTCGTTCTGCTTTCACTATATTCCTTTCCTGGCGTTTTCTGATAAAACGCTGCAAACTTATTATCAATTTTAATATTGATAGTATTTAAATTGAGAGTATTTATAAATTTGAATATTTATTAAATATGTATAATTGAAAAAAATGTATTAAATCTGTGCCATATTTTAAAATAATAGTATTGAAAAAAATTAATAATTTCATATTAATTTTTCAATTTAAAAGAATGTCCAAACATTTATCCAATTTAAAAATCAATTAAAATTCAAAATGCTTAAAAATAAGGTGAATATTTAGTGGCGTTTGTAACTAAAACGCCGTAAACGCTAATTAAATATTGAATGACACGTGGCCTTTTGACTGACGCTTTTAGGGTTCAGTGGCATTTTTTCTCAACGCGCAGAAAAACCCGTAAGATTAGTGGCGTTTTCTTTTAAGCGCCACAAAAATATTAATTAAAACGGTGTCGTTTTTCGGGGATATCAGACTTGGGGTATATCCCCACAGCCAGCCCCAAATCCCCCTTTTCAGCCAAATTCCTAAGTGTTTCTGCGCAGTATCTTCGATTTCCCCTCATCCTTTCTTCATCTCTTTCACACTTCTGTTTGGGTGTTTCGCTTCCTAGCAAAAAAAACCATTAAAAAGGGTCATTACATTGTATTTGTTGAAATCATTTAACATTACTTGCGGCAAAGAGGAGGGAGAACGTGGAGGAACATCATTTAAGGTTCGAATGTCTGATTCTGCGTATTTATACATTGGGTTTTGTCGTATTTTTTACTTTGATTTTGCTTTTTTATTGTTTGGGGATACTGGAATTAAAAAAATGGTATTTTTCGTGTTTAGGGCTTTCGGTCTTCGATTGTTTCATTCATCTTCCTGGAGGTACATTACTGCTTCGATTGTTCATTTATTTTGTGAATAGTTTCATTGGTTACGAATTGATTTGAAGTTGTTTTTGTTTAGGGTTTCATTGGTTTCATCGGTCTTCAACGGTTTCACTTTTCTTCATCCTGCTGAAGGTACAGAAGTCATGGTTTATTTATTTGAGATGCTTTCATTATCAATGTAACGGGTTAAATGGGTTGGACTAAATGTCAATATTCCATTTCTTCTCTGCTGGTTTTGGTGAAATCATTTGGTGCTATTTTTTTAGTATGAAATTTTGATGTCTACTTTAGGGTTTACTTTAATAATTTATAAAATTGTTCTGTTAAATGTGATGCAGCCGATTACATTCCCAGGTAATGAATTGGATTTTTAAGTTAAATTTTTTTAGGCCATGTTGTTTTTTAGTATGATGAAACAGTATTGTTCGATGTACAGCAGTTTCTGTTTGTTTGTTATACTTGTGTTTCATCCATTTTCTTATTGTACTGTTGGAATATATATATAAAGTAGATTGGATTGGGAACTGTCATTTACCTTCTTATACATATATATACATATATATATATATATATATATTATATATATATATATAAGTGACGAAATGAGATAAGATCAAAGTGATACATTAGTAAAGAAACTAAATTGAAGGAAAATTTTGTTAAATATTTTATTTATATAAAATATATATTGTTTTAATATACATAACCAAAATAACTCAAATTTAACAATCATACGATAACTTATAAATAATTTTACATCATACATAACTCTTTGACAATCATTTGCTTACTTAATACATAATAACATAATACATAATTGGTATATAAGCTTGCATAACTTACATAATAACTTCCATAACTTATATATAATAACATAATAAATTACATAATACATAATAACATAATACATAACTTACATATAAGCTTGCATAACTTACATAATAACTTCCATAACTTATAGATAATAACATAATAAATTACATAACATAATAACTTCCATAACTTATATATAATAACATAATACATAACTTATATTATAATCTTGCATAACTTACATAATAACTTCCATAACTTATATATAATAACATAATAAATTACATAATACATAATAACATAATACATAACTTATATTATACACTTACATAAATATATAACATAATAGAATTATTTAGTATCATTATTAAACAATAATAATACAAAGACTTGGTTGGGAGTGGTTCAAAAAGTAGTGGAATTGAATTTCAATTAAGTCCTTAAAAGCGCAATTATACTAAGGATCTAAAAGCAATTAAACCATGGGTCAACTCATGTTAGTGGCACCGCCTAAATCCAACCATTAAAAACCAAAATGGACTAATTTAATGAACTATTATATCGTTTATCAAATCCAATTGGGGAGATAACTTTAGTAGCCTATAAATGAATCTATTAATTATATTTCATTAAATAAAAAGGATGTAAGTTAAGATATTATTTCAATAAATTTTATAGGTATTTCAATAATTATTATATTACCACCAAGAGAATGAAATTTACCAAACTATTTACCATTATAAACTTCAATTAATTTTTAAATTTTAATCTTGGCATTTAAGTAGCTTCGTTTTATTTATTGATAAAATATAAATATAATTTTATTTTTAATTTAAATATTATATTAAATTTATACATGAATTTTGTAATGTGAAAAAACTTTCAAATAGTTTAATAATCATATTATAACTTTTTGAAGTTAATTGACCAAAATAAAATCGTATTAATAGTTTAGTGAATGGGGAGCAATTTACCTAAACGTAAACCAATATCCAAAAATATCGAATACCAACGTAAACCATATAAAAAGTTCCAAAAATATCGAATACCCCGGTAATACAACTTAAGAAATGTTGGTAGATGGTGATGGTTTCTGAAATATTTTCTTTTCATTTTTTTATTTTTATTTTCAAAAAATATTTTATTTAAAAAAGGAAAACATGTTTGATAAAAAAATAAAAAATATTTTTAATAATGAAAATATGGAAACATGTGTGATAATTATTTTTCAATAACCGAAATAAAATATAACTTTTTATATTTATATGAATTCAAATCAGATTATTAGATTTAATATTTTAAAATTTGTTGAAAAAAAGAGAGAATATTTTTGTGTTTATATGGGCTTGAACTAGGATGAATTCATCTAAAGTTAAAAATAGGGGTGAGCAAAACTCGAATCGATTCGAAAAGATCGAAAAAAATATGAATTTCAAGTTAATTGAATCAAGTTATTTGAGTCAACTTGATTAAGTAATTCGAGTTTTGAGTTCAAGTCGAGTTGAATTTTACAATTCGAGTAACTCAAATAATTCAAATAATAGGCTGGTGTAAACATTTTTTGGTCCTTGACAATTTTGAAAAGGAGTCTACTTGAATTTTACAATTTGAATAACTTGAATAATTCGAATAACAGAATGGTGTAAATATGCTTTGGTCTCTGCCAATTTTGAAAATGAACAAATTCGTCTCTCTCTCAACAAAACTTACAAATAATTTAAAATAGTTTTCAAAAATTCAATATATTTATAAAAATTATAAAATTGTATTTTTTAAAAATTCTAAAGAATATAAATAAACTTAAAAATTTTAAAATTTTCTAAAATAATAATTTTGTGACCTAAATAAATAAATTAATGACTCATATTTATTATACTAAAGTTTTTTTTTTTTACTATTTTTCTTTGGAAAAAGTTTTCAAATATACATGGTTTCAAATTTAGCACATTTATTGTCACTTACTATCATCATCTAGCATGCTACCATGTATTCATACATAGCAATATTCATATATACACGTATAATTTGTGCGAGTAAAAATAAACAATGTCATATGTACAGGATTTTTATGTGAATAATCAGACATAGTTATTTAGCACATGGACAGGTTAACATAAATATAGGCTCGCATAAACCTAGGGCTCACATATCATATGCTCGCATATACCTAGCATTCGCATAACACATAGGCTCACATATACCAATGGTTTGCATAATGCATAAGCTCACATATTCCTAGGGTTCGCATAACATATATAGGTCCGCATGTTCCTAGAGTTCGCATGCAATATACAATTTAGGTTTGCATGTATTATACTAAGGGCTTGTACACTGACTTCTACACAGTTTAACATATGGGCTCGCAATAGAGGGTTCGCCTATAAGGTTTAGCATTCAAGGGCTAACCTATAGGATTTCGCATACAAGGAGAATTCGCACATGAAAGGGGTTCGCACACAAGGCTCGCACTAAGGGGATTCGCACTAAGGGCTCGCATAAAGGATTCGCACTAAGGGCTCGCATAAGGGGTTCGTACACACTATAGTTCATTCAAATGGTTCACATATACTTAACCTAGGGGTTCACAAATACAGGGGTTTGAACATAGGCTCGTACACAGAGGTTTTCATAAAGGGTTTGCACTAGGGTTTTGCACTAAGGCTCGCACTAAGGGTTTTCACATGGGCTCGTACTAAGGGATCGCATTAAGGGTTCTCACATGGGTTCGCTCACCTAAGTTTGCACATACAACCACACATATAGGGTCACACAAGTAAGGGTTTACACTTTAGAGGGCTCGCACATGTGGGTTTACTTACTAATATCATAGTGGTTTGCATAAAAAAACTTATCTATAGGTTCACATATAAGATATGCAAGGTCTGCATAGCATCGCTCGCACTTTGACACATTCAGGGTTCATATTTACATAGTTATAGGGCTTTCGCATGTTATATACTTAAAGGTTAGCATGAATATGCTAGGGGCTCGCCTAGTATTTACTTAAGGGTTCAGATATAATTCTCTAAAGGTTTACATATATATATATATATATATATATTCTCCTCCTAGGGTTCGTTTAACAATTCAAGTGGTACGCACAGAAAATCACATAGGGAGTCCTAGGTGTTCTTACCAAAGGGGGGTCGCATGTTCATTCTTTACGTATTTTAACCCTAAATTCTCAATGATTCAACAATATTATACATAATGATTTTAAATTAGATCTCACACTTGTTTTGAAGACAAAAAAAACCTTAGTTTTGGAGAGGAGATTGAAGATCCACTTGCGGGTGAGGGATGATTTTGAAAACTTTGACTCCTTTCGTCTGAAAATTGTTTTGGAGAGAAAATTGCTTGAGGGAATTTTTCTTGAAAATTTGCTTGGTAAAAATTCTAGGGTTTGGTTTAAAATTGGCTATTTATAGGACTTCTTTTCCCTAATTGAAATAGGTTTTAGGAATTCATGTAGAATTAGGATTATTTTGAATTTAGGACTAAATTGAAAAAAATAGTTTTTGAGTTGGGATATTTTGAAAATTCGACACATTTATGGGGTAAAAACAAGGAAATAAAATATTTTGATTGAATGCATACAAGGGGTTTCAGACTTAAGATCTAAGAGTAAGCTAAGACCTTACCATTGAACCAACAGGCTTATTCTTAACAAGTTTTCTAACAAAAATAATTTTCAAGGCAATCTAATTCTCTTATCCTATTATTAAAAAATAAAACCCTAAATTTTATCCCTATTTCTTCTGGGCCCAATTTTGGAATGTGATATTTATATATTTTTCTAACATTATTGAGACCTCATATAACTTTTTAAACCATTTTCAAAGTACCATTATGAAGCCATTACGTTCTAACTGTTGGCACTTTGAGTCCTTAATTTAGTTATTTTGTTATAAATGCTTGTAAATTTTTGAACAGATAGATTAAAAAAATTACATTATTAAATTATTATCTTTCGTGTTCCGTCCTTGTTGTTTTCCATGAAAAGCAAAAATAACTAAGTGTAGCGGCCTAAAAATTTGGCGATGGGCGCTAGTCGAAATGATTATTGAAAAATTAAAAACAAAGTTTCAAATTTTATTTACAAAAGAGGAGTCGCAACCGATCTTTTTCTAAGTGTGACCGGACACCTATAAAATTCTCTTTTTAAAAGAAAAAATTATTTTTAAACTTTTCTAAAAAAAAAGAGGTAATTTTAGGTCCACGTTAAAATCCAGAGAAAAATAGAGTTCGGGAGTCAGTTACGCGCGAGGAAGGTATTAGCACCCTCGCGATGTACAAAATTGGTATCTCGTTAAACGCATGTTGTCTTAATTTTCAAAAAATACGAATTCAATTTAATATTTACTCGTGATCCGATTAAAACATGAGAATTTTTTTAAAAAACACGAGAATTTTGAAACACGAATGATTACAAAAACACGAATGTTAATAAAACACGAGAATTTTTGAAAAACACGAAATTTTTGAAACACGAAAATTTTTGAAACAAGAGAATTTTTTTCAAAATACAAATTTTTAAAACACGAAAATTTTTGAAACACGAAAGTTTTTAGAAAACACGAAAAAATTTTTTGATCATCGAAATTTTTAAAAACACGAAAATTTTTGAAACACCAAAATTTTTGAAATCATGAGGATTTTTTGAAACACGAAAATTTTTGAAAACACGAAAATTTTTGAAAAGACTAAATTTTTTTAAAACACGGGAATTTTTTGAAAACATGAAAATTTTTGAAACACTGGAATTTTTGAAAACACGAAGATTTTTTAAATCAACGAAATTTTTGGAAACACGAAAATTTTTTAAGCACCGGAGTTTTTGAATATTTTCGATTTTTAAAAGGGCGTATCGAGTTTAACACAAACCAGTGATATTCACCCAACATAGCGATGAAATCAACGATTTTATGTTAAATCGATTCGTTTTCTTATTTTTTTTTTTTTTTATTTTTTTAAGCATGCAAGCAAAATGAACATAATAATATTTCTAAAAACTATTTTTAAAATGCTAATTTAATTGAAATGAAGCAACATTTGAATAAATGGACTAAATTAAAAGATTATGAAATTACCAAAAGCCCTTTTCCTTTTTTCCTTTTTCTTTTTTCTTTTTCCCTTTTTTTGGGCTGGGCGTTGGGCTGCCGGATTCGGGCCTGGAGCCTGCTGGATTCGGGCCTAGGAGTCTGCTGGATCTGCTGCACGCTGGGCTGGGCTGCTGTGGGAGGCCTGCTAGGTCTGGGCCTGTTGAGCCTGCTGATGCAGGTGGCCTGCTGCTGGCGTTGGGCTTGGACCGGCCTGCTGGGTGTTGCGTCTGGACTGGGCTGCTGCCGAATCTGGGCCTACTAGGCTGGCCTGGTACCTGGCCTGCTGTTGGCCTGCTAAAAAATGGCCTGTTTCCCCTTTTTTTCTTCTTCTTTTTCGGCTTGCTGCTACTGGCGTTGGGTTGGCCTGCTGGATGCCTGGGTCGGATCTGCTATTCGGGTCGGGTTGGGTCAGACCCGACTGTTGTATTTTTTATTTTTATTTTTTCTCTTTTTCTTTTTTTTCTTTTTCTTCCTTTTCTCTTTTCTTCTCTTCTTTTTCTTCGGGCCGAACCTTAGCCACCGCCGTAGACGCTTCCTTCGTTCGGTGGTGTGGTGGTCGGTGCGCCTTTCTTCTCTTCCTCTCTCTCCTTTTTCTCTTCTCTTCTCTTTTCTCCCTTCTTTCTCTTTTGGGTTGCTGTTTTCTTTACTTGCTATGTTTTTTTCTTTTTCTTGCTTTTTGCCTTGCTTGGTTGTGTTGTAGGTGCTGGCGGTGGAGGGAAAGCAAGGGCGCGGCGGTGGGCACGATGGTGGTGAAGGAGCGGCTGGATTATTTAGTGTTTTCGCTGCCTGATTTTTTTCTTTGCTTTTCTTTTTTTTTTCTTGGCTGCCAAAAAATACCCTCTCTTTCTCTCATTTTCTTCTTTTAAATCCTTCAATTTTGTCTTCTTCCTTGTTATCTTCAGGTGGCAGTGGAGAAGGGAGGCCATGCATTGGGCCGGCGGCCGAAAATCGCGGAGGGCAGGTGCGCAAATTGCGCCTGTCTGCCAGAGGGACCAGATTACAAATATAGCAAAACTTTTAGGGCCAAAGTGTAATTTCAAGAAAAATTAGGGGTTAAAATATAATTTTGAGAAGTTTATGGGTCAAAATGTAATTTTAGAAAGTTAAGAGGTTAAAACATAATTTTAAAAATGTTAAGGGGTCAAAATGTAAATTTTTTATTTTTTTATTTTTGTATTTTTTTGAAAATTAAAGTCGGACAAAATTTAGTGTTTACACTAAGTAAATATTAATTCATTGATTACCTAAGATTTAATTAATACTAAGTTGCATCATATAGGGTCACACAAGTAGGGGTTCACACTTTAGAGGGCTCGTACATGTCGGTTTACTTACTAATATCATAGTGGTTCGTATAAAAACACTTATCTATAGGTTCACATATAAGACATGCAAGGTTTGCTTAGCATCGCTCGCACTTTGACACATACAGGGTTCGCATTTACATATGTTATAGGGCTTTAGCATGTTATATACCTAAGGGTTCGCATGAATATGCTAGGGGCTCTCCTGGTATTTAATTAATGGTTCACATATAATTCTCTAAAGGTTTACATATATATATTCTCCTCCTAGGGTTAGTTTAACAATTGAAGTGGTACGCACAATAAATCACATAGGGAGTCGTAGGTGTTCTTACCAAAGAGGGGCTTGCATGTTTATTCTTTATGTATTTTAACCCTAAATTCTCAATGATTCAACAATATTAATTATACATAATGATTTTAAATTAGATCTCACACCTGTTTTGAAGACACAAAAACCTTAGTTTTGGAGAGAAGATTGAAGATCCACTTGCGGGTGAGGGATGATTTTGAAAACTTTAACTCCTTTTGCTTGAAAATTGTTTAGGAAAGAAAATTGCTTGAGGGTATTTTTCTTGAAATTTTGCTTGGTAAAAATTCTAGGTTCGGTTTAAAATTGGCTATTTATATGACTTCTTTTCCCTAATTGAAATAGGTTTTAGGAATTTATGTAGAATTTGGATTATTTTGCATTAAGGACTAAATTGAAAAAAATAGTTTTTCGGTTGGGATATTTTGAAAATTTGGCACATTTATGGGGTAAAAACAAGGAAATAAATATTTTGATTAAATGCATACAAGAGGTTTCAAACTTAGGATCTAAGAGTAAGCTAAGACCTTACCATTGAACCAACAAGCTCATTCTTAACAAATTCTTTTAACAAAAATAATTTTCAAGGCAATCTAGTTCTCTTATCCTATAATTAAAAAAATAAAATCCTAAATTTTATCCCTATTTCTTTCGGGCCCAATTTTGGAAAGTGATATTTATATATTATTCTAACATTATTGAGACCTAATATAACTTTTTAAACCATTTTCAAAGTACCATTATGAAGCCATTACGTTCTAACTGTTGGGACTTTGAGTCCTTAATGTAGTTATTTTGTTATAAATGCTTGTAAATTTTCAAACTAGGTTAATAAAATTGTATTGTCACTACACCAGAACAGGTTTTTGGCGGCCTTTTTTTAGGCCTTTAGCGGCGCTTTTTAGCGTCACTAAAGATGTTTGCGGCGCTTCCCCAAGCGCCGTAAAAAAAGCCGCTAATGACAATGTCGCTAACGTTTGCAGCGTTTACAGAAAAAAACGCTGCTAAAGGTCATGTTCTTTAGCGGCGCCTCAAAAAAAACGCCGCTAAAGGTCATGTTCTTTAGCGGCGCTTCAAAAAAAACGCTGCTAAAGGTCATGTTCTTTAGCGGCGCTTGGAAAAAAAGCCTCTAAAGGTCATGTTCTTTAGCGGCGCTTGAAAACCAAACGCCGCTAAAGGTCATCTTCTTTAGCGGCGCTTGGAAATAAAACGCCGCTAAAGGTCATGTTCTTTAGCGGCGCTTAGAGAAAAACGCCGCTAAAGAAAAGAAAAACGCCACTATAGATCATGTATTTTAGCGGCGCTTGTTCCACAAACGCCGCTAAAAGAAATGTTCTTTAGCGGCGCTTTCTTGACAAACGCCACTAATTTTGGAATTTTTGTATAATAAAATTTTCAATTTTTGCAGCCCTCCTGTAACAACAAATCAAAAGTAGCCAGATCTAAACCAGCCAAAAGCAATAAATTTATATAATATTTCAAATTAAACGAATAAAATAATATTAATATTAATAAATAAAAGTGAATTCATATTATTTTTATAAAAATGTTAAAAGTTAAAATAATAAAAATATTTATGTAATACACGATGACGGCGGAAGTTGCAACTGCTTAAACACGTTCATCATACTCTGAAGCTGCTGTTGGAGTTCGTCGTACTTTCTGTTCTGCTCTGCTTCTCTCGCTGCAGCCTCTGCTTCCCTCGCTGCGGCCTCTGCTTTAAGTTGTAGCTGGAGTTCTTCATATTTCCTTTAAACCTCAACTATGGTCGCTTGCATCTGAGCAATCTGGTCTTTTAACCTCTGAACTTCAGCTTGAGCCTGACTCCCTGAAGCCATGTATTGCTGCGAGCTGGATCCAAAATATTAGGTGGGCTAACAAAAGATCCTTGAAATCGAACCCGACCATATCTTTCATGACCCAAAACTTCAGTAATAATCCGGTTATCAATGTCTTCAAGATGAACGGAACTACCACTAGAAGCAATCGCTTCGTACTCCGCCTTTTTATCCTTTAGTTTTTCCTAATAAATAAATCACATAGTTAGGAACGCAGTATATATTAAAAAAACAAATGCACCATAACAATAGTCGCATTACAAGCAATGAATTAAACCATTAGAAAATAAACACTATAAATAACTAAAACAAGTCAATTCGTATTAAGTAAACGTACCATAATTTCACCAGCTTCAGGAGTCATAGCAAATCCATCTTTCTTCCTATGTGTAATTTCAAAAAATTGAAGGCGTCCAACTTTTTGACCGGACGACAGTTCCTACAATATAGTAGTAAAAATATTATTTAATGGAAAGTTATACATATTTGACAATATTAAAAAAAATTAAAACTACCTCCGCCTCAGCTACACATGCAAAACTTCTCGACCCGGCTGTGTGAGTAAATTTTTGTTGCTGCCTACTGCTTTTTCCAACTCATTCACGATCCTACATTATGAAATTTTTAGTACGTAAATAGTAAATACTATAAACCAAAATAATTACAATAGTTTGGAAGTACGTCATACCTCGCCTTTATTCGAATGCCAAAATCTAACCGCATCTTCCCATTGGTACCTCAGCATACCCGGCGGGACATTTTGCAATTTCTCATCGAGGGTTGTTTTTGTCTTATAATAATGTTTCTTCAAAGTACTTTTATGGTCTCTCCATCTTTTTCCCAATGCCTTCTTTACATAAGCATCGGAGACCTCTAAAGCAAACCTCGCCTACAAAAAACACAAGTTAATAAAGTAAATATAAATAAAACTATTTCCCAAGCATTACAGATGACATTGACATTTTGTTACCTTAATATTATCGAGGGCTTGGTTTTTGTTGCTATCGGGCATTTGACGCCACGACTCGTAGTTGATAGGCAACATATTCGCATTTCGTGTTAAAATGCTCATGTATCCTGCTAAAAGTCGAGCTTCTGATCCAACAGGTAGACCAAAACTGTTTCTGCATACCTTGATACGCTCAACTGGATCTAACTCGTATAACTCTCTAAGTAGCGTACGTCCTCGACCTCTGCGCGTCCCACCATTTTCAGCTGCAAATGGTATATTAGAATATAAGAAATTGAAAAATAAATCATTTATAAGTCAACACGCATGTAAATTAAATGTAAAATGACTTTGAACTTCTGTAGGATCCTCAGGTGTAATCGGAACATTCGAAGATCCAATTCCTGTCTGTTGTTCAGTACTATTTGTTTTTGTCGAGTTTGGATCATTTTGAACAATGCTTCCCCTTTGAATTTTTCTTCTAGGCATTTTATCTGCAATACACATAAAATAGTTTTCACACTTAATAAATAATTACAACAATAACAGCACATATAAAATAGTTTGCAAAAAAATATAAAAAGACCAAGATTTAAATTATGATATTACATATAATTAAACAATTGTAAAATCTTACTACATCATTATTCGTAAATATCTTCATCCGTATCCTGACGAACCCATTGAATTATTATCTTTTGTATTCCGTCGTTGTTTTCCATGAAAAGAAAAAATAGCTAAGTAAATATTGATTCATAGATTACCTAAGATTTAATTAATACTAAGTTGCATCATAGGGATAAATTATGATATAAGAATACAACTTATATTAGTATGTAATCTAAATAGTCCATAACCTAATAAATCAAAATGCACTAATTTTATGAACTATTATATCGTTTATCAAATCCAATTGGGGAGATAACTTTAGTAGCCTATAAATGAATCTATTAATTATATTTCATTAAATAAAAAGGATGTAAGTTAAGATACTATTTCAATAAAATTTATAGATATTTCAATAATTATTATATTACCACCAAGAGAATGAAATTTACCAAACAAGTTACCATTACAAGCTTCAACTAATTTTTAAAATTTAATCTTGGCATTTAAGTAGCTTCGTTTTATTTATTGATAAAATATAAATATAATTTAATTTTAATTTAGATATAATATTAAAATTATACATGAATTTTGTAATGTGCAATGTCAGACATGAACTTTGATTTTGAGCAATTTTATACATAAATTTTTATTTAATTCAAATTTTCACAAATCAGCAACAATCTAGTGACTTAGATGAAAACTTTTAAATAGTTTAATAATCATATTATAATTTTTGAAGTTAATTGACCAAAATATAATCATATTAATAGTTTAGTGAATGGGGAGCAATTTACCTAAACGTAAACTATATATCTTAAAAAGTTCCAAATATATCGAATACCCCGGTAATACAACTTAAGAAAGGTTGGTAGAAGATAGTGATGGTTTCTGAAATATTTTCCTTTTATTTTTTTATTTTTATTTCCAAAAAAATATTTTTTATTTAAAAGACGAAAAAAAAGTTTGATAAAAAATAAAAAATATTTTCAATAATGAAAATATGAAAACATGTGTGATAATTATTTTTCAATAACCGAAATAAAATATAACTTTTTATATTTATATGAATTCAAATTAGATTAATAGATTTAATATTTCAAAAATTGTTGAAAAAAAAGAATATTTTTGCATTTATATGGGTTTGAACTAGGATGAATTTATCTAAAGTTAAAAATAAGGGTGAGCAAAACTCAATTCGATTCAAAAAGATCGAAAAAATCATGAAATTTACCAAACAAGTAATTTGAGTCAACTCGATTAAGTAATTTGAGTTTTGTGTTCAAGTCGAGTGGAATTTTACAATTCGAGTAACTTGATAATTCAAATAACAGGTTGGTGTAAATATTTTTTTGGTCCTTGACAATTTTGAAAAGGAGTCTAGTTGAATTTTACAATTTGAATAATTTGAATAATTCGAATAACAGATTAGTGTAAATACCCTTTGGTCTCTGCCAATTTTAAAAATGAACAAATTCGTCTCTCTCTCAACAAAACTTACAAAAAATTTAAAATAATTTTCAAAAATTCAATATATTTATAAAAATTATAAAATTGTATTTTCAAAAAATTCTAAAGAATATAAATAAGCTTAAAAATTTTAAAATTTTCTAAAATAATAATTTTGTGACCTAAATAAATTAATTAATGATTCATATTTATTATGCTAAAGTTTTTTTTTACTATTTCGCTTTGGAAAAATTTTTCAAATATACATGGTTTCAAATTTATTTGCTTTAATATGCAATTAGTTATATTGTAGCAAGATTTTAATTTTACATGTTTAATTTCTTTAATTTAACTCGAACAATTTCACTCGATTCGACTTGGCTCGAATTTCATTTCACTCGACTCGATTCAAAAAAATTTGAAATCGAGTTAAAAAGATAAAATACGACTCGTCAACTTGATTAATTCAAAAATTTCACTCGATTCAATCGGACGCTTACCGCTATTTAAAAACTATTTTCACCTTTTCCACTTTTACAATGCATTTTTGGTGAAAACAGTGAAAATAACTTTTTTATTATTTTCTAATTTTCCCATATTTTAATATTTATTTTAAAAAAATTGTTTTTAAAATTTTGAACCAAACACAGTTTGTTCAATATTTTCTATTTTCTAAAAAAATAAAATCATCTCTATTTCTTGAGATCAAACTGAACCTAATTTAATTCTCTAAAAGTATAGGTGAATTCAACCCAACGAGTACGTCTAATTTAAAATGAAAGAATAAACTGCAAATTGCATAGCTTATATATATAGTATGTGTGGAATTCTTTTTATCAAATTCTTGACTCTGTTTTTTTTATATATACATAATTTAAGACAATTACGAAGAAAAACCCAAAAGATACTTAAATTTTAAGCAACTGTAAATGTCTTAAGTTCTCTCTTTGGAAAACCAACTTCAGTTTCAAAATTTCCACACATAGATGTGGAAATTTTGGTCAAATTGTTTAATTTTTTTTTAAAACTCAATTTAAGACAAACATGTACAAATCTAAGAAATTTCAAACTTTCTTCAAAGTAATGACAATTAACTTTTTATTTATTTGGAAAAACGACTTCCAATAAAAAAAAAAGAAAATTCCTCTCAATATTTTGTTAATGAAATTGAAATGCCATGACATAAAAGATACATATAAATTATTTATGATTATTTTATTAATTAAAGAAGTGGAATTTTTATCAAATTTGTAAAGACCCATTTTTGCCCGAGGCTCAAACCCAATTACAAATAAAAAATAAATAGACTAACCCAATTACAGCATTAGCCCAATGCCCAACATGGCCTAAACCCAACCTAAGCCTAAACCCTAGCCCAAGCCTATAAGCAAAAAATAGCAAAAAAAACCCCTAGGTGCGCCGCACCTAGGTCTTCAAGCCTCTGCCATGCCTCCAGCGTTGCACGCCTCCTGCGCCGCACGCTACCGCCTCTCCACGTGCCTGACGTTTCTCTGACACCGCCTGCAACACGCAAAAGAAGAGGACAACAAAGAAGAAAACAAAACAGCAGACAAATAAATCGCAAACAAACAAAATAGAGAAAAATAGTTTTGTATTTCTAAAAAATAAAATCATTAGGTTCAGATGCATGTTTTGCTTCTTCTTCTTCTTTTTTGCGAACATTAGAAATAAAAAAGCAAAAACTAAGGTGATTTCATGGTTTTTTTTATTTCAATCTTTCCTTTTTCTTTATTTTCATCGTTGTTTTTTTATTTTATTCTTTTAAGCGAAAATAAAATAGAAAAAGACTTACCTGGGGTTGCCTACGAAAGTTCGTCGCCGGAGCCATTTCGGTTGTCGAAATCAGATGGAGAGGGTGGCGTTTGGGGTTTCTTCCCACGGCCCTAGGGCCATGAAGGCTCGGCCTTCAGTCGGTCCTTGAAGCGGGGTTAAAAACCCATATTTCTACTGCTTCGACCACTGCCTACGGTGGGGTCACAGCGGCGCAGGCGACGACCCTATTGGCCGGACTTGAAGCCTGCGAGAGAGAGAGAGGCTGAGCTCTCTATTTTTTTTTCTGAAAAATAAAGCAAACTATTTTTTTTTCTCTTTTTGGTATTTATATTAGATATATACGGCGCCATTTTAGGCCATAGCATCAGTGGCCAAAATGATGCTATTTTGGCTTTTCACCTGCGACCCGACCCAATGGTACTGAGGATCCGCGTGTTTTGTAAGGAGGGGCTAATTGCATGTCCAGCCCCTCTACTTCTGCAGTGATGTACAATCGGGTCCTTCCCTTTTTTTATTTTGACCGCCGCATTTATAAACCTGTTTCAATTTAGTCCTACGCAAAACAATGCGTATAAGGAATGGGGATATTTCCCAGTCAGTCCCTCATGCCTTAAGCGCGTCTTATTTCAGTCCCCTTGCGACCTGTTTATGATTTTGCAATTAAAGCCTCGAATTTTAATTCCATTCCAAACTCATCCTAGGTCTATTTAATTTATTTATTTATAAAAAATGTTCTTTTATCATTACTTATTTTAAGTTTTTATATTTATTATTTATTTGATATTGTTTTACATTAAATTTATTTATATATATATATATTATTTCTTATAAACTTATGTATGAATATCTTTCAAAATTTTTTATGTACATATATATAAATTTTCAAAACTGTTTTATATGTTCTTTTTAAATATATTATTTATTTTTTAATTGTTTTAATTGTTATTTATTTTTTAGTTTAATTTTTTATATATATTCTATTTATTTGAATCGTTTATTATTTATTTTGAAATGCCTTCACAAATCATTCATTTTGAGCTATTATTTTCTTTAAATTGACTTATATATGTTGTTCGTTTTGTTTGCTTTAATTATTAGTATATGTATTTGATGTGTTGTGTAATTATTGCCAGTATGCATATTATTTCGTTTACTCGTATTTCCTTGCTATGGTAATTCATTCGTATATCATGTTGTTCGAAAATTATTTCACCATATTATAAATTGTCACCCCATCAACGCAACCCTTTTGTTCACGCATTATTTCAAACATTACATTTTTTATCCAAACATGCAAAAATGAAAATTTCAAATAAGGCAATATTTTGTGGATTGGCGATTCGAGAAAATTGTATCCTAACTTACTGGGTTTCGATTTCTCGTTTAACCTAAATGGAAAAATATCCTTTTAAATTATGACTTTTCAATACGCAAAATTTCATGTTTAGATTCGAGAAGGTCGTACCCTGACTTATGGGGTTTCAATTTTTGTGATAAATCTAAATACATGAATTTTTTCAAATTTAAGTTTTAAACAATCTCGTGAATCAACAAAAGATCGTGTTCTAACTTACAGGACATGATCCCTTTTCTAAACCCGAGATAATTTAATATCTTTTTAAATAAATATTTTTTGGCATTTATTCACATATCGGGAATTCGATATGTCGTGTCCTAACGCATTGGATATGACGTGTTCTTTTCTCGAGATGAGGATTTTTCTAAAAAATAATAAAGGCAATATTCAATGTTTAGAATTTTGAGAAATTGTGCCCTAATGTATTGGACTACGATTTCTTCATCTAATTTAAACAATTGAATATCCTTTTGAAATTTATTGCATGAGTTTTTTAAGGACAAGCTCATTTTTGAGGATGTGAAATATCATGCCCTAACTCATTGGGTATGACATTTTCTCTCTCCAAAATGAGAGGGTCTTAACATGTAATTTGATTTATACAAGTTTTTTTCAATACAAGGATCGTATTTTGAATCTCTTCAAAGTTTTCAATTCTCGACACTAAGACACTAATTAATCAACTAGGCACCAATTTTGAGCATTATGAGGGTGCTAATCCTTCCTCGTACGTAACTGACTCCTGAACCCTTTTTTTTGAATTTCATTGACCAAAATTGTTTTTTTAATAAAATCAAATTATTTATTAAAAACAACCACTTTTCGAGGTGGCCCAATCACACCTTATCAAAAAGGATTGGTGGCAACTCCCATATTCGTTTTCATTTTAAAATTTAGGTTGACCCCGTTTCATCAAAAAATGGTTTCGACAGCTTGGCGACTCCGTTGGAGACCAAAATAAGAGAGTCAAGCCGTAAATTGATTGATTTTTGTCTTTTTACCGAAAATTGAAATTTGGTTTAAATATACGATCCTTTTGTTGCATTTCATTCGTCCTTATTTTGGTCTCTCTAATTGTGGTTTGAAATTGTTGTGTTAGTAAATTGTGATTTGATTTTACCCTTTTAAGTGGGAGTGAGAAACTATTCTTTCGTGAGGTTTTCACCTCCATATAGGATAGTGAATCGCTTTCGGGATACATCTGTACCTATGTCTTCGTGAGATTTTCATCTTCGTGCAGCCATAAGGGAATGTATTCCCTTGAATTGAACTCAATCTGTATGAGCCTATAATGGGTGAGGATCGAGAAATCTGCTGGTTCAGGTGCCCTTACTTTAGAACCAAACCATATATAATGAGCCCTAGGAGCCTACCCTAGGTAGAACCATACTAAACCCTAGTGGTTTCCTGAATAGCAGCTTTAATTATTATTTCTTGTATGGTTTGAATTTTAGTTTCGTGTTATACTGACTTGCTTTGTTTTTTTTCTTTTTGACTATGATTGCATGGCATCTTTATCATAAAAGAGGTGTTAATTCACGTTTAGTATCTAAATAGAGAGCTTGTCATAAGAAAATGAGTTTCTTAATAAAATGGAAGACAATACGATTGTTCGAATATGGTCTTGGAAAACGTAACGAGGAAAAGGTGATAGTTTGATGAATGAGTACACGGCTTTGATTTGTGGCTCAAGGATTCAAGTTGACAAGGATCATCCCAGAGCCACCAACATTCCAGCTCTCTTTAGGGAGCCAATGAGAATCACGAGGATGAGCGAACAATGGGTCACGACTCGGATCAAGCAAAAAAGAGATCGAAGAGGCACCCCTTTGGGGAGTTCGCGAGATTCGATCTTAGCATCTGGATATGAAGAAAAGGATTGATGTCTTCACTTTGAGTTTTAGGGCAAGGCCATATATGTAAATATCCATTTTATGTAAAGAAATTTGTTTCTAGTAAAGTTATTCTAATAGAATTGAATCAGAATCAACGTCTCTTTTTGCATTCATTCCATTCATTAACATTACATTTCATTGCATACAGTAATTTTCCTAAAATCCTTACAGAGCCAGATGGATGATAAAGAATTGGAATTCTTTGAAGATATCGATGGTATGGAAAGGAAAGATGTTTGTGCCTTTGAAGAAGGAACTAAAAAACAAACAAAAAAAAAACCTATCAGAAATTTGTTTCTACATCCCTAGAGGCTTTCTAAACAACTGGACTGTGAAGGAGATTCTTGTAATTTTTAGGACCATTTCAGAGTAATATTTGGAATACTTTTATTGCTCTAAGCCTGGGAGTAATAGAAAATGATTTGGTGAAAAGGCACATGTCCACTATTTTTTTATTTCAACAAAATGCATCTTTGTGTCTTATTTTTGGAAAACATTTTTTTGTTCCTTTCATTTCATTCATACTCATACCACACAGATAATTACCCTTTGATTCATTGGTTCTTTGAGTCTTTTTTCGTTCCTATAACAGGTCTCTAGATATCAATGATATGAGCGACACTATTATTGACTCAAAACTTTCTTTTGAGCAAGATATGTGTCTAGAAAAACCTCAAGACTTCGAAGATGGTAGAGAAAGTCAAAAAGTAGATCCTACCTTACAAAAAATCAGTTTGAAATTACGAGCTTAGGAGAAGAGAAAGAGGTGAAGATCAGAGCCTGTATCACCATAGAGATAAAGCAAGATGTCATTGAGTTACTCCAAGAATTCAAAGATGTTTTCGCATGATCGTACAAAGATATGCCTGAGCTACTAAGATGTGTGGACGCTCTTGAGGATAAGAAGATCTTAGAAGAGGTCTATAAGGGTGTCTGAGGAACACATGCTAATGGTTTTGTAATGGCCAGGCAAATCTTGAGGTTTGGATATTATTGGTCCACCATGGAAGGGGACTGCATCAAGTATGCCAAGAAATGCCATAAATGCCAGATTTATGGAGACAAGATTCATGTTATGACTTTTCCATAGACTTTCTCTATGAAGAGCATGGATGTCATTGGGCCGACCTCGCCAAAAGCTTCTGGTGGTCATCGATTCATCTTTGTGGCCATCAATTACTTCACTAAGTGGGTGGAAGTTGCTTCATATGCTAAGTCACAATGCTGGCAGTCTGCAAATTCTTAAAAAAAAGAAATCATATATCGGTATGGAATGCCAAAAAAGGATCATATCTGACAATGCACTAAATTTGAACAACAGCACGATATCAAAAGTTTACAGTCTGTTCAAGATTAACACCATGTAGCCCCAAAATGAACGATACAGTGGAGGCAAAAAAAATAAAAAAACAAAACAAAAAAAGAAAAAAAGAAAAAACCTCTACCGAGGCAACTCATTTCTCATTGGTATATGGAATAAAGGCAGTTTTACCCATCGAAGTGGATATTCCTTCCCTTCGAGTCTTGTCAGAGCTGAAGTTAAATAAAGCAGAATAGATCCAAGCCTGATATGATCAATTAAATTTGATTGAAGAGAAAAGGTTGAAAGCTATCCGTCATGGTCAAATGTATCAAAAGCGAATGATACGAGCTCACCAAAAAAGGTTCACCCCAGAGAATTCCATGAGGGGGACCTGATATCGAAGAAGATCCTTCCCATACAAAAGGACTTCAGAAGAAAGTGGATGTCAAACTTGAAAGGACCTTATGTAGAAGGCTTTATCTGAAAAAGCGTCGATATTGACCAAGATGGATGGCAAAAACCTACCTAATATTCAGAATTCTGATTCAAACAATAAATACTTCACTTGAAAAAAAAAAGAAAAAAAAAGAAAAGAAAAGAAGAACGAAAATAGAAAAAAGGAGAGGCCAAGGTGAAAACCCGCAAAGGGCGCATTGAGACCAAAGGGGTTTTAAATTGAAAACGCAGGAATGGGCAGTTCAAGTTTTGATCGAAGGTGGGGCATGTGGTAGTCTTGTCCTCCCCGAATTAATAAGAAGGAGAGATGCTACATCTTGGGACATCAAAAAAAGTCTTTTAGGACTTTTAAACACATATCAAGTTTAAAAGGGTCCTCAAGATGTTTGGGGCAGAGAAGCTTATGTTGCGATATCTGGGGCACCTATTTCCATTTTATTCATTTTTGTATTTTGGACAAAATATGCCATCTTGATTAATTTATTCTCATTTTGTATTCTAGCAAAATTTGCTATCTTGATTAATTCATTCATTTCGAGCTTTGTTCTCAACAAAAAAATTATCTTGTCCATTTTGATAATCTTTTTCAAGCATTTTTCATTGAAGTAACGATTAATGGACTGACAATATTCAAGCAGAATGAGTTCTACATATTACTCTGAAAGTTTCTAAATAGTACGAGGACTTGAAATAGGGCTATTGTTTAGAACTAACCAACTTAAGGGTTAGAAGCATTGGAGAAAGAATAGTCTAAATTGCGACTATTTCTTTGGTTTTTCTATTTAAGATATCGGGTGAACAAGAAGGCATCAGTGATGGAACCTTGATGAACAGCGAGTAATGACAACCTAATCATTAAAAAGGGATCATTCTCATGATATTCTAGAAATATCATACATACACATCTAGTTAGGAGAATTTGATTCATTTTAATCATGACATTCTAAACACTAGGCATAAATAGGTCCATGAAATGGATTCTGTAGGTCATGTTCCCTAGAGAACAGATCAATGAAGTTACCCCATACCCCTAAAGTTGTAGTGGGATGGATTGAAGTCATCATATCAAGTCTTATCTCCCTAAAATTGTAGTGGAGTAGACTAAAAATAGCAGATCTTATCTTCCTATAATAGCAGCGAAGTAGATCGAAAGCATCAGCCTTATCTCCCTGAGCAGCAGTGGAGTAGGTTGAAAATTACAAATCTTGTCTCCCTAAGCAGTAGTAGAGCAGATCGAAAACGATGAATCTTATCTTCTCAAGGTAGTAGGGAAGCAGATTTAAGCCACCAGTCCTATCTCCCTAAGCAGTAGCGGAGTAGGTCAAAGATTGTAGACCTTGTCTTCCTATACTGGTAGTGAAGCAGATTGAAGAACCAGTCTTATCACCTTTGCGTTGCAGTGGAACAGATTAAAGCTAAAGATAGTGAATCTTGTGTCCCTAGCGTTGTAGCGGAGCAGATTAAACTTGAGGGCAGTGAATCTTATCTCCCTAGCATTAAGGCTTGGAATAGCTAAAGTGGAGCGGATTAAAGCTGTAGGCAGCAAATCCTATCTCTTTCGCATTACAGTGGAATAGATTGAAGCTACAACGGCAAATCTTACTTCCCTGGTGGTGTAATGGAATGAATTGAAGCTACGATGACGAATCTTGTTTCCCCGACATTGCAGTTAAATAGATTGAAGCTACAACGTCAAATCTTACTTCCCTGGCGGTGTAGGGGAACGATTGAAGCTACGACGGTGAATCTTGTTTCTCCAACATAGCAGTTAAATAGATTGAAACTACAACAGCGAATCTTACTTCCTTGGTGGTGTAGTGGAACAGATTGAAGCTACGACGGCGAATCTTGTTTCCCCGACATTGCAGTTAAATAGATTGAAGCTACAATGGCGAATCTGACTTCCTTGGTGGTGTAGTGGAACAGATTGAAGCTACGATGGTGAATCTTGTTTCCCTGACATTGCAGTTAAATAGATTGAAGCTACAACAGCGAATCTTACTTCCCTGGTCGTGTAGTGGAACAGAATGAAGCTACAATAGCAAATCTTGCTTCCCCGACATTGCAGTTAAATAGATTGAAGCTACGAAGTAAATCTTGCTTCCCCGACATTGTAGTTAAATAATTGAAGCTACGACAGTGAATCTTATTTCCCTGATGTTGCAGGGAAACAGATTAAAGCTAAAGGTAGCGAATCTTGTTTCCCTGGCATTGCAGCGAAGTAGATTAAAGCTGAAGGCAGCAAATCTTATCTCCCTGACATTAAGATAGAAGATAGCGAATCTTATTTCCCTGAAATTGTAGTGGAACAAATTAAAGCTATAAATTACAAATCTTATCTCTCTAAAGTTGCAGTAGAGCAGATCATAGCAAACATTATCTCCCTAAAGTTGCACTGGAGCAGGTTGAAGTTACAAGTCTTATCTCCCTGAATTTGTAGTGGAGCAGACTAAAGATATCAAACCTTATCTCCCGAAAGTTAAAGTGGAGTAGGTTGAAGATACCAATCTTATCTCCCTCAAGTTGCGACGAAGCAGATTGAAGCTATTAATCCTATCTCCCTGAAGTTCTAGTGGAGCAGATTAAAACGATGAATTCTATACCTCTGAAGTTGCAGTAGGTCGAATTAAATCTACCATAACAAGCCTTATCTCCTTGAAGTTGCAGTGGAGCAGGTTGAAGATACTAATATTATCTCCCTGAAGTTGCAGTGGAGCGTATTAAAGCTACTAATCTTATTTCCTTAAAGTTGTAGTGGAACAGATTGAAGCTATAAATTACAGATCTTATCTCTCTAAAGTTGCAGTAGAGCAGATCATAGCAAACCTTATCTCCCTGAAGTTGCAGTGGAGTAGGTTGAAGTTGCAAGTCTTATCCCCCTAAAGTTGTAGTGGAGCAAACTGAAGATAACAAACCTTATCTCCCTAAAGTTGCAGTGGAGCAGGTTGAAGATATCAATCTTATCTCCCTGAAGTTGCAGCAGAGCAGATTGAAGCTATTAATCCTATCTCCCTAAAGTTGCAGTAAAGTGGATTAAAACGATGAATCCTATACCTCTAAAGTTGTAGTAGGTCGAATTAAATCTACCATAACACGCCTTATCTTCCTGAAGTTGTAGTGGAGTAGGTTGAAGATACCAATATTATCTCCCTGAAGTTGCAGAGGAGCGTATTGAAGCTACTAATTTTATTTCTCTAAAGTTACAGTGGAACAGATTAAAGCTATAAATTACAGATCTTATCTCTCTGAAGTCGTAGAGAGCATATCATGTTAAACCTTATCCCCCTGAAGTTGCAGTGATGCAGGTTAAAGTTACGAGTCTTATTTTTCTGAAGTTGCAGTGGAATAGATTGAAGCTAAATTACAAATCTTATCTCTCTGAAGTTGCAGTAGAGCAGATCATATCAAGTTCTATCTCCCTGAAGTTGCAGTGGAGTTGATTAAAACGATGAATCCTATACCTTTGAAGTTGCAGTAGTTTGGATTAAATTTATCATAACAAGTCTTATCTCCCTAAAGTTGTAGTGGAGCAGACTGTAGATAGCGGATCTTATCATATCAAACCTTATCTCCCTGAAGTCGCAGTAGAGGAGGCTGAAACAACAAGTCTTATCTCCCTGATGTTGCAGAGGAGCATATTGAAACCACGAATCTCGTCCTATTGAAGTTACGACAGATTAGATACAAGCCGTATCTCTCTGAAGTGCAGTGGAGTGGATCAAAGCGACAAGACACAGTGGATTGGAGCAGTACCAAGAAGTCAAGACTCAGCGAGACTGGGCAAAACTAGTCTTTCTCAAAAGTTTTTACTCTGTTATCGTTACACGATAACGAGCAAAGAGGGGTAGCTGTAAAGACCCATTTTTCCCGGAGGCTCAAACCCAATTACAAATAAAAAAATAAATAGACTGACCCAATTACAGCATTAGCCTAAAGCCAAACATAGCCCAAACCCAACCTAAACCTAAACCCTAGCCCAAACCCATAAGCAAAAAAAAAAAAAAAAAAGCCCTAGGTGCGCTGCACCTAGGTTTTCAAGCCTCTGCCAAGCCTCCAGTGCCGCACGCCACCGCCTCTCCACGTGCTTGACATTTCTCTGACACCGCCTGCAACACGCAAAATAAGAGGACAACAAATAAGAAAACAAAACAACAGACAAACAAATCGCAAACAAACAAAATAGAGAAAAATAGTTTTGTATTTCGGCTATAAGCCAAAATCAGATGCTTGTTTTGCTTCTTTTTTTTGCGAACATTAGAAAAAAGAAGAAGCAAAAACTAAGGTGATTTCCAGTTTTTTTTATTTCAATCTTTCCTTTTTCTTTATTTTCATCGTTGTTTTTTAAAATTTTTAAGTGAAAATAAAAAAGAAAATGACTTACCTGGGGTTGCCTGCGAAGTCCGTCGCCGGAGCCATTTCGGTTGCCAAAATCAGACAGAGAGGGTGGCGTTTGGGGTTTCTTCCCATGGCCATAGGGCCATGAAGGCTTGGCCTTCAGTCGGTCCTTGAAGCGGGGTTAAAAACCCAAATTTCTGCTGCTCCGGCCACCGCCTACGGCAGGGTCACGGCGGCGCAGGTGATGGCCCTATTGGCCGGACTTGAAGCCTGCGAGAGAGTGAGAGGTCGAGCTCTCTGTTTTTTTTGAAAAATGAAGCAAACTGTTTTTTTCTTTTTTCGGTATTTATATTAGATATAATACGGCGTCATTTTGGGCCTTAGCATCAGTTGCCAAAACGATGCCGTTTTGGCGTTTGACTCGCGACCCGACCCAGTGGTAATGAGGATCAACGTGTTTTGTTAGGAGGGGCAAATTGCATGTCCAGCCCCTCCGCTTCTACAGTGAAGTACAATCGGGTCCTTCCCTTTTTTTATTTTGGCCGCGGCATTTGTAAACCCGTTTCAATTTAGTCCTACGCAAAACGATGCGTGTAAGGAATGGGGATATTTCCCTGTCAGTCCCTCATGCCTTAAGCGCGTCTTATTTCAGTCTCCTTGCGACCTCTTTATGATTTTGCAATTAAAGCCTCGAATTTTAATTCCATTTCAACCTCATCCTCGGTCTATTTAATTTATTTATTTATAAAAAAGTTCTTTTTTCATTACTTATTTTAAGTTTTTATATTTATTATTTATTTGAAATTGTTTTACATTAAATTTCTTTTATATATATATATATATATATATATATATATAAATATTATTTCTTATAAACTTATGTATGAATATCTTTCATTTTTTTATGTACGTATATATATATTTTCAAAACTGTTTTATATGTTCTTTTTAAATATATTATTTATTTTTAATTGTTTTAATTGTTATTTATTTTTTAGTTTATTTTTTTATATATTCTATATATTTGAATCGTTTATTATTTTTTAAAAGGCCTTTACAAATCATTCATTTTGAGCTATTATTTTCTTTAAATTGACTTATATATGTTGTTCGTTTTGTTTGCTTCAATTATTAGTATTTGTATTTGATGTGTTGTGTAATTATTGCCAGTATGCATCTTATTTCGTTTACTCGTATTTCCATGCTATGGTAATTCATTCGTATATCATGTTGTTCGAAAATTATTTCACCATATTATAAATTGTCACCCCATCAACGCAACCCTTTTGTTCACGCATTATTTCAAACATTACATTTTTTACCCAAACATGCAAAAATGAAAATTTCAAATAAGGCAATATTTTGTGTATTGGCGATTCGAGAAAATTGTATCCTAACTTACTGGGTTTCGATTTCTCGTTTAACTTAAATGGCAAAATATCCTTTTAAATTATGACTTTTGAATAAGCAAAATTTCGTATTTAGATTCGAGAAGGTCGTAACCTAACTTACGGGGTTTTGATTTTTGTGATAAATCTAAATACACGAATTGTTTCAAATTTAAGTTTTAAACGATCTCGGGAATCAACAAAAGATTGTGTTCTAACTTACGGGACATGATCCCTTTTCTAAATCCGAGATAGTTGAATATCTTTTTAAATAAATATTTTTTGGCATTTATTCACATATCGGGAATTCGATATGTCGTGTCCTAATGCATTGGATATGACATGCTGTTTTCTCGAGATGAGGATTTTTCTAAAAAATAATAAAGGCAATATTTAACGTTTGGAATTTTGAGAAATTGTGCCCTAATGTATTGGACTATGATTTCTTCATCTGACTTAAACAATTGAATATCCTTTTGAATTTTATTGCATGAGTTTTTTAAGGACAAACTCATTTTTGAGGATGTGAAATATCATGCCCTAACTCATTAGGTATGACATTTTCTCTCTTCGAAATGAGAGGGTCTTAACATGTAATTTGATTTATACAAGTTTTTTTTAATACAAGTATCGTATTTTGAATCTTTTCAAAGTTTCCAATTCTCATCACTAAGACACTAATTAATCAACTAGGTACCAATTTTGGGCGTTATGAGGGTGCTAATCCTTCCTCGTACATAACCGACTCCCAAACTCGTTTTTTCTGAATTTCGTGGACTAAAATTGTTGTTTTAATAAAATTAAATTGTTTATTAAAAACAACCACTTTTCGAGGTGGCCCGATCACACCTTATCAAAAAGGATTGGTGGCGACTCCCATATTCGTTTTCATTTTTAAAATCCAAGTAGACCCCGTTTCATTAAAAAATGGTTTCAACAAAATTCATGAGGTATAATTTTGGTATAATCACATATATCCTTCACTTGTTTGATGGTTTGAGTATAGTACTATTCTGATTAAGGGTAATATTCAATTAAAACCCTCCCATTAATGTCGATTTTAAAATTCGAATTCAAGTCGACATTTGAGCAGGTTTTTTTTTTAATTTCATGAAAGCAAATAAATCTAACTTAGAATTTTCAAACTTTCTTCAGGCTTTTACGTTAGATTGATTTTACAAAAATAAATATAACACAAATCTTTCCATACAACAGCTATAAAATTTAGAGAGTACAGTACACAAATATTCGTCAACAATTTTTTACTGTATGAATCCAAAATTTTTTATGTAAAAGGTACAAATTTTAAATTTAATTTTTTACATGATTTGAAATTTCAATTTTTATAATGTTATAATTAATTTAAATTATTTATAAATTGTCGAGAGGAATTGTACATACATACCAATGAAATTTTTGAAAACATTCTTTGACTTCTTTTTTTACTCAATTTATCATGAAAAAAATTTTGAATTTGAATTTTCGAACTTTACTAAAAGTAATTGATGAATGTATTAAGGACTTTATATTTCTTTGGGAAAGTTACTTTCAATTCCAAAAGTTTTATTTTTCATCTCAAAATTTCGTAAATTAAATTAAAATGCTATGAGAAAAAAAAAAGAGAATAAATTGATACATACATACATATTATTGGTAATTTTGTGGGGTTTAAAGCTAAATTTTTAAAATGAAAATCTTTGTAAAACAATTGTTGTGAGAAAGAAATCAGCCCCAAGCCATATTTTTATTTATTGATTACTTAACATCTTAATGTATTGTTTTTTTGGTATGCTTCATACTTTTCTTTGCACATTCTAAAACTTTTATACAAATCATATGGCATGCGTACTTACATATTTTTATACAAATCATAACATAGCACATGATTAAATGGTACAGTACCTACTTAACATACCTTTTAAACTTATCCGTTAACTTTTACGTTTAGATATTTAGGCTAGTTCGACCCCATACGATGCCTACAGGCCCAAATTTTGAGTTCATCAATTGCCCCTAATTAGGTCCTAAAATTGGGCAAAAAGGCCCACATGGTCTGCACCTTTTCACACGGTTGTGTGCTCCACACGGGCTACAAGAATTCACACGGGTGTGTGGTACACACGGTCCACCACACAACCTAACGCATGGCTGTGTGGTCATTGGGCAGTTTCGAAACAGCCCCTGTTTTCGCAATTTTATCGAATCTTAAATGCACTTTTTTGGGGTCTTTTTCACACACCTAGAGCAGTAATTGATCGACCACGCTAACGGGACTCACGAATCCTACAAATGTTAAAAAAAATCCCACGAATTAACCAACAATTCACATCTAAATCAATATCCTTAAAATGAAATTCCAACCCCTAAACAAAGTTCGAATACTTACTTCCTTGAAACGACGTCGAAAAATCATACCTACTCTGCTTGAGGGTCTCACACCTTTCTCCTAATCGAACATCACAAAAGTAGTAATTAAAACGTTTAATAAAGACATTCAAGCATAGAGCCGCCTTGCTCATGAACCCAATTAAAACCAAAATAATAAAACAAGAAGAAGAGTAACCAACAGACTTACACTATGGCTGGGGAAGAACCACGCAACAAGAACGTACGAACAGTAGCAAAATCCAAGAAATAGTAACAAGAAAGGCTCAAGAAAAATAGAGGCAAAGAAAAGAAGAAGACCCAAGGAAGAAAAGATTGCAAAACGGCAGAACAAGGGTAACCAAACAAAAAAAAAAAAAAAAAAAAAAAAAAAAAAGGTTTGAAGAAGGGAGGGAGTTTGTGCAAAAATAGTCCTACTTACCAGATTTTTTTTAGAATTTAAATAAACTCTAATTCCCAATAAAGGCCCAAGCAAAAACATTCCACACTTGCGCATAACAAGACTTTAACTTAAGACAAGGAATAAACAAATGCTTAATCACTAAATTAGTAGACTCATCATTGTCATAATTCAACAAAGAAATTAATTTAAGCCCTAAGGACCAAGCTTAACTTAAAGCCAAAATTAATAGGGAAAAAAAATCCAAAACTAGGGAATTTAACCCAAGACCCCAAAACAAACATCTAAGACACTTAACTACCAAACCAAATTAAATTATTTTGCAAACATACACACTCAAATATCCAAAAATTTTGGGGTGTTACAGTAACATTAATATTTTATTGATTTTATTGTTATAACACTCCATACCCGACCTAGATGTTATGGTCGAATCATTGAGGTTATATCGTACTTGCAAAAATAAATAAATGTTTAATTTTAAAGAAAACAAACTTTCTACGAAGAGAAAAGTCAATTTGAGTAGCTCATTTGAAAATCATTGTAGTTTCTGAAACCGCAGCTTAAAATAGTTTTACTAAAATCAAATCCAATTACTTAAGTGTTGAGAGATAAAACCTCTCAGTAAACTTCAATCTATTTTGCAGTGGAAACCTTATAATGTATCGATTTTAAAACTGTGATTCATTTTTAGTTATCTTAAGTTAAGCGTCATTAAAAGTTAAAAACTTTTACGAAATAAATATAAAATAATCCTAATGTCCTAAACAAAACTTAAAATGTCCAAAAGCCCGTGAAACCAAAGAAAAGTCCAAAATGTTTTTCAAAACTATTTTTTTGAAAAAAAAAAGAAAAAAAGGATATCGACTTATTTTTAAAAGTGAAAATTGGAGTCGCCACTGAACTTTTATTGAGGTGCGATCGGATCACCTTGAAAACGATTTGGTCTACGAATTTTAGAAAGAAAAAAAAGGGCTCGGGAGTCGGTTACGCACGAGAAAGGATTAGCACCCTCGTAACGCCCAAAATTGGCACCGAATTGATTAATTAATGTCTTAAAGTCGAATGTCGAAAACCCGAAAAGATTTTAAAATATGATCCCCTTTTTTACCAAAGCTATATTTTTTAAGAAAAATACTTGAAACAATCATTAAAGGCCCACTCATTTCGCGGTAATAAAATGTCGTATCGCGTAAGTTAGGATACAACATTTGTACCCTCGAAGATAAGCTCGCCTTTAATTTTAAAAAAATATCTGTATATTTTGAAATTTTAAAAATTTTGGCCATTTTGATTTGACGAGAAAACCGAAACCCATAAGTTAGGGCGCAATTTATCAAAGTTCCAAAGATGGCATATAAGCTTACATTTAATTTTATTAAAAATCCGTTATTTTGAAATTTAAAAATATTTAGTCATTTTGATGCGACAAGAAGATCGAAACCTCGTAAGTTAGGGCACAATTTCTCGAAGTCCCAAAGATGATGTATTGCAATTTTTTTTAGTTACACAAAAATATCAATTTAAAAACAAAGAAAGGCATGAATAAATACATAAAATAATTTTTAGAAAAATAATTTATAAAATACTAAAATAAAGAATCAAATATTAAAATAAAAATGAAATGTGGAATACAATAATAAATAAATACGTTAATATAATAATACATAATAATATATAAATACAACACATAATAATAATACGAAAATGTAATGAATACAATAAGAATAAATAAATAATTCTTAAAAAAATGAATAAATTAAGTTGCATTAAATTAAAAGAATAAATAAATAAATAAAATTAAATCAGGGACTAAATTTAAGTTAAATCTAAAAATTGGGGCAAAATTGCACATGAAAATAGGCTGAGGGACCAAATTGTAATGCGCCAGAAAGAAGGGAGGACCAAATGGGAATAAACCCATTTCCTGGACAAGCGTCACTTCCCCAGGCGATTAGCGCGCTAGGGACTAAATTGCAAAGTAAAAAAAATGAGGTCCAATTTAAAAATAAAGGAAAAAGTGCGAAAATGACTAAATTGAAACAACCCAAAAAGGCAGAATGACCAAAAGGGTAAATAATCCAATTATCAAAAACACCCGGATCCTCCTTGCGGGTCGGGTCTGTCTCCGAGTCTGAGGCAAAACGACATCGTTTTGGCCACTGGTGCTTATGTCCAAAACGGCGCCGTATTATACCCTATATAAATAGAAAAAAAATGAAAGAAAGAAAAACAGAAAAAAATTCCAGCCTCAATTTTTTTCAAAAATATCAGAGAGTTCTCTCAAACTCTCTATCGTGCCCCTCTTTCTGGCCTAGGGCTCCGGCTGATGGCCTCTGCGCCGGCCGATGGCCTCTATGTCGGCCGCTGTAGGCGGTGGTCAGAGCCATAAAAAAATTAGGTTTTTAAACCCCACTTCGAGTCCTGATTAAATGCCAAGCTTTCTCTGCTCCAAAGACCTAAGGAAAAGGGATCCCTCACGTCCCTTTTGGTTCAATTCCAGCGACGAGAGGGATTTCTAGCGATGGGACCTGTAGGGCGATTCAAGGTATCTCCCTCCTTTTTCCTTCTTTTTTTTTATTTTTGTATTTAAAAAGATAAATAAAGCAAAATAAAGTAAAAAATAAAATAAATCAAAGGAACCTTAAATCAAAATCAAAGGTAATCACCTTTGTTTTTTGTTTTTGTATTTCTTTCTAATTAGTTCCTCCCTTGCATGGTTATTTTCATGACTTTTTATTGCCATGATTACAATGCTATTTTTTCTACTATTTCTCTTGTTGTTTTTTTGTTTCTATTTCTACAGGTACAGAAGCCAGCTATGAAGGGTATGGAGGAACGTCAGATGCGCATGGAGGCAGTGGCTGATGTGCGTGGATGAGGCTGACGTGTTGACTTACGGTGGCAGTTGGGGTTTTATTTTTTGTGTTTTCTAAAAATATGGTGGGCTAGGGTTTGTTGTGGGCTTTTCGAGTTTTGGGCCACTGTAATTCTGGACTGGGATTTTATTTTTTGTTTTGGGTTTTATGTATTCAGTTTTGAGCCCGGGCAAAATAGGTTATTACAGCTGCTCCTCTTTGCTCGTTGTAGTGTGACAAGAATGGAACAAAGACTTTTAAGAATGACCAATTTTGCTCGGTCTCGCCAAATCTTGACTTCTTTGGTGCTCCTCTTCTTCAAATAGCCTCATTCCAATCCACTACATCTTCAGGGGTGTCAGAAGTGTTGCTTCAATCTGCTGTCCTACAACTTTAAGGAGATAAGATTGGTTTATTTTTAACTTGGTCCACTACAACTTCAGGGAGATAAGGTTTGATATTTATAGCCTCAATTTGTTCACTGCAACTTCAGGGAAATGGGATTTTCTATTTTTAGTCTGCTACACTGCAAGTTCAGAGGTATAAGATTCATCGTTTTAATCTGCTCCACTGCAACTTCAGGGAGATAGGATTAGTAGCTTCAATCTGCTCCACTGCAACTTCATGGAGATAAGATTGGTATCTTCAACCTGTTTTATTGCAACTTCAGAGAGATAAGATCTACAATTTATAGCTTCAATCTGTTCCCATTCTAACTTCAAGGAAATAAGATTCGCTATCTTCAGTCTTCTCCACTGTAACTTTAGGGAGATAAGACTTGTAACTTCAACCTACTCCACTGCAACTTCAAGGAGATAAGGTTTGATATGATCTTCAATCCATCCCACTGCAACTTTAGGGATATAGGATTAGTTATCTTCTGTCTGCTCCACTACAACTTCAGAGAGATAAGACTTATAACTTCAATCTACCCCACTGCAACTTCAGGGGGATAAGATTTGTGGTTTCACTGGTCTGCTCACTGGGGAACATGACCTTTAAAGTCCATTGCCAAGTGATTAGGATGTCATAATCAGAATGCTCCTAACCGGATTTGCATGAATACAGAATGTCATTTTTTGAGAATGATCCGTTTTTAATGATTAGGTTGTCATTGCTTATTGTTCATCGAGGTTTTATTACTGACGTATGCGCTGCCTTCTTACTCAGCTAGTATTTTTGATAGAAACCCAAAGAAATAACCATAATTTAGGCTATTATTTCTCAAATGTTTCCAATCCTTAGGTTTCGTTAGTTCTGAATAGTGGTCCTGATTTCAGACCCTTGTACTATTTAGAAAACTTTCAGAGTAATATAAATAACTCCTTTTGCTTGAATATTATCAGTCCATTAATCATCATTTCAATGAAAAATGCTTGGAAAAGATTATCACAATGGACAAGATGAAATTTTGTTAAGAGCAAAGCTCGAAATGAATAAATTAATCAAGATAGCAAATTTCACTAGAATACAAAATGAGAATAAATTAATCAAGATAGCGTATTTTGCCAAAATACAACAATGAATAAAATGGAAATAGGTGCCCCAAGTATCGTAGCATGAGCTTCTCTGTCTAAACTTATCAATGACCTTTTTAAACTTGATATGTGTTTAGAAGTCCTAGAAGACTCTGTTGATGCCCTACGATGTAACATCCTTCTTGCTTGCTAATTCAGGCATAGTAAGACTACCGCATGCCCTACTTTCGATCAAAATTTAAATTGCCCTTTTCTTGGGTTTTCAATTCAAAACCCTTTTGGTCTCAAGGTGCCCTTTGCGGGTTTTCCCCTTGGCCACTCATTTTTCTTTTTCTTCTTTTTATTTTCCTTTTTTTTCTTTTTATTAAACATTCTTTGATTGAATCTGAACTCATTGGATTAGGCAAGTCCTTGTTATCCCTTCCAGTCAAAATCAACGTTTCTCCAAATAAGGTCCTTTCCAGTTTGGTATCCACTTTCTTCTGAAGTCATTTTGTATGGGAAGGATCTTCTTCGATACCAGGTCCCCCTCATGGAATTCTCTGGGGCGAACCTTTTTTGGTGAGCTTGCATCATTTATTTTTGGTACATTTAATCATGATGGACAACTTTGAACCTCTTTTCTTCAATCAATTTCACTTGCTCATATTGAGATTTGATCCATTTTACTCCATCCATCTTCAGCTCAGCCGACACTCTTTGAGAAGGAATTTTGACTTTAATGAGCACAACTGCCTCTATAAATCACTGAAAAAGGCGTTGTCCCGGTGGGGGTCCTGACAGATGTTTGATAAGCATAGATGGTAATTCTTATACCAATCTTTATGAGTCTTAATCATTTTCTCTACGATCTTCTTCTTTTTTGATTGCCTTTACTACACCATTCATCTTGGGGTGATATGGCATTTAATCTTCAATAGACTACAAACTTTTGATACCGGCGGTTGTTCAAATTTAGTGCATTGTCAGATATGATCCTTTTTTGGCATTCCATACCAACATATGATTTCTTTTTTCAAGAGTTTGCTAACTGTTAACTTTGTGGTATTGGCATATGAAGCAACTTCCACCCACTTAGTAAAGTAACCGACGACCACAAAGATGAATCGATGACTGCCAAAAGCTTTCGGTAAGATCGGGCCGATGACATCCATGCCCCACATAAAGAAAGACCATGGATTCCATTGATTCTTTGTAGGATCTGTTTCTCATCTTGTTCTGCCATCCATAACAAATCAGGAGATAAGTTACAGCCTTGATCATTGTCAAAGTCCCGTGGTTCCTCTGGACACATACCTTGCTCAAGAGGTTCTGAGTCAATAGTAGAGTCACTCATATCATTGATATCTGGAGACCTATTATAGGGACGAAGAAAGATTCAAAGAATAAAAGAATCGAAGAATATTTATATGTAGTATGATTATGAATGAAATGGAAACAATAAAAGAATATTTGCTCGAAATGAGAAATAAAAATGCATTTTATTAAAATAAAGATGTTGGACATAAGCCTATTTCACAAAAGGATTCTTGTTACTCCTAAGCTTAGAGTACCAAGCATGTTTTGGACATTACTCTGAATTAAGTCTAAGAAATACAGGGATCTCTTCCATAGTCCCATTGCTCAAAACACTTCCATGTATGTAAGGGCAGATACCTGATGAATTCTCTTCCCTGGCTCCCTCTTTGGATACGACGTTAACGTTCACATTCCTTTCGGGCCTTTGACCTCTTCAAGGAATTCTAACTCTTTATTATCCATTAGAAATTGCACCAAAGATTTGAATTCAGCGTACTCTTGGATTTTATGACCTTCTTTAGCATGGAACTCACAGTAGCTCCCCATCCTTTTTGGTCTCTTCTCTGAATTTTGAGTGATTAATCCCATGTCTATCATTTGTTTCAAAACCCATTTTAGTGGGGTTTTTACTTCTGCAACATTGGTTTTGGTTCTCTTTCCTCCATTCTCAATTATCACGTTTACCTTTGGGTCTAGATGACTGAGTAACGAATTTCCTGCCACATTAGGTCATGATGGATCATCAAACTTCACGATACCCATCTTGATGAACCTTTCAACTAACTTTTTAAATGTAGTGCAGTTTTCGATTGAGTGCTCTATTATTCCCGCGTGGTATTCGTATTGGGCATTCGCGTCATACCATTTTGGGAATGAAGGTTGCACGGCCTTTGAGTAGAATGGATATACCACATGCGCATCAAATAAATTCTGATACAGCTCTCTTTATGTCATTGGGATGGGTGTGAACTAGAGTCTTTCAGTGTTTTGCCATGAGCCTTGAAAGCTAGTAGTCATGGCCCTCGGCTGGCCTACAGTGACTGATTTGGAATACCTTTTATTATACATGCTCAGGTTATTCATTTCATTTTTCTTGTTCTTTGGGGTTGATCTTTTGACGCTTTCCCCCACATCTTTTCCCACTTCTTACCGCATTTTCAATCATTTCACCGAACATTATCATATCTGAGATGCTCACGGTAGCGCTTCCCAACATGTGGTTAATGACCGGGGCTTTCAGAATGTTGATGAAAAACATCATGGTTTCTTTCTCCAGAAGAGGTGGCTGGACTTGTGTTGCTACCTCTCTCCATCTTTGGGCATATTGCCTGAAGCTCTCACTTTGCTTCTTTTCCATATTCTGCAGAGTAATTCTGTCAGGTGTCATGTCTGTTACATGGCTGTATTGCTTCATGAAAGCCTGTGCCAAGTCCTTTCATAAGTGGATGTTAGTACTGCTCAGCTAGTTGTACCATTTGGCAGCCAACCCAATCAGACTATCTTAGAAGCAATGAATTAACAATTTGTCGTTATTAACATATTCTGTCATTCTTTGGTAGAACATCGTGATGTGAGCTTCAGGACAACTAGTCCCATTACACTTTTCAAATTTTAGAGTCTTGAATTTCAACAGGAGTACTAGATCTGGGACCAAACTCAGATCCTTGGCGTCAATCCTGTAATGGTAATCAGCATTTGCCATTTTGTCTAGGTCAGGAACTACAGGATCTTCGAGTTTTTCTTCTAAACACTTGTACCGATCTTCGAGTTGTTTTGGTAGTTCCACCTTTGCTTTTTCTATTTCTGCCATTTTTTCTAGGTCAGGAACTACAGGATTGGTTAAATTGTCCCTCGGATTAGAACCTGAGCCTGTCAGGTAGTTCATTGGTGCCGAGGTACTGGTCTGATATTGTTAGGGTCTAATTGTAACGGGTGCCCCTTATGGACATGTGTCTGGTTGGGCTTGCACGTTTAACGGGGCAAAACCTGAGGGATAGGCAAGGTCTTCATTATCCCTAGAGTTGACTGCTAGGCTTTTCCCTTTTTCAAGCCCTCCGGCTAGTAACTGTGTCAATTGGTTCATCATGCTTCTGTGGGATTCCAGTATCTGATCCCTAATCTCCTGTTGTACTTTTGCTAAATGTTCTTGTAGTTGCGCTTGCAACCAATCTTGCATATCTTTCTGCATTTGTTCTAATCTTTCTAATCTTTGATCCATTTTTCTGGTTTTGCGGCAGGTACCGTAGTGGTGTTCGATTAGTTGAGTCTCGTTAGTTTCCAGATTAACTGAAATAATTTTGATTAATTAGGGTCCTTTAGTGAAATTTAATGCATGCAATGAAATGTAATGCAGATGAATGCAAAAAGAGGCATTGATTTTGATTCAATTCTATTAGAACAACTTTACTAGAAAACAAATCTCTCTACATAAAACAGATTTATATACGGCTTTGCCCTCATGCTCCAAGCAAAAACATCAATCTTTTTCTTCATTCAGATGTTAAGGTAAATCTCGTGAATTTTCCAATGGATGCCTCTACTAGCTCCTTTTTGCTTGATCCGAGCTGCGACTCATTCTTTCCTTCTTTAAAAAAGTCGAGACATTGATGACTCTCGAATAATCTTTTTCAACTTGAATCCTCAGGTAAAAAAGCAAGGTCGTGTACTCCTTCGTTAGACTATCACATTTCTCTTATTGTGTTTTCTTGAAACATATTTAGCAGCCGTATTATTTTTCTCTTTATCAAGAAATCCATTTTCCATGACAAGCTCTCTATTTAGCAACTGAACGTGAATCAACACCTCTCTTCTATAATGGAAATGTAATGCAATCATAACGAAATAGGTTAGTACAATGCAAAAGCAAGCAAGAAAAAAAAAATAGAGCACCTATTCGGGTGGCAACTAGGGTTTGGTATGGTTCTACCTAAGGTAGGCTCTTAGGGTTCACTATATGCAGTTTGGCTTTAAAGTAAAGGTACCTGAACTAGCAGATTCTTTGATCCATACCCATTATAGGCTCATATAGACCGATTTCAGTTCAGGGGAATACATTTCCTTATGGCTGCACGGAGATGAAAATCTCACAAAGACATAGGTACAGATGTATCCCGAAAGCGATCCATTATCCTGCATGAAGGTGAAGACCTTACGAAGGAATAATTTCTCACTCCCACTTAAAAGGGTAAGATCGACCGATCATACGATGCACTGTATAGAAAGATATATCAAAAGGCCCAAACCAAAAAAGCAAACGTATTATGACATAGCCCACAAAAGTGACAGATGAAATGCAATGAAAAGATCGTAAATTTTAATCAGATTTTCAATTTTGACAAAAGACAGAAAATAATAAATTTGCGGCTCGACTTTCTTATTTGTTCCCCAGTGGAGTCACCAAGCTGTCGAAACCATTTTTTGAAAAAAAAAGAAAAAGAAACGAATATCGACTTATTTTTAAAAGTGAAAATTAGAGTCGCCACCAAACTTTTATTGAGGTGTGATCGGATCACCTTGAAAACAATTTTGGCCTACAAATTTTAGAAAGAAAAAAATGGTTCGGGAGTCGGTTACGCACGAGGAAGGATTAGCTGTAACATCCTGATTTTTGGGCCTGAGTCGGAACAGTGGTTTCGGGACCACAAATCCGATGAGGAAAATTTTTTTATTTTATTATATTTTTATGGTCTATGATTTCATAAAATGATTTCGTGAAATTTTTGTTCGAAAATTTCGACGTTTGGGCACTCAATTTAGTCAAAAGGACTAAATTGTAAAAATTGTAAAAGTTGATTCTACATGTTAGAAGTGTCCAATTGTTATGAAATTTTAAATTGCAGGTCCTTATACGGTAATTAGACCATTGGTTAAGTTGGTAGACAAAAATGGACATGGTTAGGCATGTTTCCAAAGTTTTTCATTAAGGGCATTTTGGTCATTTAGTTATTAAAATGAATTAAAAACAAAATTAAAAGCCAATTTTTGTCCATCTTCAACCCCATGGCCGAATTTCACAAGGGGAAACCATGGCTAGGGTTTTTCAAGCTTCCAAGCTCAATTGTAAGTCTGTTCTAGCCCCATTTTTAATGTTCTTTACGTTTTTTGAGTCTCGGTAACTTGATTTAGCTTATTCTAGCAATAATTTAACCTAGGGTCATATTTGGAAAAATACCCACTGGTGTGTTTATTTTGATGTTTTATGGTAGAATATGAAGCTTGACATTATGTTAAACAACTTTTGCTAAGTAATTTTAAGTGAAAACGAGTAAAATGACATAATCGGTAAAAATACCTAATGTTCATAAGTGTTAGAGTGAGAATTTGATGTTGCCGTAGAAGGGAAAAATTTTCAGCATGTCATAAAACATAAGAATAAGGGATGAAGTTTAATTTCCGAGCTTTAGGACAAAAGTGTAAATATGCAAAAGTTTAGGGGCAAAAATATAATTTTGTCAAAGTTTGAGTTAAGGACTATTTTGATGAATGTGAGTATTAAATAAGCTAAATTTTTTTATTATAGATCAAGAAGAACAAAATTCGGAGTTAGACCGGGGAAAGAAAAAGGTTGAGGACTAAAGTGCTAGATTTGATCATATTTTGTACCGAGCTAAGTTTACGGTAAATAAATGCAATATTTTGATAATTATTATTAATGCTGTTATTTTTCAGAAATTATGTATTTATTTCATGAAAATATCTAATGTTAACTCAAGTATGAGATGACAGAGAATCAGTGTTAAAAGGCCCCGTTGAAACATGAGGAATGTATTGGATACAAATGTCATGACATTTAGGTGAAGAGATCCCATGTAAGACCATGTCTCGGACATGGCATTGGCATCATTGAGATTATGAGATGTCCCTATTGAGAACTCTCATGTAAAACCATATCTGAGATATGACAATGGCAGTACAAGAAACATCCCATGTAAGACTATGTCTGGGACATAGCTTTGGCATGTTATATTCAGACAGGAGACCGAGTATCCTTAGTATTCCAAGTGATTCAACGGGCTAATAAATAGACGATGTTACATGAAAGTTCAGGTAAAAGCCTAATAGACAAATTCAGGTGAGTTAATAAGATTAAGAGTATCTCAGTTATCAGTTGAGAAAAGAAATTTCAGCAACGAAGAAGTAAGTTAAGCAAGCAAGTAAGTAAACGAGTAAGAGAGTAAGTAAAGAAGAAAGTAAAGATCTTAATGCTTAATAAAAATTTATGAATATAGTTGTTTATGATAAATGTTGTTATTTATTTACTTGTAAACTTACTAAGCTTTATGCTTATTTCTTTTATTTCTTTTCTTTCATATAGTATTATCAAGCATAGTTGGGATCTTGAAGACGTCAGAGAGCGTTCACACTATCAACCACCACAACTCGGTATTTTAAGACGATAAAATGTTTTGAGCTATGGCATGTATAGTGACTTAGTCATTTCGATTGCATATTCTTAAGATATGACCAAAAGATTATTGTAATACCCAATTTTAGCCCGGGCTCACATATGGAAACATAATTTTTGAGGATATGCAATCCTAGATATGATATGCAATCTTAGATATGATATATGCAATCTTAGATATGATATGCAATCTTAGATATGATGTATAATCTTAGATATGATACGCAATCTTAGAAGATATGATTTTGTAATCTTAGAGATTTAATTTGTAGATACCCTTTAATCTCAGCCGTTGATGTAATTGATCTGTACCGTTGGATTTGGGGAGGCTCAACTATAAATAGAGGCCTCTCCCTTCATTGTAAAAAAAAAAGGGAGGAGGAGGAATAAAAAATAGAACGATTGGCAGTTTTTTTAAAGGTGGTTTACTATTTTTCGTTCGATTATTTTTTACTTATTTACGGTTTTAAAAAAAAGGAGAAGGTGATACCACTACGAATTTTATTTATTTATTTTTATTTAGCCCCTCCGCCTTTTAATGTTTTTGTAATTAAGTTTTTTTATTTTTTAATTTACCCTTTTATTTATTTTAAATTCCAATTTGATCCATTTGAACGGCGCCGTTTTAGAGGAGAAGGGAAATTTCCCTTCCTGCCCCTCTATGTAATTCGCGTGTTCGAATTAGTCCCTGGGGTTTCATTTATTCGCGGATTTGCCCCTAAATTTTTCAATTACTGTTCAATTTGGTTTTTCTTATTATTTTCTTAATTAATTTTAACAATGTAATTTTTTTATTTTTTTTTGTAATTATTTTAAAAAACATATGTATATGCTTTATTTTTTTATGCGCATTTATATTTTTAAAACTAAAGTTTTATTCACATTTATATGTATACATATTTTTTTGGATTTTAATAATGTTGACATCATTTAATAATTTTTTTATGTTCTCATAAGTACATTATAAATTTTATAAATCAAAGTTTTACATGAAAATTCATATGTATGCCCCTAATTCTTCGTAATTTCATTTATTATATTTATGTTGCTCATTTATTTGATATATTATATGTCATTCGTTATTTATTTGTTCATATATTTGCATTATTTCTATGCTATCGTATTATTTATTATTGCAGCATAACATTACATTTTTTTACTCAATTTTTTTAAAATCAAACTTTTTTCAAAATGGATATTCTTTTAATCAAAATAAGAGCTCATTATTGGGAATTCAACACGTTGTGGCCTAACGTATTGGATGTGACGTATTGATTTCTCGAAATGAAGATTTAAAAAAATCATAAAGGAAATTTTTCCGAGTTTGGGATTTTAAAGGAATTGTGCCCTAACGTATTGGGTGTGATTTCTTAAATCTTGGATAAGCGGATGTTCTTTTAAAGTGAAGGAAATATTCCGAGTTTGGGATTCTAAAGGAATCGTGCCCTAACGTATTGGGTGTGACTTCTTAAATCTTGGATAAGTGGATGTTCCTTTAAAGTTTTTCATTATACGAGTATTTTAACCTGACTCATTTTGGAGGAAATTAGAATGTTGTGCCCTAACGCATTGGGTGTGGCATTTTTGCTTCTCTGAATTGAGAAGGGTCTTAATACGTAACGTTTTAAGTTTTTAAAGATTATATGTTTAAAATTCTCGACCGTAAGACATTAATTAATTAACTAGGTACCAATTTTGGGCGTTACGAGGGTGCTAATCCTTCCTCGTACGTAATTGACTCCCGGATCCATTTTTTCTAAAAATCGTAGACCAAAGCCGTTTTTCAGGTGATCCAATCACACCTTAATAAAAGATTGGTGGCGACTCCCAATTTTCATTTTTTTAAGTCGACAACCTAAAATTTTTTGTTTTTTTTTCAAAAAACAGTTTCGACAGCTTGGCGACTCCACTGGGGAATTTTTTTTAAAAAAAATAAGAGAGTCGAGCCACAAAGTTGATTAATTCTTGTCTTATAGTCGAGAAAATATTTTTTATAAAAAACTCATGACATCTTTCATTATCTTCTTGTTTAAATATTGTTTGCATTATACATTTCATGAGCTGAACAATTTTACCCTTTTAAGTGGGAGTGAGAAGCTATGCCTTCGTGAGGTTTTCACCTCCGTGCAGGGTAGTGGACCGCTTCCGGGATACATCCGTACCTATGTCTTCGTGAGATTTTCATCTCCGTGCAGCCATAGGGAAATGTATTCCCCTGAACTGAACTCGGTCCATATGAGCCTATAATGGGTGAGGATTGAGGAATCTGCTGGTTCGGGTACCTTTACCCTAGAAGCCAAACCACATATAGTGAACCTTAGGAATTCACCCTAGGTAGAACTATACCGAACTCTAGTAGATATCCGATTAGGTGTTTTACTCTTTCTTGATTATATTTTATGTTGTTATATGACACTGACTTTTTGTGTGTTTTATTTTGATTGCATGACATGGCATTTCATTTCATCATTAAAAAAGAGGTGTTGATTCACGTTCAGTTGCTAAGTAGAGAGCTGGTCATAAGAAAAGGGGTTTCTTGATAAAGTGGATGACAATATGGTTGACCGAATATGGTCCAAGAACACATGATAAGAGAAGGATGATAATTAATGGAGGACTACACGACTAATGGCTCCGTTGCCCAAGGATTCAAGATGGCAAAGATTATTTGAGAGTTGCTGAGCCTTCTTAAAGAGAAGCCAAGGAGCATCACGAGGATGAGTGAGTAACAAGTTACGGCTCGGATCAAGCAGAAAGGAGATAGAAGAGACGTCCTTTTTGAAAAGTTTAGAATATTTATCTTAACGCTCGAATGAAGAAGAGGATCGAATGTCTTCGCCTATGAGGGCAAGGCCATATAAATATTCATTTTATGTAAAGAGATTTGTTTTCTAGTAAAGTTCTATAAATGAAATTGAATTAGAATCAACGTCTCTTTATGCATTCATTGCATGCATTCGCATTGCATGACATCATAAACATTAAAGTCTACTAAAGAGCCTAATCGATTAAAATCATTCCTCAGTCTAAACATCGCTACGGTACTCGATCAAAAACTAAGGACATGGATCAAAAGATGGAAAGGCTAGAACAGTTCCAAAAGGAAATGCAGGAGCAACTTCAACAGCAAATGAATGAGCAGCAAAAAATGATAGACAAAATGATGAGACAAAATGATGGAATCTCAAGGGAGTATGATGGCTCAATTAACTCAATGGTTGAACAAGGAAACTGATAAAGGAAAAGGCTCTGTGCTCAATGTTGAAGATAGAGACAATGAGGGACCTGTCTATCCTCTAGGTTTTACCCCTCAGCAAGTTGAGGTACATCCGTGCAAGTCCTCTATCACCATCAAGCCTCAGCAGTTTCAGGCCGATGATGTAACACCAATGAACTTTCAAGCTAGATCAGGCTCTAACCCTGGAGACAACCTTGCTAATCCCGCTATCCCTAACTTTGATGAGACAGTTGAGAAAATGAACGATGAATTGCCAAAACAGCTAGAGGAAAAGTACAAATGGCTGGAAGAGAAATTTAGAGCGATGGAATGTGCAGAAGGCGCTAAAGAATTGAGTCTGGTTCCGGATTTAGTGCTCCCTTACAAATTCAAAATGCCAGAGTTTGAGAAATATAATGGAACCAGTAGCCCCGAAGCTCATATTACCATGTTCTACAGGTGAATGACTGGTTACATCAATAATGACCAACTCTTGATTCATTGCTTCCAAGATAGCCTCGCAGGGGCAGCATCCAGGTGGTACAATCGATTGAACCGTACCCAGATTAATTCATGGAGAGATCTGGCACAGGTGTTCATAAAGCAGTACAGCCATGTGACTGACATGGTACCTGATAGGATCACTCTATAGAATTTGGAAAAGAAATCAAATGAAAGCTTCAGGCAGTACGTACAGAGGTGGAGGGAGGTCGCCGTCCAAGTTCAGCCACCGCTCCTGGAAAGGGAAATGACAATGCTATTCATAAATACATTGAAAGCTTCGTTCATCACACATATGTTAGGGAGTACCGCAGAAAGCTTTGCTGATATAATCATGAATGGTGAAATGATTGAAAATGCCATAAGAAGTGGAAAGATTGATGCTGGAGGAAATAACAGAAGACAAGCTTCAAAAGAAAAGGAAAATGAGGTGAACAGCATGAATACGTACGGCAAATCTATTGCTAATCAACAGGGTTCATCAAGGCAAGAATTAGGTATGAAGCCAGGTACTGAAAAGCTCCAGTTCACCCCAATTCCAATGTCGTACAAGGAGCTGTATCAAAACTTATTCAATGCGCATGTTGTTTCTCCTTTACATGTGAAGCCTCCACAGCCCCCGTATCCCAAATGGTATGATGCAAGTGCACGATGTGATTATCATGTAGGAATTACGGGGCATTCTATAGAGAATTGCATTACTTTTAAAAAGCTAGTGGAAAAATTCATCAACATGGGTATTGTCAAATTTGATGGCTTATCTAGTGCAGAAAACCCACTACCAAGTCATGATTGAATGTAATATATGTAGGGGTGTTGAGAAGTGTTCACGATGAAACAACTGAAGAAGGGACCTTGTCAGATATTCGCCCTTATAAACTTGGAAGTGTTCTAAACAATCGGATTGTAGAAGAAAATTTCTATAGTATCTAGAGATTACTGAGAGTAATGTTCAAAACACACTTGTTGCCTTCAGCCAAGAGGCAATAAGAATTCCTTTATGAAATAGGCTTATGTCTGAACGTCATTATTCTAATAAAATACATCTTTGCATTCATTTTTTTAGCCAATATTCTTTTATTCTTTTCGAATAATTATGCTTTCGTTCTTTGGGATCTTCTTCCATATTATTCTTTTATTCACAATTGGACAAGTGATTATTCATATATTCTTTTGTATATTCTTTGGTACCTACTATGGGTCCCCAGATATCAATGACATGAGTAATGCTGCTACAGACCTAAAAGTTCCTTTTGAATGAGATCTGTGTTTAAAGGGATCTCATGACTTTAAAGATGACATAGATTGTAGCCTATTTTCAGACTTGTTGAGGATGGTAGAACAGGAAGGAAATCTTACCTCATGAGGAGACAATGGAGATCGTGACCTTAAGATAACGTGCATAACCGAAGAAATGAAGTAGGACCTTGTTGAGTTACTTCAAAGAGTTCAAAGATGTCTTCATATGGTCATATCAGGATATGCTTGAGTAAGCACCGATATTGTAATCGGAACAACAGTACGATATCAAAATTTACAGTATGAACATCATGAACGATGCATTTAGAATTCTTTGCTGGGGCAATGCCTTCTTCTTTGGCTCATCATGGTTTAGCCTGTCGAAGTCAAGTTGTCATTTCTCCGTTGTTGGATTTCATATTGAAGAGGAAGATCCAAAGTTTTTGTCATAGTTAAATTTTACCATAAAAGGCTCTATAAAAGAAGTTTGATCACAAAGAAGATCTTACATTGGTTCTGATCGAAAGGGATAACGAGGACTTGTCTAATCCTATGAGTTCAAATTCAAAAAAAAAACAAAACAAAAAAAAAAAAAATAAAAAAACAAAAAATGAAAGTGAAAGAAAAGAAAAGAAAAATGGAGAGGCCAAAGTGAAAACCCGCAAAGGGCACTTTGAGACCAAAGGGGATTTGAGTTGAAAACCCAAAAAGGGCGGCTCAAATATTGATCAGAATGGGGCACGAGGTGATTAGAGCAACTCAAAGTTTAACCAGATTGGGGCATGTGGTGATCTTGTTATACCTGAATTATCAGGAAAAGGTAGGCAACATCTTGGGGCATTGGCAGAGTACTGTGGATCTCCTAAACACATGTCAAACTCAGAAGGATCTTTAAAAGTTTGTACAGAGAAGTTCAAGCTGTGATATCTGGGGCACCCAATATTCATACTGAATTTGTTATTTTTGGAATACTTCATTCTTTTCCAAGACACGCATTCCCAATTAATCTCTTTGTTATTCTTCTTTACTATCTTTGATAATTTATTCATTTCGAGCTATGCTCAGAACTATCTCTATTTCATCCATTGTTTTGTTCTTTTTGCAAGCATGTTGCATTAGAATAATGATCAATGGACTAATAAAACTTTCACGAAGGAAGTTTTGCATATTACTCTAGAAGTTTTTGAATAATACGGGAACCTGAAACAGGACTATTGTTTAGAATGCACCAAGTTTTAAAAGGTTAGAAATCTGAGAAGGAAGAGTCTAAATAAAGACCATCTCTTTAGATTTTGTTGTCAAAAACATTGATCAAACAAAATGATAAGATGTCAGATGGGTGACAAATTTTAAATCACCAAGCAATAAGAAGGGGTTTCCTTGGAGAAAAGAATCATTTATTTGTGCATGAGCCTTTGGTACGACACTCAGAGAATGGTGTAAGAAACCAGAGAGATTTAGATCCTATATCCTTGAATAGTGATAAGAGAGGATTAAGGAAAAACCATATATTTCTACCCTCGGGTTGCAGTGGAAGAATGATGGTACAAATTTATGTCCTAGTGGATTAAACTTTGAAGGTTATAGTGGGGGCAACATGACTGAATGTTTCTTCAAAAAAGCCAGCCAAGCAAGAAGGCGTTGTAGCATATCAGTGTCAAAGCCTTAATAAACTTCGAGCAATGAACAACCTAAGAAGGATCATTCTCAAAAAAAAATTCTACATTCATGCAAACACCATTCATACATGTCTAGTTAGGAGCATTTGATGCATTTTGATCATGTCATCCTAATCTTAGGCATAATATAGGTTCATTATATAGGTCATGTTCCCCAGAGAGCAGATCAGTGAAAATAGCAGATCTTGCCTTCATGCACCGACAGCGAAGCAGATCAAAGACTCCAGCCTTATCTCCCTGAGCAGCAGTGGAGTAGGTTGAAGATTGTAGATCTTATCTCCCTAAGCAGTAGTGGAGCAGATCGAAGACGGCGAATCTTATCTTTCCAAGATGGTGGGAAGCAGATTTAAGCCACCAAGCCTTGTCTCCCTGAGCAGCAGCGAGTAGGTTGAAGATTGTAGATCTTATCTCCCTAAGCAGTAGTGGAGCAGATCGAAGACGGTAAATCTTATCTTTCCAAGATAGTGGGAAGCAGATTTAAGCCACCAAGCCTTATCTCCCTGAGCAGCAGCGGAGTAGGTTAAAGATAGCAGATCTTATCTTCCTGAAGTTGCAGTGGAGCAGATTAAAGCTAATAATCCTATCTCCCTGAAGTTGCAGTGGAGCGGATCAAAACCTCAGATCTTATCTCTCTGAAGTTGCAGAGAGCAGATCGCATGTAGTCTTATCTCCCTGAAGTTGCAGTGGAGCAGACTAAGTAAGCAAGTCTTATCCTCCTGAAGTTACAGTGGGGCAGACTGAATATGGCAAATCTTATCTCCCTGAAGTTGCAGTGGAGCAGATTAAAGCTAATAGTCCTATCTCCCTGAAGTTGCAGTAGAGCGGATTAAAACCTCAAATCTTATCTCTCTGAAGTTGCAGAGAGCAGATCGCATCTAGTCTTATCTCCCTGAAGTTGCAGTGGAGCAGACTAAGTAAGCAAGTCTTATCCTCCTGAAGTTGCAGTGAAGCAGACTGAAGATGGCAAATCTTATCTCCCTGAAGTTGCAGTGGAGCAGATTAAAGCCGAGAATCCTATCTCGCTAAAGTTACAGTGGGCGGATTAAACTCTCAGGTCTTATCTCTCTGAAGTTGCAGAGAGCAGATCGCATCTAGTCTTATCTCCCTGAAGTTGCAGTGGAGCAGACTAAACATACCAATCCTATCTCCCTGAAGTTGCAGTGGAACGGATTAAAATCTCAGATCTTACCTCTCTGAAGTTGCAGAGAGCAGATCGCATCTAATCCTATCTCTCTGAAGTTGCAGTGGAGCAGATTAAAGCCAGCAATCCTATCTCCCTAAGCAGTAGTAGAGCAGATCGAAGATGGCAAATTTTACCTCCCTGTGGTTACAGTGGAGTACATTGAAGCCAGTAATTCTACTTCCCTGGGTAACAGTGGAATAGATTGAAGATTGTAAGTTTTATCTCCCTGCAGTTGCAGTGGAATAGATTGAATCACTAGCTCCTCTACTTCTGAAAGTGTAGTAGGAAGGGACGAAGCTTTTGAAGAAGGAAAATACCAAGGTTCAGCATGTCTGGGCAAAATCGGGCATTTTTAAAGTCTTTGCTCCATTCTCGTTACACGACAATGAGCAAAAGGGGCAGCTGTAATACCCAATTTTAGCCCGGGCTCACATATGGAAACATAATTTTTGAGGATATGCAATCTTAGATATGATATGCAATCCTAGATATGATATGCAATCTTAGATATGATATATGCAATCTTAGATATGATATGCAATCTTAGATATGATGTATAATCTTAGATATAATATGCAATCTTAGAAGATATGATTTTGTAATCTTAGAGATTTAATTTGTAGATACCCTTTAATCTCAGCCGTTGATGTAATTGATCTGTACCGTTGGATTTGGGGAGGCTCAACTATAAATAGAGGCCTCTCCCTTCATTGTAAAAAAAAGAGGGAGGAGGAGGAATAAAAAATAGAACGATTGGCAGTTTTTTTAAAGGTGGTTTACTATTTTTCGTTCGATTATTTTTTACTTATTTACGATTTAAAAAAAAGGAGAAGGTGATACCACTGCGAATTTTATTTATTTATTTTTATTTAACCCCTCCGCCTTTTAATGTTTTTGTAATTAAGTTTTTTTATTTTTTTAATTTACCCTTTTATTTATTTTAAATTCCAATTTGATCCATTTGAACGGCGCCGTTTTAGAGGAGAAGGGAAAATTTCCCTTCCAGTCCCTCTATGTAATTCGCGTGTTCGAATTAGTCCCTGGGGTTTCATTTATTCGCGAATTTGCCCCGAAATTTTTCAATTGCTGTTCAATTTGGTTTTTCTTATTATTTTCTTAATTAATTTTAACAATGTAATTGTTTTTTTTGTAATTATTTTAAAAAACATATGTATATGCTTTATTTTTTTATGCGCATTTATATTTTTAAAACTAAAGTTTTATTCACATTTATATGTATACATATTTTTTGGATTTTAATAATGTTGACATCATTTAATAATTTTTTTTATGTTCTCATAAGTACATTATAAATTTTATAAATCAAAGTTTTACATGAAAATTCATATGTATGTCCCTAATTCTTCGTAATTTCATTTATTATATTTATGTTGCTCATTTATTTGATATATTATATGTCATTCGTTATTTATTTGTTCATATATTTGCATTATTTCTATGCTATCATATTATTTATTATTGCAGCATAACATTACATTTTTTTACTCGATTTTTTTTAAAATCAAACTTTTTTCAAAATGGATATTCTTTTAATCAAAATAAGAGCTCATTATTGGAATTCAACACGTTGTGTCCTAACGTATTGGATGTGACGCATTGATTTCTCGAAATGAAGATTTAAAAAAAATCATAAAGGAAATTTTCCGAGTTTGGGATTTTAAAGGAATTGTGCCCTAATGTATTGGGTGTGATTTCTTAAATCTTGGATAAGCGGATGTTCTTTTAAAGTGAAGGAAATATTCCGAGTTTGGGACTCTAAAGGAATCGTGCCCTAACGTATTGGGTGTGACTTCTTAAATCTTGGATAAGTGGATGTTCCTTTAAAGTTTTTCATTATACGAGTATTTTAACCTGACTCATTTTGGAGGAAATTAGAATGTTGTGCCCTAACGCATTGGGTGTGGCATTTTTGCTTCTCTGAATTGAGAAGGGTCTTAATACGTAACGCTTTAAGTTTTTAAAGATTATATATTTAAAATTCTCGACCTTAAGACATTAATTAATTAACTAGGTACCAATTTTGGGCGTTACGAGGGTGCTAATCCTTCCTCGTACGTAACTGACTCTCGGATCCGTTTTTTCTAAAAATCGTAGACCAAAGCTGTTTTTTAGGTGATCCAATCACACCTTAATAAAAGATTGGTGGCGACTCCCAATTTCATTTTTTTAAGTCGACAACCTAAAAAATTTTTGTTTTTTTCAAAAAACGGTTTCGACAATTATATGTAAATATATGATGATGAATAGTTATTAAAATGGCTAAGTATGAAGGTGTTTGTTGTTATAAATGTCTAGGTGATAAATTATGCATAGATATCATGAAAACGTAAAAATTGGTAGTGAATTAGTTTGAGATAGTAGTAGTGACGTGATTTTGAAAAATCACCAAGAATAGTAGAAAATGAATTAGAGGGTGGATGAGATATATAATTAAAGCTTATTGAGTCTATTTTCATATAAAAATAATAGGGTAGACAAAGGAATTATGTTTTCTAAGATGTTTGCATTTTAGTTAGACAAGGTCAAAGTGGTTTTTAGAATCCCCTATTCTGAATTTCAAAAATCATTAAAATTGTACAAAAATATTTATGAGTTTTAATTTATATTTCTAGATTCCTTATTGAGTCCATTTTCTGTAGAAACAAGTGAGAACACCATATGAAGTTTGTACAATGAGATAATTGAATTTTAGTGACGAGACGTCAGGACAGTCGATCAGTGAATAGGGGAGAATTTAACTAATAAACTGTACTAATTGGCTAAACTATAAATTCTAAAACATTTATGGTAAAAATATATATGAGCCTAGTTTCAGAGAAAATTTACGAATCTAAATTTTGAGTTTCGTAGCTCGAGTTATAATTGATTTAGTGACTACTGCGCAGGTAGACAGCCTTATTATAAACAGTGAAATAACTTTTAAAAGTAAATTTTTATGCCCTGAACTTTTAAGTTAAGTCAAGTAATGCCTCATGCTCAACTCCGAAAACGGTCTCGGGTAAAGGGGTGTTGCATTAGCACCCTCGTAACGCCCAAAATTGGTACCGAATTGATGAATTAATGTCTTAAAGTCGAATGCCAAAAACTGAAAAAGATTTTAAAATATGATCCCCCTTTTTTACCAAAGCTATATTTTCTTAAGAAAAATACTTGAAACAATCATTAAGGGCCTGCTCATTTCAAGGTAATAAAATGTCGTATCCCGTAAGTTAGGATACAACATTTGAACCCTCGAAGATAAGCTCGCCTTTAATTTCAAAAACATCTGTGTATTTTGAAACTTTAAAAATTTTGGCCATTTTGATTCGACGAGAAAATCAGAACCCCGTAAGTTAGGGCACAGTTTCTCGAAGTCCCAAAGATAACGTATTGCAATTTCTTTTTTTTTTTAATTACACAAAAATATCAATTTAAAAACAAAGAAAGGCATGAATAAATACATAAAATAATGTTTAGAAAAATAATTTATAAAATATTAAAATAAAGAATCAAATATTAATAAATGAAATGCGGAGTACAATAAATAAATAAATACGTTAATATAATAATACATAATAATATTTAAATACAACACATAATAATAGGAAAATGTAATGAATACAATAAGAATAAAGAAATTAATTCTTAAATAAAGGAATAAATTAAGTTGCATTAAATTAAAAGAATAAATAATTAAATTAAATTAAATCAGGGACTAAATTGAAGTTAAATCTAAAAATTGGGGCAAAATTACGCATCAAAAAAGGCTGAGGGACCAAATTATAATGCGCCAGAAAGAAGGGAGGGCCAACTGGGAATAAACCCATTTCCTGGACACGCGTCACTTCCCCAGGGGATTAGCGCTCCAGGGACTAAATTGTAAAGCAAAAAAATAATGTCTAATTTAAAAATAAAGGAAAAAGTGAGGAAAGGACTCAATTGAAACAACCCAAAAAGGCGGAATGACCAAAAGGGTAAAGAATCCAATTATCAAAAAATGCGGATCCTCCTTGCGGGTCAGGTCGGTCTTCGAGTCTGAGGCAAAATGGCGTCGTTTTGGCCACTAGTGCTTATGTCCAAAACGGCACAGTATTATACCGCTACATAAATAGCAATATAAGAAAAAAAACATTCCAGCCTCAATTTTTTTCAAAAATATCAGAGAGTTCTTTCAAACTCTCTCTCGCGCCCCTTTTTTCGGCCTAGGGCTCCGACCGATGGCCGCTGCGTCGGCGACCGTGGCTCCGCCGTAGGTGGTGGTCGAAGCCACAGAAAAAATTGGGTTTTTAAACCCCACTTCGAGTCCCAATTGAAGGCGAAGTTTTCTCGACTCCAAAGACCGAAGGAAAAGGGATCCCTCACGTCCTTTTTGGTCTAATTCCGGCGACAAGAGGGATTTTTGGCGATGGGACCTGCGGGGCGATTCAAGGCATCTCCCTTCTTTTTCCTTCTTTTTTTATTTTCATATTTAAAAAGATAAATAAAGAAAAATAAAGTAAAAAAATAAAATAAATCAAAGGAACCCTAAATCAAAATCAAAGGTAATCACCTTTGTTTTCTGTTTTTGTATCTCTTTCTAATCTGTTCCTCCTTTACATGGTTATTTTCGTGGCTTTTTATAGCCACGATTACAGTGCTATTTTTTTGCTATTTCTCTGTTGTTTTTTTTGTTTCTATTTTTGTAGTTACAAAAGCCAGCTATGGAGGGTACGAAGGAACGTTAGACGCCCGTGGAGGCAGTGGCAGACTCACATGGAGAAGGCTGGCGTGTTTACTTGCAGCGGCAGCTGGGGTTTCATTTTTTGTGTTTTCTGAAAATATGGTGGGCTAGGGTTTGTTTTAGGCCATTCGGGTTTTGGGCCGTTGTAATTCTGGACTAGGATTTTATTTTTTTGTTTTGGGTTTTATGTATTCAGTTTTGGGCCTGGGCAAAATAGGTTATTACAATGTTTATATTAAACAAATTGAAAGTCCATAGTAATTAAACCGAAAATTTGAAATTCGAGCTCCAGAGTCGCCGTCCAATCCTAAGTCGGAGGATCACCTGAAACGAAGCAAACAAAGGTATGAGCTTTAAGCCCAGTGTGTGATTTGGCCCATAATTTCAGTACAAGTAAATATAATCACCAAATCGTCTCATGGCATATCAAAAATAAAATCAAAGTAAATCTTATCACATCTTAACATATTGTAACATGTCATATCATATTGAATATAACATAGTTTATCATATCATATCAAATCATATCCTTCCCTCATCTACTACACACCATCTTGACCAACCAATCACACCATATAGGACTATAGGAGTCCATCCAACCAATCACACTAATATGAGGCAGTGCGTCACTCATATATATGCAACCGAGCTGCCAAACTGAAATTCGTGTCTAGCCGCCATAATTGCAATATAAACTATCATACAATACTTCCTCCATCATATCATAAACCATCCCCAAAACACATGCATATCGTTATCATATATCATACATAGTTATATCACATATCATATGACATGCGTACACACATATTTTCATATAGATGATAACATATCATATAATTTAATTGTAACATATATTACTTAACATACCTCCTAGGTTTATCCATATATTGTTACGTGCTAAAACTTACGTTTTTTTGGGTCCCATACGATACCTATGGACCCAAATTTTGAGTCTCTCAAATGACCCCTAATCATGCCTAAAAATTGGCCAAAAAGACCCAAACGACCTACCCACACGGTCTGTAAAGTTTCACACAACAAAGACACACGAGCTGTAAGATTTCACATGGCCGTGTTCTTTACACGGCCAAGCCGCATGGGCTACAAAAACACACATGTCATGTGGCACACGCAGTCTACCACACAGCCGTGTGGCACTGGGCAGTTTCAGAAACAACCTCTATTTCACGATTTAGTCGAACTTTAATTGAGTTTTTCGGTTGTTTTCACACACTTGATTGTTAAGCTGATTAGCCACGTGTCTGGAAAACACGAAACCTACATTCATTCATCAAATCACACTAATTAATCACAAGATAATCCATCCAAAAACACATCCTTAAACAAAAAAATTCAATCCCTAAAACACAATTCGATTACTTATCCGAAATAATGTCCAAAATTGAGCCTACTTTATTGGGGGTTCTTCATTCACAACCCTTTTGCCTACCAAGAACCACAAATACACTAATTACATTTTCAAACATGAATAATAACCAAACAACCATCACTTTACCAAAAACAAACTAAGAACAAGACGACTATAAAAACAATCAAATAGTACTTACCATTTGAAAGAATTACTATAGGAGAGATATGACCACACGAACACACAATAGAGTTTAATGAATAGTAGCCGGTATCCACAAAAAAGAAAGAAAAAAACCAAAAAAAAAAAAGAGGAACAACGAAGGGAGAAAAGAAAAGAAAATACCAACAATAGGGAAGCAAAATAGAACATGGAAACAAGGGGGTTTTGGGACGCTTACTTTTGGAAACAAATTACTGACATTTAAAAATTAAGTCAAAAATAAAAAATACAAACAAAGATAACATATTTGCCAATAGTTATCCCCCAACATCCTACAATAATCCAACCACTACACTTCTTGATAATACTCTAAAATGACATACTTTTATGTGTTAATTGCATATATATTTTGAGTATGATTCTACTAAATTGTGCTTTTTATGGTTTTTTTTTTTTTTATCTTGTAGGGACCAAATTGAAGGCAAAAGGAAATTTAGGGGTAAAAAGTGTGAATTTAAAGACAAAATGGGATAGCATGCGAAATAAGAAAGAAGTGGTGCCAAAAAACAAAATGTGAAAGACTTGGGGGAAAAATTCAAAGAAGAGATTTATAAACATAAGACTCTATTTAAATTTAAATTTTATTAGGATTATTGTTAGGATTATTATTTAGATTTAATTTTAGTTTTTATCTTTATTTATCTTTTATTTATTTAATTTTAGTTTTTATCTTTGTACTATAAATAAGGGATGGAGTGACATAAATAAGAACTCATTTTTTCTGTAAAAGCTCCCTCTCTCAAAAATCTCTAGCTTTTGTTCCTTTTATTATTCAATAAAATTCAATTTGATTAAAATTATTTCTTTTTTTTTTCTCAAAAAGCATGAGCCACTAAACTTATCTAGCCAATGGTTGTCTAGATTCCCTAAAAAGGTTCATGAGGCTTAAAATCCACACTTAGCCTTCTTAACGAGTATTCATCATTTCTCTGCATTACGGGACTGACGCTTTCGTTCATGTCCTTCCAAAAGTGATATTTTCGTCTTATGCAAAGGCGACCACTTTGTATGTTTTGAGAAGGTTGCATAGTCGGTTCATTAGCTTACTGCATTAGTGGTTGTCGAGCCTAAGAGACAAGATGGCGTGACATTCGCCATTGAGAAGTGATGTGCTAGTGTAAGACGGTCCCACAAAAGTGACGGTTGTCTAGAGTCAGATTCCTCTAAATCGTAAGGCTAAAATCTAAGTGGAGCTGCTGGCCGTAGGCATCCCTTTCCACTACAACTGGCTTATTTTGTCATGAGAAGGATCACCTAAAAGCCGAGGATTGAACCCAAGGATAATCAAGACAAGCGGAGGCTAGAATCTCTCAATCAAATAACCTCTTTTCTCAATTATGTTTCTCTTTAAATTTCGATTTCAATTTATACAATTTCTGCCCCTTCATATTTTAATTCTATTTTTTTGTTTTTTTAGGTACGCCATTTTTTTTGGGCACGACTGTGCTTGAGATCTCGAGGAATAAGAAGTTGTGCAAATCCAGTCCCTGAGGATTTGACCCTACTTCCCTTATACTATTCTTTTTCGTTATTTTATAAGGATAGGTTATTTTTGGTGCTTTCAATGACACGCCACTTGTAATTCAAAATGAACTCAACCAATAGCAAAACAAGCAACACAAACATTCATTATGCTCCCACTGAGATTCAAACGCAAAACACAAGAATACGTTGAGGCTTAACCATTAAAACTCTAAGCTCATCATTGTCACAATCCAACAAAGAAATTGATTTAAGCCCAAATACTCAAACGTAACATAAAGCCAAAATTTAAGAGAAAAATCCAAAATAAAGGAATCAAACATAAGACTTAAAACAAACATCCAAAGCACTTAACCATTATACCAAATCAAATTACTTGACAAACATACACATTTAAAATCCAAAAATTTAGGGTGTTACATTTGGATTGTTTTTCATTTACAATTTTATGTGATATATTAGTTAAGTTTAGCATATTAAAATTTTGTGTGATATATATATATATATATATATATATTGATATATCCGTGTAATATGTTTGTAGCATATAATCGTTGTAGCGATCTAAAATTTTATAGCACAGGCGCTAGTCGAAGTAATTATTGAAAATTTGAAAACCGAATCTCGATTTTATTTGAAAAAGGAGTCGCCACCGATCTTTTTTCTAGGTGTGATCGGACATCTAATAAATTCTCTTTTTACAAGAAAAATTTATTTTTAAATTTTTCTAAAAAAGAGGTAATTTTAGGTCTACGTGAAAATCCAGAGAAAATTAGAGTTCGGGAGTCGGTTACGCGCGAGGAAGGTATTAGCACCCTCGTGACGCCCAAAATTGGTATCTCGTTAAACGCGTGTTGTCTTAATTTTAAAATACAAGCTCAATTCAATAGTTAACCTCGATCCGATCAAAATACGAAATTTTTTAAAACACGAAGATTTTTGAAAAAATTATTTTTTGAAAACACGAAAAATTTTTAAAACACGAGAATTTTAGAGACGAAAATTCTTAAAAACACGAAAATTTTTGAAAACATGACATTTTTAAAACAAGGGAAATTTTTTTTAAAACATGAAAATTTTTAAAACACAGGAATTTTTGAAAACAAGAAGATTTTTGAAACACGGGAATTTTTGAAAACCCAGAGATTTTTTTTACAGAAATTTTTCGATTTTTTATTAAGCACGTATCGTATTTAACACGAACCGGTGATATTCACTCAACATAGCAATGAAATCAAAGAATTAGTGTCAAATCGACTTGTTGCCTTTTTTTTTTTGAAAACACAAATATTTTTTGAAACACGAGAAAAATTTTGAAGACGTGAAAATTTCGAAACATGAGAATTTTTTTCGAAAACATGAAATTTTTTGAATATTTTTTATTTTTAAAAGGGCGTATCGAGTTTAACGCAAACCAGTGATATTCACCCAACGTAGCGATGAAATCAACGATTATGTTAAATCAGTTCGTTGCCTTATTTATTAAAATTATTTAAAATAAAATAAAATTAAAATTGAATTAAATTCAAAATATAAATACAAAAATATAAAAATGCATATAATACTAATAATATTAAAATGAAATAACATAAAAATACGAGCATTAAATTAAAAGTGAAATAAACAAAATTACCGAAAAGATCTAGAAACACGAGCTTCGTCGAATGGGTTACACAAATTGAACTTTTTTCTTTTTCTTTTTTCCCTTTTTCTTCTTTTTTTTCATTTTCTTTCTCTTTTTTTTTTTTTTCTTCTTTTTTCTTTGGCCTGCTTCAGATTGGGCCTGGGCCTATTGCTGGCCTGCTGATGCTGGTGCGTGCGGGCCTGGCCTGCTGGCTGCCTGGGGGGGCCTGCTGGTGGGCTGCTGCAATTGGGCCTGCACTTGGGCTGCTGAAAATGGCCTGTTGTTTTTTTTTCTGCTTTGTTTCTTTTTTTTAGGTTTTGCCCTTTTTTTTAGGCCTGGAGCTGCTGGGTCGGGTCGTCAGTCGGGTCGGGTGACCGGTCGGGTCACCGATCAGGTCGTGTCGGGTCGACCCGACTATTAATTTTTTATTTTTCTTTTTTTCCTTTTTTCCTTTTTTTTCTTTTCTTTTTCTTTTTTTCTTTCTTCTTCTTCTTCTTCTTCTTCTTCCTTCTTCTTTTCTTCTTTTTTTCAGAAACCCTAGCCGCCACGCCTCGCCGTTGCTTGTGCCACCACCATCTCTTCCGTCGCTCCTCCCTTCTCTTCTTTTCTTTCCTCTTCCTTCCTCTTTCTTTTGCTGCTGAAACTTTTTTTTAAAACTTTTCTTCTTTTTTTTTTGATTCGTGGGGGGTCCCCATTTTTGGGGTTAAAACCCCTTTTTATAGATTTTTTCCTCTTCTTTTTGCAGGGAGCAGGTGGCTAGGGAGGAGGGAGGCCATGCCCTAGGCCGGCGGCTGAAAAATCGGGGAGTAGGTATGCAAATCGCGTTTGGCTGCCAGAAGGACCAGATTGCAAACGTACAAAACTTCTAGGGCTAAAACATAATTTTGAGAAAATTTAGGGGTCATAATGTAATTTCAAAAAGTTTATGGGTTAAAATGTAATTTTGAAAAAAGTTAGGGGTTAAAATATAATTTTAGGAAAATTTAGGGTCAAAATGCAATTTCAAAAAGTTTTGGGGTCAAAATGTAATTTTTTATTTTTTGTATTTTTGATTTTTTTAAAACAAACACGAAATCGAGCCGGATAAAATTCAGTGATTACAGCTGTCCCTCTTTGCTCATCGCTGTGAAACAGGGACAGAGCAAAGACTTAAAAGCACTGAATTTTGTTCGACTATCCAAAAATTTTCTTTTTATTTGAAAACAGAAATTGAAAATACCTTGGCGTGTGGCCCGAGGCTCAACTCACCTCTAGCATTATGAGTTGGTTTTTGAAAAACAGAAATTTAAAAGAAATACCTCGACATGTGTCCGAGGTAGACTTGTCTATGGGCCGGGCCGGGTTCAGGCTGGGCCCGAAAAATTTTTGGCCTGTCTCTTAGGCCCGGGCCCGGCCCGACCCGAAATATGGGCTTAAAATTTTGCCCAGGCCCAGCCCGAGAAAAATATCATGAGCCCGAGCCCGGCTCGGCCCGGCCCATTTTTAATAAACATTAAAAAATTATTTTAAAAATAAAAATAAAAATAAAATTATTTTAAAAGTATTTTAAAATTAAAAAATAAAAATAAAAATATATATTTATTTATTATATTCGGGCCTGGCTGGGCCCGGGCCAAAAAAGTGGTGCCCAAGGCCCAGCCCGTTTTTAAACGGGCCTCATTTTTTGCCCAAGCCCATATTTTGGGCATATATTTTTACCTGAACCCTCCCATATTTCGAGCGGGCCGTCAGGCCGAGCCGGGCCACCCGGCCCATGGACAGGTCTAGTCCGAGGCTCAACTCACCTCTCGCAATATGAGTTGATTTTTGAAAAATGGAAATTGAAAAGAAATACCTCGGTATGTGGCCGAGGCTCAACTCACCTCCCGCAATATGAGTTGATTTTTTTTATAAAAAAGAAATTTAAAAGAAATACCTCGGTATGTGTCCGAGGCTCAACTCACCTCTCGCAATATGAGTTGATTTTTTTTTTTGAAAAACAGAAATTTAAAATACCTCGGCATGTGTCTGAGGCTCAACTCACCTCTCGCAATATGAGTTGATTTTTGGAAACAAAAATTTAAAAGAAATACCTCGGCAGGTGACCCGAGGCTCAACTCACCTCTCGCAATATGAGTTGATTTTTGAAAAGCAAAAATTGAAAAATACCTCAGCGTGACCCGAGGCTCAACTCACCTCTCACAATATGAGTTGATTTTTCGAAAAAATAGAAATTGAAAAATACCTCGACGTGACTCGAGGCTCAACTCACCTCTCACAATATGAGTTGATTTTTGAAAAACAGAAATTTAAAATAATACCTCGGCATGTGACCCGAGGCTCAACTCACCTATCGCAATATGAGTTGATTTTTGAAAAGAAAAAATTGAAAAATACCTCGACGTGACTCGAGGCTCAACTCACCTCTCGCAATATGAGTTGATTTTTGAAAAATAGAAATTTAAAATAATACCTCGGCATGTGACCCGAGGCTCAACTCACCTATTGCAATATGAGTTGATTTTTTTTTTAAAAGGAAAAATTGAAAAATACCTCGACGTGACTTGAGGCTCAACTCACCTCTCGCAATATGAGTTGATTTTTGAAAAATAGAAATTGAAAAATACATCGACGTGACTCGAGGGTCAACTCACCTCTCGCAATATGAGTTGATTTTTGAAAAGCAGAAATTGAAAAATACCTCAGCTTGACACGAGGCTCAACTCTTCTCTCGCAATATGAGTTAATTTTTGCAAAAACAGAAATTGAAAAAAAAAATTTTGAAAGAAACAAGGTTTCAAAAAACATTGGGTAAAACTAAAAGCCTCATTTTGATTGATTCTGTGCAGCTTTCTTCCAGTATTCCTTGCTCTACTGGTATACATGTATATGTCATGTATGATGTTATTATAATATGCACATGTTTGTCCTAAATGCTTTTGTGTCTACATGATCATGCCATGCACCCTGGGCTATTTGTCACGTGCCCCACTTTTTGATTTTCGTGAGGGTCCGCATTCATTTCCGCAATTCTTAACTTTTCTCTCCAGTTTTGTACTCATCCTCAAGTTCTGTGAATAACCCACATTTTCGTATATCACCTTCTTGCCCCCTTGTTGAACTTTGTTCTTGCTTTAGGGCCCTTGTACTTGTCAAATTCTCATCCAGGTAATGTTCAACATTCCTTTTGTTTAGAGTATGTCATCTTACTTTTATCATTTAAATGAATCAAACACAAGATGCATGACAAAAATGGCAAAGTAGGCATGAAAGAAATACCTCACATTCAATTTTTTCAAAAGTAACAAACAAAGAAACTTGACAAGGAAAAGTTCAAAGAAAGCATCATAAAGAAAGGAAAGTGAATTCAATGGCCACAAATGCTCTAGATATCCAACGCATGAACTTCTCCACATTTCTTCATCCTAGATCTTTTCAAGCGCGACTTCTTGTGTAGGAGATTTCGAGCTTCTAAGAATGCTTCAAATATTGTGACTTCGTCATTCGACTCCCCGCTCCAGTCATTTTGCTCATTTAAGTTCGAGCCCATTTTATTAGGATGCCCTCTCGAGTTTCATCCTAATCCTTTTTGTTTATCATGACGCCCTTTTCGGGTTTTCATCTTGATTTTCCTTTTTCTTTTCATTTTTTCTTTTTTTGTTTTTTTTTGTTTTGTTTTTTTTAGGCATAATATTTCTTCACAGCATCTGAGTTCACTGGATTAGGTAATTCTTTCCCATCCATCTCAATGAGAATCAGAGCCCCTCCTGAGAATGCCTTCTTTACAACATATGGCCCTTCCCAATTTGGCGACCATTTTCCTCGAAAGTCCTTTTGTATCGGGAGAATCTTTCTTAGTACCAGTTCCCCTTCGAGGAATTCTCTTGGCCGTACCTTTTTATCATGGGCAGTGATCATTCTTTTCTGATACATCTGTCTATGACAAATTGCCTTTAAGTGTTTCCCTTCAATGAGGTTTAGTTGATCTTATCGAGCTCGAACCCACTCTGATTCTTTTAACTTTGTCTCCATCAAGACGCCCAGGGATGGGATCTCTACTTCGATAGGCAAAACGGCCTCCATCCCGTAGACCAGAGAAAAAGGAGTTGCCCCCGTAGACGTCTGTACAGAGGTGCGATATGCGTACAAAGCGAATGGTAGCTTCTCATGCCAGTCTTTATATGTCTCAGTCATCTTCCCGATAATCCTATTGATGTTCTTATTAGCTGCTTCTACTGCTCCGTTCATCTTCGAACGATAGGGTGAAGAATTATGATGCTTTATCTGAAATTGCTCGCATACTTCTTTCATCATCTTGTTGTTCAGATTTAAAGCATTATCTGAAATGATTCTTTCAGGCAGACCATATCTACATATAATCTCTTTTTTTAAGAACCTACAGACTGCAATCTTCATCACATTAGCAAACGAAGTGGCTTCTACCCATTTTGTGAAGTAGTCTATAACCACAAAGATGAATCGATATCTATTGGAAGCTTTCGGCGAAATTGGCCCTATAACATCCATGCCCCACATAGAAAAAGGCCACGGAGAAGTCATGACATGAAGGGGCGATGGAGCTGCATGAATTTTATCGCCGTAAATTTGACATTTGTGGTACTTTTGTGCATAGTCAATGCAATCCACTTCCATCGTCAGCCAGTAATAACCAAGTCTCATACTCTGTCTGGCCATAGTGAAACCACTGGCATGTATTCCACAAATTCCTTCATGAACCTCTTCAAGCATCTTTTTAGCTTCAACAGCGTCCACGCATCTCATGAGCACTTGATCTTTTCCTCTTTTGTATAGAATATCCCCGTCAAGAACAAATCCAATCGCCATTCTCCTGATTGTTCTTTTGTCATTCTCGTTTGCTTGCTTGGGGTACCTTTGATTCTTGATATACTCCAAGATATCATGGAACCATGGTCGTCCATCTGATTTCTTCTCAATACTAAAACAGTGTGCGGGGGTCTCATTTATACTCATTTGGATAGGCATTATTTTAGTTTCTCTGTTTGCTTTGAACATCGAAGCCAAAGCGGCCAGAGCATCAGCCAATTGGTTTTCTTCCCGTAGATAGTAGGTAAAAGTCACTTCATAGAACTCCTTGATCAGCTCTGCAACGAGATCGTGATATTTGACTAATTTCGAATCCCTTACTTCCCAATCTCTACAAATTTGATAAATGACTAATGTCGAGTCTCCGTGTACCTCTAAGATTTCATTTTTCCTCTCGATAGCTGCACAAAGTCCCATGATACAAGCTTCATACTCTGCTATGTTATTGGTACAGAAGAAATTCAATCTAGCAGTGAGCGGATAATGATCCCCTTCTGGTGACACTAAGACTACTCTGATCCCATGCCCCAATGCATTCGATGCACCATTAAAGCTCATCTTTCATGATTTCTCTTTTGATGACTCACCCTCTTTTTCTAAAATGCACATCAAGAATTCATCAAGTATTCATCTGGGAAATCAAATCTCAAAGGCTTGTATTCTTCTGCTGTTCGACTGGCCAAGAAGTCAGCTATTGCGCTTCCCTTTATCGACTTTTGGCTCACATACGCAATGTCATACCCAGTCAGTAGGATTTGCCATCGTGCCATTCTCCCTAAGAGTGCAGATGATTCCATCAAGTACTTTAATGTATCTAGCTTTGAAGTTAACCATGTTGTATGATACAACATGTATTGTCTGAGCCTTTGCACTACCCAGACCAATGCACAACAGAATTTTTCAATTGACGGGTACTTTGCCTCATCTTCTGTGAACTTTTTATTGAGGTAGTAAATCGCTTTTTTCTCTTTTCCCTGACTCATCATGCTGCCCCAGTACGCAACCCATTGAATTTTCGAATATGGTCAGATACAATATTAAGGGTTTTCTAGGGATCGGCGGTACCAGCACCAGAGGATTAGACAGATACTGTTTTATCTTGTCGAAGGCCATTTGGCACTCCTCATTCCATTCTCCCGGATTATGCTTTCGAATGAGTCGAAAGATTGGATCACACTGGTTGGTAAGTTGAGCAATGAATCGCGCAATGTAATTCAACCTTCCTAAAAATCCTCTAACTTCTTTTTGCGTACGCGGAGGTGGCAGTTCTTGTATAGCCTTTATCTTCTTTGCATCAACCTCAATACCCCTCTCGCTGACAATAAAACCTAGTAGTTTTCTCGAGGTAGCCTAGTAGTTTTCTCGAGGTAGCCCCAAACGTACATTTGGCTGGGTTAAGCTTCAACTGGAACTTTCTTAATCTTTCGTACAGCTTCCTGAGGTTCCCAACATGCTCTTCTTCCCCCCGGGATTTGGCAATCATATCATCAACATAAACTTCTATTTTTTTGTGCATCATGTCATGGAACAACATCACCATGGCTCTCTGATATGTTGCCCCAATATTCTTCAATCCGAATGGCATCACTTTGTAACAGAACATTCCCCACATTGTCACGAATGTGGTTTTCTCCATATCTTCGGGGGCTATCTTTATCTTACCATCTTTCTTCGTACCAGGACTATATTAGCTACCCATTCTGGATATTTAGGGACTTGTAGGAAGCCAGCATCAGTTTATTTATTGACTACTTCTTTTATCTTTAATAGCATTTCCGGTCTCATCCTTCTTAATTTCTTCTGAACGGGCTTACATTCTGGTTTTAATGGGAGCCTGTGGACCACCACATCCTCGTTCAACCCTGGCATGTCCTGATAAGACTAGGCAATTACATCTTTATACTCATGGAACAAGGCGATCAAATTCTGTTTGGTGTTTTCTGAAATAGAAGTCCCAATCTTCACTTCCCAAGTTCACTGTCTCAATAGATTCTTGATGGGGTAAAATATGTTTCTCTTCTCGTTCAACCATTCCCAGTAACTCAGGAGATGAGACAAAATCTTCAGCATCTTCCTCGGCTTCGAATTCTCCTAAACAAACAGCCTTCTCGAAATCGATTTCAGGACTTGTAACAGGATTGTTCATACCATGGATATCTGAGCACCTTAAAGGTGAATGGGAAAGAAAACTATGGAGGAGCGTCAAAGTATTGGAATCAACACACACAATGTTATGGAATGAGATACATGGAGAGAAAGGATATGAAGTGATGGGGATAATTATGAAACTGATGGAAATGAAAAGATCATGACAAAATTCATCTTTATTAATGTTCATTGAAATGAAAAAGAGCAAACATAAGCTCTTACAAAAGGAATCCCATAAAAAATAAATGGAGAAGTAACATTGGGTATTACTCTGGAGAGGACTTAGGAACTACACGAAGGTCCACAGCAGTCCAATTGTTCAAAACATATCTTGGAGGACAAGGGCGTATCATTGAAACATCCTCAATTGCATCACTCTCGTTGAGTTCAGCATCGATAGCTCTAACTCTTAGATGCTTTCTATAAGAATGACATGATTCCAAACTTGTAGCCGCAACTATAGATTATACTATTTTAGCCTCAGTGAATGGTAGGGGTGATATGTAAATGCAATGAATGAATGAATGAATGAATGACCAATGGATGCTAGTCATGCATAAATATGCAAAAATGGTGTTGATTTTAAGATGGCCCCATATTTTGGTGTTTCATTTATCAAAAGAGTCCATTACAAAATATTTTTCCAATGAAGATGCCTCTAGTGCCTGAGTCTTATTGTTTCCAGATTCTAGTCAAATCTTCGGGGTTATTCTAACGAGCATTCGAAGTCGCCTTCCTAGAAAAATCAGAGATATATCTTTCCTTTAATCTGTCCCTTCTGCTTTCTGGGTCCTCAAAGACCAGTCTCTGACTACGGCATTTTTTCTCGGTTACTTGCGTAATTGACTCCTCCATCAGAAACCCGTTTTTGGCAACCAATCTCTAATCAACACCTTCCTAATAAGATGCATATGATGCATGGTGAAAAATAAAATGAAGAACAAATAACCTTGGTTAGAGATCACAACAGATATAAACAGAAGAAAAAAAAAAGAAAAATAAAGACTATGGAAAATTTAACAAATTAAGCTATTCAATCATGCAATTTGGTGGAACAGACCCACATTTTTTTTTGCACCAACATGCTTTACAAAAAAACCTACCCCACATACCATCAAACAAACCATCCGATCCGATTTATTAAACAGACTCAATTCATTTGCAAATAAGTGTAAATGTAAAAGAAATAAAAGGTAAGAGGCGTTTCTCCCATGTACTTATTTTGGTGACTATTCAACGGACGGAGGTTCGGCATGGCTCTTATCGGGTGGCTTGTACGGTTCACTATATGTGGTTTCAGTTCTAGAAAGGAACTCGAATTGTCCATACTATCACCTACTAAGGTTAGTACGGAGCCTCGGTCATCACCCATCACAGGCTCACGAGCTCAATTGGAGGGATTACATTTACTTATGCCTATGCGGAGGGACGAGTTAACTCACGAAAGCATAAGTCATATGTAACCTGGAAGTATTTCACTAGCCTGTGCAGAGGGACGAGTTAACTCACGAAGGCGTAGCGCTTACTTCCACTTAAATGGACGGAGCCCGGTAGAGAGCTCATGTTATGCAAGAATGCAAGTGCACGGTGTGTGGGGAGAAACTCACAAACCTTTTTATTTTTACTAAAAAGCAAACTAAGAAAAACCGTAAAACTTAAAGCTGAGAAAAAAACAAAACAAAAAAAATAAAACAAGTTAGAAAAATTATTAATTTAAAAACCGAATGCAGATGCATGACTTTTCAAAACAATGAAATTCAAGGATCACGATTAAAAATTAATTCGAATAAAGGATTTTAAAAATTTGACAACACGCGTTTAACATTAGACTCGACTCTCAAAAACCGTATGGTCCCCAGTGGAGTCGCTAGCTGTAGCGATCTAAAAATTTTATAGCACGGGCGCTAGTCGAAGTAATTATTGAAAATTTGAAAACCGAATCTCGATTTTATTTGAAAAAGGAGTCGCCACCGATCTTTTTTCTAGGTGTGATCGGACACCTAATAAATTCTCTTTTTAGAAGAAAATTTTATTTTTAAATTTTTCTAAAAAATTGGTAATTTTAGGTCTACGTGAAAATCCAGAGAAAATTAGAGTTCGGGAGTCGGTTACGCGCGAGGAAGGTATTAGCACCCTCGCGACGCCCAAAATTGGTATCTCGTTAAACGCGTGTTGTCTTAATTTTAAAAATACAAGTTCAATTCAATGGTTAACCGCGATCCGATCAAAATAAGAAATTTTTTTAAAACACGAAGATTTTTGAAACAATTATTTTTTTTGAAAACACGAAAATTTTTAAAACACGAGAATTTTAGAGACGAAAATTCTTAAAAACACGAAAATATTTGAAAACATGACATTTTTAAAGCAAGGGAAATTTTTTTAAAACATGAAAATTTTTAAAACTCCGGAATTTTTGAAAACCCGAAGATTTTTAAAACACGGGAATTTTTGAAAACCCGAAGATTTTTTTTACACAAATTTTTTGATTTTTTATTAAGCACGTATCCTATTTAACACGAACCGGTGATATTCACTCAACATACCAATGAAATCAACGAATTAGTGTCAAATCGACTCGTTGCCTTATTTTTTTTGAAAACACAAATATTTTTTGAAACACGAGAAAAATTTTGAAGAAGTGAAAATTTCGAAACATGAGAATTTTTTTCGAAAAGAAGAAATTTTTTGAATATTTTTTTATTTTTAAAAGGGCGTATCGAGTTTAACGCAAACCGGTGATATTCACCCAACGTAGCGATGAAATCAACGATTTTATGTTAAATCAATTCGTTGCCTTATTTATTAAAATTATTTAAAATAAAATAAAATTAAAATTGAATTAAATTTAAAATATAAATACAAAAATATAAAAATGCATATAATACTAATAATATTAAAACGAAATAACATAAAAATACGAGCATTAAATTAAAAGTGAAATAAACAAAATTACTGAAAAGATCCAGAAACACGAGCTTCGTCGAACGGGTTACACAAATTGAACTTTTTTCTTTTTTTCTTCTTTTTTTTTCTTTCTCTTTCTTTTTTTTTTTCTTTTTTTTTCTTTGGCCTGCTTCAGATTGGGCCTGGGCCTGCTGGCGGCCTGCTGATGCTGGTGCGTGCGGGCCTGGCCTGCTGGCTGGCCTGGGGCCTGCTGGTGGCCTGCTGCAATTGGGCCTGCACTTGGGCTGCTGGAAATGGCCTGTTGTTTTTTTTCTGCTGTGTTTTTTTTGGGTTTTGCCCTTTTTATTCGGGCCTGGAGCTGCTGGGTCGGTCGTCAGTCGGGTCGAGTGACCGGTCGGGTCACCGGTCGGGTCATGTCGGGTCGACCCGACTATTAATTTTTTATTTTTTATTTTTTCTTTCTTTTTCTTTTTTTTTCTTTCTTTTCTTTCTTCTTCTTCTTCTTCTTCTTTTTCTTTTTCCTTCTTCTTTTCTTCTTTTTTTCGGAAACCCTGGCCGCCGCGCCGCGCCGTCGCTTGTGCCACCACCATCTCTTCCGTCGCTCCTCCCTTCTCTTCTTTTCTTTCCTCTTCCTTCCTCTTTTTTTTGCTGCTGAAACTTTTTTTTGAAACTTTTCTTCTTTTTTTGATTCGCGGGGGGTCCCGATTTTTGGGGTTAAAACCCTTTTTTATAGATGTTTTTCCTCTTCTTTTTGGAGGGAGCAGTGGCTAGGGAGGAGGGAGGCCATGCCCTACGCCGGCGGCCGAAAAATAGGGGAGTAGGTGCGCAAATAGCGTTTGGCTGCCAGAAGGACCAGATTGCAAACGTAGCAAAACTTTTGGGGCCAAAATAGAATTTTAAGAAAATTTAGGGTTGATAATGTAATTTGAAAAGTTTATGGGTCAAAATGTAATTTTGAAAAGTTTAGGGGTCAAAATATAATTTTAGGAAAATTTAGGGGTCAAAATGTAATTTCAAAAAGTTTTGGGGTCAAAATGTAATTTTTATTTTTTGTATTTTTGAATTTTTTTTAAAACAAACACGAAATCGAGCCGGACAAAATTCAGTGATTACAATCGTTGTAATGAGTAATTATATGAGCTCCAACATTAGTATTTTATACATGTGCCACTACTTTTCTAATTGAGTTTATGCCACTAATCTAACGTATATAGCTGAGGTTAATAATTAAACATTTGTTATGTTTCCCCTTATAATTAGTTTAAATTATGATGTGATAAAACACAAAACACATCTTCATTAGTGTAGAATATATCATTACCTTTAAAAATAGTATTATCATTTTCATGCTTCACATAATAAAAATTTAAAGGTTAAAACGTACTCTAAGTTTTTATACATTTTGCACATTTGAAATTTTGTCACCTATTTATATTTTCAAAAATTTAATCTCTCAATATTCTGAATTTAAAAGTTTAGGTGCAATAGTCATCATCATTAAAATCCTTCTACTAAATCCTTCTACTAAGTCTTCAACTAATTTTAAAATTTTAATCTTGGAATTTAAGTAGCTTCATTTTATTTATTTATAAAACATAAATATAATTAAAACTTTAACTTAAATATAATTTTATTTCTGTTTTAGGTTGATATTAGGAATTTGTGGTTGTTTCTTCTATTAATGTCGTCTCCAAAATTCAAACTCATGTTTCCTCTTAAGAGTGAAATGTGCTATACCATTGCACCCAAAAAAAAAAATTAAGTAATAATAAGCTTATGTTTTTGTTTTTAAGAATACAAATAATAAGCTTTTGAGTTTGATTTTGGAAGCAAATAAACAAATAAGTAAAATAAAACCAATGAGTTTTCAACGAGGAATTGTCAATAATAATAATAATAATAATAATAATAATAGTAGTAGTAGTAGTAATAAAACTAATTGACTTCCAAAGTCTTGTTTCTCCTCCAAAAATAAATAAAGTCGGATCAAGCAACCATAAACATCAGCACAAAAAAAGATTATGAGGAACGAAAGATGCTTTACAAGAAATCAGCGATGCATTTGATGTTAGTGCTATTGCTATAATTTTCTCTACTCTTGTCTCCATCTTCAATAAAAGACACTCACTTAACCAGTAAGTTGAACTAAAACTATATATAAAACCTGTTCTTCATTACTTATTTTTATGATCTCTTTATGAAAGTTGTTTTATTGAATGTTTTGTGTTGGTATTTGCGGTTAAAATTGTAGTTAAGGAGAAGAGTGAAATGATACACAGAAATATATTTAATTCTATATATTTAATTTCCATATTCAATGGATTCAAAATAACCAATTAATTTAATTCTATTTTTGTTCATTTGATTCAACAAACAATTCATTTCTACTTTCAATGAGTAAGCGGAGAGACCAATTGGACATATATAATTAGGGCTCAAATGATTTATAAGTAAGCTCCAGTTTTTCGCCTATTAATTCTAAAATAATTCAGTCATAAAGTCATTTTACTATAGTATCATGACTTAGCTCTCTCTAATTGCATACCATGACGAAAGCTACCCAATCAGTGCTCGCCCAATTACTTTATCATAAGTGTGTTATAGGATATTCTTAATCTCTTTGGGATAAATTCGTTCTCCTAATATGATCCTATTTTATCTCATGGTAACCATTACATCTTCCTTTGTGAAAAGTCAATTACTATCAAATAGTAATTAAGTAATTTATCACAAAGACAAACAACATGTGATCACGTTTACTTTTCATCATCATGTAATACCATTGAGAAGATAGTATTTACTCATTTTTTAGGCTATGGATTTCACTATTAGAATGATGATACATACTACAGAAGTAATATTCTTAATGCACCAGCTTTTGATTCCTTATATATTTGAACTCAGGCTTTTACTTACATCGAAGTATACAAGTCACGCATACATAATTCATCATCCACTGAGAATTAAGGTATCTCACACTATGAATGTCATAAGTGAATAAATTCATAAATGGATTTAGGATCTATTCTATTTGGGTCTTGTCATTGTCAGTCCAGTTATTCACATCTTTGTTTCTATCTTTTAGGAGTTATTCGTACCAATGCTCAATAGAAAGCATCTTCCCAATTGGACTTAATAGATGACATATTAGTCTTTCAATTAGTTTTCTCATTTTCGACTAAAATAAGGACAAGTTTAGGTTCATTTACTAAAATAAGTTGTCTTTCTGTATAACGATCCGACCACGTAATATTGTTTAGTATTAGTTAAAGATTAGACAATCAGTGAGCTAATATTTGTTTTCATTTTGTTTTGCATGCAAAAACCATTGATGACAATATACAAAGGGTATTAATTTAATTTATGGATAATTTTATTAAACCAATCAATTTGAAAAATACACGTATACATGGACGAAAGTACTAGTCACCAGATCCAACAATCCCCCACTTACCCTATATGGATATGCAATATGCAGATTAACTTAATCATGGCAACTAGAAAGAAGGTTTCTTCATAACTGTTACCTTCTTTCTGGATGTAACCTTTTCCTACAAGCCTGGCCCTGAAAGTTTCTATTTTTCTACTCGTAGTTCTTTTCTTATTATAGATCCACTTACACCTTGTGGGTTTTAACCCTTTCAGTAAGTCTACAAGTTCTCACACTGAGTTGGATTGCATAGAATTCATACCAGATTTCATAAAACTTGGAATCAGCACTTTGCATTGCTTCGTCAAATTTGAGTGTGTCATCATCTTCCTATTTAGCAGACTCAATATTTAAAATACTTTCGCTAGATCGAAAGAATTCAAGCCTATAAGAGACCCTCTTGTTGGGAAATATGCCCATATTATAGTAAACATGTAACTATTTTCTTTGTATTTCAACGATAAATAATTAAATAAAGTTAATTTCACATTTCATTGTTATATATTTTGTTTTTCTGTCTTTCATGTTTTGCATACATAGCAAAATTGTGACAATAAAATATTAGCTCATTGATTGTCTAAGTTGAAACTGATGATAAGTGGCATTGTAAGAATGTTTACATTGCGAGAAATAAAACTTATTTCAGTAGATAATCTAGACAAGTCAGTAATCCTAAAAAAAAAAATCAAAGTGAGCATTTGATTGAAATACTTAGAAGGATTATTATGTTGTCTACAATTCCAATTGCGGATATGACGAATCTTGGCTATTGGAGCAGTTGAGTCCACAAGTCAAGACATAGATGTACTCATTGGAAAATTGATACATTGGATTGGACCCAAGTTGAATTAATTCTGAATTCATTTATGAATTAGCTTACCTATGACGTTTATCGTGTGATTTACCTAAATCTCAAGTTAGTCACTAACCATTCTTATGTAACTCATGTGTTTTGATATAAATAGAGATTTATACTCTAAAGATGATCGAGCTCATAGTTATTATGTTGGGTACATGACTTGTGTATGGCATGGCTTTACTAGAAATAATGGAATTCATAGCTTGATTAAAGAGTTAACATTATCCTCTCATTGGCATTGTGTGTGGATTGAGAAATATGGAACCTAACCATGGGTTTCTTGTTTTTGAGCAAGTAATTTATCACATGATTTGTTGACAGTGGTTATATTAATCATTAAAAAGGCACAATGGTAACAATGAGAGAAAATAGAATTGTATTGAATGAATGGATTTAAATCAAAGGAATCAAAGGATATTATATAAGGGTAACACACATATGACGAGATCATTAAACAAATGAATTCAATGAATTGGTTTCGCAAAGAGTATATAATAAGGAGTAGATTTTTGTAAAACCTATTTCAAATTTGTAGTGGAAAATCCTTAGCTTATTTTAGTTTTGAAAACCGAAATCATTTTTGTTAAGTCGTGTGGTTTTGTGATTTTACGTTAAAATGACCAAAAACCAACGAAGCAAAATAAAAACAAAAAATAAAGTTTCAAAACAAATTACAGTCCCAAAATTTCAGAAAGATTAATAACGAAAACTATCATACTTAGTTAATCGAGAAATCAATCCGAACTCCGGCAAGTCGTTTGGTCCTAAGTCAAAAGATTACCTGAAACATTTTAAACAAACAAGTGAGCTTGATGCTTAATGTGTGACTCGACCTACAAAAGAAATTTTACTATGGTTTGGTGTATATAACAAGTAACTCGTAATTTTTTTCATACTACATATCAGGGCATATCATAAATCATAAGAAAGCTTAACATATATTAGAGCATATCTTATCATGTCAGACCATATCATATATTAGATCATATCGAATCATATCATGTCATATCGGATCATATCATATCATATCATATCATATCATATCATATCATATCATATCATATCATATCATATCATATCGGATCATATCATATCATATCACATCGAATCATATCATACAATGTCCTACCCCCATCCACTACACATCTACGATCAGCCAATCACACCAAATAGGACTACAAGAGTTCATCCAACCAATCACAACAATATATGGCGGTGTGCCACTCACATAATTCTAGCTGAGCTGCCATATATATAAATTTGTGGTCTAACCACTATAATTGCAGTTTAAACTGTCATATAACACTTGCTCCATCATATCATAACCCACCCCAATGCATATGCAAAGTCACGTTAACATACATACATATCACATAGGTTGTATGGCATGCATACATAAACAGATGTTGTACGAAGCGTAACATAACACATAACATATTACATAGTAGAAACGAATAGCTTATCAGAATGGATAACATATTACGTATAACACATATGGTTTACAAGATAGTTATGCTTAATTTACGTACGTATTTATAGCAAAACGTAACTTACAATAACTTATCAAAACTTATTTAACATAGCTCATACACTTACCCTTGTTTGTTTACTGAAACTTATACTTTTTTATGCCTATATAATACCAAAGGACCAAATTCCCAAGTCCCCTAATCGATCCCTAGTCAGGCCTAAAAATGGACCCAAAAGGCCCACACAACCGTGTGGCCCACACAACCCAAAAAACAAGCCCGTGTGATCCACGTGGTCTACCCACACAGTCTGCATCATTTCACATGGCTGCATGGTCCACATGGTCTACACACACAGTCTGCATGATTTCACATGGCCGTGTGGTCCACATGGTCAAGCCACACGGGCTACAAAAACACACACAGTCGTGTGGTCCACACGGCCAAACCACATAGGCTACAAAAACACACACGGTCATGTGCCCTACACGGCCTAACAAACGGCTTACCACACGGTCATGTGTTTCTAGGCAAATTTTAAAAAAAACCCTATTTCATAATTTTTCAAAATTTTCAATGAGTTTTTCGAGTTAGATCACACATCTAATTGTTGATTTGATCGAACACGCAACAAGAACATGTAGAAACCTACAATTGTTCAACACCTATACTAATTAAACGAAAGAAAAATCATCTCCAATTAACGTCGATTAAACTAAAATTTCAGATATTAAATTCCAAGTTGCTTTCTCACCTCTTAGAAAAGCATTCCACAACCGAGCCTACTCTGCTGGAGGGTCTTGATTTACACCCCTTTTTTCTAACTAAACCCACGAAATTACCACTCATAATAGCAAAAAAATGATATCAAAACAACACAACCTTATTAAAACGAACTAAAAGCAAAATCTAAAAAATAAACTAAACAATACTTACCCTTCGCACGAACTATTATTCAAGAGATATAACCCACATGAACGCAAATAAAAATTGATTAGTAAAAGTGAAAAACCAACTAAATAGGAAACAAAAAGAAAGAAGAAACATGGAGGGAAAAAGAAAGAAGAGAAAAGACAAAAAGAAAGGAAATAAATGTGGTAAAAAGAGGGGGTTGGACGGTTACTATTGGGAGCAATGTGGGGAAATAAATTTGTTTTTAACTAATTAAAAACTACCCATCACCCCCACTAAATCTGATTAGTTATCCTATCAAGTTTTCCCACAGAGTTTAAAACAAAAAGAAAATTCTCATTTACACGCACAGGAGTTCAAAGACAGTACCATTGAACCAACAGACTCATCCTGACATAACTTGCACAGAAATAAGATTTAAGCCAAAAGACTAGAGATATAAATTGAGCTAAAAATTAATAAAATTTTCAAGGGAAAGGCTCAAACTTAAAACCTCACACACACCATCCCAATCCTCAACCACTGAACCAAATTAACTCACTTAACATAATTTCACAATCCCAAATTCTTCGAACCCGATTTTCGAGATGTGACATGATAGAAGATATTGATGGAAATAAATAAGAAAATTAATAATTAATAAAAATTGATGAGCATGGGAACAAAATGAATGACCATGAGAAAACATTGTTTTGTTTTTTCTTAGTCTTTTGTATTTTTCCTCATATTTTCAATCTTTCAAATACACATTAGTAAATACATTTATTTTAATGTTTTTTATGAGATGTAAAGGATTATTCTTATGTTGTATATAAGTGCATAGATTTATACATTGATAATGTTTAGTTTTTTTATTTCTGTTTTAGGGTTGATATTGAGAATTTGTGGTTGTCTCTTCCATTAATGTTGCCTCCAGAATTTAAACTTATGTTTTCTCTTGAGAGTGGAATGTATCTTACCATTGCAGATTTTGGAAGAAAATAAACAAATAAGTAAATTTAAACCAATGAATTTTCAACGAGGAATTGAAAATAGTTATAGAACTAATTGACTTCCAAAGTCTTGTTTCTCTACCAAAATAAATAAAGTCGAATGAAGCAACCATTGACATCAGCACAAAAATCAGATTCTAAGGAACGAAAGATGCTCTACAAGAAATCAGCGGTGCATTTGATACTAGTCTTACTGCTATCATTTTCTCTACTTTGGCCTCCATCTTCAACAACAAACACTCACTTAACCAGTAAGTTGAATTACAACTATATATAAAACTTGTTTTTTATTACTTATTTTTATGATCTTTTTTTTTAATTTTTTTATTGAATATGTTGTGTTGATATTTGGGGTTAAAATAGCAGTGAAGGAGAGGAATGAAGTGATACATTGAAATCTAGGGGAGGAAAACCACCTTCATGTCCTCCACAAGCAATTGTTTGTTATGCTAAAAGTAATTTTGCTCCTCCTCGTGATCATGGTAAGTAAGTAGTGCCTTCATCCTTCATGCTGTGACCCAAATGAATGGTTATTATTCATCATAGCTTGTGATATTGTATTCTTATATTTTTCATATTTCCAATTTTGCTTAAAAGGCTTTATATATTTCAAATAAATTTAGAAGGTTAAAATTTTATATGATGTGTATTTTAATATATTCTTGTATTTGTATTTGTTTGAAACATTGTAATGTCTAATTATAAGATTTAAAGACTTGAACATTAATATTTATGTGTTGAATTACTCTCCAAATATGCATTTTGGATTATATGCAACTAATCTTATATATATATACTCCTGACACTACAGCAAAATAGACTTTTAGTGGCCTTTTTTTAGGCCTATAGCGGCGCTTTTTAGCGTCACTGAAAGCACCGGAAAAATGCCGCTATAGACCATGTTGCTAGTGTTGGAGGCATTTTTTTTCACATAAACGCCGCTAAAGGTCATGACCTTTAGTGGCACTTTTATCACAAATGCCGCTATAAATCATGACCTTTATTGGTGCTTTTATAGCAAACGCCGCTAAAGAACATGACCTTTAGCGGTGCTTTTATAGCAAATGCCGCTAGAGAACATGACATTTAGCGGCGCTTTAATAGCAAACGCTGCTAAAGAACGTGACCTTTAGCGTCGCTTTTATAGCAAACGCCGCTAAAGAATATGACCTTTAGCGGTGCTTTTATCAAGAACGCCACTAAAGAACATGACCTTTAGCGGCGCCTTTTTCAAAAATGCCACTAACTTTGGCAGACTTCTAACATCCAGTTTTCATCCATATGCAACCCTTCCTGTAGAATGGAAACCAACCAAAAACAACAAATCTAAATGATACTTCAAATTCAACGAAAGATATATGATATAAATTGATAAATGAAGTATAATTCAAATTATTCTTACTATTAAAAGTTAAAATGTTAAAAATATTCATACAATAGTCTAAGATGGCGGATTTTGCGACTGCTGAAACATCTTCATCATATTCTGAAGTTGTAGTTGGAGTGAGTTGTCCTTTCTACTTTGCTCTGCTTCCCTCGCTGCTACCTCTGATTTTCTCGTTACTGCCTCTGCTTTAAGTTGTACCTAGAGTTATTCATATTTTCTTTGAACCTCAGCTGCTCTCAATGTTGCCTCCACTTTAAGTTGAGTATTTTGTTCAACTATGTTCGCTTGCATCTGAGCCATCTTGTCTCTTAACCTCTGAACTTCAACTTGAGTCTGACTCCCCGAAGGCATGTATTGTTGAGAGCTGGATCCAAAATATTGGGTTGGGTTAACAAAAGATCCTTGAAATTGAACCTGACCATACCTTTCAGGACCCAAAACTTCAGTAATAATCCTATTATCAATGTCGTCAACATTAACAGAACTATAACTCAAAGCAATCGCTTCATACTCCTCTTTTTTATCCTTTAGTTTCTCCTAATAAATTAATCAAAGAGTTAGAAATGAAATAAATAATAAAAACAAATGCAACATAACTTTACATTATTTTCATTACAAATGACGAATTAAACCATTATAATTAAACACTATAAATATTTAAAATAATTCAAATTTTATTAACTAAACATACCACAATTTCTGCAGCTTCAAAAGTCATAGGAGATCCATCTTTCTTCCTATGTGTATTGTCAAAAAGCTGAAGGCGTCCAACTTTTTGACCAGACGACAGTTCCTACAATATAGTAGTAAAAATATTATTTAATGGAAAGTAATAAATATTTGACACTATTAATAGATTCAAAATACCTCAGCCTCAACCACACAAGCAAAACTTTTCGACCCAGCTGTGTGAGTGAATTTCTATTTTTGCCTGCTACTTTTTCTAACTCGTTCACTATCCTACATTATGAAATTATTATTATGTATATAGTAAATACTATAAACCAAAATAATTATAAGAGTTTGGAAGTACGTAATACCTCCCCTTTCTTTGAATTCCAAAATCTAACCACACCTTCCTATTGGTACCTCAGCATTCCCGGCGAGACATTTCGCAATTTCTCTTCGAGGGTTTTTTTGTCTTAAAATATTTTTTCTTTAAAGTACTTTTATGGTCTCTCCATCTTTTTCCCAATGCCTTCTTGACATAATTATCCGAGACCTCTAAAGCAAACCTCACCTACAAAAAACACAAGTTTAGAAAGTAAATATAAATGAAACTTAAACCAAAGTATTATAAATTACATTAACGTTTTGTTACCTTAATATTATCAAGAGCTTGATTTTTGTTACTATCAGGCATTTGATGCCATGACTAGTAGTAGATAGGCAACATATTGGCATTTCGTGCTATAATGCCCAAATATCCAGTTAAAAGTCGAGCTTCTGATCCAACAGGTTGACCAAAACTGTTTCTACATACTTTGACACCCTCATCAGGGTCTAACTTGTATAAATCTTTAAGTAGCATACGTCCTCGACCTCTGCGCGTCCCGCCACTTTCTGTTAAAAAATGGTATATTATAATATAAGAATTTGAAAAAGAAATCAATAATAAAAGTCAACGCGCATGTAGATTAAATTTAACATTACTTTGAATTTCTACAGGTTTGTCAGGTGTATTCGGAACATTCGAAAATCCAATAGAGTCTGTTGTTCACTATTTGTTTCTTTCGAGTTTGGAGTATTTTGAACAATACTTAGATCTCGCAATCTTCTTCTAGGCATTTTATTTGCATACACATAAAATAGTTGAAATTTTAGTAACTAATTACAACAATAACAACACATATAAAGTAGCTGAAATATTTAATAAGACCAAGATTTAAATTATGATATTACATATAATTAAAAAATCTTAAAATCTTACTACATCATAATTCGTAAATATCTCCATCAACATCCTGGTGAACCCATTGAAATTGTGTACTAGTACTAGGGATATTTTCATTTAAGTTTTGTTCTGGAAAAGGTAAAGTTTCTGATCTATCGTTGATGTCATCTCTACCTCCATTGCCCATGTCAAACAAGTCTCTAGGGATGTTATGGAGTACAATGTACCAACCCTCATCAGTTGGATCTTTTGAGTAAAAAACTTGTTTCACTTGAGAAGAAAATACATACGGCTCATCTATTAATTGTTGTCCAGTGTGAATCAATTGAGAGAAGTTCACCATTGTAAAACCAAATTGATCTTATTTAATTCCACGAGCAGTATTAACATCAGCCGATTACATCGAAATAAGACAACTTTCCATTTGCCATAGTAATCCAACTCAATAATGTGAGTAAGAAGTCCGTAATATTCCACATTTCCCTTAACAAGATTACTGTCCCTAGCACTAGCATAAATTGTAATTGAAGAATTAACAACTATTCCACAATTTCGAGCTCTCCTCAATCTCTCCCGATATTTTGTATGAAATCTAAATCCATTTATGAGGAAGGCACTATATCTTTTTACTACTCTATTCGGACCTTGGGAAAGCCATTTAACTTCGTCATTGACGTCCTTACCACTCCAAACCTATTGAATCAAAAGTAAATTGAGTAATTATAAATGTTATGAGAAAACATTATTATTTGTCAATGAAAGCTTCAATTTCATATCGTTTGGCTTAACCATTCATGAAAAGATTCTGTGAATAACTTATTAATCTCTCGATGTTGTAATCTTCGAAAGCGTGAACGAGATCTCAAGATTTTTTGTACTTACTATGTTAAAAAGAGGTTTACTTTGTTAGAAGATAAACAAATTATAATTGATGAATATTTATCAAATTCTAGAACTTACTTGCGTAATGGTTCCATTGAATCGTGGAGAAAAAGAACATATCGATGTGCTTGTATCCCACGATCTATCATCTAATTCTAAAATTTCAACTTTGCCGATTGGTTCTCCAAAACTTTGAAATAAATAAGTTTCGGCCAAGTTATGATCAGTGAGCCTAACATTTCTACTTGGTCTGTTCATTCATGTTTCAACATCTTCCAAATATCTAGAACAGAAAGTCATACACTCCTCTGCCAAATAGCCTTCAGCAATTGAACCTTCTGGATAACGCTTATTATGGCAATAAGACTTCAATTTGGATAAGAACCTAAACACGATATACAACATTATCAAAAGTTGTAACTAAAGCATAGAGGTGAATGAATGAATAATTTACAAATAAATTAACACCTTTCTATATGGTACATCCATCGATAGAAAACGGGTCCACCAAGTATTGCTTCATGAGGGAGATGGATTAGCAAGTTAATGCGGTTCAATCTTGTAGTGTCTCAAGTTCTTAAACATCCAAAACTTTGCCACAAATGGCTTTCATTATATTGGATAGTTCAATTATACAAGATGTCACATTTTATTCATACAACACCGCAAAGCAACTGACAGTAAATCTTGCATCAAGATGTGATAATCATGTGATTTTAAGGCATATAGTCTTCGATCTTTAAGACTCGTACATCGAGATATATTTGATGCATACGCATCTAGGACCTTTATATCCTTTAACACCATGCAGAACATTTCTTTCTCTCTCTTTACATTGAAAAAATAGAAGGCGACAACTGATATTTCCCATGCTTGGGGATGAAGATCACACCGATTTCCCATGTGAACTAAATCAAGTTGACTCTGAAGATTGTCGATTTTCATTGGCATTCAAAATTGTCCCAATGATGTACTCGCAAACATTTTTCTCAATATGCATAACATCTAAATTGTGTCGTAAAATGTAATGCTCCCAATAAGGCAATTAAAAAAAATACTTCTTTTTTTCCACAAGTCCGCCTCATTAGGATCATCCTCTTCATCAGATTCATCCCTCGATCTTCTCTTTGTTTGCGTGTTTGGCGGTTGATTCATCTTCTCACAACTGACATTCATATCTTTCAACATGAACAAGATTTCAGATCCACCGGCCTGCGAAGGAGCTTCTCTAAACTCTTTAGTACTATCAAATAGAGTACTCTAAAATCTAAATCTACAATTTCTCAGTAACCACCGACGATGCCTCATGTAAGAGAACTCCTTCCCATTCTATAACCATTTCGAACATGTTTGCATAGCACAACAAGGACAAACATAATGTCCCTTGATACTCCAATTAGATAAATTGGCATAAGCTGGGAAGTCATTAATAGTCCACATCAAAGCTGCACGTAAATTAAAGTTCTCCTTTCTCAATACATCATATGTCTCAACACCAGCTCATAATTGTTTTAACTCTTCAATAAGTGGTTGCAAATAAATGTCAATATCATTTCTGGGACCTTTCTCTCTGAGAATAATCATAGATAAGATAAATGAAGATTGCTTCATGCAAATCTATGGAGGCAAATTGTAAGGAACAAGGACTACAGGCCAAGTATTATACGAAGTGCTCATGATTTTATAAGGATTAAATCCATCAGATGCTAGCCCAAGCCTCACACTCCGAGGATCGCTTCCAAAGCTTGGAAATTTACTATCAAATGATTTCCAAGCTAAAGAATCCACAGGATGCCTTAACAATCCATTATCGGTTCATCCATCATGGTGCCACGTCATAGACTCGGCTGTCTTCGACGACATGAAAAGCCTTTGAAGCCTTGGTGTTAGCAAAAAATATCACTGTCAACACCACTTTTCGAAAACAAAAAAAAGCTAAAAATGAAAATTGAAGTTGCCACTGATCTTTTATTGATGTGTGATAGGATCACCTTAAAAATGATTTTGGTCTACGAGTTTTAGAAAAAACGGGTTTGGGAGTCAGTTACGTATGAGGAAGGATTAGCACCCTCGTAATGCCCAAAATTGATACCGAATTGATTATTTATGTCTTAAAGTCGAATGTTGAAAATTCGAAGAGATTAAAAACGATTTCCCCTTTTCATTAAAACTATATTTTAAAATAATTCTTGGATAGATTTGAACGAATGTAAAAAGGTTTTCTCATCCCGAGGCATCAAAATGTTGTACCCCGTAAGTTAGGATGCAACATTTGAATTCCCAAGCATAAGCTAACCTTTAAAAACCTTTATTGAAACTTTGTGTATTTGGAAACTAAAAAACCTCGTCTCGAAATATCAATATGTTATATCCAATGAGTTAGGACACAACGTTTCGAATTTCTGAGATAAGCTTTGATTTGAAACTTTTACGTTTGAATTGAAAAAGGGATACTCGGTTACTTAAATTCAACGAAGAAAATTGAGGCCCAGTAAGTTAGGGCACAATCTTCTCAAGAATCTTTGGATACCAAGTGTTTTGAAAACTTATGGATAAAATGATTTTAGTGTTTTAATCAAATGCAATCTTTTAAACAAATGTAATGCAATTGGATAATAACGTACAACACAAAAGGAGAATTTGAAAATAAAATATACAATAATGAATAATGAATAATCAACAGATAAATACAAATAAACATAACAACTATAATTTCGATCATACAAATACCAATATTAACCTTCCAAAAATTTAATGAATTAATGATCAATTGTAAAAGATACACTAAACAAAATAACATGAATGAAGAAAAAACAATAGCAACAAAAAAAAAAAACGAAATTATAATCAATAAATTATGCGCTAAAATAAATTTAAAATAAATAACATATATACATATATGGGAATTTGAAATAGATCAAAAGAAGTTGAAAATAAACACCACATAAAATAATAGTATTTAAATAAATTTCAAAGTAAATATTATAAAAAGAAAATCAAAATGCACGAAATAATGTACATGCAAACTTGAAATATGTCGAGAACAGATAGTATACAAAATTATATATATACACAAGGAATACATATTTAATAAAAAAAACTCAATATAAGTAGTATATAATAATACATGTAAAAAAGTTGAGATTGCAAAATATAATCGAAAATTTAAAAGAAACACAATATATATAGAAATAGGTATAAAAACATATGATTTGAAGTTGATAGTATATTATATATGTATAATAAAACCATTTAATATAAGTTATTATAAGTATAAAAATAACATTATCATATGATCTTTGAAATTTTGAAGTAAATAAAGATAAATTTTAGAAATAAACATATTGCAAAATGAACCATTAAAGAATGTATTCAAATTTTTGGATTTATATCTAAAAGAAAGTAGCAAATGTTAAAATTGAGTAATAATACATTAGAACTTGAAACAGTAGTATGAAAAAATAATGTAAATTGAATAAGATGATAACGATAATAAACTTTAATATAATAATAGCACATGTTAAAAATAATACATAAAAAAAACTTTAAAAAACAAATATGTGATTTGATTTAAGAAAGTAATATATTAAAATAATTAATGATAAGTTTTTTTTAAGAGATAAATATCAAGTAAAAAGATTTAATACTACATATTTTGAAGAAACATAACAAAATAACAGATAATTAAATAAATTAAAAGAAATCCAAGTATATTAATTAGTAAGGATCAAATTAGAATTAAAACAGAGTTAAATGAACAAAATGAAAATAGGACAAAGTGAAGGGCCTAAATGGGATGCGCACCACAAAGAGAGGACCAATCGGGAAATTAACCCAAACCTCTGAAACACTGCGTTTTAAGGGGATTAAAACAATAAAATTGGAAACAGACAGGGCAAATTCAAAAAATAAAGAAAAACCAAATTAACACAATGAGACAAATCAGGAGGACCAAAAGCGCAAATAGCCCACTAAGGTAAAACGCACAGATCATCCATGGAGCGAGTCAAGTCGCAAGCAGTTAAGCAAATACAACTCCTTTTTGGGGCCATTGATACAGGCCCCAAACGACGCCGTTTAAATGCCTTATAAAAACTATTTAAAAAAAACCCTAAAACCATTTCTATCGTCTGGTAAAAAAACAAAACTCGGCCTCACCATTATTGCGCCGCTCTTCTACCCCCCATCTCCATCCAAACCCCGATTGCAACGGAGCTGACGAATATCAGAGGGCGTCGCTCAGAGGTAAACTCTCTTCCCCTCTTTCACCTCTTTATTTTGCATGTAAATAAAAGGCAATGAAAAAAAAAAAAACTAATGAAATCTAGGAAATCACCTCTTCTGCCTTCTTTTTTCAATATTCTTTTCTTTTTGTATTTCTATTCAAATCTCCTTTTTTACAATCCTTGAATCAGCATTTATAGCCAAAATAACATGAAATTATAAAGAAAAAAATAAAAAAATCTATCATTCGCTAGCTTTTTCTGTTATTTTGTTTTGCTGCTCCTTTGCTTGTTAGTCTGTTGCATTTCTGTTGTAGGTCAGCCAACTGGGGAATGCATGCGCGCGGTGGCACAGCACACGAGAGGGAGGGCATGGCTGCTGCGGCGCTAGATACTGTTGTTGCTGGGGTTTTCTGGTCTTTCTTTTGCTATTGGTTTTGGGCTAGTTGTAATTAGGGCTAAGGGTTTTGGGCTGCTGTTTGATATTGGGTTAATTGGGCCACTGTAGCTCTAGACTGTTATTGGACATTTTTTTATTTTTTATATAGTATTTGGGTTTTAATTGGGCCCGGGAGGATTTGGGCTTGTACAATAGCAAAATCTTGATTGGCTTCTTGCTTGACTGTGCATCATTTTCATCCTCATTCCCATCTTCTATATTTCTATTCATCCAATGGGATTTACTGCATACATGACAGCACTGTTGGTTTTTCCAATAACCCCAATACAACATGCAGTCATTTGGGCAACTATGAATTTTGTTGTACCCAAGGCCTAAATCTTTTATTAGTTTCTTCATATCTTTTCATGAATGAGGGATTTTTGCAAATGGAAACATATCTCTCAAAAACTCTAACAGCATTGTCAAAGAGTTTTTGGTCCACCCTCCCAAACACTTTAACTAAAAAAGATGAATACAGAAGGACATTTTTTAAAATTTTGATCCCTCATAAAGTTCTTGATTCATTTCATTAAGTAGCGTGTAGAACTTTGCCGCTTCTCCATTAAGCTCTTCATCAGGTACACTTCTTCCCTTTTTGTAAAAGCATTTCCACCAAGATTACAATCATCTGATGCAACAAAGTCAGGTGGAAATGATTGCAAACCATGACTGCGCATGTTAAATGCATCCCGCAACATACCTTCCATGTCATCTTCTCTAACAGATTGATGGTAAGCACTACGAGGATAAGCCGGATTAATCGTTGAATAGGAAGTACTAAGTGTGCATTCTCCTTGGAAAATCTATTTTTTATACCCCCGAATAAACCCATCAACAATTAGATGCTCGTAGACAGCTTCACGAAAATGCCAATTGATGTTGCCACACTTCTTACACGGGTAAAGAATCAGATTCTCTTGGCTTGCATTTTGAAATGCAAAATTTAGAAAAGTTTGTACTCCATTTCGATAGTCGTTGCTTACCCTTGACAAATTCATCCAAGACCGGTCCATTTCTTAATTCTTGAAGTCTAAAGTTGACAATAAATTACACGGGTAAGTTGTTTATTTATAAGCATAAATAAGTTATGTAAGTTATGTTATGTAAGTTATGAAATGATATATATTTATGTATTGTGTAAGTTATGTGAGTTATGTAAGTTGAGTTATATATAAGTTATTAAGTTATGTACGTTATGTGGAAATTAGTATTTCAAGATTTGTATTTAGGTTTTTAAAATAATGTAAATTGAGTAATAAGTTATTTAAAAATATAACATTTATAATTATGTATAAAACTTAAAATTTTATGTATAATATTTAAAAATATTTAAAAATAAATAATTATATATAATATTTAAAAATATAAAATAAATAATTATGTTTAAAATTTAAAAAGTTATTAGTAATGAATTTGAAATATAGGTTACATATCCATACTAGGTGCTATATTAAAAATATAGGTTTTAATTTTTAAAATATAATATTTATAATTATGTTTAAATTTAAAAAGGTTATTAGTAATGAATTTGAAATATAGGTAATATATCCATACTAATATAGGTGATATATTAAAAATATAGGTTTTAACATTTAAAAATATAAAATAAATAATTATGTTTAAAATTTAAAAAGTTATTAGTAATGAATTTGAAATATAAGTTATATACCCATACTAATATAGGTTATATATTAAAAATATAGGTTTTAATATTTAAAAAATAATATATATAATTAATTTTAAAACTGCATATGAATAATTCTCAAATAATTCTATTAATTCCCGGTATTCCACTTGTTCAAATAATTCTCAAATTATTCATACAATTTAGATCCCATTTTTCTGTTTACATCTTTCCTAGTATGAATGAATGTTTTGTAGCCAATGGAGTGAATAGGTAAAAAATTTGATATCTCCTAACTAAGGTTTTAGATTTGAGTTTATCATTTTAAATGAAAAACAATGCATGAACAGCTTGCCTCTTGAATAGTAGCTGATCTAATTCAACTTTAGATTCAATGCAATCCTTGTGGTTAAAAGATTAAAATGTAGTCTTAAATTATACACATAAAATTCATAAATAGTTTCCAGGTAAATTTAGGGTTAAATGCTGAAATTAAATCACACTTTTTAGGGATTGTTTATGTGAGGGTCAAACCTTTGAAGTTGTTCATATAAGTGTGCCTAACATTTACAAGAGTGTGCAAATAGAATTTTTCACGCGCTTCAGCCAGTTTAATTAGAAATTTGTTTGCTAGATAAACAAAAATATTTAAGAAAAGCCAAGCAAAATGTATAAAATTATTACTTATTTAAATAAAACAGAGTCCTATAATACATGAAAGTTAGATTCCAAGGTATACATACATACATACATACTTTGATGTTTCCGAAAACCAAAGGCCAGTAGTCATCTGTTTCAGTTGCATGCTTCAAATTTACCCACATTATACTTACACAGGATTGAATTCAATTCGTTAAGCCAAGTTTCAGTACTCAATAATGAATTGATCAAAAAATTTCAAGTAGTATATAAACAGCCAAATATATACCAAGCACAGAATAATTTCTTTCCTGGGAGCAGCACACAATCTTACATCAATCAACTACTGAATTTCAATTATATACCAAGTATAGAATAAAGCAGTGTTGTAATATATACCAAGTGTAAGACCCAATTTCTGCCCAGGCCCAAATATTAAAACAAGATAAATAACAGTCCAATTACAAAGGAAAAATAACAGGCCTAATGTAGCCCACAGTCTAAATTAAACCCTAGCCCAAAACTAAAAATTTTCAGCAAAACCTAGTGGCCTCCCCCAAACCCTAGCGCCGCATGCCTCTGCCAGCCTCCCTCGTATGTCGCTGCCGCCGTCACCATTCCTCCACGTGCACCTGACACCTGCAGAGAGAAATCAATGCAACCAATAGAACAAACAAAAGCAAATAGGCAAAAAAAAAAAAAAGAAGAAGAAACGAACAGTTCTGTAAATCGGCTATAAAAAGCCATGAAATATCAATGTATCTTCTTCTTCTTCCTTTTTACGAACAATAGAAATAAAAAGCAGAAACTAAGATTGCTGGTTTTTTTAAATCTTTCTTCTTCTTTTTTTGTAATTATTATTTTTTTTATTTTTTAAACGAAAATAAAAAAAAGGAAAGCAAAACTTACCTGGAGCAGACTCGCAGCCCCGCCATCGGATGTCCTTCACCATTGTCGGATTCGGGTTTGGGAAGGGGCCAAGTTTTTTCTCTCCTTGTTTCCCCAATCTGCGGTTTTGGCCTTTGAACACGCTTCAACGCGCTGGCCGAAAAAGCCCTCGCACGACACCGGCCGTCGGTCACGAGTCCGTTGGCGGCAGTCCAAACGACCGAATATGAGGGGGTTTGAGAGAAAATGGGGGCTGCTGAGTTTTTTTAAGAAATACTAAAAAATGAAATTTCAAGAAAAAATCTGGCTTTTATATTGCTAATTAAACTACGCCGTTTGGCGCAAAGTGCCTGGACGTCAAAACGACGTCGTTTAGTTGCCTTTACCTGCGCGACCCGACCTGCCTGCTCTAGGGGATCCACGTGTTGCGCCTGGAGGGGCTATTTATACGTTCAGCCCCTCCTCTTTTATAGTGTAGTGCAATCTGATCCTTTTATTTCTATCATTTTGGCCCATAAATTTTATGCCGATTTCATTTTAATCCTCGTTGAAACGCTGCGTTTCGAGTTGGGGGATATTTCACAATCGGTCCCTTGAGTTCTGAGAACGTTTCATTTCAGTCACCGGCAATCACTTTTTATTTATTTACGGTTTGGAGCCCTGCATTTTGGTTTGATTTTAATTTCATCCTTTAGTTCATTTAATTTATTTTTTTTTTTAAAGAAAAGGGGAGTTCCTTTATTATTTATTTTAAGTTATATATATATATATATATATATATATTATTTACCTAATATCTTTCTTATTATTTGTATTATTTGATTTAAGTCATTATATATACACATACATATTTTTTATAATCTATATACATATACATACTTATGTACATTTCTTACTATATCTTATAATTTATATATATGTACATATTCTTTATTTATTAAATATACTTTTTATATTTCATATTTTCTACATACATATATATACTTATATATTTACATATTTTAATTCATATACCTATACATGTATATACATACTTACATATATTTTCATATTTAATAATCTCACAATATGTATACGTACATAAGATTTTTTTTTATATTTTCATAATGATATATACACGCACATGCATTTTGTAATTCATATATATATATATTTATTTATTTTTTGGTAATTTTAAAATATATGTATATACATGCACATATTCTCATTTTTCTTTTATATAGTTTTATATTTTTTATTTTTTATTATATTCATTGTTGTTTATGTGTAGTTTTTTTATTTATTTTTTATTTCTGTTTATCGGGATCATTTATCATTTGCTTTAAAGTATCTTTATAAATCATTCATTTTGAGCCATTGTTTTCTTAAATTAATTTATATATTGTTTCATTTTGTTCATTTTAGTTATTGATATTTGTATTCGATGTATGGTGTAATTATTGCCATTATGTGTATTAACTCGTTTATTCGTATTTTCGTGCTATAGTAATTCGTTCGTGTACCCTGTTGTTTTAAAAACTGTTTCTCCATGTTGTAAATTGTCATTCCATCAACACAACCGCTTTTTCACACACTATTTCAAACGATACATTTATTCTTACCCAAACGTACAAAAATAAAAATTTCTAAAATAAAGGCAATATTCCGTATTTAGAAAATTCGAGAAATCGTGCCCTAACTTACTGAGCTTCGATTTTTCTCGCGTTGATCCTAAATAATCGAATATCCTTTGAAAATTGAAATAAATGAGGTTTAAATAAAAAAAATAAAAGGCAACCTTACTCTCAAAAAATACGAGGTGCCGTGTCCTAACTTACTGGATGTGACATCTTGTTAATTCGAGATAAGAAGGCATTTTTCATTTTGATTTATTCGAGTAATTTTTAAAATAACACAATATAAAGAGGGATCGTATTTTTAAATTCTTTTCGAGTTTTTAGTTTTCGACACCAAGATATTAAGTAATCAACTAGGTACCAATTTTGGGCGTATCGAGGGTGCTAACCCTTCCTCGTGCGTAATCGACTCCCGAACCTGTTTTTCTGAATTTCGTGAACCAAAATCGTTGTTTTAATAAAATCTAAATCGTTTATTAAAAACAACCGTTTTACGACGTGACCCGGTCACACCTCATCAAAAAAGATTGGCGGCGACTCCCATTTTTTTTCCAAAATCCAAGTCGACCCCGTTTTAGCAAAAAAATGATGTCAACACCAAGCACACAATCTTACATCAATCTTACACAATCTAAACAGCCAAATATATACCACAGAATAAAGCAGTGCTGTCAAATATATACCAAGAACACAATCTTACATCAATCTTACACAATCTAAACAGCCAAATATATACCAAGCACAGAATAAAGCTGACAGAATTGTGTAAAATGATATATTTTGTTCATGAAAATTCGAATGGAAATACTTTGTTTCAAGTGCATGTCCAAATCCCTGTGGGCGAAAACATCCATAATTGAATGCCACTTTTGGGGGAGTGGTCCAAGGAATTAAGGCAATGGGCAATGATAAATTCAAGCAAATATTAATATAAAAGTAAAACTAATTCAAAGTTGAGGTAGCTTAATTCCAGAAATAAGATTCAAGGAACCTCTTTGAGCAGCTCATCTCAAAAGGGAGGCATTTTTTTTTTTCTTTATCAGAGCAATAATTTAAGATCCCTTTAAGCAACAAGTGTATATATATATATATATATAATAATGAAGGTAAGAACCAGATGTTGTTTGCTTTTAAATGCATAGATGCAATTGGCGATTGCCAAGTTTAAAGCAAAGTCAAATCCCATCATCTTCTTGTCTATGAAGTGAAAAGTTACGTTCGGTTTCTCATCAAAACTAGTAAAAGACACCACATGTAATGTTTTCTTCTTTTTTCTTTTTAAAATTAAAAAAGAAAAATGAATGTTTTTGAGGCACAAATGATAAAAAAGAGAGTTCAAGAAGATAACAGAAACGGTTAATAAAGGAGAGTCACAGTCGATGTCTCAAAAATTATAGCTGACTTAGGGTGGGTTTGGATGGGCGATTGGGTGCGGTGTGGTGCGTTTAGTTTACTTTTTGTCTCATGCTACAGTATCTAATCTCACCTCTACAGCTGTTTTTACACTAATCGCAGGTAAACGTACCGCCCATCCAAACTCACCCTTAATCATACATGTGATTATGATATGATTTGAAATCTTGATGTTGTTGTAGGCCCATCCACGTTTCAAGATTCAATGTTTACTAAATATGAATATATTTAAAAAACATAAAATGATAATTACAGGATTTGCAAGCACCAGATACAGTAAGCCCTAAAATAACTAAAACAACAGCAAGATAATAAGAGGTATATTCTCATTTTGTTGTCCAAGTTAAGCAGAAATCTATGCTAAACTCCAACTCATTTCCAACCTATCGTCACCAACAACATCCCATTTATTCCATACTTCGCAACGTTTAACATATTATATATTGAGTAAAACAAGTCAAATATGCAAATCCTATTTTATTTTCACTCATTATCGCATCATTTTGAAGCATGATTGGTTCCTTTGCCATACTAGTTATACCAAACCAATTTCATCATTTGAACTAATAGTAAGATAAAAGAAATGAAAGCAGTACAGTACCTTGACAACGATGAAGAGAAATGAAAGTACTTCGGAATGGTTTCCACTCGTAAAAGGATCAAAAACCCTAAAACCAAAGACGATTTCACTTCATTTCAAGGTCAACAACAAATTATAAACAAAAAAATTAACAAAAACAGAAAAACCCAAAGTTTAAACACGCAAAATAAAGAAAACGAACCTTAAATACTGATTGACCAAAAAATAGATTCGTAATGTTCGGCCACCTTCTTCGTCTTCTGTCTTCGTATGAAAGTTTACAGGAAACAGAAATAAATCTTTTTTTTAAGTAAAAAAACCAATTGAAGAATCGCAGAAACAAAAATCGAAAAATCGAAACAAGTCTCTGTGACTGATTAGGGATTTGGATTGGGAATTTGGGGCTGAGAGCAGGGATGTAGTAGAAAACTGATTTGTGGAAGAAAATGACGCCGTTTAGTATTGCAACATTTGCAGTGTTTAAGAAAAGCCACTAATTTTACAACTTTTGCGGCGTTTTCAACAAAAACATGTTGGAACGCAGTACCCCCCACGGCGCAACAAAATTTGAAACTTTCGATGATCCAATCCATGGATCCATGTGCGAGGAACGAACCGGGGTGATATAAAGGTTTCGAAATTACCAAAACGTTAAACTGAGTAGACAGCGATGCCTCGGCAACGTGTATTCTGATCTACTATCGAACCAAGCCGCAACCTTTCGTGATTCTGACCTCTACGTAATCCACCCAGTTTGACAATGAACAAAAGAAATCCCCAAAACTGTTTTAGAGAATACTTTGCTTGACGGCTGCTAGACTTCACAAGAAAAATTTTGGGATTTTTATTTTTAGGGTTTTTTTTTTTTTTAAAACTCTCACCCCTTCCCCCTCTTATAATTGGTATATATATAGATAATGAATCTTAATTCATAAAATTTTTATCCGAACATAATAATCATAATTAAAAATAAATAAATATAATAATGTTTTAAAACGAAAATTATAATTACAATAATTATAATAAGGATTTCGGTAAACTATATTTATTTAAATTTATATACCAACCAAATTCATATATTGTACACATAATATGTTCGATATTTGATTACCCAATTAAATTAATTCTATAATTAATTTAATTCATGTGACAACCAAACACAATACCAATTATGTTTTATTCCATTCATTTCAACCATAGGGTGTGACCCTGTAGGTTCTTGTAACGTTAGCAGTAATACTAGAACGATTCTAATGTTACAAACAATGAGTGGCATCTAGCAATGCATCATTGCTACCTAAGTTACAAGAAATCATGATTCAACATAACCTTTTGCGATTAACCTTTCATGCATTAATCCTTAAGTCCTTTATCTCTGGAATGGACACAAGTCATGGAATAGTCACACTTGCATAGTCCATCCCATATTCCTTGATATCTTGAGTAGACTATGATATACAAATAAGTATGACATAGCATGGCCATGCATTTCTAGTTTCACTCAATCAAGTGGCCTAAGATATTACTCCTATTATGTAGGAGGGACTTATCCTATATTGATCAACAATATCCCTCTACATAGATTGTGGTATATCCTCAAGTCTGAGGATCATATACATAATAATCACCTTGAATAATTTTGTGACAATTACATAATAATCCAAGAAACATACTCATAGCGGGTCAGTCCAATATGTTGTTCTCTAACACACCTATTCATGCATTGATTTTGACACTCCATATCAATGACAACTCTTTATCATCAATCAACTACATTTTAGTCTTAATGCATTATTGTTGTCCTAGTCAACAATAATACTTGACTAAGGACCCTTTAAGAATAATCATATTATTCTCAGGACATTATTATAAAACGTTTATTTATACACACAGAAAAGAAACTGAAATAATAATGGCAACGCCTTATATTAATAAACATGATAAATCAAGTATGTTATTACAACCATCTTATGATTGATCTTTGGGCATACTCTTACAAAACGCCATTGCCAATTAAATTCCTAAATCAAAACGACGTCGTTTTGTTCAATTTTTAATACATTTTTGTAGCGTTTTTAGACCAAATGTCGCTATTACTTACATTTTGCGGCTTTATTTTAGAGAAACGCCGCTAATGATTCACTTTTTAAATATATATGTGTCTGAAATAATATTATTTATAAATTTTCAAATTTTTTATAGATTTATAAATTTGATCCACTAATATGACATTAATATGACATTATTTTTAATTGTTGAAATTTTATAAATTTTATAAATCTTAGAAAGTGTATAATTTAAATATTATAAATACTCAAATTTATAAATTATTGATATTATTCAAATAATGTATTATAATTTTAAAATTATACTCTATTTTTAAGTGAATAAATGAATGTAAATAACATATATGCCACGAGTCAATAAACTAAGCATTCATGTCACTTAGAACCCTAATAACATAATAAGAAGTAAAAGACAAAAAGTATTTGTAATTTTTTTGAATTTGATATCACAAAAGTAATTAAACCCTAAAATGCTAAACCCTAAATTATTAACCCTAAAACCCTAAACCATGCACTATAAACCTTAAATCATAAACACTAAACCCTAAACCATAAACATCAAACCCTAAAACCATAAACTTCTATATCTTATAAGTCGTAAACACTAACCTTTTAACACTAAATCATAAATCCTAAACCTTAAACCCCAAACTCAAACCTTAAACCTACACTCTAAACCCTAAACTCTAATCCCAAAATAATAAACATCATATCATGAACCCTAAAACCCTAAACCATATACAATAAACCTTAAATACTAATCCCTAAACCTTAAAATAAATTTATTTTTTATGGCATTTTTATCAAAAACACCGCTAATGCCACTAAATAGAGAAAAGATAGATTAAAATAAAGTGGAAGATGGATTGAATAAACCGATTGGTATGATGGATATAAGGATAAATGTCCAATTGAACCCTTTAAGATATAAATCCCATCAAACTCAATTAATGACTCTAGTCAACTCTCCAGGAAATAATCCTTGGCAAATTGAAGGTTAAAGAATGAATTCTTACGACTCTTTGAAGAAAATCAAGAAGAAAACTACTTCTGCTAAAAATCATAAGAAAGAAATCTTGTACAAAGAAACAAACTCCCAGACTTGAAACTTTATTAATGAAAACCAAAATTGTCTCAGTTGTGTACAATGCAAAGGCCTATATATAGGCTAACTAAATAACTCTAAATAAAACTCTTAAGTATACTAGAACTCTAATTAATCTAAACAATAAGTAGTTTTAAACTAAACTTTCTTTTTGAACTAAAACTCCTAAATAACATAAACTACTTAATAATTATTAAAAATTTGGAATAATAAAATAATAAAATAATAAGAGCTGATAAATACAAAATTGAGCTCATATATAATAAAAATTAAGCCCTAACCTCGAACCCAATATGATGTAAACTCGAGTTAAAAGCCCGAAACTCGTAATTCCCGTCATAATCCAGTCTAGAAATTTTGCTCGCACAGTCATCACTAAAATGGTCATAATATGAGCTCCCCAACTTGAAATCGAGTGACTCAAAGTGTGTTTCGAAGATAAGAGAGAGATATTCAAACACTGTGAAGACATTTAAGCTCATAAATTCCTGGATCCAATCAAAAAATTTGTCGCAAGTTGACTATTTTCTTTTTAAAAATTGGCAGCTTGGTTGAATCAACTTTAATAAATTTCACCCCATTTGATGTGATGTGAAGTCGTGGGCACGACTGTGACGCGACAGTGATTCTGGTCATGAAAAAAGGTAAAATTAGATAGCCAGTCCCTGTGGATTCAACCCTACTGCTCTATACTGCTAATTACTATTTTTTTTTTTGCCCATCAAATAACATGAAAGAAGATTATTTACTTATACTTTAGAGTAAATCATATTTTATTTAAATACGAAATTACCTCCTATAATCTTCGAATAACACCAATATCGAATTTTATTTTGAGGGATAAAAAATTGATTTACTAATTTTTAAACGGACATTCCTCTTGAATGGAGATGGGTGAAATCCCATCCATCATTCACTACCTCTATTAAATAAAAATGTTGCTTTATGCACTTAGAAATTTGTTTAAACACAGTTTATGAATGCGTGACAAATAATTATGATAGAAAATAGTAATAAGATATTAATAATCATGGTAAAAATAACTGTTACTAAGTACAAACATACAACAACAATAATAGCATATTAAAATATAAACAAGTATGAATTTAAATGAAAGAACCAAAGATTCTAAGGACTAAAAGGCAAAAATCTAAAATACTTAAGGTCCTAAAGCTAAATATTCCCTTATTATTATTTTGGCTGTGAAAAGAATCCTCATTTTAATGTAAGTTTTTTAATGGTATTTAATAAAACATTTATCATCCCAACATTATTTACATGTTTTATATGAAATCATCCAATATTAAAGCATACAAAAGCTAAATGATATAAGTTATTAAATACCCATAACAACATAAAATCAAATAACACAACTTCAAAGTCATTTAAAGATATCAAATATTTTATTTAAATAAACATCAATTAAATATTGCAAGTTAAAACACTGATGAAGCTAATCTTTTTCAATAAATTTCCAACATGAAAACTGTCTCCAACGGTTTTAATGATCCCTCCAACACTTAATTATTAATTTCATATTTTTTTAATAATTTTAGTATGATTATAAAGAAGTGGTATTATGTGATTAACTCAAGTTGTACAGATTTATATATTACAAACCGTTTTAATTTTGTTGAAATAATTAAAGGAAACAGGAGCAATGAATTTTCAAGGAAGAATGGTGAAAATAATAATAAACTAACTAGACCGAACTGTTGGAGTCCAAATCCGAAATAGTTAGCAGTTTACTGATATATTAAAGGATAGAGTTCCAAAGTGATGTTTATCCTCCTAAATAATCACAACCAAGTCTGATCAGTTTCTCCCTCTCCAGGCCTATAATATGTCCTCCATGCTTTGTATACTAGTCATACTGCTATCACTTTCACTACTCTTGCCTCCATCTTCAACCACAAACACTCCCGTAATTGATAAGGTGTATATATAAAAGTTTTATTAATTACTTATATATCATCTCTTTCTGAGTGTTGGTTTTGGGGTTAAAATTGTAGTTATGGAGAAATATAGAAATCTTGGCCAAGTAAAACCGCCTCCATGTCCTGCAGATTATCCTTCTTATCATGCGCCAAGCGGTAGTGGTCCTCCTCATAATCCACCCAGGGGCAAGTACTGTCCTCATCCATCACACTGTTACTAGGAAGAAAGAAAGCATTACCAGGACAACCCAATTTAATGGCTATCAGATATGATGACCTGTTAATTTCTATTGTAATGTTTTTTATTTACAATCCTGCTTAAATTTAGTGTTACATATATTGTAATGTTTACTTATGAGCTGTAAATCTTCCAACCTTAATACTTATATATATGCCAGTACACTTCATATAAACTCTTTTTTTTTTTTTTTTTTTCTGATTTGAGTTTATGTCACTAATCTAAGATATGTAGCTGAGGTTAATAATTAAACATTCGTAATAATTAGTTTTAATTATGATGTGATAGAACACAGACAAGATGTTGATCATCAGCTTTAAAAAATATATCAAACAGAATGAGGTAAGTTCATCAAAAGGGATGCTGGAAATATTTCAAACGGTCACTCTACTAGCTACCGACTGCAAGCAACCATGATGTAAAGGTTGGATTTAGAGTGAAAGTATAGATAAAGACAGTGGTGTTAAAACCAATCTCATAAACTGGGTGTGGAGATAGCAGAGAAAGGTTTGGAAAACGCAGGAATGGTTGCTAATGGTTTTCACCATACAATTTCAAATAGCTAGCTGATACTCTGGATAAACTAGCCTCAACTCATCCTGTTTTGGACCAATTGCCTCATATCTACTGGCGGTAAAACTATTTACCAAGTCACATTAATCTTATTTAATCCTACTGCATCAATTTAATAAAATATCCAACCTATTATGAACAAATAATTTTTTAATGAATGAAATAAAAAACTAAATCCCACCTAAAATTTTTAAAACTATGTGTTGATGCATATCATGGAATTGAATCTCCTTTTAGGATTAATTAAATGGTTTGTGATTTTCTAACAAAATATTTGTTTTCTTCAATTTTTTTAAAACTTCTATGATTATGCAAAAAAAAAAAAAAAAAAAACATTTTCTTTTTCTTTTTTGGGTTTTGAGTGACCCATTCTTTTTTTAAGCCTTTCATTCCATAAATGATGTGGGGTTCATTTGACTTATTTTGCGCCTTTGTCTTCTTTTTTGAAATTCATGTATTTTTAAACGATAAACGCTAACACCATTAAAACCTAGTCTTGTTTGATGGTATAAAACTTACCTTTATTTTTATAAAATAAACTTCTTAAATTAGCCTTAAACAATTTTAAAATAAAAAGGTAAATTTCAGATAGTCATTTAATTTTTAATTTTTTTATTTATGCCTTTAAAATAAAATGTTTACAATTTAAGCACTTACTGCTTGGATCGTCCCGATTAAGCAACAAACAAGTAAAAATAGCAGAAGAAATTGAGAAGATGAACACACAAATTTAACGTGGAAAAACCCTTCCAAAGAGGATAAAAAACCATGGGCAAAGATAATTTTACTATAATGGCAAAAGAACGAAGAGTACAAAAGATGGAGATAACAACTAAACCCCGAAAACAAAGAACTCTCAAAACGTAAACACAAAATTCTCTGAATGTGTTATGAGTTCTAATCTAATGGGTGTCATATTTCTAAGATTGTAAAAGAGCCTATTTATAGGCTAAATTAGTAAGTCAAATAAACTATACTAATAAATGCTAAATATATTATACTAATAAATACTAAATCTTCTAGAAAGAAAATATATTTTTGTTTAACTTGACTTGCAAGCAATCTCTTAGAATTTGGGTCACACAACTCTAACAATCTCCACCTTGACACGAATTCTTTCAATGTCATCTTTGCCAAAACCCGCCACGGGCCTATCTTGAACTATGCAGGGAATTAACTGAGTCGAATCTATGCTTAGAAGCTGGAAGACTTCTAGCCTTCGACTTGTGCACTGCCAAATCAAAACTAACCCAGGTCTGATTTTCACGAACACAGTGCCTTAACTTTTTAAAACCTGCATCCAAAAGAGAACCTCTCTTCAACGAAACAGTCATACCTTTTTCCCTCCTATGACCAAGTTGCCTCTGCTCCAAACGAGTTGACTTTGACTCCGTAACGGACGAGGGACGTCCGATTTCACCAATCACTGTAGAACCTTCCAGAATATAAAGACTGCCAGTTCTTTTACCTTTTAACAAAACGAGAGCTCCACGAGATACTTTAATGTCGCTCGACTCGATGTTGATTCTGCATCCTTTCAAGTCTAAAATACTCAAGGAGATGAGATTCTTTCGTAAATCAGGTACATACCTTACATCTGAGAGTGTCATAATCGTCCCATCGTGTATCCTAATTTTAACAGTACCAATACCGATTATCTTACTAGATGAATTGCTTCCCATGTGCACAACTCCACCTTCAACTGAACTGTATGTGGAGAACCATTCTCTATTGGGACACATGTGGAAAGAACATCCTGAATCTAGGATCCACTTAGACTTAAGCTTGGAGTTGTCGCTCGTTGACACTAACAAGAAATCATCACCACCTTCATCGACCAAATTAGCACCAACTACATCTTCCTCGTTACTCTTAGCAGCTCTTTTATTTCGCAGTTTAAAACAATCTGCTTTGATGTGACCTAACTTTTTACAATAGCAACACCTTTTGTCTCGTTTCTTTGATGCTACCAAAATGGAAGCTTGCCTATCTGCTTTGCTATTCAAACCAAACTCATTGTCGAGTTTGTCTCTACTCAAAAAATAACCCTTCACATTTTCAAACGAGAGTTTGTCTCTGCCATAAATCAGGGTCTCCCTGAAAGACTTGTATGAAGAGGGTAAAGAGCACAATAATAGCATAGCTTGATCTTCATCATCAATATGAACCTCAACATTCTTTAAATCATTTAAAAGAGTAATGAATTGACTGATGTGATCTTTAAGAAGCTCAACTTCATTCATGCGAAACGTAAATAGACGTTGTTTCAACACTAAACGGTTAGCCAAAGACTTAGTCGCATAAAGAGTTTCTAACCTTTTCCACAAGGCGAATGAGGTCTTCTCCATCAATACCTCCTGCAATACTGTATTCGCGAGGCACAACTGGATTACAGACAAGGCCTTTTCATCAAGCTCTTCCCATTCTGTTTGATTTAGATTCTCAGGCTTTTTCCTTGTAACAACCTTTTTCAAGCCGTTTTGAACTAGAATTGCCATCATCCGAACTTGCCACAAATTGAAATTTGTCTCACCATCGAACTTCTCAATTTCAAACCTTGTTGCTGCCATCTCTGAACGGGCTGATCTATGAAAATTGAACTAGCTCTAATACCACTTGTTAGGATCGTCCCGATTAAGCAACAAACAAGTAAAAACAGCAGAAGAAATTGAGAAGATGAACACACAAATTTAACGTGGAAAAACCCCTCCAAAGAGGATAAAAAACCACGGGTAAAGATAATTTTACTATAATGACAAAATGGAGATAACAACTAAACCCCGAAAACCCGAAAATAAAGAAATCTCAAAACGTAACACAAAATTCTCTGAATGTGTTATGAGTTCTAATCTAATGGGTGTCATATTTCTAAGATTGTAAAAGAGCCTATTTATAGGCTAAATTAGTAAGTCAAATAAACTATACTAATAAATGCTAAATATATTATACTAATAAATACTAAATCTTCTAGAAAGAAAATATATTTTTGTTTCACTTGACTTGCAAGCAATCTCTTAGAATTTGGGTCACACAACTCTAACACTTACGTTACATAATCCAATCATTTTGGACACTCCCATTAAAACCACAAATGACAAGATGACGTAAAAGTTAAAAAAGTCTGTGTAATAACAAATTTAGTCATAAACTTTTACATATTATATCAATTTAGTCATAATTTTATAAAATTAACTCTTGAAATTTACAAATGATCTCACTTTGATTCTTATTCTAAAAATTTCAAAGAAATATATAAAAATACATAAACATTTTTTTAAAAAAATATATTTTTAAAAAATATAAAAATATAATAAATTTTTAGAAAAATATAATAATAAATTTAATTTTTAGATTATTATTTATTTTAATATTAAATAAATATATTTATATTAATATTAAATAAAATAAAAATCCCATCCCAACCTGTCCCTCTCACCCTCCCTCACCAAACATGCACTATCATCCCTCTCCCCCTCTGCTATTGCTGCTAACCTTATCGTGTAGAATTTACAAGAAGAAGAATTCAACTGGTGACGAGCTTGAGCATGTCCTTTTCTGCCCCTACCAGTGGAACCATAAGTGAAAGCTCTGACTGAGAGAAGGAAGAAAAAGAAGATGCGGCAGCAAAGGCATATTACGGTCTTCGAAATGACGAGATGCGTGGTGGGAAGGGGGATGGAAACAACGTTTACTATAAGAAAATTGAAGGAACCCAATTTTCTTGCAGTCATTTTCTGTTACCATGAATGTAAGTTAGTTTCATATACCATTTGTCGACCACCGGAATGTTGCTGTCACAACTACCGGCACCTTGAGCTGGTTCGGTCCAGGCTAATAACGGCCCGATCGGTCCGATCCAGTCATCGGTTAGACCGCCAATTTGGTTTCATATATTAGACATGATTCTACGAGTCTTTGGGTCCTGGTCTCGGTTTTGGGCTCTCGGGCCCCATTTACAATCTCAAATCTAATTTTTAAGTTCAATTACCCATTGGACCAATTGTCTGACTAGAAAATTAATTTTCAAAAATATCATATTAATTTTAATTAATTTGATTAATTTAATTTTACTTGATCAAAATTAATTTTTCCAAAAATCACTTATATTTTCCAAATTAATTTTTCAAGAAAATTTTTTAGTTAAAGTCTCTAGTTGAACAATTCTTACGACTGCCCAATTTAATTCCATATCAAATAAATCAACTTAATTAAATTATTTCCAAAATTGTAACATTTTCTTTTGATTCAAATATAGTCCGATTGAGAGCTTTTTGTTGAGCTAGCGGAGGGACCAATTTGACATATACAATTAGCCTCTAGTAATTGCAATTATGTCCAGAAGTATCGTTATGATAATTCGCAATTACTTAATCATTGAGTCAGTCCACAAGAAGTGCGATGATTGAAAACTCCTTATTGTATACTATTTACGAAAACAATTCATCAAATTGCCTTGTCCAATGACCTCGTCATGTGTGTGTTACCCTCATATTATATCACTGATTCATTTGAGTTAAATATGTTCGCTCAATACAATCCTATTTTATCTCATTGTCACTATGTCTTCTTAATGACTAATATGATCATTGTCAACAAATGACTATGATAAATTGCTCTTTCGAGAGCAAGCAACCCGTGGTTACATTTCATAATTATCAATCCAGACAATACCAATGAGAGGATATCGTTCACTCTTTAATTGAGTTATGAATTCCACTGTTGCTAGAAAAGCCATGCCATACACAAGTCATGTGCCCAACATACCAGCTATCGACTAGATCATCTTTAGAGCATAAGCCTATCAAAACACGTGAGTTACATACGTGTGGTTAGTGACTAACTCAGGATTTAGGTAAATCACACCATGAATGTCACAAGTGGATTAATTCACAAACGAATTCAGAATTAATTCATCTTGGGTCCAGTTTAATATATCATTCTCAGTATTTGAATCAAATTCTCACGTTGATTCTTTTATAGGATTACATATGGACTCGTTTAGATTATCTACTGAAGTAAGTTGTCTTTCTCACAATCAATGAGCTAATATTTGCTTGTCACAATTTTGCTATGCATGCAAAATATGGAAGACAAAAATACAAAAGACATAACAATGAAATGTGAAATTTATTTATTCACCGTTCAAATACATAGAAAATAATTATATGTTTACTACAATATAGGCTAATTTACCAACACTTGAGTCTCCCCCACATGATGATCTTATGCAGGCCATCGAGTTTTTGAGGTTACAGTAGAGTACGTTGCATACACCCAAATAGTCGCATCACTTGGTCAGATTCGTGCATATCTACCATTGCAAAAATGACCAATGGCACTTTCATGTGCAAGATGCTATGGTTGGCCAAAAATTCGTCCGAGACGCATTCTTAAATCCTCAGATCCGCTTATGGCATCCATACGAACTGCAACCAAATGCTGGAATAAAAAATTGATAACTTCAAAATTCATAAACTAACCTCCTTTTCAGTTTCTTAATCTAAAGTTAGTCATATTTCCTGAGCTCGAATGGTATACCGCTATGACTCACGAGGTTGTTCCACCTATTCAAAAAATATGTTATTTAAAAATTACAACAATAAAAATTTCAAAATGGTAACAATATTGTCAAATGAATTTTACCATATTATGAGTGGGAATTAGTAAGGGACTTGCACTTGGGGGCATAGAAATGATAGTCGATACCATGTCCATGATTGAAGAAGGAGCATGAAACCGTCTATTTTAGCTTTTTTTGGTATCGTTGCTCGACACATTTTTTGGTACAATATCACCAACACCATCAATCCCCAACTAAGTCGTCCTGCTTCTTTCAAGTCGGCTAGTATTAGTAGCCACCTTAAATGTACCAGATTGCAAGATTTATTTGACATTAGTAGACCTCTAATCGACTTCAAGATGAATGCGCGCGCGAATTGTTCCTTTTCAATGTCACTCGCTGAAGCCTTGATAGTTTGGAAGCTGTCCTCCAACCATCTCATCTCGATCTGACTACCCCTAAACTTGTTTAGCACTTTCCCTAGCAGTTGCTCGTATGTTGCACTCCAATCGACACTAACAACTGACCTCGTAACAACATCCCCATTGACTGATAGATCGAGTTGTAAACTGACATCCTCGAGTGTAATTGTAGACTCACTGTAGGAAAGATGGAACATTTGTGTCTTTGGTCTCCATCTCTCGACCAAAGCACTGGTGAGTGAGGAATCCAGCTTAGTCCCCCCGAGCATACGAGCCGCGTAAAAAAAGCCTGCATCTCACAAGTGTCCACGAATGACCTCAAGTGTACTTTCGCTTAAGTTGTTTAACTTTCGCTTAAGTTGTTTATGTATGTCTCCAAAATCCAATCTTCAGGTTGAGTATATAAACATAAAAAATTAATAGTCTAAACAAAATAATAATTAACTACTTAAATTTAAATAAGTTAATAAAATTTTCTTAACTTCATAATAATTAACTGATTAAAATTAAATAATTAAAAAATATTTTCGTACCATTTATAATTGAAAGTCGAAGATGTGCTTGTCATCTAAATGAATAAGCTTATTTGCCATCGAAGAATGAATAAAATAAAATCAAAGGATTTAGACAAATGTTTTGTTTTTAATTTGGAATTGAGAATTTAGAGTAATAAATCGAGAATTGACAATTGAAAATAAAAAATCGAGAACAAGAAATTGAGAATCAAATTGTGAAAATTGAGAGTTGAGTTGGAAGGTTTATATAGGGAAAAAATGGTTGTTGGAGTCCCCTAGCTGTTGGGACTCCATGGCTGTTTGGATTTTTCCCCGTTAATAAATGTTATCTTTGGGCCAAAAACGCATCCTACATGGCACGTTTTCACTGATCTAGTAGAGAAAACGCGCCACATAGGATGCGTTGTAATGAAAGAGAAGAAAATACGTCCTACATGGCACGCTTTCACTACTGATTAGTGAAAAAGCATCCTATAGGATGCACTTTCTTTCTTTCTCCAAAAACAATATAGATCAATAAATTTCCAACAAAATAGCATAGTTACTCAATTGATTTTTTTTCAGCATATTTAGATAATTTAACCATTATACACTTACACATGCATTTTTTTAAAAAATTATTAATGAGGTGTTACAAATTTATTATTAAAATATATTTAAGTATGCTTGAATTTTATTATTATTATTATTACAATAGTAGTATAGCCAATTGTTTGCTTCAACAGCAAGTCAAGTGTTATTATTATAACTACCAATGTAAACAAATCACAAACCAATGGACAAATAATCTTGTAACTCGAATCCATGATTTGGGTTAAACTGGATATTCCTGACCAATCCACAATAGTGAGATTGATATAAATTTGTATATTAATAATGTATTGTGAACAAACCATTTTAATTTTGTTCAACAATAACCTTTTGATTTTGAAATAATAAATAAGGAAAACAACAGCAATAAATGTTCAACGAGGTATTGTCCCCGAAAAACAATTGAACTAAGTTAATCAAACTTGGTACAACCTTAATTGGTATGCAGTTATTGTATTGATATATATAGCCCTTGAGTTCCAAAATAATCACAACGCAGGCCAAAAATAAGTTTCTCGGCGACCAAACATGGCCTACAAGGTATACCCTGTGCTTTTTCTACTTGTCTTACTGCTATCACTTTCTCTACTCCTGCCTTCATCTTCAACAACAAAGGCTCACTTAATCAGTAAGTTCAATCCAAACTATATACAAATGTTCTTGCTTTCTTCTCCGAATATTTAGTTTTTCTTTTTTGGGTTATAATTGTAGTTAAAGAAAGCTATGAAGTGATACATAGGAATCTAATCCGCGCAAAACCACCTCCATATACTACTCATCGAGGTGGAGGTGGAGGTGGAGGGCATGGTCGTTAAATAATGCTGCTATTAGATTTCATCAAAACTTTGTGTATTTGTTGTGTTATTTTTCATATTTAAAACATTATATTTGTGTTATACATATTTTGCTATATTCATAAATTTCTTGTGTTGTATTTTAACTTTTTCCCCCTCTTTGTAACGTATAATCGTTGTAATGTTTAAATATGATTTATGCGTTTTTCTTTCAAAATTACTATTTATACATGTGTCAATACTCTTCATTTACGTCTTTCTTATCATTAATCTAACATATCTAGTTCAGGTTAATATTTGTCGACTTTTATTTTGAAAATGAAAATAAAAAACGAAAATGGGAGTTGCCATCGATCCTTTTTACTTAGGTGTGATCAGATCACCTCATAATTTAATCTTTTTGATAAAAGTTTAAATTTACTAAAATGGTAATTTTTGGTCTATAAAAACCAGAAAACGGGCTCGGGAGTCTGTTACGCTCAAGGAGGGATTAGCACCTTCGATACGCCCAAAATTGGTACCTAGTTGATTACTTAACGTCTTAATGTCAAAAGTTGAAATTTTGAAAAAGATTTTAAAATGCGATCCCTTTTTTATTGATGCAACACTTGGATAAATTTGAACAAGTATAGAAGGCCCTCTTGTCCCGAGGTGATAAAATGTTGTATCCCGTAAGTTAGGATGCGACATTTGAATTCTTGAGAATAAGTTAACCCTTCATTTTTATTGAAAATTCTTGTATTTGAAATCTGAAAATGTTTAGTCATTTTAGTTCGATGAGAAAATCGAAACCCCGTAAATTAGAGCACGATTTCTCGAAGTTCCAAAGACAACATGAAGCTTGCTTTTAATTTTTTTTAAAAAAACTGGGTATTTTAAGTTTCAAAGGATGTTTGGTCGTTTAGATTTAACGAGAAAATAGAAGCCTCGTAAGTTAGGGCACGACTTTCTGAAATCTCTAAAAACGAAACATTGTCTTATTTTAAAAAAAATCTTTTTGATTAGTTGCGAGTACAATACTTTGAGCAAAGCGTATTTATTTTAAGATGTAACAATGAATAAATGCGTCCCAAACATGATTCAAAGTATGATTATACCAAATAAAATAAAATATTAATGCATGAAAATAAAATAATGATATACTAAAATAAAACAATGTTAATTGATGATAATGCGAACTTGGCAATACAAACGATTCATAGTGAGGGAAACATTAATGTAAATAATGACAATAAAAAAATAACAATAATGATGTCGATAATAACAATAATAACCAAAATTCTAGAGGACACATAAAAAGTAATCAATAAGTAAATCATGGAATAAAATGACATTAATAAAAACAAAAAAAAAAAAAATCAATTTTTTAGAAAAAAAAGTAAATAAACAAGAACTAACATGAATTTGATAAAAGAGGCCAATTAATTATTGTCCTATTCTAAGGAACTTTGGAAAATAAAACCCTAGAAGCCAAGAGTGCTATCCCTGGTGTCCTAGCGAAAACAGTGGCTGCTGCGGCTTGGGATGACGGAAAGTGGTGGCAACGACGGGTTTGGGGGAGATGAGATCTCCCTATTAGCAGAGGAACTTATCCAAGTATCGGTCAAAAGCTCGATGGTGGAACTAACCGGTAAACCTTCTCTGATCTGTTCTGCCTGGACAAAGAAATCTTATAATCAGGATAGTTTCAAAGCACAGATGAAAAGTATTTGGAAAACAAAGAAAAAGTTTGAGATCCAATCGGTAGGGCAAAATCTTTCTTCGATAGTGTTTGAAATAGAGGAAGACTTAGAAACTGTTATGGAAGGCCAACCATGGTTATTTAGGAAACATTTAATTATTTTTGATCAATTGATTAAACCAACTGAGAGAGATCAAATTAGGCTCGTTTCATCTCCGTTTTGGATCAAAATCGGGCCATGTTTATTAGAGTTTGATAAGAAAGATCTTCTGCATGCTATAGGAGTCACCTTTGGAGGAGTGATCAGATCTGAAATTTTTGGTGAGTTCTATCGCCTTAGAATAAATTTAAATGTGCAGAAACCCCTTCGTAGGGGTATATTTGTTTCAACAGGTAATGGAAATAAAATTTGGATCCCATTCAAGTATGAAAAGTTACCGACATTCTGTTTCGGGTGTGGTCGATTGGGACATGGTATTCATGAATGCACAGAAATAACCCCTGCAGAAAAAATCAGAATTAGAGAGGATCTACCTTTCTCTTTGGCATTAAAAGTAGAATTAAATTTTGTTGGAAGGGAGAGTTTAAAGTTTAATGCTCTATCAAGGAAACTGCAAACACAAAGTTCGTATATAGGAGATACTAAAGAGAACCAGGAAGTACATTTATACAGTGGAATAGGAAGTGGTACGATGCAAGGAGTACAAGAAGACTCTTAGTTGACATCAATAGGATCAGAGATAGAGAAGCAAACGAAAGGAGGAATCAATGAAAGGCAAACAGAGAACAGCTGAACAAATATACTAAAAGCAGCCAGGAAAGTTAGCTAGAACAGAATTGAACCAATGGGAATGACGAGACATCATGAGGCAGAAAGTAAATTGCAAAAAAGAAAATTGGCAGAGATTATACATGATGAGTACGACACAAAAGAGACTCGGGAAGGACACAACTAAAAGGATGAAATATGGCGACCAGGATTTAATAAGTGAGGCTGAAACCAATTCGCTGATAGAAAACCCCAACCAGAATAGATCGACGGCTGCCAAAAGGCAAGCTCACCAGACGCAATGAAAATAATATGCCGGAACATCCGTGGATTGGGGAGTCCACGGGAAGTGCATAGGCTTCGATTTTTACTGAAGCAAAACAACCCCTAAATGGTTTTCTTCATGGAGACTAAAGTTAACGAAAAGCGGGTGGAGGAAATTAGGAGGAGGTGTGGATTTACAAATGGGTTGGATGTAGGAGCTGTAGGGACGCGATGAGGGATTTGCATAGCATGGAAAGAGGAGGTTTAGGTTAATCTAAAAACTTTCTCAACGAGTCATATTGATGTATTAATCACAGAAAAAGGTGTTAATGAAGAATGGAGATTCACTGGGTTTTATGGATCACCTTACTCACAGAATAAAAATGCCTCATGGGATCTACTAAGAATTTTAGGTCAGGAACAAGACCACTCCTGGTTAGTGAGTGGAGATTTTAACGAAATAATGTACTCATTTGAAAAAAGGGGAGGTCAGCCAAGGGAGGGGAGAAGGATGGCAGAATTTCGCAAAGTCTTAAAAGAATGCCAACTTATAGATGTGGGCCATTCAGGGACATGCTATACATGGGGGAATTTACCGAAAACAAATATCAGAGGAAGATTGGATAGGGGTGTTGCAAATGAAAAATGGATGGAACTTTTCCCAAAAGGCAATATACACCATTAACATCTTCACTTTCGGATCATTGCCCCCTCTTAATAAGCACAACTAATGGCAATAGTTTCAAGGGAACCCCAAGATTTAAATTTGAAGCATGGTGGACCACAGAGGAATCAATTGAAGAGGTAATAAAGGAATCATGTGAGTCTTCAAATGGATCTATTTTGAGAAGATTGAAAGATTACAGTTCAGCTTGTCAAAGTGGGCAAAATCAATAAAGAAGAAAAGGAAGGCGTTGATGGATAAACTCACAAAGGAGTTAGAAGTTTTAATGGAGAAAGACCGAGATGATGATATAATGGCACAGATTATTGATACGAGAATTCACCTAAATATGGAGATAGACAAAGAGGAAATGTATTGGGAATAGAGAGCACGAGCTAATTGGCTTAAGCTAGGAGATCAGAATACGACATTCTTCCACAAATACGCCTCAATGCGGAAAAGAATTAACAGAATAAGCAGGTTGGATACAGATGTTGGAAATGGAATTTTTGAGGAATCATAAATCAATGAGATTGCAACGAAGGATTTTTAGAATCTATTTTCAACAAACGGCGTAGGAAACCTTTCCCATCTTTTAACAAGTATTAATAGTAGCATTTCTCCAGACATCAACACAACCCTTTTAGCAAAATATACAGCAGCAGAGATCTTTAGTGCAGTCAAAGGAATAGGACCCACCAAAGCTCCAGGTTACGATGGTTTTCCGGCACTATTTTTCCAGAAATATTGGCATATTGTGGGTAAAGATATTGAAAATTTTTGCTTGGAAGTTTTGAACAACGGAAAGGATTTTGAAGGTGTAAATCTAACCGAGATTATTCTTATTCCAAAGACCTCCAACCCCACAAATCTTGCTAATTTTAGACCTATTAGCTTATGCACAGTTATATATAAAATTATAGCCAAAACCATTGCCAATCGTCTTCAAGAATTTATTGGAAGGTGCATAGATAATGCTCAAAGTGCATTCGTTCCAGGGAGGCTCATATCAGATAATGTATTGATAGCATATAAAATTCTGCATACACTTCGACAAAAATGAACAGGGAAAAAATGATTTATGGCATTGAAGTTGGACATGAGTAAAGCTTACGACAGAGTTCAATGGACATACTTGAAGGAAGTTATGATTCATATGGGCTTTGCAGAGGAATGGGTGTCACTAATTATGAGATGTATTTCTGCAGTCTCTTATGTAGTAACCACCAATGGGAGGAGAAGCAGCGTTTTTAAACCTACCAGAGGACTCTGACAAGGTGACCCACTTAGCCCTTTTATTTTTCTTATTTGCAGCGAAGGACTTTCATCCTTACTCAGGATTGCAATAAGAGATGGTTTAGTAAAAGGGGTGAAGGCTAGTAGAACAGGCCCGTCAATTTCACATTTATTATTTGCTGATGATTGTATTCTGTTTGGCGAAGCTATAGAGAGTAGAACAAGGATCTTAAAAGAAATTTTGAAGGAGTATGAGTTTTGTTCGGTCAATGTGTAAATTTTAACAAGTCAATGATTTTCTTCAGTTTTAATACAGCGGAAGGGTACAAAAGGAATATCTCAGCCGAAATGGGAATGAAGTGCTCGACCAATATTGAAAAATATTTAGGACTACCAAATATGGTGGGAAGAAAGAAGAAGGAATCGTTTCAGAATCTAAAGGATAGAATTAAGCAGAGGATCGAAAATTGGAGTACATGTTTCCTATCTCAAGGGGGCAAAGAGGTCTTCATAAAATCAGTACTTCAAGTAATTCCATCTTATACTATGACATGTTTTCTGCTACCAAAATCGCTTTGTGGAGAGTTTGAGAATATGTTTGCTAGATTCTGGTGGCAAAAAGGAAAAGACAAGAAAGGAATTCATTGGTGACAATGGGAATATACGTGTAGTTCTAAAGAAGAGGGAGGCATGGGCTTTAGGAATATGGCGCAATTTAATATATCACTACTAGCTAAACAAGGATGGAGGATTATGAACAATCAGAATGCTCTTGTTACGCAAGTATTTAAAGCCAAATATTTCCCGAATGACCATTTTTTAGATTCCCGTTTAAGAAATTCTTGTTCTTATGTGTGGAAAAGTATTTGGGTAGCTAAAGCTTTATTGACAAAAGGAAAATGTTGGAGGGTGGGTACGGGTACTACTATATCCATTCGTGATGCTTGGAGTCTAGATTCAGTTAATTTTAAATTATCAGCAGAAACTAATTCTATGTGTGATTTCAAAGTATATGAGCTGATTGTTAGTACTAATAGAATTTGGAAAAAAGGAGCTGATTAATAGTACCTTCACAGAGGAAGGCGCTGCAAGGATCCTCTGGATCCCCCTGGAATGAACACCTCATGCAGATTTTCTTATTTGGGGAGGTAAGAAGTCGGGTGAGTTCACGGTCCGGAGTGCTTATAAACTATTACAGAGACCGAGTGAAAATCTTAGAGCTTATGCTTTATAGACCATCTATAGAAAATTTTATAAACAACTTTGGAGCATGAATTTACCAACAAAAATGAAGATTACAATATGGCGATTATCAAGGAACTATCTGCCTACAAAGGTGAATGCAGCACAGAAAACTTGCAGTCAATACAAGTTGCCCCCGATGTGGAGAAAGAGCCGAAACAATAAATCATATTTTTCATGAATGCCCTGTAACAATTGATGTATGGAAAGCGTTATCATTCCAGATTATTATGATGAACCATAATAAGAACTTTGTACAATGGCTTACCTGGGTGGTAGAGCAGCTAAATCCTTGTCAAGGTCGGCTTTTCTATTGTGCACTTTGGGCCATATGGGGAGACAAAAATAAAAGAGTACACGAAGGAAAAGTCAAAAATAGGAAGGAAATATCAAACTTCATAAACAGTTATATCACTGAAGTAACTGGCTTCGAAAAGAGTGATCCGAGAATAATAAAGGAAAACAAGAGATAGAAGTACCCGCAGTGGGAGTTGATAAAGATCAACTTCGACGGTGCATATAATGCAAGTCAGAACCGGTCAACTTCAGGTATTGTGGCCAGAGATTCGGAAGGAAAAGTTCTCTTATCATGTTCAGAAATACACAATGACATACCATCTGCTTTTGCCGCTGAAGCAATAGCCTGTTGGAGAGCAGTTAAAGTAGGAGTTGAAAAGGGATGGCAGTCACTTATCTTTGAAGGAGATTCCCTCGCAATAATCAAGAAGTAACACAAAGGGTCAAGATCGTTCAATGATAGGGGCATACATTTATGATATCCAGCAGAAAATACATGGACTTGCCAATATCATATTTCAACACACACCAAGATTTGCAAATAATCTTGCACATATTCTCGCAATAGAAACATCAAGATCGTTCAATGATAGAGTGAGAGAACCAGACTAGACAAGCCTCAGGAGACGGAGTTTGGTAGAGAAATCTTCAAAACAAGAAGAAAATGGAACGATCTATAAGGAAAGTTTTGAAAATGAAATCGTCAAAAGGAAAATGAAATGACAAGACAGAGGAGAAGACAGATTTCAGTAAACTCTGATTGGGCAACGGATCGGCGCAATTAGTGCGGTCTCTAGAATTTTCCATTTTTAATATCTAGATATTTTGTTTTTGTCTCGGGCCATCTAATTTGGGCCGTTTTTCTTAGGTTTAGATTTTAATTTCTTTTTGGGGCCGTTTTCTTGGTTTTTAGGCTTTCAATTTTGAACAGTTGTTTTCTTGTTATTTTATTAATAAAGGCCAATCTAGAAATTTCAAAAAAAAAAAAAGGAATTTGATAAAAAAATGAGGTTAAGTATAAATAAATATAAATAAATAAGTAATGATATAAAATAACATTAATAAGGGCCAAAGTAAAAATAAAACAAATCAATTAAGATAATACTAAGAATACTATATATAAAATAATACTTAATAAATTTGAATAATATTGAGTTAAAGTATTAAAATAATATTCGTTTTAAAATATTTCTTTTGAAAAATAATAAAATAAATAGATATGTACAGTGGGGCTTAACATTAAGATTTAATTAAAAAGAATAAAAGAAAATGATATATATATATATATATATATATATATATAATGGATTAACAGAGTCCAAAATAAGAAATCAACCGACTAAACAAATGGGTAAATTGAAATCAAAGCAAAATTAAAAGAAGAAAAAAAATAGAATAAAGGACTAAAATATAGCGCACGAATTACATAAAGGGCCAAATGGGAAATATTCCCTCCCCTCAAAATGCAACGCTTTTGCGCGGATCGAATTGAAACAAAAAAATAAAATATGTGGCAAAATTTAAAGGAAATAAAAGGATCGACTTAGATACGCTTTAAAAGCAAGGGGCTATTTGCGCAAATTTCCCATGCGTTATAAAACACGCGGATCTAGGACTAGCGGGTCGAGTAATCGGGTCATTGGCCACCAAACGGCGTCGTATTGTATTGTTATTTAAACAAAAATTTCTTTAAAAAAAAAATACATTTGTAGCCCATTTTTTTAAAAAAAGGGTTGCTGCTTTCTTCCTTTACTAGGGGTTTGGCCCCCAGCCTCACGTTGCCACTGCATCCGCCATTCCTTCGTCATGGCTCTGTTAAGGATGGTGATTTGAGTCGACGAGGAGACCACAGACCCTAGGTAAGTCCCTTCACTTCCCCCTTTGATTATTCTTTGCAAAAAATAGAAAACAAAAAAAAATAAAGAAATAAAAAAACAGAAAAGAAAATATAAATCACCTTCTCTGAAATTTTTATTTTGTTTTTGTAATATTTTGTTTCTATTAATTATTTGTCCCCTTTTTACAGTGCTACAATCGGCTTTATATAGCCGAATATAATAAAATAAAATTACAGAAAATATTTTTATATTTTTTGTTATTTAATCTCTATTATTTGCTGTTATTTTGGTTTGCTCCTTTTCTGTTATTCCTTTCCTTTTCTGCTTGTTTGTTGCGCTTGTTGTAGGTGCAAGGCCAGCTGGAGGTGTGTGGTGGCGCGAGTGGGTGACGGCAGTGGCTGGTGGCTATTGTGCGTGGGGAGAACGGCGCGGACTATTCAGTTTGCTGAGTTAGGGTTATTGTTAGGTTTTAGGCTAGGGTTTGTATTGGGCTTGGGTTTGTATTTGGATTTTTATTGTAAATGGACTTTGTTAGTTTTGGAATTTCGGCTTTAATTGGTTTTAATTTGTTTAGTTGGGTTTCTAAATTATTTCAGTTTTCATTTTCTGAATGGCCCAGACAGATTGGGCCATTTACCGTTGCCCTTCTTTGCTCGTTGTCGTGTAACGAGAATGGTGCAAAGACTTTCAAGAGAGGCCAATCTTGCCTGGTCTTGGCGAATCTTGACTTCTTGGTACTTCTCTTCTTCAAGTAGCCTCGTTCTAATCCACTACATCTTTAGGGGAATAAAAATGGTAATTTTAATCTACTCCACTGTAACTTCAGGGGGATGAGACTTGGCTTTGGTGAATTTGATCCAAACTATTGCAACTTTAGAGGTACAAGATTCACTGTTCTAATTCGCTCCGCTGCAACTTTAGGGAGATAAGATTTGGTAATTTCAATCTGTCCCGCTGTAACTTCAGAGGGATAAAATTTGCTATGATCTACTCTACTGCTACTTCAGAAAGATAAGATCTGTAGCCCGTCTTCATTCTGCTCTACTACAACTTCAAGGAGATAAGATTGGTATCTTCAACCTACTCCACTGCAACTTCAGGGATATAAGGTTTGATGTAATCTTCTCTACTGCAACTTCAGAGATATAAGATCTGTGATTTATAGCTTTAATCTATTTCACTACAACTTCATTGAAATAAGATTCACTATCTATGGTCTACTCCATTGCAACTTCAAGGATATAAGACTTGTATCTTCACCCTGCTCCACTACAACTTTAGGGAGATAAGATTTGTGGCTCCAATCTGCCCCACTGCTATTTCAGGGTATAAGATTTGTTTCTTCAACCTGCTCGACTGCAACTTCAGGGAAATATGGTTTGTATCTTCAGCCTGCTCCACTACAACTTGAGGGAGATAAGGTTTGTATCTTCAATCTGCTCCTCTGCAACTTCAAGGAGACGAGATTTGTAGTTTAGCTTTAATCTGTTCCACTGCTACTTTAGGGAAATTAGATTTGCTATCTTTAGTCTACTCCACTACAACTTCAGGGAGATCAAACTTGTAATGGTAGATTTAATCCGACCTACTACAACTTCAGAGGTATAGGATTCATCGTTTTAATCCGCTTCACTATAACTTCAGGGAGATAGGATTAGTAGCTTCAATGTACTCCACTAAAACTTCAGGGAGATAAAATTGGTATCTTTAACTTGCTCCACTGCAACTTCAAAGAGATAAGGTTTGATATGATCTTAAATCCATTCCGCTGCAACTTTAGGGTTATATGATTAGTAGCTTCATTGACTTGTTACACCATTCTCTGGGTAACATGACTTGTAGAATCCATTTCATAGGCCTATTTATGCCAAGTGATTAGGATGTCATACTCAAAATGAATCAAATGCTCCTAACTGGATTTGTATGAATACAGAATGTCATTTTTTGAGAATGATCCCTTTTTAATGCTTAGGTTGTCATTGCTCGTTGTTCATCAAGGTTCTGACGCATTACCCTACCCTCTTGTTCAGCCGGTATCTTTGATAGAGAACTCGAAGAAACAACCATGATTTAGACTATTCTTTATCAAATGTTTCAAACCCCTTAAGTTTGGTTAGTTCTGAATAGTGGTCCTGCTTTCAGACCCTTGTACTATTTATAAAACTTTTCAGAGTAATATGCAAAACTCTTTTTGTTTGAATATTATCAGTCCATTAATCGTTATTTCAATGAAAAATGCTTGAAAAAGATCATCACAATGGATAAGATGAAATTTTATTGAGAGCAAATCTCAAAATGAATAAATTAATTAAGATAACAAATTTTGCTAAGATATAAAATGAATAAGATGAAGATAGGTGCCCCAAATATCGTAGCATGAGCTTCTCTGCATAAAACTTCTCGAGGGCCCTTTGAACTTGATACGTGTTTAGAAGTCCTAGAAGACTTTGTTTATGCCTCAAGATGTAACATCTCTTCTTCTTGTTAATTTGGGGAGGACAAGACTACCATATGCCCCACCTTTGATCAAAATTTGAGCCGCCCTTTTCGGGTTTTCAACTTAAAATCCCTTTGGTCTCAAGGCGCCCTTTGCGGGTTTTCACCTTAGCCTCTCATTTTACTTTTTCTTTTTTTTTTTTAAGAAACATTTTGATTGAATTTGAACTCATAGGAGTAGGAAAGTCCTTGTTATCCTTCTCGGTCCAAATCAATGCTTTTGCAGATAAGGCCTTCCACATAAGGTCCTTCCCTATTTGGCATCCACTTTCTTCTGAAATCCTTTTGTATGGGACCGATCTTCTTCGATACCAGGTCCCCTTCATGGAATTCTTTGGGGCGAACCCTTTTGATGAGCTCACATCATTTGTTTTTTGGTACATTTGACCATGACAGATAACTTGGAAACCTTTTCTTCAATCGGGATTGCATCCAAAAAACTCAGAAAGAAGGAATTTCGGCTTCAATGGCTAAAATCACGATAAGCCAAAGAGAAATGCGTTGCCCCGATAGTTTTTTTGTTGTTTTTATTTTTGCTCTTTTTTACTTTTTACTTTTTTTGCTTCTTTTTTTGCCTCCACTATACTGTTTATTTTGGGGGGATATAGTGTTAATCTTGAACAGACTACAAACTTTTGATATTGTGCTGTTGTTCAAATTCAATATATTATCAGAAATGATCCTTTTTGGCATTCCATACCGGCATATGATTTCTCTTTTTCAAGAATTTGCTAACTGCCAATTTTGTGACATTGGCATGTAAAGCAGCTTCCACCCACTTAGTGAAGTAATCAATGACCAAGAAGATGAATCGATGCCAGAAGCTTTTGGCAAGATCAGCCTGATGACATCCATGCCCCATATAGAGAAAGGCCATGACTTCCATTGATTCTTTATAAGGTAGAATCTGTTTCTCATCTTATTCTCCCATCCTTAACAAATCAAGAGATAAGCTACAGTCTCGATCGCCTTCAAAGTCCTGAGGTTCCTACAGACACATATCTTGCTCAAAAGGAGGTTCTGAGTCAATAGTAGTGTCGCTCATATCGTTGATATTTGGAGACCTGTTATAGGGACGAACATAGATCCAAAGAATAAAATAATCTAAGAATATTTATCTGTATGGTATGATTATGAATGAAATGGAAACAATAAAGGAATATTTGCTCGAAGTGAGAAACAAAGATGCATTTTATTGAGATAACGATGTTAGACATAAGCCTATCTCACAAAAGGATTCTTATTGCTCCTAGGCTTAGAGCAATAAGCATGTTTTGGACATTACTCCAAATTAAGTCTAAAAATTTCAGGGATCTCTTCCACAGTCCCATTGTTCAAAACATTCCCAAGTGTGTAAGGGCAAATGTTTGATAAATTCTCTTCCCCGACTCCCTCTTTGGGTATGGCGTTAATGTTCGAATTCCCTAATATTCCTTCTGGGCCTTTGACTTCTTCAAGGAATTCCAATTCTTTATTATTCATTAGGCACTGCACTAAAGATTTAAATTCAGCGCACTCTTTGATTTCATGACCTTCTTCAGCATGAAACTTACAGTAGTTCCTCATCCTTTTTGATCTCTTCTCTGAATTCTGAGTGATTAATCCCATGTCTATCATTTGTTTCAAAACCCATTTCAGTGGGGTTTTTACTTCTGCAACATTTGTTTTGGTTCTCTTTCCTCCTATCTCAATTATCGCATTTACCCTTGGGTCTAGATGACTAGGTAACAGATTTCCTACCATATTAGGTTCTGATGGATCGTCAAACTTTACAATGCCCATTTTAATGAACCTTTCGACTAACTTTTTAAATGTAGTGCAGTTTTCAATTGAGTGCCCTGTTATTCCCGTGTGGTATTCACATTGGGCATTCACGTCATACCATTTTGGGAACAGAGGTCGTACGGGCTTTGAGTAGAACAGAGTTACCACATGTGCATCAAATAGATTTTGATATAGCTCTCTATATGTCATCGAGATGGGTCTGAACTGAAGTTTTTCTGTGTTTAGCCTCGAGTTGGATTCTGGCCTTGAGGTACCTTGATAGCTAGTAGACACGGCCCTCGGCTGGCCTACAGTGACAAATTTAGAATACCCTTTATTATACATGCTCAGGTTATTCACTTCATTTTCCTTGTTCTTTGGGGTTGATCTTTTGGTGCTTTCTCCCTCATCTATCTTCTCACTTCTTATGGCATTCTCGATCATTTTGCTATTCATGACTACATCTGAAAAACTTTTTGTGGCGCTTCCTAGCATATGTGTGATGAATAGGGCTCTTAAAGTGTTGATAAAGAGCATCGTAGTTTTTTTTCTAAAAGCAGCGGCTGAACCTGGATGGCAACTTCCCTCCATCTCTGTTCATATTGCCTAAAGCTCTCACTTGGTTTCTTCTCCATGTTTTGTAAAATAATTCTATCAGAAGTCATATCTGTTACATGACTATATTGTTTATGAATACTTGTGCTAGGTCCCTTCACGAACCAATCCTAGTACGGCTCAATTGGTTGTACCATTTGGATACTGCCCTCACCAGGCTGTCTTTGAAATAGTGTATTAACAGTTGATCATTGTTAACGTACCCAGTCATTTGTCTGCAAAACATGGTGATGTGAGCTTCAGGGCAACTGGGCCAATTGTACTTTTCAAATTATAGCATTTTGAACTTGTAAGGAAGTACCAGCTTAGATCTTTAGCGTCAATTCCATGATGACTATCAGCACTTTCCATTGCTTTGAATTATTCCTCCAGCCATTTACATCTGTCCTCTAGTTGTTCTAGCAACTCCGCCTTTACTTTTTCCTTTTTTACCACTTTATCAAAATCGGGGATAACAAGATTTGTTGGGTTATCTCTTGAGTTTGAACCTGATCCAACTTAAAAGTTCATTGACATCGATGCACTAGCCCGAAATTGTTGAGGCCTAATTGTGACGGATAGTCTCCACGGGTACATCTCAGCTTGGGTCTGTATATTTGGTGGAGTAAAACCTGGAGGATAAAGCGGTTCCTCATTATCCTCTCCAAGATTGACCATGGGGCCTTTTCCTTTATCCATTCCCCCAGCCAATAGTTCAATCAACTGAGTCATCATGTTTATTTGAGATTCCAGCATTTTGTCCATCATGTCTTGTTAGATCCTAGCTAGCTACTCTTGTATTTGCGTTTGTAGTTGGTCTTGCATCTCCCTTTGAAGTTGTTCAAGCCTTTCTGATCTTTGGTCCATGTCTTTTGTTTTTGCTCGGGTACCGTAACGATGTTTGGTTGTAGGTTTTTGTTGGTTTCCAGATTAATTGAAATGATTTCGATTAATTAGAGTCCTTTTGTAAAATTTTGGATGCAATGAAATGCAATGCAAGTGAATGGAATGAATGCAAAAAGAGACGTTAATTCTGATTCAATTCTTATTAGAACAACTTTACTAGAAAATAAATTTCTTTACATAAAGCGGATATATATACGGCTTTGCCCTCATACTCCAAGTGAAGACATCAATCTTTTTTTTCATCCGAATGTTAAGATAAATCTCGCAAACTCTTCAAAAGTGATGTCTCCTCTATCTCCTTTTTGCTTAATTCGGGTCATAACTCACTCATCCTCGTGACGCTCGCTAGCTTATTTGAAAAGGTCAAGACGTTGACGACTCTCGAATAATCTTTGTCAACTTGAATCCTTAGGCAACGAAGCAAAGTCGTGTACACCTTCGTTAGAATATCACCCTTCCCTCATTATGTTTTCTTAGACCATATTCGGACGACCGCATTGTCTTCCACTTTATCAAGAAATCTATTTTCCATGACAAGCTCTTTATTTAGCAACTGAACGTGAATCAATGCCTCTTTTTATGATGAAAATGTAATGCAATCATAACCAAAACAAAATAGGTTAGTAAAAGGCAAAAGCAAGCAAGAAAAATAAATAGAGCCCCTATTTGGGTGACCACTAGAGGTTTGGAGTGGTTCTACCTAGGGTAGGCTCTTAGGGCTCTCTACATGCGATTCAATTCTAAAGAAAGGGTACCTGAATCCGCAGATTCCTCGATTTTCACCCATTATAGGCTCATACAGACTGAGTTCAGTTCAGGGGAATACATTTCCCTATGACTATACGGAGATGAAAATCTCACGAAGACATAGGTACGGATGTATCTCGAAAGTAATCCACTATCTTATATGGAGGTGAAAACCTCACGAAGGAATAGTTTCTCACTCCCACTTAAAAGGTATAACCGAACGGTTATGCAATGCAATATCAGATCATAAAAATGCAATGAAAAGATCATAAATTTAAATCGAACTTTCAATTTTTGATAAAAAGACAAAAAATAATCAATTTGCAACTTGACTATCTTATTCAGTCCCCAGTGGAGTCGCCAAGCTGTCGAAACTATTTTTTACAAAACAGGGTCAACTTTTATTTTGAAAATGAAAATAAAAAATAGGAATGGGAGTCGCCACCGATCCTTTTTACTTAGTGTGATCAGATCACCTCATAATTTAATCATTTTGATAAAAGTTTAAATTTACTAAAATGATAATTTTTGGTCTACAAAATCCAGAAGACGGGTTTGGGAGTCGGTTACGCTCGCGGAAGGATTAGCACCCTCGATATGCCCAAAATTGGTACCTAGTTGATTACTTAACGTCTTAATGTCGAAAGTTGAAATTTTGAAAAAGATCTTAAAATGCGATCCCTTTTTTATTGATGCAACACTTGGATAAATTTGAACAAGTATAGAAGGCCCTCTTGTCTCGAGGTGATAAAATATTGTATCTCGTAAGTTAGGATACGACATTTGAATTCTCGAGATTAAGTTAACCCTTCATTTTTATTGAAAATTCATGTATTTGAAATCTGAAAATGTTTAGTCATTTTAGTTCGATGAGAAAATCGAAACCCCGTAAATTAGGGCATGATTTCTCGAAGTTCCAAAGGAAACATGTAGCTTGTTTTTAATTTTTAGAAAACTGGGTATTTTAAATTTCGAAGGATGTTTAGTCATTTAGATCTAACGAGAAAATAGAAGCCCCGTAAGTTAGGGCATGACTTTCTCAAATCTCTAAAAACGAAACATTGTCTTATTTTAAAAAAAATCTTTTTGATTAATTGCGAGTACAATACTTTGAACAAAGCGTATTTATTTTATTTAAGATGTAACAATGAATAAATGTGTCCCAAACATGATTCAAAGTATGATTATGACCAAATAAAATAAAATATTAATGCATGAAAATAAAATAATGATATACTAAAATAAACCAATGCTAATTGATGACAATAATGCTAACATGGCAACACAAAAGATTCATAGTGAGAGAAACATTAACGTAAATAATAACTGTAGTACCCAATATTCGCCCGGGCCAAACACAAATAATAAACCAATATAAATATATATATATCTATAACAGCAGCCATTTTTAAATGTCCATTTACAAACAACGGGCCCAATAGCCCAAATAAACCAAAACCAAATGGCCCAACGGGGCCCAACACAAAAGCAGAAGCCTGGAACCCTAATACCCTCCACGCTGCTCTCGAGTCGCTCCCCACACGTGTAACGCCTCCACGCGCCTCAGGCTGGCCTCCATACACGCCACGTCCACTACCTTCGTATGCCATAGCAGCAAATATGACGAAAACAACGCAACAGAAAAAGAAAAAAGACTGTATTTTTTTACGTGCATTTTTGAATACTTGGCTATAAAACAAATAGAAAGCCATTGTAATTTTTTTTACACACAGATTGAAATTCAAAAAAAGAAAGAAATTAAAGATTTTTTTAAGGTAAATCTGAAAGTTTGTTTTGTTTTTCTTTTTTCTGTTTTATTTTCTCCTATCTTTTCTTCACCGTCGCGTATACATATATGAAAAATATAAAAGAAAAGGGGATAGAACCCGTACCAGGTTAAGTTCACCGTCGAATCCCTCGTTTGTTTCGATCGGAACCAAATGGTTGGGGGCTCCGATGTTGAAGCTGCGCATGGGGGGTATTTCTTTGCTTTAGGTTTTCTTTAAAATAAGAATAGGCTGCTGAGATTTAGGGTTTGCTTTTTTTTAGCTTATAAACAATATAAGAAACAACGTCGTTTGATGCCAATGCAATGGTTTCAAAGTGGCGTCGTTAAAGGCTGAGACCCGTACGGTGACCCGACCCGGGGGAAGGATCCGTGCGTTTCTGATTGTTGGGTTATCTATCCCTCTAGTCCCTCCGCATTAGCAGTGTATTCAGAATAGGCTCCATTTGTCCTTTTATTTTATTTTTTTACCTTGCAGTTTGTTTTTATTCTATTGTGGTCCAGAAGGAAACGCGGCATTTTGGGGGCGGGGAAATATTTCCAATCTGCCCCCATATAATCGTATATTGCACTTTAACCCCTACTTTTGTTTATAATTCTATTCTTTTCTTGTTAATTTAGATTCAATTGCGATTTAACCTTTTTTAACATTTCTTTTTTATTAATTTATTAAATATTTTATATTATTACTATTAGTGATATATTCAGTCATATTTTCATTTATTTTTTTATATGCATTATCTTATTATATATATTCTTTTGAGTTTTACTTATATTATTATTATAATTTTATAAGGTGTTATTTTATTAACTCAACAAAATATATACCTTTTTGTGGTTTTATCTTTATAATATTTTTTTAAATCCATTTTTATGTATTTTATATTTAAGTATTTATACAATAATATTCTTATAATATTTTTATACATGTACAATTTATATCAAATTATTTCTTATACGTGCATATATACGTAATAAATCACCGATTGCATGTTATTATATTATTTCCACCTATTTCATATATATTTTATTTCTGTTAAAATACTCCATTATATACTTCATTTATTTCAACCTTTTTATACGTACTATTATATATATATTATTATATGAAGTTTTTCAATCCCTATGCATTACTTATTTAAATTAACATATGTATATTATTTTATGAATTTTGATTTATTTTGTATATAATACCTACTTTTAAATTTATTTGGATACTATTATTTAGGCGGTATTTATTTTTAACTATATTTTTGATTTATTTCAAATTTTCATATATGTATAAATTATTTATTTTAAGTTGATTTTAATTATAATTTCCCTACTTTCATATTTCTTAAGTTATTTTAAAAAATTTGTACAATTTCATGTGCGTTAATTTGTTTGGTACTTTAATTGATTTTTAATTCAATTAGCCTTTGAATGTTAGCATAATATATGATGTGAGATTATTACTCTTATGTGTATTGCATTGCTTATTTATATTTATTAATTATTCGTAGTTCATTAGTGTACATTTTGGTTTACGAATTATTATTTCGCGTCATCCATTATCACACCATCCCATTTTATTTGTTTAAAAGGTTACGTCTAATATCATTTAAGTATCAAAATTATTTTAACCAAAAGCTCTCAAGATAATGCAATACTCGGTATTTGGGATCTTCGATAGAATTGAGCCCTAACATATTGGGTTCCAATTTTCTTCGTTGAATTCAAATAAATCGAGAATATTCTTTAATCGTAAAACATAAATTAAAAGCTCATTCTCGGGAATTTGATACGTTGTGTCCTAATGTATTGGACATGACATGTTGATCTTTCGAAACGAGGATTTTTCCAAAAAATAATAAAGACAATATTCAATGTTCGGAATTTTGAGAAATTGTGCCCTAACGTATTGGGCTTCGATTTTTCATCTAACTTAAACAATTGAATATCCTTTTCAAACTTCACTATATGAGTTCTAAAAATCAAAAGATAAGCTCATTTTCAAGGATGCAAAATAGTACACCCAAACTCATGGGGTGTGACAGTTTGTCTCCCGAAATAAGATGGTCTCAGCATACATTTTGATTTATACAAGTTTTCAGAGGGGTCGTATTTTTAATCTTTTTAAATTTTTGATATTCGGCATTAAGACATTAAATAGTCAATTAGGTACCAATTTTGGGCGCATCGAGGGTGCTAATCCTTCCTCGTGCGTAACCAACTCCCGAGCCCATTTTCTGGATTTTGTAAACCAAAAATTATTGTTTTAGTAAAAAAAAAAAAGGGTTGGTGGCGACTCCAATTTTTTTTTAGTTGACAAATAAATTTTTGTTTATTAAAAAAATGGTTTCGACAGCTTGGCGACTCCACTAGGGACTGGTTTAGAGAGTTTGAGCCATAAATTTATTAATTTTTGTCTTATGGTCAAAAAATAAAATTTTGTTTTAAAATTCACGATTCCCCTTTGCATTATTGTCTTCATCATGGTATGCTTTCTTGGTTGGTCTGAGTCTGTCAGTGAATTTGCCTACCGCATTGCATGAGTCAGACAATTTTACCCCTCTAAGAGGAAGTGAGAAACTAGTCATTTGTGAGGTTTTCACCTCTGTGCAGGATAGTGGATTGCTTTCGGAATACATCCGTACCTATGTCTTCGTGAGATTTTCATCTCCGTACAGCCATAGGGAAATGTATTTCCCTGAATTAAACTCAGTCTATATGAGCCTATAATGGATGATGATCGAGGAATCTACCAGTTCAAGTACCCTTTGTTTAGAACTGAACCGCATATAGTGACCCATAGAAGCCTACCCTAGAGAGAATTACTCTACACCCTTAGTGGTCGACCAAATAGATATCTTGTTTATAATTTTTTATTATTCTAAAGTTTTGTCCTAAATGTACTGACGTATTCTGTTTTAATCATGTTTGTATGACATTTTCATCACAAAAGGTGTCGATTCGCGTTTAGTTACTAAGTAGAGAGCTTGCCATGGAGAATGATTTTCTTGATAAAATGGAAGATAATGTTGTAGTCCGAGTGTGGTCAGAAAAAACGTAACTTGAGAAAGGTGATAGCTTGACAGAGGGCTACACATCAGAATTGTAGGACTACACTTATATCAGTGTCATTCAGAACAATCTCCAAGAGTTGAAAGAAATATGGGATCAGTGGGATGATAAAGTCAAACAGTTATTTTACAATAACTATGGTGATTTGCCCTATTTTTTTGATATCAAGGTGGGCGAGCATTTATTTCGAGCTTTGGCCCAATTTTGGAATTCCACTTATAGCTGCTTCACTTTTGGGGAGGTTGATTTAGTGCCCACTACGGAAGAGTATACATCTTTGCTACGTTGCTCGAGGATCCAAGTTGATAAAGTCTATTCTAAAGGCATCAACGTCCCGAGTTTTGTGAAAAATTTAATGAATATCTTAGGAATGAGTGAACAATAGGTCTCAGCGTGAATCAAACAAAAAGAAGAAAATAAATGTATTCCTGGAAAGGTCTGTGCGATTTGATTTCAGTACACCCTGATATGAAGAAAAAGGTCGATGTTTTTGCTTTGGGCATTTATGGGCTGATGATTTTTCCTAGGGCGTTGGGGTACATATACGAAGCAGTTACAGATTTGTTTGATGGACTGAACAGGGGGTCACACCTGTCCCGGCAAATTTGGCTGAAACGTTTAGATCTTTAAGCGCGTACCGAAGAGCCGATGAGGGAAGATTCATTGGATGTGCATAGCTCTTGTTAGTGTGGTTCTATAGTCACTTCTGGAAAGTGGATAAGGTTTCTTATCGAGTTTTTTCTGAGAATTATTCTCCGTTGAAAGAGTTAGTAGTGAAACCAAGGCGTGAAGACATTATTGAGGAAAGATGGATGGCAATCCTTCGAAGTCTCAAGGATGAAGATGTTGAATAGAGAGCTCCATAGATTGTGCCCGATGAGATCTTGTATTGATGTGGGAACTTCGACTGGGTCCCTTTGCTCGGGATTGGGGAGCTGTGGGCTATGCGCTGTTCCTAGTACTAAAATAGTATAGGTCAAGTTAATTCGTACCTGCAACCCAAGGACTAGCTCAGTGCGAGTTTTCTTACAAAGACGATGGTTACAAGAAGAAGATTCGAGAGATGAACAATGCTTGGAAAATAATTCACCAAATGAAGAGATGGTGACCCCCGAATATAAAAGATGGTGGAGCAAAAGGTTAACGATAATGTCCCTGGGCCAAATCAAGAATATGTTCGATCGATGGAGGAATATCTACAAATGGTCCCATCTAAGATTGAAATCATAAAACATGATTTTGAAAAGAGAAATTTAGAGTAAGGAAAGAAGATAGAGCAGTTGGAGGAGGAAAAATTGCATTTGAGATAGGGGTGAGCAAAACTTGATTCGATTCGAAAAAATCGAAAAAAAATTCTAATTTCGAGTTAAACGAATCGAGTTATTCGAGTTAATCGAGTTATTCGAATCAACTCGAATTTTTTTCAAATTTCAAGTTCGAATCGAGTTGAGTTTTCGAATTCGAATAACTCAAATAATTAGAATAATTCGAATATCAAACTATAATATTTTACATTTTTACTCTAAACTCCTAAACCTTTTTACTTTTCCCTCAAAACTTTTACTCCTTCCCACTTTTCCCCAAAACTTTTACTCCTCTCCCCTCCCAACCCCCCAATCTACCCAAAATCTATTTCCCACCAAAATTTTACTCTCCCATTTACTTTTTCTCAAAATTTTACTCCCAAAAACCCTCAAAACCTTTTATTTTCCCCCACAATTTTTAATTCCTCCCCCTTTTCCCCTAAAACTTTTATTCCTTCCCATCCCACCTCTCATCTACCCCAAAACCTCCCCCCTCCATTTTTTTTAATATTTTCCCTCCAAAATTTACTCCCCCCTATTTACTTTCCCTCAAACTTTTATTCCCCAAAACTTTCATTTTCCCCCTAAACTTTTACTTCTCACCCTTTACTCTCAAATAAAAAATCAAAATTATCCAAAAAAATCACTAAACATAAATAGTAATAATTTTATTTATATCTACTATTTATATTATAAAATTAAATTTCACATTTTATATTATTTATATTATTGAATTGTTTACTCATATTGAATATTTATATTAAAATTGAATTATTAATTATGCCATAAAATATTCATGTTAAAATTTTATATTGGTATCAATTTCACATTTTATTTTTAAAATAAATTTTATTAAAAAAATCATATTTTTACATTTAATATATTATTTAATTCCAAAATACACAGTGACAAGAATCTAAAGATAATTGAAACAACTAAGCAAGCAAAGAAGCTAACCAGTATATAAAAAATTAATAAATAAATTATGAGGTGATGAAAGTTAATAAAAAATTTGATTAAGGTGGACACATTTTATTACGATGGTGACAATGGTTACAAGGACCCAAAATTATTTTTTAAAATTTAACTCGAACAAATATATTCGATTCGATTCAGTTCGAATTCCGTCTCGCTCGACTCGATTCGAGAAAACTTCAAATAAAGTTAGGATGATAAAATGAGATTCGAAAACTCGATGAACTCGAAAATTTTTTATTCGATTCGATTCGATTCAATCGAATGCTTACCCCTAATTTGAGATTAGATGTGGATGTTCAGAAGTTAGAAACTGAGATGTTAAGAAAAGGGAAGAATAAAGCAGAGGATGATTTGGATAGTTTAAAGACAGACTACAAGAAGTTGCGATTATCAATGAGAACCGTTGGGTTGGGAAAAACTTCAGAACAGTGGCGTCAAGAGATTCGAGAAGAAAAGAACAAGTCTGATAGGTGGGAAAGGAAATGCCAAGAAGCTCAAGTGCAAAACGAGGCCTTAGAGAGGAGTTTGTCAGAAATCCGAAGTGAAAAAGATGAATTAAAGGCAAGAGTAGCTGAACTTGAAAGGTCTCTTCATTATTACCAAAATCGTAATACTGTGGTAGAGCTAAGAGCGAGCTTAAGCAAGATTGAGGAAATGAAGAGAAGAGTAGAAGAATTAGAGACAGCACTACAAAACTATGAAATACGGATTGAATTCTTTGAAGCAAAAGAAGAACGTCAGAAAGAAAAGCTTCATTTTTATCAAAACCAAGTTAGAAACAGAGATCATGTTATGGGAGAGGCCCTGACTTAGCTTCGGGGGTAGCCGATTATTTACAGACCTTGGCAGTACAGGCTGATGCACTGAGTGTAAAATACAAGTTGGAATCAAACTGGGGAAAAGAGCTCGCTTCGCTACATAGGAAAATTAAAGTTTTGAGCATTAGGGTAAAACCGTATATGTAATCTGTTTTATATAAAGAATTTTGTTTTCTAATAAAGCTTTCTAAATGGAATTGAATTAGAACTGACGCTCGTTGCATTCATGCATTTGCATTACATTACATTGTATGCATTAAATTCTGTCAACAGAGCCTAATCGACTAAAATTATTTCAGTTAATCTGGAAACCAACCAACCAACCATCGTTACGGTACTCGAGCAAAAACCAAAGATATGGACCAAAGATTGGAAAAACTTGAATAGTTCTAAAAGGAGATGCAAGACCAAATTCAGCTGCAAGTGCGAGAGCAGCTAGCTAAGATTCAGCAGGATATCATGGACAAAATGTTGGAGTCCCAAAGAAGCATGATGAATCAGTTGACCCAACTGTTAGTTAGAGGAAATGATAAGGTAAAGAGCCCTATGACCAATGCTGAAGAAAGAGATAATGAGGGACCTCTCTATCCTCTAGGTTTTACTCCTCCACATGTACAAACCCAAGTCGAAGTGTACTTGCGCAAATCTTCTGTCACAATCAGGCCTCAACAATTTCAGGCTGGTGCCTCAACTCCAATGAACTTCCAGGCCAGATCAGGCTCTAACCCCAGAGATAACACTATTAACCCTCTATCCCTGATTTCGACGAAGTGGCTGAAAAAGGAAAAAAAAACAAAGAAAGAATTGCTGAAGTAGCTGAAGGAAAGGTGCAAATGGCTCGAAGAAAAATTTAGGGCAATAGAAAGCACTGAGAATTATCGTGGGTGGATGCTAAAGATTTGAGCTTGGTCTCAGATTCGGTACTCCCTTACAAGTTCAAAATGTCAGAATTTGAGAAGTATAATGAGACCAGTTGCCCTGAGGCACATATCACCACAGGCGGATGACTGGATATGTTAACAATGACTAACTACTAATACATTGCTTCCAAGATAGCCTCACAGGAGCAGCATCTAAATGGTACAATCAATTAAGCCGTACCAGGATTAGTTCATAGAAAGATTTAGCACCAACATTCATGAAGCAGTACAGTCACGTAATAGATATGGTTCCTGATAGAATCACCCTACAAAACATGGAAAAGAAGCCAAGTGAAAGTTTTAGGCAATACGCACAGAGGTGGATGGAGGTTGCAGTCCAAGTCCAGCCACCTCTCCTAGAAAAAGAGATGACAATGCTCTTTATCAACACCCTGAAAGCCCCGTTCATCACACACATGTTAGGAAGTGCCACAAAAAGCTTTTCTGATATAGTCATGAATGGTGAAATAATTAAAAATGTCATAAGGAGTGGAAAGATTGATGCTGGAGAAAGTAACAGAAAGGTCATCCTCAAAGAAAAAAGAAAATGAGGTGAACAACATTAGTACATATAATAAAGGTTACTCAAAATCAGTTACGGTGAATCAGCCGAGAAAGGTTACAGCTAACCAGCAAAGCTCATCAAGACAGAATCTAGAACAAGGTAAAACACTGAGAGGCTCCAGTTCACGCCAATCCTAATGTCGTATAGGGAGCTGTATCAAAGCTTATTCGATACACACGTTGTTTCCCTTTACTACTTAAAACCTCTGCAACTACCATACCCTAAATGGTACAACGCAAATGCACAATACGACTATCATACGGGGATTACGGGGCATTCTATAAAGAATTGCACAGCCTTCAAAAACCTGGTAGAAAGGCTGATCAGTATGGGCATCGTCAAGCTTGATGATTCACCCAGCACAGAAAATCCATTACCTAATCATACTAATAATGAAGTAAGTATGATGAGTGAAAATATGGGGAAAAGAGTCAAGGATAATATTGCTGAAGTAAAGACCCCTTTTAAATGGGCCTAAAAATATATGGCAAGAATAGGGCTAATCAATTCGAATTCTAAGAAAGGTTGTGAGATCAAAAATTATTGTGAGTTCCATCATGAAATGGGGCACGAAATCCAAAGCTATGAAGAATTCAGAGCTCTGGTTCAAAGCATGATGGATAATAAAGAAATGGAGTTCTATGAAGAAATAGAGGAAAAAGGAAGCATATGCACGTCAGAGTCGACGACGAGGATTCCAAAAGTAAATCATCCCATGATCATTATCTCACGCCCTAAGAATAAGGAGGCAGGGGCACAGTTGACACCAAAGATCGTAATTCAGATCCCAGCAAATTTCTTATATAAGGATAGCAAAAAGGTTTCCTAGAATTATGCGTGCAATGTAACAATCTACAAAAGGAAGCTTCAGTCAATATGGTAAAAGGAAATCAAGAGGTGGGTTCTTATACGCGTAGAGGGAAGCGTTACGATTTGATAAGTACCCAAGCAGAATTGGCAAAAGGAAAAACTTTGACGATAGAGCAAAAGAAAGAGAAGGCAGTTGAATCTGAGTCATTGATTAATGAACCAATAAAAGAAAGAGAAGCTAAAGAATTCTTGAAATTCCTGAAACACAGCGATTATAGTGTTGTGGAGCAACTGAATAAACAACTAGCTTGCATATCCGTGTTAGCTTTGCTTTTGAGTTCAGAGGTGCATTGAAGTGCGTTGATGAAAGTATTGAATAAACATATGTGGCTAATTATATCTCTGTCAATAAACTAGATAGGCTGGTTAACAACATAAGCGCTGATAACTTTAACTTCTTTAATGACGACAAAATACCACCTGGGAGTATGGGATCCACTAAAGCTTTACATATTACCACCCGATGCAAAGGGTATACCTTGCTAGGAGTTTTGATAGATAATAGGTTAGTACTGAATGTATTATCCTTATCCACACTTAATAAGCTGCCTGTGGATAGCTCACACATGAAGACATGCCAGAACATAGTGAGGGCATTTGATGGCATGGAAAGGAAGGTCATGGGAAGAATCAATATACCCTTATTGATTGGTCCTACTATCTACGAGGTGGATTTCCTTGTGATGGATATCAAGCCTTCCTACAATTGCTTATTAAAGAGACCATGGATACATTCAGCAGGGGCTATACCATCATCATTACATCAGAAGTTAAAGTTAGTATCAGAAGGTTGGCTGGTGACCATAAATGTCGAAGAAGATATTATAGCAGCTGTAGCCAATGATGCACTGTACGTGGAAACTAATAACGAGGTAGTCGAATGCTCTTTTCAATTTTTGGAGTTTGTAAATGCAACATTCATTATTGATGGGAACAGGATCTCGGTGCCAAAAATATCCAAGACTACAAAGATGGGCTTGCAATTGATGGTAGGAAGAGGAGCCTTACTAAGAAAAGGACTAGGGAGGTATCTTCAGGGAAGAGTGGAGGCCCCAGTATTAAAGGACAAGCATGATTGTTTTGGCCTAGGATACAAGCCAGATATAGGGCAAAGAAAGAAAGAGTTAGGGAAGAAACAAGAAAGAAGAATGGCACACTTGAGAGGGGATGAGGTCAAATGGGAGCCTATGACCTTTCCTCACATATCTAAGACTTTTGTGTTGGGAGGGATCATTTCACGGAGAAAGGCATCGAAGATGTTGGAAAATGTTCACATCAATGCCATTCATGAAGACACAAATGAAGAAGGGCCCTAGTTGGATATCCATCCCTATAAACCTGGGAGTGCTCTAAATAATTGGACTGCAGAAGAAATACATGAAGTTTTTAGAACTTTCTCAGAGTAATATTCAGAACGCACTTGTTGTTTTAGCCTAGGGATAATAAGAATTCCTTTGTGAAATAGGCTCATGTCTGAACACCATTATTTTAATGAAGTACATCTTTGCAATTATGTTGAGCAAATATTCCTTTAAGATTCTTTCATTCTTTTTGTACGAGTAATTATTTTAGAGTTTTTCATTTTCTTCCAAATCATTTTTTCATCAATTCATAATCATATCATACAAATAAATATTCTTGAAATTCATACATTCTTTGTATATTCTTTGGTATCTGTAATAGGTTCCCGTATATCAATGACATAAGTGACTCTGCTATGGACTCAGAAAATCCTTTTGAACGAGACATGTGTTTAGAGGGATCTTAGGACTTTGAAGATGACATAGATTGTAACCTATCTCCAAACTTGTTGAGGATAGCAGAGCAAGAGGAGAAATAGATCCTACCTCATAAGGAAATGGTGGAGACTATAACCCTGGAAGAGGAAAAAGTGGTGAAGATTGGAACATGTATAATTGAAGCAACGAAGTGAGACTTCATCAAGTTACTTCGGGAGTTCAAAGAAGTATTCGGACGGTTATACCAGGATATGCCTGGGTTAAGTACTGATGTTGTAGTACACCATCTTCCCATAAGAGAGGATTGTAAGTCGGTTCAGCAAAAACTCCAAAGGATGATGCCTTACATTGTATTAAAAATAAAGGAAGAAGTTCAGAAGTAGTTTGATGTTGGGTTCCTACAAGTGGTCAAGTACTTAGAATGGGTAGCCAACATCTACCCGTCTCTAAGAAAGATGAGAAGGTACGAATGTGTATAGACTATAGATATTTTAATGAGGCTAGCCTAAAAGATAATTTTCCCTTGCCTCACATCGACACTTTGATGGACAACACGGCAGGATACTCATTATTTTCTTTCATGGACTGTTTCTTGGGATATAACCAAATTAAGATGCATCTTGAAGATATGACAAAGACCACATTCATAACCCTATGGGGAACTTTCTGTTATAGAGTGATTCCATTTGGGTTGAAAAACACGGGAGCCACATACCAGAGAGCCATGGTGACCCCCTCTTCCACGATATGATGCATAAAGAAATAGAAGTCTATGTCGACGACATGATTGTAAAATCCTAGACATAGAAGGAACATGTGCAAGTCTTGAGGAAGTTGTTCCTAAGGTTAAAAAAGTTCCAACTCAAACTCAACCTAGCCAAATGTACCTTCACGACTAGGTCGGGAAAGCTTCTGGGGTTTGTAGTCAATGAAAAAGGGATTGAGATTGACCCGAACAAAGTCAAAGTAATACAAGAAAATACAAGAATTACCTCCACCGCGTACTCAAAAAAGGTTCGAGGTTTCTTAGGAAGACTAAAGTACATTGCTCGGTTCATTTTACAGCTAAATGAGATATGCGATCCCATATTCTGTCTTTTGAAGAAATATAACCCAGGTCTATGGGACGAAGAATGTCAGAAAGCTTTTGACAGAGTAAAGTAGTATCTGTCCAGTACCCCAGTATTGTCACCTCCTAATTCAGATAAACCACTGATCTTGTACTTAACAGTTGATAACACTCTAGAATAACGTATTTTTATGTATTAATTATGTATTTATTCTGAGTATGATCCTGCTAATTTGAGCTATTTATGATCTTTTATCTCATAGGGACTAAATTTGAGGCAAAAGCGAAATTAAGGGCCAAAACCGTGAATTTAGAGCTAAAATGGGCCAATGTGTGCCACAAGGAAAAGTTGGTGCCAAAAGTGCAAGCATGGAGGACACAAGGGTTGAAATTCAAAAAGAAGATATTTTATTCTATTAAACTCTATTTTAATTATATTAGGATAATTAATATTGAGATAATTATTAAGGATTATTTTTAGGATTCTATTTTATCTTTATTTATCTTCAATTAAATGTATTTATCTTTTAGAAATTTAAGTAGGATTAGAATATCTCCCCTAGCACTATAAATAGGGGGTGAAGTGACTCAAAAGGGGATCCCCATCTTTTATCTTTTTTTGTAAACACTCTCTCCCAAAAGTCTAGGCTTTTGTTCTTTTCATATTTCTTTTCAATAAAATCTTTATTTTTATTTTATTTATTTTCTATTCTACCACAACCATGAGCCAATAAACCCATCTAGCCGAAGGTTGCCAAAAATCCCCAAAAGGGTTCATGAGGCTTAGAATCCGTACTTAGCCTCCTCGCTGAGTATTCATCGTTTCTCCGCACTACGGGGCTAACGCTTCCGTCCATGTCCCTTAAGAAGTAAGCTTTTCAATGTATGCAAAGGCGACCGCTTTGTATGTTTTGGGAAGGTTGCACAGTCGGTTCGTTAGCTTACTGCGTCAGAGGTTGGTGAGCCCAAGAGACAAAATGGCGTGGGATTTGCCATTGAGAAGCGTTGATCTAGCATAAGACGATCCCACAGAAGTGATTGTCGGCTAGAGCCAGGTTCCACTAAATTGTAAGTCTAAATCCTTGGAGCTGGTGGTCGTAGGCGTCCTCTTCCACTATAACTGGCTTATTTGGTTTGGGAAGGATCATCTAAAAGCCGAGGGTTGAACCCAAGGAAGAACGAGACAACTAGAGGCTAGAATCTCCCATAAGAATTTCCTTTCTCTCAACTCTATTTTTAATTTCTCAAATTTTCGATTCAATATTCTTAATTCTGTTTTTATTTTATTCTTCGTTTCTAGATCCAAACCTTTAATTCTGTTATTTTTTTATTTTTTCAGGAATGCAGGTTGTCTTGGGCAAGACTCTGTTTGGGCTTCCACGGAACAAGATATTGTGCAATCCAGTCCCTGAGGATTTGACCCTACTTCCCCTTTACTATTCTTTTTCATTATTTATTAGGGATAGGATATTTTTGGTACTTTCAACGACCGCATCAAATTTTGGCGCCGTTACCGGGGACTGGCAACGTACTAATCTTATTTTTAGTTTCTTATGACCAGATCTACTCCGGGTACCTTTGCATTCGATTCAGAAAATTGAGAAGACTGCTAGAGCCAATCGCAAGGAGACAAAGTTACGGAAAAAGCAGTCAGCGGTGGTTGAAATTTAGTTTTTCTAAACTTTTCTACCTATTTATTTCTTTTCGTCCACATTGAGGACAATGTGCTTTCAGTAGGGGGAGGAACTCTTCGTTATTACAGTAATTTTTTGCTGTGATTATTTTTGGCTAGTGTTGCTGCTTGAGGATTTATTTTGTCCATATTTTTTTTTTTGGAATCTCCTGCCTCTTTTCATGCCCAAGATTTTTACCAAGAATTGCCTACTATTTGACCTACAAGCATGATTCTTATTTTCTGAGGAAATTACGGATTTTCCATAACTGATGCCATCTCCACTGTTTTATTCTTATTAGGCTAAAAATAATTGTGATTCATAGAGTTAACTTTACCTTGCTTTTCGTAAAATTGATCAAGTTTAATACAAAGTGGACACTTAATATGTTTTCATGCTAAAATATGTTGATAACTATTAAGGTAATTACTGAAACTTATTTTTTTGACACTTGATTATTATTATTATTATTTCTCTAAAGTCCTCATAAAAAAAGTTATTATTAAAATGTCATTTAATGTTTCCGTGGTTATGAGTGCAGCTTAAAAATGTGACTAACTGAGTAACCGGGGTAGGGTGCTTGGGTTGTCATCCTATTTCGCATCAAAAGGTTGTGTGACGTGTTAGGTAAAACTCCGCTAACTGGAATTAATTTTTAAGAACATGTTGGGCTGAGTAACCGGAGTGGGGTGCTTGGTTGTCATCTCTCTTCGCGTCAAAAGGTTTGATGTGTTCTTAAGAAAAAATTATAATAAATTAGGAGCCTGCTGGGCTAAGTAACCGGGGCGGGGTGCTTGGTTGTCATCTCTCTTCACGTCAAAAGATTCAGTATCTTCCTAAAGCATAAAAAAAGAGAAAAAAAAGAAAAAAAATAATTTGGGGACTAAAGGAGAAAACAAATAGGGTGTCTTGGTAGGTTTGGTAATTTACCTAATTTTCATTAAGTAATTCAAGTCGATTCTAATTTTTGTGTGTATTAATTGGAAAACTTTTTCTGTTTTACTTAAAGCAAGCTTAGGGTTCTCTTTATTTTTCATATGCATTTTTGACTGATTTTTATAAAACTTTGGAATTTTATTTCTTTTATGGCAGAATCTAACTTTCACAGTAGATAGGAACCATACTTGAGGGCAAGCATGGGCTAAGTAGGGGGATTAGATAACACTCTAGAATAACGTATTTTTATGTATTAATTATGTATTTATTCTGAGTATGGTCCTACTAATTTGAGCTATTTATGATCTTTTATCTCATAGGGACTAAATTTGAGGCAAAAGCGAAATTAAGGGCCAAAAGCGTGAATTTAGAGCGAAAATGGCCAATGTGCGACACAAGGAAAAGTTGGTGCCAAAAGTGCAAGCATGGAGGACACAGGGGTTGAAATGCAAAAAGAAGAGATTTTATTCTCTTAAACTCTATTTTAATTATATTAGGATAATTAATATTGAGATAATTATTAAGGATTATTTTTAGGATTTTATTTTATCTTTATTTATCTTCAATTAAGTGTATTTATCTTTTAGGAATTTAAGTAGGACTAGAATATCTCCCCTAGCACTATAAATAGAGGGTGAAGTGACTCAAAAAGGGATCCCCATCTTTTATCTTTTTCTGTAAACACTCTCTCCCCAAAAGTCTAGGCTTTTGTTCTTTTCATATTTCTTTTCAATAAATCTTTATTTTTATTTTATTTATTTTCTTTTCTACCACAACCATGAGCCACTAAACCCATCTAGCCGAAGGTTGTCAAAAATCCCCAAAAGGGTTCATGAGGCTTAGAATCTGTACTTAGCCTCCTCGCTGAGTATTCATCGTTTCTCCGCACTACGGGGCTGACGCTTCCATCCATGTCCCTTAAGAAGTAAGCTTTTCAACGTATGCAAAGGCGGCCGCTTTGTATGTTTTGGGAAGGTTGCATAGTCGGTTCGTTAGCTTAATGCGTCAGAGGTTGGTGAGCCCAAGAGACAAAATGGTGTGGGATTCGCCATTGAGAAGCGTTTATCTAGCATAAGACGATCCCACAGAAGCGATTGTTGACTAAAGTTAGGTTCCACTAAATTATAAGTCTAAATCCTTGGAGCTGGTGGTCGTAGGCGTCCTCTTCCATTATAATTGGCTTATTCGGTTTGGGAAGGATTATCTAAAAGTTGAGGATTGAAACCAAGGCGGAACATGACAACTAGAGGCTGGAATCTCCCATAAGAATTTCCTTTCTCTCAACTCTATTTTTAATTTCTCAAATTTTTGATTCAATATTCTTAATTTTGTTTTTATTTTATTCTTTGTTTCTAGATCCAAACCTTTAATTTTGTTATTTTTGTTAATTTTTTTCAGGAACGCAGGTTGTCTTGGGCAAGACTCTGCCTGGGATTCCACGGAACAAGATATTGTGCAATTCAGTCCCTGAGGATTTGACCCTACTTCCCTTTTACTATTATTTTTCATTATTTATTAGGGATAGGATATTTTTGGTACTTTCAACGACCGCATCAACGGTGTTTGACAATTCCATAGGATGTGTGTTAGGCAACATGATGAGACGGGGAGGAAGGAAAAGGCGATATACTACCTCAGTAAAAAATTGACTGACTGTGAAATGAGATATTCACCTATTGAAAAACTGTGTTGTACATTGATCTAGATGACACGGAGATTGAGGCAATACATGCTCTACCATACGAATTGGCTAATTTCAAGATTACACCCTTTAAAGTATATGATAGAGTCAACTGGTTGAATGGGAGGATGGCTAGATGGCAGATTTTACTCTTCAAGTTTGATATAGTCTATGTAAATCAGAAGGCTGTTAAAGGGAGTGCAATAGCAGGCTGTTTAGCCACCCGAGCTTTAGAAGACTATGAACCTTTGGATTTTGATTTCCCAAATGAAGACTTGATGTGCGTGGCAATTGCTAAAGAGGATTCTCAAGAAAATCATCCTTGGAAGCTAAATTTCGATGGAGCTTCAAATGCCGTAGAAAATGGGATTGGGGCAGTCCTGGTATCCCCATATGTAGGTCATTATCCTTTTACCAGTAAATTGGATTTTGATTGCACAAATAATATGGCCAATTATGAAGCGTGCATCATGGGCATCTGTGCAGCCATAGAACGTAAAATTAAGGCATCAGAGGTATATGGGGACTCTGTATTGGTAATATACCAACTCAAAGGTGAATAGGAGAGGAGAGACCCCAAATTAATCAGTTATCGAAAGTTAGTCCTCAAAATTGATTGAAGAGTTTGATGACATTACTTTCCGCTATCTCTCACGACATGAGAACCAGATGGCTGATGTGTTGGCTAATCTAGCTTCCATGATCGCGGTGAACAAGCTAGAAGACATGAAGCCTATCCAGATGAGCATTTACGAGACTCCGACTCATTGCTACAATATTAAGGAAGAGGAAAATGATAGCCATCCTTAGTACCAAGACATACTGCAATATATGAAGAATCGCGAGTACCCTGATTAGGCAACAAAGAATGATAAGAGGGCATTGAGAAGACTAGCCATTCACTATGTCCTAGATGGAGAGATTTTATACAAAAAAAGGGAAGGATCAAGTACAATTGAGATGTGTGGATGATGTGGAGGCCAAGAAAATCCTAGAAGAAGTCCACGAAGTATTTGTGGAACGCATGCCAACAGATTCACAATGGCTATACAGATTATGAGATTCGGGTACTACTGGTCCATTCTGGAAAGAGATTGCATCAACTATGTCAAAAAGTGTCATAAATGCCAAATATATGTAGACAAAATACACGCACCTCCGTCATCTCTTCACGTCATGACTTCTTCGTGGTCTTTCTCCATGTGGGGTATGGATGTCATCGGGCCCATCTCACTGAAGGCTTCTAACGGGCATCGTTTCATCTTTGTGGTTATCGACTATTTCACTAAGTGGGTGGAAGCTGCTTCGTATGCTAATGTCACGAAGTCAGCAGTCGGGAAGTTCTTGAAAAAATAGATCATATGTTGATATGGAATGCCTGAAAGAATCATATCAGACAATGCGCTAAACTTGAACAATAGCACAATAGCGAAAGTCTGCAGTCAATTCAAGATCAGTCACCACAATTCGTCACCATATCGCCAAAAAATGAACGGCGCAATGGAGGCAGCTAACAAAAATATCAAGAAAATTGTGGGAAAAATGACTGAAACTTACAAGGACTGGCATGAGAAATTACCATTCGCTCTCCTTGCCTGTCGAACATCTATTAGGACTTCTATTAGGATGGAGTTAGTGTTACCCATTGAAGTTGAGATCCCTTCTCTCTAAGTGTTAGCTAAACTAAAGTTAGATGAAGCTGAATGGATCCAATCTCGATATGATTAGTTGAACTTGATAGAAGAAAAGAGGTTAAAAACTATTCATCACAGTCAGATGTACCATAAACGAATTATGCGAGCCTATAACAAAAAGGTTCGTCCCAAAAAATTTCATGAGGGGGATCTGGTGTTGAAAAAGTTCCTTTCTCTACAAAAGGATTTTAGAGGGAAATGGATGTCAAATTGGGAATGACCTTATGTCGTAAAGAAGGCCTTTTCTAAAGGAGCTTTGATCTTGAGCGAGATGGATGGTAAAAACTTGCCTAATCCTGTAAATTCAGATTCAGTCAAGAAATACTTCGCCTAAAAGAAGGAGAAGAGACTAAGGTGAAAACCCGCAGAGAGAGCCTAGAGTCTCTAAAAAAAGAGACCAAGGTGAAAACCCTCAAAGGGCGCTTTGAGTCATAGAAATGGAGAGGCTAAGGTGAAAACCCACAAATGGAGCCTTAGACCAAAGGGGATTTGAGTTGAAAACTCAAAAATGGCGTCTCAAACTTTGATCAGAATGGGGCATGAGGTGATCAGAGCAGTTCAAATTTTGATCAGATTGGGGCATGGTGTGATCTTGCTATACATGAATTAACAAGAAGGGGTAGGCGACACCTTGGGGCACCGAAAAAGTACTGTAGATCTCCTAAATGCATGTTAAACTTATAATAGTCTTCGGAAAGTTTGTACAGAAAAATTTAAACTGCGATATTTGGGGCACCTAGTCTTCATACTATTTGTATTGAATTTGCTATTTCGGGAATACTTTGTTCCCAATAAATTTCATATTATCTTTACTATTCCTGATAATTTATTCATTTTTGAGCTATGTGCCAAATCAATTCCATTATTATCTAGTGTATGACCTTTTCCAAGCGTGTTGCATTGGAATAATGATTAATGGACTAATAATACTTTCACAAGGGAAGTTTTGCATATTAGTCTAGAAGTTTCTAAACAATACAGGAACCTAAAATAGGACTATTGTTTGGAACACACCAGGTTTAAAGGTTGAAATATCTAAGAAGAAAAGACTATCTCTTCGGATTTTATTGTTAAAACATCGATTGAACAAAATGGCAACATATCGTACCAGTGATAAAATTTTCGATCGCCAAGCAATAAGAAGAAGCTATTCTTGGAAAAATTTCTTTACTTGTGCATAAATATATGGTCACAACATCCTAAAAATGGTATAAATGAACAATATGAAGGAAGAAAGATAGCCCAAAACTCAGGTCTCAGAAGAACAGTTGAATCTTGAGGTTACAGTAAGGCAAACTGATTAAGTGCTTCTTTGGTTTCTTGTCGAAGGCACCACCCGAGCAAGTCAACTCTATAACACATCAGTGATGAAATTTTAATAAATTTCGAGCAATGACAACCTAAACGATAAAGAAGGATCATTCTAAAAAAATGACATTCTGCATTCATGCAAACATCATGCATACACATCTAGTTAGGAGCATTTGATTCATTTTTCTTATCATGACATTCTAATCACTAGGCATAATTAGGTTCATAAAAATTATTCTACAGCCCCAGGGAGCAGATCGAGGAATCCACAAATCCTATACCCCTGAGGTTGCAATGGGATGGAATAGATCATGTTGTGGTAAAGTAAATCGCATCAGACTTTATTTTTGCAGAGCAGATTAAAGTTGAGGGCAGCGAATCTCATCTCCCTGGCGTTAAAATTAAATAAAGCAAGTCTTATCCCTCTGAAGTTGTAGTGGGGCAGACTGAAGATGGCGAATCTTATCTCCCTGAAGTTGCAGAAGAGCAGATTGAAACCAATAATTTTATCTCCTTGAAGTTGCAGTGGAGTGGATTAAAATGATAGATCTTATCTCTCTGAAGTTACAGTAGAGAAGATCGCATCTAGTCTTATCTTCTTGAAGTTGCAGTGGAGTTGACAGAAGAAACCAATCTTATCTCCCTGAAGTTGCAGTGGGGCAGACTAAAGATAGCAAATTTTGTTCTTGTGAGAAGCTACAAATCCTAGCTCCCTGAAGTTGCAGTGGAGCGGATTAAAACCACAGATCTTATCTCTCTAAAGTTCCAATAGAGCAGATCGCATCTAGTCTTATCTCCCTGAAGTTGTAGTGGAGTGGATCAAAATGATGGATCTTATCTCTCTAAAGTTGTAGTAGAGCAGATCGCATCAGATTTATCTTTAAAGTAGCAGCAGAACAAGTTGAAGCTACAAGTCTTATCTCCTTGAAGTTGCAGTGGAGCAGACTAAAGATAGCAAATTTTGTTCTGGTGAGAAGCTACAAATCCTATCTCCCCGACGTTGTAGTGGAGTGGATCGAAGCACCAATTCCTATACCCCTGAAGATGCAGTGGGTTAAAATGAGGTTACTTGAAGACAAAGAGCACCAAGATCCAGCATGACCGGGCAAAATTTGCCATTTTTAAAGTCTTTGCTTCGTTCCCATTACACAACAACAAGCAAAGAGGGGCAGCTGTAATACCCAATATTTGCCCGGCCCAAACACAAATAATAAACCAATATAAATATATATATAACAGTAGCCCATTTTTAAATGTCCATTTACAAACAACGGGCCCAATAGCCCAAATAAACAAAAACCTAACAGCCTCCACGCCACTCCCGAGCCACTCCCTACGCGTGTAACGCCTCCACACGCCTCAGGCTGGCCTCCGTACACGCCACGTCCACTGCCTCCATACGCCATATCTGCAAATAGGACGAAAACAATGCAGCAGAAAAAGAAAAAAGCCTGTATTTTTTTACGTGCATTTTTGAATACTTGGCTATAAAAACAAACAGAAAGCCATTGTAATTTTTTTTACCTTAAAAAAAAATCTTTGATTTCTTTATTTTTTTGTATTTCAATCCATGTAAAAAAATAACAATAATAATGTTGATAATAACAATAATAACTTAAACTCTAGAGGACACATAAAAAGTAATCAATAAGTAAATCATGGAATAAAATGACATTAATAAAAACAAAAAAAAATCAAATTTTTTAAAAAGGTAAATAAACAAGAACTAACATGAATTTGATAAAAAGATGAGGTTAAGTATAAAGAAATATAAATAAATAAGTACTGATATAAAATAACATTAATAAGGGCCAAAGCAAAAATAAAACAAATCAATTAAGATATTATACTAAGAATAATATATATAAAATAATACTTAATAAATTTGAATAATATTGAGTTAAAGTATTAAAATAATATTCGTTTTAAAATATTTCTTTTGAAAAAGAATAAAATAAATAGATATGTACAGTGGGGCTTAATATTAAGATTTAATTTAAAAAGAATAAAAGAAATGATATATATATATATATAATGGATTAACAGAGTCCAATATAAGCAATCAACCGACCAAACAAAGGGGTAATTGAAATCAAAGCAAAATTAAAAGAAGAAAAAAAATAGAATAAAGGACTAAAATATAGCGCACGAATTACATGGAGGGCCAAATGGGAAATATCCCTCCCCTCAAAACGCAGCGCTTTTGTGCGGATCAAATTGAAACAAAAAATAAAATACGTGGCAAAATTTAAAAGAAATAAAAGGATCGACTTAGATACGCTATAAAAACAGGGGACTATTTGTGAAAATCCCCGTGCGCTATAAAACACGCTAATCTTTGACTAGCGAGTCGGGTAATCGGGCCAATGGCCACCAGACCGCGTTTTGGCACTATGGACCCTAGCTCAAAACGGCGCCGTATTGTATTGTTATTTAAACAAAAATTTCTTTTAAAAAAATGCATTTGCAGCCCATGTTTTTTTAAAAAAAGGTTGTTGCTTTCTTCATTTGCTAGGGTTTTGGCCCCCAGCCGCATGCTGCCACCGCATCTGCTACTCCTTCGCCATGGCTCCGCCAAGGGTGGCGATTTGAGCCGACGAGGAGACCACGGACCCTAGGTAAGTCCCCTCACTTCCTCCTTTGATTTTTCTTTACAAAAAAGAAAAACAAAAAAAAATAAAGAAATAAAAAATGGAAAAGAAATATAAATCACCTTATCTGGAATTTTTTTTGATTTCGTTTTTGTAATCTTTTGTTTCTATTGATTATCTGTCCTCTTTTTACGGTGCTACAATCGGCTTTATATAGCCGAATATAATAAAATAAAATTACGGAAAATATTTTTTTATATTTTTTGTTATTTAATCTCTATTATTTTGTTGTTATTATGGTTTGCTCCTTTTCTGTTATTGCTTTCCTTTTCTGCTTGTTTGTTGCGCTTGTTGCAGGTGCAAGGCCAGCTGGAGGCGCGTGGGTGAGGGCAACGGCTGGTGGCTACTGTGCGCGGGGAGAACGGCACATACTGTTTAGTTTGCTGAGTTAGGGTTACTGTTAGGTTTTGGGCTAGGGTTTGTATTGGGCTTGGGTTTGTATTTGAATTTTTAATGGACTTTGTTATTTTTGGACTTTTGGCTTTAAGTGGTTTTAATTTGTTTAGTTGGGTTTCTAAATTATTTCGGTTTTAATTTTCTGAATGGCCGGGACAGGTTGGGCCATTTACAATATTTTTGTAATACTTTCAACCAAATAGCTTTAACCACTTTTTAAAGATAAAAAAATAGTTTTAGTAATTAACTAAACATTTGATTACTAATCTAATAGATGCATAATTAAATATAAAATAAAAATTATTTAATAAAATTTCAACTTGAAATTAGAAAATGAGTAAAAGTTTTCTAATAAAAAAATTTCTTACTAAATGTTTCCCTTCTCTTTGCGAGAAACAAGCCATATGAGCAATTGAAAAAAATCAATTGAAATTATTTGAAGGATAATAATTTATTTGGTCTTTCAATTTTATAAAAAAAAATTATTTTAACTCTTATTTGATTTTTCATCTTTTTTAACTTTTAAATTTGTGTTTTCTTTTTGTTAAATTACCTTAAATTAATAAAAAATTAATATTTTTTAACTTTGTTGATGTGGAATACAAGTGGATTTCCAGGTGAATAATACGTAAGCATTTAATTAACTTTTTAAAATTTAAAAATTATTTTAAAAATTAAAATTATTAAATTATTTATAATAAAAAAATATTTTTTTATTTTTTGATGGTATAAAAATAAAAAATCATCATCCATCCAAGGGAAAGTACTGTCCTCCTCATCCGTCAAATTGTTACTAGGAAGAAAGAAAGCGTTACCAGGACAACCCAATTTAATGGTTGTTAAGTATGATAACTTATTGTAATCATATTCACGATTAAAACAACAAATTATTATAAATTGAATACAAATTAAAACAAATTGAATTTCTATTGTAATATTTTTCATTTACAATCCAGCTTAAATTTAATGTCACATATATTTTAGATAAATTTAACATGTTAAAATTTTATGTTATATTAATATATTTGTATTACATATAATCATATTTGTAATGTTTACTTATGAGCTGTAAAGCTTCCAACCTTAGTATTTATATATATATATGCTCTCTCTTTTTTTCTGATTTGAGTTTATGCCACTAATCTAAGATATGTAGCTGAGGTTAATAATTAAACATTCGTAATAATTAGTTTTAATTATGATGTGATAGAACACACATAAGATATAGATCATTCGCTTTAAAAAATATCAAACAAAATGAGGTAAGTTCATCAAAAGAGATGCTTCATTTAGAGGAAACATTTCAAATGGTCACTCTACTAGCTACCGACTGCAAGCAAACATGATGAGTGAAAGTATTGATGAAGACAGTGGTGTTGAAACCAAGCTCATAACCTGGGTGTGGAGATGGCAGAGAAAGATTTGGAAAACGGTGAAATGGGTACTACTGGTTTTCACCATTACCTCAACTGAATCAATTGAGGGGCCTCTTCCTGTTTTAGACCATAATCAGCCTCTTATTGACTGGCATCTAAAATGCGTTTGAAGTCATACTTTTCTCTACATCAATTTATTTCTTGTACCAGTAACATTGAATGTTAACAAAATCGTTTCTTGTGTTAGAATAGTAAATCATGATATGATATAAAACTTAATAAATAATAAATTAGGATTTATCATGTTAAATCATAGAATAAAAGGATAATAGAATTAGATGCGGAAATGTATCTGAATCCATGGATTCCTTAAAATTTTTCGAGTCTTGGGGATTTGATCTTTCCAATTAGCACACAAATAATCTTGAGAAGGTGACTCTCACTTTTCTAAAGATTGGATATTAGAAAAGTTACCTTGTGTGTAATTTAGGGACCTTAACCCTAATATATATAACTCAGGCACACTAGTCCTAATTTCTAATCAACCCATCATCAATTAGAAATTAGTTACTAGAGTATCTACACATATTCGACCCATACTTTATTTAATAATTAAAGCCTAATAAACCTTAACCAAATTAGATTGCTTTTAATTTGGGCTAACCTATCATGATAGTAAATAATAACATGTAATTATCCTTATTATATATGTGATGTTCATATTTTCCAACAATCTCCCACTTGAACCACATATATATACTAATTACTCTATAATTACATGTCATTATATAACCTTATGAGCTCAAAAATTTACTATCATATCCAAAAAGTATTTTGAACAATCTCGTCATTAGTTATGTTAACATAGAACCAAGGCGACTTTCGTTACATATATCGTAACCAAATCCATCCCTAATCATGTATATACAACCAAATGACATAGATCAAGTATGGATGTGTAGCATGGAAATTACATACAATATGATCTAAAAATGTCTATTTCCAACTGATCCTCTTTAAACTTAAGTAAGGTAAATATCAAAATTACAAAACAGATTGAATAAACTAAATACTTCATTTCTGATCAGAAAATAACCAACATAAATGTCTAAAAACAAACATAAAGTAAATAAAATACAAACTCCCACTAAATCATGATATCCTCAAATAATGTAACACCCATATGAGTAGTGTGCTCATAAAAGACCTTAGATGGTAAAGCTTTTATAAGTGGATCTGCTATCTTGGAGTTTGTCCCAATATGTTCTATGGATATTTGTCCATTTTGCACTCTTTCTTTCACAACTAGGAAATTTATGTCAATATGCTTTGACTTAGATGAACTCCTATTGTTGTTGGAATACAACACCGTTGACTTATTGTCACAAAATAATTTGAGTGGTCTTTCTACATTCTCTAAAATGCTTTAGTCCACTGACCAAGTTTCCCAACCATATTCCATAGTTTGATGCCTCATAGCATGCTACAAACTCTGCTACCAAAGTGGAAGAAGCTACAAGTGTCTGTTTGACACTTTTCTAGTATATAGCTCATCCAATTAACATGTAAATATAACCTGATGTAGATTTCCTACTATCTTGGCATCCAGCAAAATCAGAACAAGAATACTCTACCACCTCCAAATGGTCTGATCTCTTATAAGTGAGCATGTAAACTTTTGTTCTCTAAAGATACCTTATAACCCTCTTGGCTGCTATCCAATAGTCCATACCAGGGTTGCTTAAATATTTGCCTAACATCCCAACAATGTACACAATATCTGAATGCGTACATACTTGAGCATACATTAGACTCCCAATAGCTGTTGCATAGGGAATCTTCTACATTTCCTGAATTTCAAGGTTACTTTTAGGGCATTGAGTAAGACTAAATTTGTCTCCTTTAGCGACAAGGGTGGCACCTGGTTTTCAACTTGGCATGTCAAACCTTTTGAGTACTTTATTGACATAGCTCTTTTGTAACAATCTAAGAATACCTCGAGATCAGTCTTGATGTATCTAAATTCCTAAAAAAAGAGGCATCCCCAAGATCTTTCATCTCAAAGTGCTTAGATAAAAACCTCTTTGTTTCGTGCAATATATCATTAGCGATAAGCAAAATGTCATCAACATATAGAACCTAAAATATGTACTTACTCCCACTGAATTTGTGATACACACAATCATCAGCAATATTCATCTCAAAACTGAATGAAACAACTACTTGACAAAACTTGTGGTACCATTAATAGGAAGCTTGTTTGGCTCCATAGATGGATTTTGTCAAATTACAAACCATATTCTTTGGGTCTTCCGACTCAAAGTTTTCTGGTTGCACCATATAAATTGTTTCTTCAATGTGGCCATTGAGAAACACAGTCTTAACATCCATCTAATGTAACTCAAGATCAAAATGAGCAACAAGCGCCATGATTATACTAAAAGAGATTTTCGATGAAACTAGAGAAAAAGTCTCTGTAAAATCAATGTCTTCTTTCTGAATATATCCTTTAGCAACAAGACGCGCCTTATACCTCTCCACATTACCATCTGCATTCTTCTTGGTTTTGAATATCCATTTACAACTAATTGTTTTTGCACCTTCAGGTAATGGGACAAGTTCCCAAACTTTATTGTCTTGCATAGACTTATACTTATCTTTCATGGCATCAATCCACTTTTAAGAATTAGAACTTTTCATGGCCCGATGAAAGTTGATTAGATCATCTTCCATCATTCCATTATCATCCTCAGGTTCTTGGAGAAATACAACATAATCGTCTAGAATAACATTTCTCATTTCTCTTGTGGACCTCCTTAATGGCACTTGCTCTTGAGTTTGTTGAGTTTGTTCTTCTGGAACAATTACCTCATATTGAATAGAGAGTTCTTCAACATTATCTTGTTGAGGTTCTAGATTCACCTCTTGATCTATGATAGGTATGAGAATCTGAACGTCGTCAAAAGTGATAGTAAGAACTTAGTTAGAATCCAATTCCTCCTCAAAAGAAATGTCTTTAACCTTATTTCTCATTCCAAACTTAACATCCTCAAAAAATGTTGCAGTTCTTGTTTAAAAAATTTTCCTAATTATGGGATCATAAAACTAATAACCCCTACATCGCTTAAAATAACCAATAAAGTAGTTGCTTACTGTTTTGGAGTCCAATTTATTTTCATGCGGCCTATAAGGCCTTGCCTCAACTAGACATCCCAAAATTTGAAAGTGCTTTAGACTAGGCTTTTGACCTATCCAAAGCTCATAAAGTGTTTTTACAACTACTTTAGTGGGTACTATATTTAGAATGTAAGCTGATGTCTTTAATGCTTCTCCCTAGAAGGACTTAGGAAGGTAGAATGAGCAATCATGCTCCTTATCATATCCTTAAGAGTCCTGTTTCATCTTTCAGTTACACCATCCATACTGGGTGATCCTGGCATGGTGTACTATGGGACAATACTGTATTCCTGTAGGAAATTTGCAAATGGTCTTGGACATTGTTCACCTGAGCAATCATATCTACCGTAGTACTCACCACCATGATCAGATCTAACATTCTTAATCATTTTGTTGAGTTGATTCTCAACTTTAGCTTTATAAGCTTTGAACACATCTAGAGACTAAGATTTATCATGAATAAGATATAAGTACCTATAACGTGAGTAATTATCTATGAATGTTATGAAATATTGTGGACCATTCCAAGATGTCGTAGGGAATAAGCCACAAATATTTGTATGAATTAATTTTAAGATGTTTGAAGATTTGTTGGCACCTAATATCTTGGTTTTGGTTTGTTTTCCCTTAATGCAATCGACATAGACATCAAAGTTTGTAAAGTTAAGGGACTCTAAAATACCATCAAACACAAGGCGTTCAACTCTAACTTTTGAGATATGACCTAATCTCTTATGGCATAATGATGTTGAATTTTCCTTATTTAATTTGTGTTTAATACCATGTGATTCCACATGCAAGGTTTCATTATAGGATGCAACTGTTTCTAGCAAATAAATGTTTTCGTAAGATTTAAATAACTAGTTCCAACAACATTCAAATTTAAAGATAAACTAAATTGATTATTTCTGAATGAACAATAATATCCAAATTTGTCCAAAAAAGAAACAAAAAATAAATTCTGTCTAAATTACAATACAAAAAAAGTGTCTTTTAAATCCAAATAAAAATCAGATCCTAATAACAACCTAAAATGCTCAATTACTTCCACTTCTATCGATTTTCCCTCACCACGAAGATTTGTCTTTCACCATCACTTAGCTTTTGGTAACTCAGGCAACCCTACATAGAAACACTTATGTGAGTAGTAGCACCAGAATCTATCCACCAAGTGTTTCTAGGTACTGAAGCTAAATTAACCTCAGAATAGACCAAATTAAAAATTATAGCTTTTTTTGCAAACCAGGCATGATATTTAGTACATTCTTTCTTCACGTGTCCAGACTTGTTACAAAAGAATCAACTCTTTGTAGCTTGCTGTTGTTTCTTTTGAGCTGGACCCTTAGTAGCTTCATTTTGATATTTTCATTTCTTGCCCTTGTCTTTAGTGGCATTGGTCAAATGAGCACTTTTATACTTATCACGCTTCAACTTTTCTTCCTCTTGCAGACAATAAGAAATGAGCTCATTTAAAGTCCATTTCTCCTTTTGACAGTTATAACTAATTTTAAATTGATTGAACTGTGCAGGAAGCGATACCAAAACCATAAGAACAAGCAATTCCTCAAAAAGCTTGATCTTAAGTGCCTTAAGTCTTTAAGAAACATGGAACATCTCCATAATGTACTCCCTCACGTTTTATTAACCCTTATACTTCATAGAAATCAAACACGTCAGAAGTGATGTCATCTTAACTTTATCATTTTTAGTAAAACATTTCTCAATTTCGTTAAGGAAACCCTTGACCTAAGTAATCTCTTTAGATTCTGTACCCCTAAAAGCTTCTGGAATGTTGTGTTTCATGATTATTAGACTTGTTCAATTTGAACGATCCCACCTCTCAAAATCCCTCTTAACATTAGGGGTGCTTTCTGCAGTGAGAGGTGCACGTTGTTCTCCCTTAGTGCAAGGTCTTTGTCCATATAGCCAAGCACTATAAGTTAGTACATTTTCCATTCCTTAAAATTAGTCCCATTAAGCATGGGTGTAGAATTTATATTAGCAGATATTGTGGCAGTAGAAGATGAACTAGTTGAATATAGAACAAAAACAAATAAAAACAAGCTCACATCAATATTCATAAGTAAAAAATAAATTTAAGATAATGGCTAATCACATCTCAAGATACCAAACACAACATTAATATTAAGTCTTTGGACAGTAATATTAATAGTAAGCGATACTTTTATTGTAGCAATTAAACATTGACAATAAATTTTGTTAAAAAAAATTAATTAATCTTTGCACTAACTTATTGCTCACATAAAATACCTAATTATAATTGTCACACGTTTATCACCATAAATAGTATTGAAATTATGCCAAATATTAACTCACCTTTAGGTCAATTAATAAACACATGAATCACAAAAATATATAATCATCTTACTATTTGAAATAAACTAATCTACACAAAAGAGGTCAATTTGGCGACATTTTGTTTCAACTAATCTATTTAAAATATTAGACATCCTTAATTAAAACCCAAAGCCAAAATCTAAATTTATTTGTTTCAAAATATTTTTCTCAATCTCATCTTTCAATCAAATTAAAAGATAATTATAAATATATACTTTTCCAAAACAACATGCATATATTATATATGTATATATAATAATATATATATGAACTAAGCCATGCGTATATACTATTAACCCCCCCCCCCTTTTTCTTTTCTTTTTTAATTAAATGTCGTATAGGATTAAATAATAATTAAATCACTTTCAAATACAGAGGAACTAAAAATTGAAACACAGATATGCAAATTGAAATTGTATGAAGAAAAACAAAACCCATGATTAATATATATACATATATTCATATTTCCACAGTAGCATGCAAACTTCAAGTGAACTTAACCTTCGATATGTAGATAAAAATTTGTACGATTTTTATTTCAAACCCTAAAAATTGAATCCACCGATTCAAAACTACCCAAATTAAAAATTAAAATCAAAATCCTAAAATTTTAATATGAATTAAAGATAATCAAGATCTAAAAAAATACTTTAATATAAACCTTCAAAGATCAACATATATATTCAAAATATAAAACCCATGAAATTATTTCATGAATCAATCATTCAAAGAAGAAAGAACCTTAATCAATTCTCAATTATTCGACATGACGAGGCTTTGATATCACTTGTTAGAATCATAAATCAAGATATGATATAAAACTTAATAAATTATAAATCATGATATATCATGTCAAATCATCAATAACAAAACGTGTAACATCCCAAAAATGGGGGTTAGTATAATCGGATTTGTGAATTGAGAGAGAGTGGTCATATCTTAATTTTTGAGATTATCTATGCTTTTTTAGGAAATAAATAAGATGTTGGTTTGTTGGTTAAGTGTTAGTGAAATGTTCCTTGAAACCCAAGTTTAAATCCCTTCTCTCTCACCATTTTTATTATTTTGCAAATTTTGTCTTAAACCCTAGTATGTGACATGTCTTGTTTTTAAAATAAATATTATAAAATTATTTCAAGAATGGAGAAAAAAACCTAATGGTTAAAATAAATATGAGAAAGCATAAAAATTAAATAATGTCTCAAGTTCGAATCCTTTCCCTTGCGAAATGATTAAATTTTTCAAAATCCCTTCTTCTTCTTTTAATGTGTGTGTCATCCATACCCTTGAACCTTAAGTATAAATAAAATTTTTATTTTACTTTTCAGCCTTTAATTCAAAATTTTCCTACCCTGGCCATTCACCCTTTTCTTCTCCTTTTTTCTCCTCAATTTTCTTTCTTTCTCCATTGTTATCGTTGTCTACACCTCCCATTTTACCATCTATTTCTTCTTCTTTTTGCTTCAAAATTATGCACCATCTCCTTTACTCTATTGCTTGCATTTATATTCATCTAAATCAGCCCAAATCTGAAATCTTGAACCCCAAGATTGATCTTGAACATTGCCAAGAAAGTGTCATTGTTGTTTCTCTCAACTAGCTTGGGTAAGATCTCTTTTCTCTTCAATTTCTTAATTACTCTTGTCAATTAAAAACCAAAATTTTCAGATCTAAAATTGGGATGATTTTAAATGATTTCAAATGTATTTTTCCATATTTTAATGAGATCTCAAACCATTTTAAAATTCAACCCCAAATTTGGCCACTATGGGTGGTGGTGCGTGCACCTATGTGCAAGAAAGGGGGCCATTTTGTTTCTTGGTCTTGCCCATATTTTTCCAGAACTAAATTGTGTTCTTAAACCCTTCTAATCAGAATTTAATCACATGTTAATTAGGGAGAGGTGTTCTTGATCAATTAGCTAATCAGATCCCACAAATCGTGAAGCGTAAGTGCAATTAAGGATAACTAGTTTGTTATTTCAACATAGTTGTTGGGTAAAGGTTATGAAATGATTAAATGAAGGAATTTAATCATTAATTAGCTATTGATTTTCCAGTATATTATTGAATTAGGTGCTAACCCAAACGCCCCAAATCATCTACAAAGGTGAAAAATAATTGTACGTAGGGTTCACATCGATATTGTGTAAGGAATCTAACTAGTTTGGATTGATAAAATAGTCATAATTTTAATGGTTGGTTTGAATACATAAGTAGGTTTTTGGGGCTGGTTTAGTGGTAAATTGATTAAATTTATACTAAATTTTGGTTTAGGTTTGTTTAAGGAATTATTAAGGAAAATTGGAAGGTTCGTTAGTCTGTTGCGAGGAAGCAAAAAATAAGGTGTGGGTCCTAAACTCATAAAATTGTTTGACAATGTTAAATATCATGCTATATTTGATAAATTAGCTTGCTGATTGGATTGACTTAATAGCCAAATTATTGATTTTGTTAGTGACCGGACCAAGTATGTTTCGAGCCTTAAAAGATTGACATGTTGGCAAAATTGATAGTATAGTATGAATGTTTGATTGAGTTTGTAATTGCATATTTGAGTTATGAGATATGATCATGTTTGACTGAATGATATAATCTGTTGAGATATTAAGCTTATGTATGATTTAAAAACATGAGAATTTGTTATATTATGTACTGAAAAGGGTGCTATTTATGTACAATGAAAATCCATAAAGTATGTGAAATTGAACAATATTAAGCTTATTAAGGACATATTGAGCATGTCAAATGAATGTGAAAAGTATTGAGATATGGTTATGTATGGGATTGTGTGACATATTGCATATGCATTGGGTTGGGATTTGTGGTTGATGGAGGAGTTCCGTGGAGTACCGACAACATATTAAGTTCGCATTATTCGTAGTTAGTGCACTGTACTTGGAGTACTGAGGAGAACGACGATTTATCGCATTTTTACTTAGCAGCTTGTCTACATTTTTATTGGCATAATTTTTTGCTTATTGTTATCGGTAGTTTTAGCCACAACGGGCTTAAGCCCATAATGTTTTGGAGTTCAGATGACGAGCTTTGGGGAACTTGTGGTGTGTAGTAGATGGTATGGGTAAGAACCTTTTTCATTGCATCATACTCCCAACATATTCAAATGTTATTGATTTATGATATGTGTTGTATTGAATGATATCGAAATTAATGATTGTTACTCGAATGAATGGTGTCCCATGCTCATACACCATTTGATATCAATTTGATAATGGATATATAATGATATGACATTCCTATGATGGTTCTGTTTTCTTCTGTTAAAGCTAACCTGTTTCACTATATTTGATATTTATGTTTGTTTAAACAATTGTTTGACTCACAGTGAGTTTTTCATAAGTTCACACCCAATAGTGTTTAATTTTTCAGGTAAACCTTAAAATTAGAATCGGACTTGACATTTCGAGAATCACCTTGGACCTCAGACTATTTTTAATAAGTATTAATTAGTCTCTATTAGTTTTGGTTTGTAATTTTTATTGACTTTTGGTCTGTGGCTTGGTAACTTTCCTTCTAGGATTTTTGGATGCATGGATTACTCAAGCATAATAACTGGTTAATGCATGATATTAGACTTAAGTAAAATTTGATATTGTTCCCTAGTTTCTGCTACATTGCAAAGGAACTGTTTTTGAAAAACAAATTGACAAGCAACTAAGTTTCCAAAATGACTCGAAAATTTGTTTTTTCGCTGCATTAGTTTAACATCGAGTTTTTTTTTTAAAAGAAGAGTGGCAAACAAACGAATTTTCTAAAACAACACTATCAACAATAAAATGAATCCTAAGTATAGATGACCTAATGAATGAATGTTTTTAAGCTAACTCAAAGTACAACTACAATTTTCTTTAAAATGAGTTTATTTAAGGTCTTCAAAAGTAACGTAAGTTAGCTTAGCCATTTTGGTGGCTAATGTAGTCTTCTCAATCTAGCTATAACGTCTAGGCCAGGTTTGGGAGGTTACAAAACAATAATAGAACTAGATGCAAAAGCATACCTGAAACCATAGATTCCTTGAAATTTTTCGGGTCTTAGGGATTTGATCTTCCAAATTAGCACACAAGTAATCTTGAGAAGCTGGCTCTCACTTTTCTAAAGACGAGATATTAGAAAAGTTACATTTTTTTGTAATTTGGGGACCATAACCCTAATTTCTAATCAGCTCATTATCAATTAGAAATTAGTTACTAGAGTATCTACACATATTTGACCCATACTTTATTTAATAATAAAAGCCCAATAAAACTTAACCAAATTAGATCACTTTTAATTTGGGTTAGCTTGTCATGATAATAAATAATAACATGTAATTACCCTTATTATATATGTAATGTCCATATTTTCCAACAAATTCACCTAAAACTTTTAAAACTATGTCTTGATCCATGTCATTATTTAAAATGTTCAAAGAAATATAAATAAAGGATCTGGAAGAAGAAAAAATAAAGATGAATACCAAAAGAGACTCAACCCACAATTTGAGAAGAAACCTAAAAAATAAAAAAGGTTAGAGTTCAACCTTGAACAATTTTTGGGAAAATAATTAAAAAATAGTTTATATTAATAGATATATTTTAGGGTCTGTTTTTAGATTGTGGGTTCTATGTTTCAAAACAAAGAATTTCGGGGTCTTTTATTTTGAATGAATATGGATAATCAATCCATTAGTTTTAGGATTAATAGAGTGTGGTTTTTAAAAATATATATATATTTCCACAAAAAAATTTTAAAATTTCTATCATCTTAAATGTAAACTTATTTTATATTTGGTAGGAGTAAATTATGTTTTTTTGGAGATATACAATAATAGGGTAAAACCCAAACAACCAACGCAACCAGCAAGACTTGAACCTAGATCACACTTAGAGTGATGAACATCCTTGACCATCAGGTCATCCCATGGGGTTCATTTTTTATTATGTTTTAATATATGAGTTAGCAATAAACTAATTTAAATTGGTAATTTTAGTCACTTACATGGCTTGTTTTGAGAAAAGAAGAGGAAAAATTTTCACTTATTTTGTTGAGGTTTATTTTTTACAAGAGTTTTTATTTATTTTTCTAAATTAAGTTTAAAATTGCACTAGCTGTCCTTTATCTTATATCTAACTATTGCAATACATATCTAATAAATAAGTTTTTTCTCATGTTATTACACGAGTAACCAAACGAGTCACTTATGTTTATGTATTTTTTTATAAATTTGATTCTTATTTTCTTTTGAGCTAAATTTGGCTCCAATTTTTAAAAAAGAATTGAATTTGACCATTAACTTTTCAAAGAGAGGCGAGTTGTTGTATTTTTAATGAAATACTAATTAAAACATTAAATTTTTTAAACAAGACAACTCGTATGGAAATACACATACATTTCATGCTTTTTTTAATTTTATTTTTTATTTATGAATTTTTTATTTTTTGAACATTTTATAATTTTTAAATTATTTGTTGACGTAACATATAAAATAAATAGTGATGTAACATTGTTGAAATATTAATGTTTTAGTCAATATTTTTATTAAAAACAATTTAAGTACTTTTAAAAGGTTAATGGTTAAATTTAGTTAAAAAGGTAAAAATGAAATTGATAAAAAAATATAAATGTTAAGATTTTACTAATAACATATTTTATTAGGTCTCAACAAATTCTTTTAACCCTTTTATACCATTAAAGATGTAGCATCCAAGTGGCTTATGTTGTAAAATAAACTTGTGCTACATTTTTCTTTAAAAAATCATATAATTTTTAATGGTTCAAAATTTACCTTTGTTTTTATATACTAATTTTCTTAAATTAGCACAAAAGAACTTTTATAATAAAATGGATGTAATCAACAAATTTGATTATTATATATTAATTATGTAATGTTATATTTTATAAGGTCTGAAGCTAGGAGTGAATTCAGAAAATTTTTTAGGGGCGGACTTCAATTATAAATTTTTGAGAAGTGAAAATATAATTTTATCATGTATTAGTTTATATTATTTTCTGAAGAGGTTTAATAGATTTTTTTTTTCATTTTTCAGAGATCAAAATCGAAATTGACCATTTATTAATTTATAATTTAAACATTTCTTAAAGGGCTTGAATAGCAATTTTGGGTTGCCCCTTTAAATTCATCTCTGATTGAAGCCACTTTAAAGAACATGATTAAGATAACTTGGTGTTAGCACCGTGAATTTGCTTGGTAGAATAAAAAGAACATTGAAAAGATGGAAAATAGAAGAAGTAAAAACTAAAAATAAAAATAAAAATAGAATGATGAAAAATATGAACTTTTTTTGTATAGGTGCTTGAAAGGAAAGATAGAAAAATGAAAAGAAAATACACTTTTCTTTCCATTGATTGTTTGGTAGAATTAAAATTGAAAAGAAAAAAATATAAAACACTCGAAAATGTATAATTTTGTATTAACATACACATCTTTTTATTTTCTCTCCTCTCATCATTTCAATTTGAAAGAATTGATTTTTTATGCATTACGATGAAAAATGATTATCTTTCATATTTTCTTTTATTTATTTTTCTGTCATATGAGGTATACTCAAAATTTATTTTATTTTCACTTTTCGAATTCCTACTGATCTTATCCCTCCACTTTTTCACCCAACCAAGAATAACCTAAATGTTGTTATACCCGTGGTTTTAGTTTCATTGTGATGTTAACTTTCATTTTGTAGTACGTTTATAAAAATCATAATTAATTAAACAATCTCATTTTATTTCACATGAATGTATATGTGTAATTGATATATCAGTTTTGATATGATAAAGAACCTATAATGTGTGGGAATGGACCCGAAGATGTTATTCATGCCATTAGAGATTGTTCTATGGCGAAAGAAGTGTGGTGTCGGCTCATCCCTGTGGAAAAGCGATACAAGTTCTTTTCAGAAAATTTACAAAGATGGCTTGAATCTAATTTGGGGAATCGATATAGGCTTTCATTAAGAGATGTAGACTGGTAGTGTTTCTTTGGCATGATGGTGTGGCATATTTGGAAGAATCGGAGCCTCCTCATGTTTCAAGGAAGTCAATAGAGTGTTGATGAGATAATTAAAAATTCTTACAGTTGGGACTTATAGTGTAATTCTTCTAAAAAGTCTTTGTGTTTTGCAAGACCGATTGTAGGGATATCAATAATGAGGAAGGTAATTGGGTTTGTCTAAATATGGATGGCGCTATGAAGTTAGACTCTAGGTTGGCTACTACTGGAGGAGCATTGAGAGATCGATATGGGGGTTGGATAATTGGGTATAATAGGAATTTGGGTTAGTGTTATGTATTAAATGCAGAATTATGGGGTATCCTAGATGACTTGAAGATAGCAAAAGATCAAAATTATGATGGAGTGTCTATCAAAACAGACAGTCAGAAAGCTATTCAGGCTATTAATGAATCCTTCTTTAAGACATCTCCCTCAGCACTTATTTGACGTATTCAATAGAACTTGATGGATATTGGTAAACGGAAGCTTGAATATACCTCTCAAAAAATGAATCTGGAAGCTGATTATATTGCAAAGTGGGCCTTTGAAAGAAATGAGGGTCTTCAATTAGTTGAAGAGATTCCTTTAGATTTGATTAGACCTTTGTAATTAATTTGTTTTTTTCTCACAAAAAGAAGAAGAAGATTGAGCTTCAAAATAATCACAACGCAAGGCAAAACATGGCCCACATTGTTTTTCATATAGCAATTGTATTGAAATAAATTATATTAATATTTTATATTTTTATACAAAAACTTAAAATTATCCACAATCCGTCTCTCACCTTTAAATATGAGGATAAATACACTCCAACACATTTGAACTCACATCCTCCTATACTGATATCAATGTTAATAAAGTGTACTCAAACTCACATCTTCCTACACTAATAACAAAGCCTATACCCATAATCCCTTGCATACCTTTAAATAGAAGGATAAATAAATTTCAGCGTACTTAAACCTACATCCTCCTATACTAATAATAATACCAACATTAACTGAACTAAAACTCAGTCCACATTAATATCTTATGTTATATGTATTATTCTATATTCGTAAAACCATATTTATATTTTTCCTACGTTGAGGTTTATAATTCTTTTTTATATTTTCAACGAATTAGATTTAACCATTTTCAAAGACAAAAAAGCAATTTTAATCATTAACTACCAATTTAACTACTAATGCAAAAATACGTGGAAAATATTTATTTAATACATACGTATTAAAATAGTCAATGGAATAAATATTAAAATTATAATTAAATTTTAATATAATTTGTAATGTTATTTATCAATATAATTGAATTTTGATACAAATTGTAATTTTATACATTAATTTAAATTTAGTGCGTTTGTATACATGTTTTTGAACAAATATTTATATACATCAAATTTTACTTTTGGTCAAGTTCTCATATTTCATTAATCTCATTAATGAAATATACATTAATCTCATTATCTATTCGATTCAATTTTCGTTTATGTGTTAATTGTTGAAATAATAGGTTAAAAAAAATATACATTTGGGAGAAGGGTTTTTTATTTCACCAGTGGGTTTTTCGTTTAATTTCCATTTCTTGAAATGTAAGGGAAAAATCGCGATTCTCTGTATTCATTGGTTGACCATTCTTGATGCTTGGTCCCTTAAATTAACAAGGTTGGGTGATTTTTTTCTTTTTATGAGTTTGTGTTTGTGTTTCTCTCTCAAGCAATACCTAGTGTGTATGCATTCTAATTTTAGTTTAATTTGAAAGTCTCAAGGAAAAAAACTATTGTGTTGGAAATATTAAAGGGGTATCAGGCATTTACTCAAGTACCCCCTACATCACATAATAAATTATTAACTGCGTTTTCCAATTTTGAAAGTTGGTTCTATCAATTCAACTAAGCCTTAATACTAAGAAGGATTAGTAGGTCGTCTATAATTCCAATTGGGAAGGTGTATTTGACTCCACGAATAGAGACATAGATGTATTTATTGATAGGATGATATATTGGACTGGACCCAAGATGAATTAATTCTGGATCCATTTGTGAATTAATTAACTTTTTACGTTCATGGTGAGATTTACATAAATCCGGAGTTAGTCAATGACCATGCATATGCAACTCATGTGCTTTGATATGTGTGGAGGCTTATGCTCTAAAGATGATCGAGCCCATAGTAGGTATATTGAGTACATGACTTGTGTATGTAGAAACCATTTTTTTATTTGAAAAACGGGAGTCGACTTTAAGAAACGAAAATGGAGTCGCCACCGATCTTTTATTGAGGTGTGATCAGATCACCTTGAAAATGATTTTAGGTCTACAAATTTTGAGAAAATAGGTTCGGGAGTCGGTTACGCACGAGGAAGGGTTAGCACCCTCGTAACGCCCAAAATTGGTACTGAATCGATTGTTTAATGTCTTAGTGTCGGAAAAGATTTTAAAATACGATCCTTTTAACTTGAATAAATTGAATTGAATAATAGGACACTGTTATTCAAAGAAATAAAATGTCACACCCAGTGAGTTAGGGTGCAACATTTTTAATCTTCAAAATTAAGTTTATCTTTTGACTTTTAAAACCCATGCATTTTGAGAAGGATATTTGGTTATTTGGGTCGAACGAAAAATCAGAACCTAGTAAGTTAGGGTTCAATTTCTCGAAATTCCTAAACGCCAAATATTACCTTTATTTTTAAAAAATTCTTAATTCAAGATAGCAAAATGTCATATCCAGTGAGTTAGGATTCAACATTTTGAAATCCTGAATAAACTTCATTTTGACACTTATACAGTTTTATTGCCAAAAGAAGTACTTGGCTATCTAAATTCATCGAAAAAAAATTGAAGCCCAGTAAGCTAGGGCACAAATCTTCTCGAGAATCGTGAATACCAAGTATTTTGCAAATTTACGAAATAAGATGATTTTAATGCTTTAATGAAACATAATTTTAAAACAAATATAGTGTGATTGAAAGGTAACGTACCATGCAAAAGAATAATTCAAAGATAAAATACAAACTAATGAGTAATAAACATTAAATAAATATAAACAAGTATAATAACGATAATTTCAATCATACATTATGTAAATATCAACATCAACATTTAAAAGCTATTAACCTAAAAGGAAAGTAAGATGTATCTCATTAAAAGAAACTAAAAAAATGAAAAAAAAAAGAAATTTGAAATTAGAAAATTATTTACACAAAATTATACATTTTATAAGAAATAAAAAATGATAAAATAAATATAATTAATGTGAAGACAATTAAAATAATTTAATTATAAAGTTAAAAAATGAATAAAATGTTTAAATGAAGTTTGAGGAAAGAATTATAAGAAGAAAATCAAGAATGAATAAATCTCGAAATATACATATTTTGAACCAAATAAGTAATACATATGAAATGAAATACTTGATGTAAATAATATATATATATATATATATATATATATATATAAAATATTTGTAAAAGTTGAAATAAGTAAAATGAAATAGGAAACTTAAAAGAAATCAAGTATTATATATATAGAAAATAGGTAAAAATTTACAATTTGAAATTAATAGTATATTATTATATATACATATGTATACTAAAAATAATTCAATATAAATTGTATATACATATGAAATAGAATTATGAAATATTATTGTATAAACCTTTAAAGTTATATATATATATATATATATATATATATATATATAATATATATATATATGGGTCTTAAAATAAAATCATAAAAACGTGTATAAATTATACTAGGCTAACATAAAAAAATATATAAAATAGAATATTTCTAAAATTAAGTAATAATATATAGAAAACATAAAATAATATTACCTAATAAAATAAAAATGTATATAACAAGATTAGGTAAATTGATGGATAAAAAAATAATAATAATAATAATGACAAATAATAATAATAATAATAATAACAATAAACCAATTAATTTAATGGTAAAAAAAAACAAATCAATGGATTAATTTAGAATTAAAACAAAAACCTAGGGACAAAATTTGAAACAAGTGGGCAAACGACCGAATCGAAAATTGTTTAACATCAGAGGGACTATTGTGGCAATTAAATGTGCAAATTCAGGAATTTAAATTCAAATAATGAAAACGTCGCCGTTTGACCTTGGACCAAAATAAATCAGCATAAAATATATAGTATAAATTAAAAAATTGAAGAAAATTGATTTGAAACAATACTAAAAACAAAAGGATTCGTAGCGCAAATAAACCCTTGAACTAAATTGCTCGGATCCTGCCCTAGGTCGGGTCACCGCGCGGGTTTGAGCTTATAAACGGTGTCGTTTTTAAAGCTACTGAAGCATGCTTAAAACGTTACCGTTTCCTTTTCAGTATATAGACTAAAATAAACCTAAAACTAATAGCCATCAATCACTTTAAAAAAAACCTAAAGAAAACCTAAAAACCTAAGGATTTCTCTCTGTGCCGCTCCATGCTCAAGCCAACCAAAGGCCTTTTAACTTCCATCCGACCCCGATTGCGACGGAGTAGAAGGAAAGTCGACCTCCAGGTAAGCTTTTCTACCCTCCTTTCTGGTATCGTGCTTTGAATAATGAAAAAGAAATAAAGAACAGAAAAGAATAAAAAAATTATTCACCATTCGAATCTTTTTGTTTTGTTTTCTCTAAATTTTTTTTTGTATTCAATATGTGTAAAAAAGCCCCCATTTATAGAAACAAATCCACTTTTTATAGCCGAAAATAGAATGAAAATTAAAATATTTTCCTATTCTATTATTCTTTTTTCTGCTCCTCTTTTCTGTTGTTGTTTGTTGGTGCTGGTTGTTGTAGGTACAGCCCGAAAGAGGACGTGCGTGGCGCGTGTGAAGGGGCGATGACTGTCGCACACGCGCGCGAAAAGGCCTGGTGGTTGCGGCGTTGGAAGTTCCTGGAAACCTAGGGGTTTCTAGGGACTTTTAGAAGAATGGGCTGCTATAGTTGGATTAGGCTAGGATCCGTTTGTGTTAGGCATTGGGTTGGGTTAGTTTGGGTAAATGTAATTTTGGGGTTTAGGCTAAGGTAATTTTGATTTGGGCCTGTAATATTGGACTTTTGTTGTATCTGGACTGGACATTTAATTTATTATTAGTTTTTTATTTATTAATTGGGCACGGGGCAAAATTGGGTATTACAGTTGCCCCTCTTTGCTCATTGTCGTGAAATGAGAATGAAGCAAAGACTTTAGAAATGACCAATTTTTCCCAGTTGTGCTGGATCTTGGTGCTCTTCTTTTTCAAGTAGCCTCATTCCATCCTACTGCATCTTCAGAGGTATAGGAATTGGTGCTTTGATCCATTCCACTGTAATGCTAGGGAAATAAGATTCGCTATTGTAGCTTTAATTTGTTCCACTGCACTGCTAGGGAAGAAAGATTTGCTGTTGTAGCTTCAATCTATTTAACTACAATGTCGGGCAAATAAGATTCACTGTTGTACCTTTAATTTTTCCACTACACCACCAGGGAAATAAGATTCACTGTTGTAGCTTCAATCTATTTAACTGCAATGTTGGAGAAGCAAGATTCACTATTGTAGCTTCAATCTGTTCCACTACACTGTCAGGGAAGTAAGATTCGCTGTTGTAGCTTCAATCTATTTAACTGCAATGTCGGGGAAGCAAGATTCGCTGTTGTAGCTTTAATCTGTTCCACTACACCGTTAGGGAAGTAAGATTCGCTGTTGTAGTTTCAATCTATTTAACTGCAATGTCGAGGAAGGAAGATTTGCTATTGTAGCTTCAATCTGTTCCACTGCACCACTAGGGAAGTAAGATTCGCTGTTGTAGCTTTAATCTATTTAACTACAATGTCGGGGAAGCAAGATTCACTGTTGTAGCTTCAATCTGTTCCACTACACTGTTAGGGAAGTAAGATTGGTTTATTCAGTCTACTCCACTGCAATTTCAGGGAGATAAGACTGGTGTCTTTGATCTACTTCGCTGCCAATACAGGAAGACAAGATCTGTTATCTTCAGTCTGCTCCGCTGTAACTCAGGGAGATAAGACTTGCTATCTTCAATCCACTCCACTGCAACTTTAGGGAGATAGGATTTATGGTTTCACTAATTTGTTCTCTGAGGAACATGACCTGTATAATTCATTTTATGAACTTGATTATGCCTAGTGATTAGGATGTCATGATCAGAATGAATCCAATGCTCCTAACTAGACGTGTATGAATGACATTTGAATGAATGCAAAATTTTATTTTTTTTCAAGAATGATCCCGCTTCGGTTGCCATTAATCAAAGTTTATTAAGGTTTTATCACTGACGTGCTACAACACCTTCTTGCTCGATTGGCATCTCCAAAGAAACACTTGATCAGATTTCCCTCACTGTAAACTTCAAAGTTCAATCCATTGGGACGCAAAATTTGTACCATCTTTCTCCCACTATAACCCGATGGTAGAAAAATTTGGCTTTTTCTCAATCCTCACCTATCAAAATTAAAGGATATAGAATGTGAAACTCTTTGGTCCTTTATACCATTCCCATGGTGTCATACCAAATGCCTATGCACAAATGAATGATTCTCTTCTCCAAGGAAACCCCTTCTTATTGCTTGGTGATCATTGCTTGCTTGTTTATTTAAGCTTTGTCACTTACCTGACATCTTGCCATTTTGTTCAATCAATGTTTTTGACAACAAAATCCAAAGAGAAAGTCTTAATTGAGACTCTTCCTTCTCAGATTTCCAACCTTTAAACTTGGTGCGTTCTAAACAATAGTCCTGTTTCAGGTTCCCGTTTTATTTAGAAACTTCGAGAGTAATATGCAAAAATTCTCTTGTGAAAGTTTTATTAGTTCATTAATCATTATTCCAATGCAACATGCTTGCAAAAAGAACATAACGATGGATAAAATAGTATTGATTTGAGAGGATAGCTCGAAATGAATAAATAATCAAAGATAGTAAAGAAGGATAACAAAGAAATTGATTGTGAATGCGTATCTTAGAAAATAATGAAGTGTTTCAAGAATAAAAAATTTAGTATAAATAGTATGAAGATTAGGTGCCCCAGATATCGCAGCTTGAACTTCTCTGTACAAACTTTTTGAAGACCATTTTGAGGTTGACATGTGTTTAGGGGATCTACAGTACTCTGTCGATACCCCAAGATGTTGCGTACCCTTTCCTGCTGATTCAGGTATAGCAAGATCACCACATGCCTCATTCTAATCAATATTTGAGCTGCTTTGATCACCACATGCCCCATTTTGATCAATATTTGAGCCGCTCTGATCATCACATGCCTCATTTTGATAAATATTTGAGCTGCCCTTTTCGGGTTTTCAACTTAAATCCCTTTTGGTCTTAAGGTGCCCTTTGCGGGTTTTCATCTTGGCCTCTCCATTTTCTTTTTTTCTTATTTTTGGTTTATTTTTTATTTTTTGGACTCAAAGCGCCCATTGCGGGTTTTCACCTTAGTCTTTTTTTTTAAGAATCAGAGTGCCTTTTGCGGGTTTTCACCTTGGTCCCTTCTACTTCTTCAGGTGCAGTATTTCTTGACTGAATCTAAGTTTACAAGATTTGGTTAGTTTTTACCATCCATCTCAATCAAGATCAAAGCTCCTCCGGAAAAGACCTTCTTTATGGCATAAGGACCTTCCCAATTCGGCATCCATTTTCCTCTAAAATCTTTTCTATAGGAAGGATCTTTTTCAACATTAGGTCCCTTTTATGGAATTCTCTGGGACAAACCTTTTGGTTGTAGGCTCGCATCATTCGCCTTTGATACATTTAACCGTGTTGAATAGCTTTTAGCCTTTTTCCTCTATTAGGTCCAACTGATCACATCACGATTGAATCCATTCTACTTCATCCAACTCTTAGCTCAACTAATACCTGGAGAGAAGGAATTTCTACTTCAATGGGTAAAACTACCTCCATCCCGTAAACCAAAGAGAAAGGTGTTGCCCCGGTAGAAGTCTTGATAGATGTTCGACAAGCAAGGAGCGCAAATGGTAATTTCTCATGCTATCCCTTGTAAGTCTCAATCATTTTTCACAATCTTCTTAATATTCATTTCTGGGGACTACAGTGATGAATCGCGGTGTCTGATTTTGAATTGATTACAGACCTTAGCTATCGTGCTATCCTTCAAGTTCAACGTATTTTTTAATACCATCTTTTCTGGAATTCTATATCGGCATATGATGACATTGTCACATGAAGCAGCCTCTACCCGTTTGATGAAGCAATTAATGATCTCAAAAATGAAGCAATGCCCATTGGAAGCCTTTGATGATGATGACGTCCAGACCCTATTTTGCTCAAAATTTGAGTCACCCTTTTCGGGTTTTCAACTCAAATCCACCTTTGGTCACAAAGCGCCCTTTGCGGGTTTTCACCTTAGCCTCTCCTTTTTCTTTTCTTTTTCTTTTTCTTTTTCCTTTTTTATCATTTTCATTTTTTATTTTGATTTTTTATTTTAATTTTGATTTTTCCTCTTTTTTATTTTATTTTTTTGAATATTTTATTATTTTTTGGTTGATTATTTTTTTTTAAATTGAATCTGAACTCATAGGATTAGGCAGGTCTTGGCTATCCCTTTCGATCAAAATCAATGTTTTTCTGAATAAAGTCTTCCAATAAGATCTTCCACTTTTATTTTGTACGCGAAAGAACTTCTTTGTTATCAGGTTTCTCGTATTGAGCCTTTTGGGCAAAATTTAACTATAACGGAAATCTTTGGATCTTCTTCTTTAATTAGGATAACATCCAACCAAGATTTAGAGAAATAGAAACTCAACTTCCATGGGCAAAACTATGATAGGCCAAAGAGAAAGGTGTTCCCTGCATTCTTTAACCCGAATGGCCTCACTATATAGCAAAACGTTCCCGATAAGGTGATGAATGTGGTCTTTCCCATATCTTCGAGATGCATCTTTATCTGATTGTATCCAGAGAAGCTATCCATGAAGGAAATAGTGAGTAGCCTGCCGTATTATCCACTAAAGTGTCAATGAAAAGCAATGAAAAATTATCTTTTAGGACTGGCTTTGTTCAAATTCCTGTAATCCACACACATTCATACTTTCCCATCTTTTTAAGGACTAGGACGATGTTGGCTACCCATTCTGAATATTTGATCGCTTGTAAAAACCCAGTATCAAATTACTTTTTGACTTTTTTTAGCACAATATCAGATCTCATCCTCCTGAGCTTCTGCTGAACTGGCTTGCAATCCTCTTTTATAGGAAAGCGGTGCACTACAATGCTTAAGTCGGGCATATCCTGGTATGACCATGTGAAGACATCCTTGAATTCTTGAAGTAACTCAATGAAGTTTTGCTTCGTTTCTCTGGTTATGCACGTTCCCTTAAGGTCACAATCTTCATTGTGTCCTCATAAGGTAAAATTTCCTTTCTGCTCTACCATCCTCAACAAGTCAGGAGATAAGCTACAATCTATGTCATTTTCAAAGTTATGAAATCCCTCTAAACACATGCCTCACTCAAAAGGAAATTTTGAGTCTGTAGCAGCATCATTCATGTCATTGATATCTGGGGCCTATAGTGGGTACCAAAGAATATACAAAGAAAGTATGAATTTATGAATACTTATTTGTACAATATTATTATGAATGAATGAAAGAATGGCGTGGAAGAAAATCCCAAAAAATGAAAGAATAATTATTCGAAAAGAATGAAAGAATATTGGTTCAAAAATAATCGCAAGGATGCATTTCATTAAAATAACGACGTTCAGACATGAGCCTATTTCACAAAGGAATTCTTATTGCCTTTAGGCTAAAAGCAATAAATGTGTTTTGAACATTACTCTAATTAAGCTCTAAATATTATCGGGATTCCTGAATTTCCTTTCCCATCTATCAACCTTAGCCTTTTCCTCTTGAATTTCTTGACGCCATTGCTATGAAGTTTTTCCCAACCTGGCAGTTCTCATCGACAGACGCAACTTCTTATAATCCGTCTTCAAGCTGTCCAAATCTTCTTCAGCTTTATTTTCCCTTTCTTAACTTTTCAGTTTCTAACTTCTGCATGTCAATGTCTAGTCTCAAATTCATCTTTTCCTCTTTCATTTGCTCTATCTTCTTTTCCAACTCTGAATTTCTTCTTTCAAAATCCTGCCTTATAATTTCTAACTCAGAAGGGACAACCCACAGATGTTCCTTTATCGACTGAATGTTTCCCTGACTGCGTTTGGGGGTATTATCATTAATGCTCCTATCCTACCATTCATTATACTTAGGAGTTGTCATTGGACCCACAGCTAATCTCTTCATCCGGCGAGTCTAGTTCTATGCATTGGACATCTCTCGAATATTCTTTTTGTAACCATCGCCATTGTATGAGAATTCACACTCAGCTAGTCCATGAGTTGCAGGTATAAACTGTCTTGACCTATATTGCCTAAGCATTAGCAACGGGGCATAACCCACAGCTCCCCAAATTTTAAGCAGAGGAACCCAATTAAAATCACCGCATCGATAAAGGATGTCATCCAGAAGCAACTAAGGAGCTCTCCACTCAATGTCCTCTTCCTGAAGATTCTAAAGAATTGCCATCCATTTCTCTTCCGAGATATCATCCCTCCTTGATGTAGCTACTATCTCTTTCAATGGAGAATAGTTTTCGGAGAAGACCCGATATGAAACCTTGTCAACCTTTCAAAAGTGACTATGGAACCATGTGAGCAGAAGCTGCGCACATCCAATAAATCTACCCTTACTCGTTCTCCGGCATTCATTCAGCGATCTGAAGGTTTCTACCAAAATTGCCTAGACTGGTGTAACCTTCTTATCAAGTCAATCAAAGAGATTAGTTACTGCTTCATCAACTTGTCCCAAGGCTTTGGGAAAGACAACTAAGCCGTAGATACTCAAGGCAAAGACATCAACTTTCTTCTTCGTATCTGGGTGTGCTAAAATTAAATCCTTCAAGGTCTTCCAAGAAATGCATTTGCTATCCCCCTTTTGCTTGATCTGTGCAGCAACCCATTGCTCGCTCATCCCGGTAATATTCATCAATTTCTTCAAAAAGGTTGGGACATTTTTAACTCTCGAGTACACTTTGTCTACCTGAACCTTCAAGCAACGAAGTAAAGCTATGTATTCCTCTACTTTAGGCACCAGATCAACCTTCCCAATTCTGAAGCAACCATAAGCAGGGTTTCAAAATTGGGCGAGGGCATGAAACAAGTGCTTATCCACTTTCAGTCGAGCAAATAGGGCAGATCTCCATAGCTAGAGTAAAACAACTGCTAACTGCTTGACCTCATCACTCTATTGATCCCAAATTTCCTTCAATTTTTGTAAATTATTCTAGGTTACACTAATACGGGTGAATCCCATAACTCTGATACATAACCCTCAACCAAACTATCACCTTTTTCTTGTTATGTTGTCTCAGACCAGGTTCAGACAGCCGCATTATCCTCCACCTTATCAAAAAATTTGTTTTCCATGACAAGCTCTCTAATTTAGCAATCGAACTTGAATCGACACTATTTTGAATAAGAAATGACATGCAAACATAGCAACAAAACACCATAAGTCAGTACAACACATAAACAAAACTCAAAGCAAGTACAAGAAAATAAAGCATCTATCTGGGCGATCACTAGTGTTTGGGGTAGTTCTACCTAGGTTAGGCTCCTGGGTCTTCTACATGAGGTTTGGTTCTAAAGTTGAGGTACCTGAACCAACAAATTCCTCGATCCTCACCTATTATAGGCTCATATGGACCAAGTTCGATTCAAGGGAATACATTTCCCTATGGCTGCACGGAGCTGAAAATCTCACGAAGACATACGTATGGATGTATCCTGAAAGTGATTCACTATCATGTACAGAGGTGAAAACCTCACGAAGGAGTAGCTTTTCACTCCCACTTAAAAGGGTAAGACTAAACAGTTTTTATGCAATATGATGCTAAGATATAAAACTCAATTTACAGTAATCATACCACAAATACAAAGAGAGGATTGTAATTTTCAAATTAAAATTTCAATTTTTGACAATAAGATAGAGAACAATAAATTTTACGGCTCGACTCTCTAACAATCCCTAGTGGAGTTACCGAGCTATCAAAAATATTTTTTTATTTGAAAAACGGGAGTCGACTTTAAGAAACGAAAATGGAGTCGCCACCAATCTTTTATTGAGGTGTGATCAGATCACCTTGAAAATGATTTTAGGTCTACAAATTTTGAGAAAATAGGTTCGGGAGTCGGTTACGCACGAGGAAGGGTTAGCACCCTCGTAACGCCCAAAATTGGTACTGAATCGATTGTTTAATGTCTTAGTGTCGGAAAAGATTTTAAAATACGATCCTTTTAACTTGAATAAATTGAATTGAATAATAGGACACTGTTATTTCAAAGAAATAAAATGTCACACCCAGTGAGTTAGGGTGCAACATTTTTAATCTTCAAAATTAAGTTTATCTTTTAACTTTTAAAACCCATGCATTTTGAGAAGGATATTTGGTTATTTGGGTCGAACGAAAAATCAGAACCCAGTAAGTTAGGGTTTAATTTCTCGAAATTCCTAAAGGCCAAATATTGCCTTTATTTTTAAAAAATTCTTAATTCAAGATAGCAAAATGTCATATCCAGTGAGTTAGGATTCAACAATTTGAAATCCTGAAAAAACTTCATTTTGACACTTATACGGTTTTATTGCCAAAAGAAGTACTTGGCTATCTAAATTCATCGAAAAAAATTGAAGCCCAGTAAGTTAGGGCACAAATCTTCTCGAGAATCGTGAATACCAATTATTTTGCAAATTTACGAAATAAGATGATTTTAATACTTTAATGAAACATAATTTTAAAACAAATATAGTGTGATTGAACGGTAACGTACCATGCAAAAGAATAATTCAAAGATAAAATACACAGTAATGAGTAATAAGCACTAAATAAATATAAACAAGTATAATAACAATAATTTCAATTATACATTATGTAAATATCAACATCAACATTTAAAAGCTATTAACCTAAAAGGAAAGTAAGATGTAGCTCATTAAAGGAAACAAAAAAAAATGAAAAAAAAAAGAAATTTGAAATTAGCAAAGTATTTACACAAAATTATACATTTTATAAGAAATAAAAAATAATTAATGTGAAGAATTAAAATAATTTAATAATAGAGTTAAAAAATGAATAAAATGTGTAAATGAATTTTGAGGAAAGAATTATAAGAAGAAAATCAAGAATGAATAAATCTCGAAACATACATATTTTGAACCAAATAAGTAATACATATGAAATGAAATACTTGATGTAAAAATATATATATATATATATATATATATATATATATGTGTGTGTGTAAAAGTTGAAATAAGTAAAATGAAATAGGAAACTTAAAAGAAATCTATTATTATATATATAGAAAATAGGTAAAAATTTACAATTTGAAATTAATAGTATATTATTATATATACATATGTATACTAAAAATAATTCAATATAAATTGTATATACATATGAAATAGAATTATGAAATATTATTGTATAAACCTTTAAAGTTATATATATATATATATATATATATATATATGGGTCTTAAAAATAAAATCATAAAAATGTGTATAAATTATACTAGGCTAACATAAAAAAATATATAAAATAGAATATTTCTAAAATTAAGCAATAATATATAGAAAACATAAAATAATATTACCTAATAAAATAAAAGAATGTATATAACAAGATTAGGTAAATTAATGAATAAAAAAACTAATAATAATAATACTGACAAAAATAATAATAATAATAATAATAATAATAATAATAATAACAACAACAATAAACCAATTAATTTAATGGTAAAAAAACAAAAAATGGAGTAATTTAGAATTAAAACAAAAACCTAGGGACAAATTTGAAACAAGTGGGCAAACAACCGAATCGAAAATTGTTTAACATCAGAGGGACTATTGTGGAAATTAAACGCGTAAATTTAGGAATTCAGATTCAGATAATGAAGTCGCCGTTTGACCTTGGACCAAAATGAAATCAGAATAAAATATACTGTATAAATTAAAAATTTAAGAAAATCGAATTGAAACAATACTAAATCAAAAGGATTCGTAGCGCAAATAAACCCTTGAACTAAATTGCACGGATCCTGCCCTGGGTCGGGTCACCGAGTGGGTTTGAGCTTCTAAACGGCGTCGTTTTTAAAGCTACTGAAGCATGCTTAAAACGGTGCCATTTCCTTCTTAGTATATAGGCTAAAATAAAGCTAAAACTAATAGCCATCAATCAATCTAAAAAAAAAAAAAAACCTAAAGAAAACCTAAAAACCTAAGGATTTCTCTCTGCATCGCTCCATGCTCAAGCCAACCAAAGGCCTTTCAACTTCCATCTGACCCCAATTGCAGCGGAGTAGAAGGAAAGTTGACCTCCAGGTAAGCTTTTCTACCCTTTTTTCTGGTATCGTGCTTTGAATAATGAAAAAAAAAAAAGAACAGAAAAGAATAAAAAAATTTATTCACCATTCGAATCTTTTTGTTTTGTTTTCTCTGAATTTTTTTTTGTATTCAATATGTGTAAAAAAGCCCCCATTTACAGAAACAAATCTGCTTTTTATAGACGAATATAGAATGAAAATTACAAAAAATGTTTTCCTATTCTATTATTCTTTTTTTCTGCTCCTCTTTTCTATTGTTGTTTGTTGGTGCTGGTTGTTACAGGTATAGCCTGGAAGAGGACACACGTGGCACGTGCGAAGGGGCGATGACTGCTAGCACACGCGCGCGAAAAGGCCTGGTGGTTGCGGCATTGGAAGTTCCTAGAAACCTAGGGGTTTCTGGAGACTTCAGAAGAATGGGCTGCTATAGTTGGATTAGGCTAGGATCCGTTTGTGTTGGGCATTGGGTTGGGTTAGTTTAGGTAAATGTAATTTTGGGGTTTAGGCTAAGGTAATTTTGATTTGGGCCTATAATATTAGACTTTTATTGTATCTGGACTGGACATTTAATTTATTATTGGTTTTTTATTTATTAATTGGGCCCGGGCCAAAATTGGGTATTACAATTGCCCCTCTTTGCTCATTGTCGTGAAACGAGAATGAAGAAAAGACTTTAGAATTGGCCAATTTTGCCTGGTTGTGCTGGATCTTGGTGCTCTTCCTTTTCAACTAGCCTCATTCCATCCTACTGCATCTTCAGAGGAGCAAAATTGGGTATGACAGTGTATAGCATGGCTTTATTAGTAACAGAGGAATTCATATCTCAATTAAAGAGTTAATGATATCCTCTCATTAGCATTGTGTGGATTGATAACTATGGAACGTGGCAACGAGTTGCTTATTCTTGAATGAGCAATTTATCACAATATTAATCATTAAGAAGAAACAATGGTGACAATGAGATAAAATAGGATTGTATTGAGTGAACGAATTTAACTTAAAGGAGTCAAAGATATCATATGAGGGTAATACACACATGACGAGGTCATTAGACAAAACAGTTGGATGAATTGCTTTCGTAAAGAGTATATAATAAGGTGTTTTCAATCATGGTACTTCTTGTAGACTGACTCAATGACTATGTAATTTTGAATTATCGGAACGATGCTTCTGGACATAAGTAAAATCGCTAGAGCCTAAATGTATATGTCCGATTGATCCCTCCCTTATCTCAACAAAAGGTCGATCAGACTGCATTTGAATCAGAAGAAAATTTTACAACTTTGGGAATGATTTAATTGAGTCGATTTAGTCGATTAGAATTACATTAGGTGGTCGTGAGAATTGTTCAACTACAGAATTTTGTTAAAAATTTAATTTGGAAAACCTAAGTAATTTTTGAAAAAATTAATTTTGATTAAGTAAAATTAAATTAATCAAATCAATCAAAATTAATGTGATATATTTGGAAGTTAATTTTCAAGTCAGACAATTGGCATCAATGGGTAATTGGACTTGAAAATTGGACCTGATATCATAAATTGGGCTTGAGAGCCCAAAACTAAGACAAAGACTTAAAAACTAGTCGAATCGGGCCTGACACGTGAAACTGGGCCGACAGTCCAACTGGTGGCTAGGTCGAATCGATTAGTTTGTCATTGACCCAGATTGAACCGGGAACAGCCGAACCGGCTTGGGGTGTCATAAGGGTGTCGCACTACTTCACTGGACACAGTGGTAATGGTGGCTGGGACAGTAGCATCCCGGTGGCCGACGATGGTTGGTTATTGGTGGTTGAGTAGTGGAAGAGTTACACTCGTACTGGGACTCTACTAGAGAATTTTATTTCAAATAATTATTCCAAAAATAACATTATTTTAATAGTTTAATATTAAATTTAATTTAATACTCATATTAGTAGTATTTTATTAATTTAATAGTAAAGTGATTATCTTAATATTAAATCTAATTTAATGTTTATCTTGTAGATAAATATTCTATTATTTTAATAAGATTTAATATTAAAGTTACTCTAATATTTATCTTGATAAATATTATATTAATTTAATATTAAAGTGATTAAGTTTAATTATAGTTGAACACTCTAAACTCTCCCTATATAAAGAGAGCCTTGAGTCATTATTTACAGACACTAAAATTAAAAAAAAAGTTGTAGAGAGAAAATTTTGTTAAGAGATTATTCCAAAAAATTTCTAGAGATATTTTTTCTGATTTACAACTTGACCCAAAAGTTTAAAGAAATTACAAAATTACCCCATGGTAATTTTTGTTAAAATTGTTCTAATTCGAAGTGAGCCCACACTCGATAGACATGAGCTTGAGGATAACGGAGCAGACTACTCGATTGAAGCGTTCATTCTAAACTAAGAAAAAAGGTACAATTTTGATTAAGTGTTTATTACTTTAGACATCACAACCAAGACCTTATTTTTGAAAAAAAATTTATAACTCTGGTTTTTCCCTAAATTTATTTTCCGCTGCATTGTCAAAATCCATTTTTCAAACAATTGGTATCATAAGCCAGGTTGTGTTCTATCTATAAATATAAACAAATAATCAAAATAAATTTCTCTTCTTCTTGAATGATTTGATTACATAGAAAGTGACTTTCTTTAGAACTTATACATGTTTTGAGTTATATATGGGAATGGATACGACATTATATATTTATTATATAATTGTTTTTATTATTGAGGTTATGATTCTTAAGAAATAGACAGTTGACTATCATCTCCACGTAGGGCTATGTTTTTTAAAAATTCATAGTATTCTTGTGATCAGAAAATGGACATAGGACTTAAATGTAATTTTTTCAAAAGGAGTCCATGACAAGGAAAAGATGCGATGTCGGTTGAAGACACAAGGATTGCCTTGTGGTGAAAATTATGTAATTTTATTTTTCCATTTATTTTCTAGAAATAAAACTGTGGAACCCTTGGCTAACAGTTTTATTTTAATTACCTATCTCATTATATTTCTGTTTTATAATTATTTATAATATTTATATTATGTAATGTTATAATTGTGATATATATATATGAGATGATTCACAGTTGATTGATTAAAAATAAGAATTATGGTAATGAGAAAATACATGTGTTATATTGTTCTTTTCACTTATTTAGGTTATTCAATAACTGTGAGAAGTGTGGTAATGAGAAGATGCATGTCTAGGATTGGCTCTGGCTAGGAAAGACTTAGTTTTTAAGCGGTCAAATTTGACTCACCTCCCTTTTCTAGGACCTAACCTTGCATTCACTTCTTCGGTTTTTACCTTAAAAGAAAACCTGTAGAAAATTAAAATTGTTTGTTTTTATGATTGATTGATTCTTGCAAATGAATGTGAATATTATAAATTTTTTATTGCATGCCATATATATATATATTGGAAGCATGTCATTTAGATAAGGTAAGAATGCCACTAGGATGATTGTATGATCATTCTTGTAATTTAGAATCAAAACCTTGGATGTTTTTAAAATATTGAGTGGGAGAAGCTCCTTGAACAAGACCTACGACCTCTACTGATTGTCCCTAAGTGATAGCAAGATAAACTTTCAAGTCGGTTCCTACCCTGACTACAACCCAAGGGAAAATTTGTCATGTGTGTTTACTAGATGAGATTTTCTTTTAAGGACAACTCGTCATGCATGACTTTCAGAGAGATTTGTCCCAAGATGACTTACAAATGAAAGCATGTCATGATGGGTGTTGAGTCAATTGCTACACAGTCAAGATCATACCTTATTAAATAGTTTCACAAGAAAAAAATATTTCAGCTAGAGATGATGGTCAAACGTTAAACCATCATTAGTTCATGTGGAGTCTTGAGAATTAAGATTCACGAACTAATTGGATGTAATCCATGTTCATGCTAGTTAATCATGAGACCCTAAGACGACATGGTTAATGGGTGTAATAATGATCGTAGCAACGAAAAATATTTTCTCAAGGTTTTAATACAAGAAGCATGCATTATACTATATTCTTCATATGTTGCTGAAATAAAAAATATTTGTTTAATGCACAAATTGTAATTAGTGAAATCTTTATTTTTTTCAGTTCAAATATGTCTCCTACAGCTCTTATTAGTATTCTTACTGAGAATAAATTAAATGGGGATAACTTTCAAGAAAGGAAACGAAACTAGCTGATAGTTCTTAGCTATAAGAAACAAAAATTCGTCCTTGATGAAACATGCCCTCCTAAAGCTCAACCCAAAGCGAGAAATTACTAGGGAGATTTGAATCGATTGCTCGATGTTATATGTTAGCGAGCATGAGTAGTGTGATGCAAAAGGAAAATGAGAATTTTTGTACTACCAAAGAGATCATGACAATTTTAAAGGATTTTCACGAATGCCAAGTCTTATTAAATCAACAATCCACTATTACAAATTTGATGAACACTCTATCAAAGAACATATACTTAAGCTTATGGGATTCTTTGCAGATGCGGAGGACTCTGGGGTTGAATTAGACCTGAACGTGCAAATTGAAATAGTGTTCAAATTCTTAATTGTTTGCTCATTTTAGGGCTGATTATAAATTGGGAAATAAGGCGCTTACCTTGACTCAGATCATGAACAAATTACAATCCTATGAGTTCATGCTGAATGGTAGTAAGCCAGTTCAGGAGAAACCTGAGGCAAACTTAGTTGTGGGCCCCTCATCCTCTAAAGGGAAACAAAAAACCTACGGGAAAAAAGAAACCAACTAAGTCTTCGGTTCCACCTCGTGTGGATAGGAAAAAGGTTAAGAAGTCAAAAGATCCTAAAAAGGTCAAATGTTTCTTCTACAATAGGAAAGGGTATCTCAAATAAAACTGCTAGGAGTATTTGAATTACCTAGCCGAAAAGGGCAAAGTTATGAAACTCTGTTGTTGAAGCTTTCTTAATGGAAGAATCAATTGACAACTAGGTGTGTGTTTCTTTACAGGAGTTCAACGAAATGAGAAGTCTGTGTAACAGGAGCCTCTAGTTGTGAACCAGAGATTGGAGTTATATTTTAGCCGAGGCAGTGGGAGAAGTTATTTTACACTTTGATAATTTTAGGAAGATTGTTTTAAAGAACATGTTGAATGCACCTTATTTTAAAAGGAATTTAATTTCTATAGCATGTTTATTTTATGACGGTTATGCCTTGACATTTAATAAAAAATTTCTATTCATAAAAATTGTTCTTTAATCTGTAATGGAGGGATGGAAAGCAATCTCTACTTTATTAAACCAAATAACTACTCAATGCTTCAAACTAAAATAGTGAATAAAAAACTTAAAACTTTTCACTCTGATGAGGGGTACCTATTGTTAGAGTATGCCCAAAGATCAATCATGAGATGGTTGTAATAACATACTTGATTTATCATGTTTATTAATATAAGGCATTACCATTATTATTTCAGTTTCTTTTATGTGTGTATAAATAAACTGTTTTATAATAATGTCCTGAGAATAATATGATTATTCTTAAAGGTTCCTTAGTCAAGTATTATTGTTGGATAGGACAACGATAATGCATTAAGACTAACATGTAGTTGATTGATGATAAAGAGTTGTCATTGATATGGAATGTCAGAATCGATGCATGAATATGTGTGTTAGGGAACAACATATTGGACTGACCCATTATGAGTATGTTTCTTGGATTATTATGCAATTGTCACGACATTACTCATAGTGATTAATATGTATATGATCCTCAAACTTGAGATAATCATAATCCCAATATCGTGAGTAGTATATTTTGATACAGTCAAACGTACACCGTAACTGGTTGTTCTATAAAGGCTGATGTTGGATATACCACAATCGATGTAGAGGGATATGGTTGGTCGATATAGAATAAGTCCCTCCTACATAATGGGAGTAATATCTTAGGCCACTTGATTAAGTGAAACTAGAAATGCATGGCCATGCTCAAATAAGTTGATATGAGATGTCATACTTATTTGTATATTGTAGTATGCTTAAGATATCAAGGAACATGGAATGGACTATGCAAGTGTGACTATTCAATGACTTGTGCCCAATCCAGAGATAAAAGACTTAAGGATTATTGCATAAAAGGTTAATCGTAAAAAAGGTTATGTCGAATCATGATCTCTTGTGACTTAGGTAGCAATGATGCATTACTAGATGCCACTCATTGTTTGTAACATTGGAATCGTTCTAGTATTACTGCTAACATTATAGGAACCTATAGGGTCACACCATGTAGTTGAAATGAATGGAATAAACCATAGTTGGTATTATTTTTGGGTGTCGCTTGAATTAAATTAATTATAGAATTAATTTAATTCGGTAATCAAATTTCCAATACATTATGTACAAGGTTGTTGTACGCATAATGAGGACATGAATTTGGTCAGCATATGAATTCAAATAAATATATAGTTTACCAAAATTATATTATAATTAATGTAATTATAATTTTCGATTTAAATTATTATTATATTTATTTAATTTCTATAAACCCTAAAATAAAAAGATATACAAGAATCCCGTTTTCCTTTGTTTTGTGTCTAGCAGCTGTCAAAGAAAAACTCTTTTTCAAAACTGTTTTGGGGATTTCTTTGTTCGTAGTCAACTGGGTGGATTACGTAAAGGTCAGGGTCTCGATAAATTGCGGCTTGGTTAGACAGTAGATCAGACTACATGTTGTTGAGACGTTGCTGTCTACTCAGAATAAACATCGGTAATTTCATAACCTTTATCACCCCGATTCGTTCCTCACACATGGATCCTTGGTTAGGATCGCTGGATTTTATTTTTTTCGCTGTGCCATAGGGGTGCCGGCAATCCAACACTTATGACACTTAGGGCTTTGTGATATTAACCAAGAAAGAATCACTAGAGTCGTGAAAAATGGTCTCTTAAGTATGCTTAAGGAAGTTAGTCTTCCACAATTTGAATCTAGGTTTGAAGGTAAAATGACTAAGAGGTCTTTTAATGTGAAAGGTTATTACATGACTTTTATTGACGACTATTTTTGATATGGATATATGTATCTAATGCATCATAAAAGTGAAACCTCTGATAAATTTCAAGAGTTTCGTGCGAAAATGTTAAAGCAATTAGAGAATATTCAGTTTGACTGAGATGGGTAATATTTGTCTGATGAGTTCTTAGGGTACCTTATAGAGAATGAGATTTTATCCCAATTGATTGTGCTATGCACTCCACAGCAGAATGGCATAGACAAGAGAAGGAATAGAACCTTACTTGACATGGTTAGGTACTCTACAGTAGAATGACATAGATGAGAGAAGGAATAGAACCTTACCTGACATGGTTCATTCAATGTTAAGCTATTCACAACTTCCTACTTCCTTTTGAAGATATGCGATACAAACAACTCACTATATTCTGAATAATGTACCAACCAAGTCTTCTTGTAAGACAGCTTATGAACTGTGGCATGGAAAGAAACCTGCTCTAAATCAGTTTGGAATATAGGGTTGTCCAACACACATTCTAGATAAGGATGCAAAGAAGTTGGATGCACAAACATGGATAAGTTTGTAGAAAGACCTGCAAATGATCAACAATATAGGGGAATCTGTCGTAGTGGGATAGTTTCTAAGAAACCAGACTTTTCCATCTAGGATGGTAGTATTTAAATACAGAAGTCAATCATAAGGATGATGATCCACTCAATTATGAGGAGGCTATGCAGGACCTTGATTCCGAGCTCTGAAAATAGGCCATGGATGCCAAGATAGATTCTACTAAATCTAGTACAGTGTGGGAACCTATAGACTTATTAATTGAGGTTTAACTCATAGGATGTAAGTGAATCTACAAGAAGAAGAGAAATGTTGAAGGGAAAGTGGAAGCACACAAAGCTAGACTTGTAGGGAAAGGCTACACAAAGAAAGAAGACATCGATTACAATGAGACATTTTCTCCGGTAGCCATGCTCAAGTCTATTCGCATACTCTTATCCATTGATACTAGTCTTAGTTATGAAATCTGGGAAATGGATGTTAAGAAAACATTCCTGAATGACTATCTTGGTGAGACCATTTACATGGCTCATCCCAATGGCTATGTTGTCAAAAGAAAAGAGCAGAAAGTTTGTAAACTTCTAAGATCCGTTTATGGACTTAAGCAAGCGTCCCACTCATGGAATAAAAGGTTTGATTAAATGATCAAGACTTTTGGATTTGAACAAAATGCTGATGAACCTTGTGTTTATAAGCATCTAAAGGACAAAAAGGTGATCTTCCTCATTTTGTATGTTGATGATATTCTACTTATTGTAAATGATGCAAGAGAATTGTCATCAGTTAAACTGTGGTTAGCTCAACAGTTTAGCATGAAAGACTTGGGTGAAGCTAGTTATATTTTTGGAATTCAAATCCTTAGGGATCGAAAGAATAAAACCGTAGCGCTATCTCAAGCTTCATACATCGATAAGGTACTAGAACATTTTGCAATGACCGATGCAAAGCTAGGCGTTCAGCCGACTGCATCAAGTTTTCATTTTTCTTTAGATGACTACCCCAAGATAGTAGAAGAAAGAGAGCATGTGAGTAAGGTTCTATATGTTTCAGCAGTTTGAAGCCTTATGTATACGATGGTTTTCACACATCTAGATATCTGTTTCGCAGTAGGAATGGTTAGTCGATTTCAGGCAAATCTAGGTCTCAAGCATTGGCAAGCTATAAATCATATATTCAGGTATCTTAAAAGAACTAAGGATTATATGCTTGTATGTATTGGGGATGACCTTATTCCTATTGGATACGCATACTTAAATTTTCAAACCTGTAACAATTGGAGGAAATTGACGTATTCATTTTAGGTCATGGAGCTATAGTATGGAAAAGTGTAAAATAAACTTGCACTGTTGACTCTCCTATGGTGGCCAAGTATGTGGCTGCTTCTGAGGCAACGAAAAAAGCAATATGGCTCGAAATTTCTTAACCAAACTTAAAGTTATTCTTGGTATGGAAAAAAACTATAACATTGTATTGCAATAATAGTGTTAAAATAGCTAATACCAAGGAAATGAGAAGTCACAAGAGGACGAAACACATTAATCGGAAGTATCACTTGATACGAGAGGCAGTAGCAGAAGGAATTGTAGATGTGATGAAAGTAGCTTTTGGAAATAATCTTGTGGATCTATTTACTAAGACTCTTGTAACTTGGAGTTTTAACAAACACGTTGAGGATATGAGAATGCGAAACATGACACTTTTACTTCACTAGGGCAAGTGGGAGATTGTTGTGAAATGAGCCCATATTGTAGTAAACATGATAGTGTTTTTGAAACCTCGTTGTTACGATGAAAACATTCCATGTTATTATCTTTAGTAAAACTTTGTTAGAACTTAGGAAGTCATCTTTATTCATTTAAAACATTTGTTTTGAAACATCCCTCGTTGTGGAAGCTTTAATGAAATAGTCTAAGTGATCATGCGTTTAGAAAATACTTTAACTTTTTGAAAACTGAATTTCCTACAACTAACAGGTATAAATGCATAAAGTAAAATAAATAACTAAAAACCCAAAATTTAAATCCAAATTCCTAGAGGGTCCTTAAATTACAAACCAAATAACCAATAATAATCAAATCATAAATCGTAATTGAAAATCAAGAAGTCCAATATTTACTATGGTCATCGCTGAGTCCTCTGTCGTACCGATCCATCTAAGTCTGGCGATTACCTATGCACATTAAACAAAAAGGGTGAGATTACGTAAACTCAGTGTGTAATCCCGCAGAAACAAACGAACGATCAGTATTCACAGTGCACAGTTGAGCAGTCTTGAGCCTAAGCCTTTTTCAGTATCAGTGACAGTTTGGGCCTTAGCCCATCTCAGTACAGTGTCTTTATTTTGTCTCTTCATTTTGAATTCAAACCAAGGGTATTAATAGCCATTGGGTGGACGATTTAAACAGTAATATGTTGGGCTGATTTCTGATTATTGTCCAATCAATAATAGCACGTTTGGTTGGAGGGAATGGGTATTCCATTCCTTGCCTATTCCGCACGCTATAGTAATTACACCCCTATTCCACAGTTTGGTTCACCGTTTACTGATTCCACAATTTTGCTATTACACCCTTATTCCCTCAGCAGCTGTAATATGTATTCATTGGTGGGGGCTCTGAATTGCTATTCAACACCAATAGTTTCACATTTTGAGACCAAAATAGCCCACTTTCTTCTCCCCAAAATTTTGCTCCAGCCAAATAATTGTTACCAATTCAATTATTATTTTTCTTAACAAATAATTAATCAATATTTAATTTAAATAAGAAAATAGTAGCTTAGGATTTTTTTTACTACCAATTCAATTATTATTTTTCTTATTATCTTAGCGGCCTAAAAGATGTAATTATTATATTTTATTACCAATTCAATTATTATTTTTCTTAAAAAATAATTCATCAATATTTAATTTAAATAAGAAAATAGTAGCTTAGGATTTTTTTTACTACCAATTCAATTATTACTTTTCTTATTATCTCAATGGGCTAAAAGATGTAATTATTATATTTTACTACCAATTCAATTATTGCAGAATAATTAAATTATTTGTTTCAGTAATGATATTTTAGCACATTAAATATGTATTGCAGTTTAAAAATAATAAAGTAGATTATAGTATTATATATTTTGTTTTTTTAATTCATATAGTAATAATTATATTACGAATGTTATTAAATTATATTTTTATTAAATTATATTTAATAATAATTATGTTAAAATATGGTTAAATTATTTATTAATAATAATCTTATTAAAATTTAATAACAATAAGAATAATCATCTACCTAAAAAAATTCTGCTAAGGGTATTCTGGTCATTTTAGTTCTTTTCCTTATGCTATTACAACATCATTCCATTCAACCAAACACAAGAGTAATATTATAGTTCTATTCCATTCCATTCAACCAAACAGTTGAATTACTTATTACAGTTCTATTCCGTTATAGCTCTATTCAATTACAGCCCTATTCCATTACAGTGAACCAAACGTACCGTAAGTCTTTTATTAGGTTGTAATGGGGCTAGGCTAAAGGTTGGGATAAAGAGAAGTCAATTTCAAGGTTCAATCATCTTAACCCTAACTTGTCTTGGATTTTTCTGTGTCGCAACCTTCACAAAATTGAGTCTTTAGAACACCCCCAAACTTATTCTGAACTCATGCTCAACTTTTACTATTTTTTCCAGACTTTACGCAAACTTTGCTCTTTATTTTTGAGAATTTGAGCAATATTTTCATTGCTTTTTATTATTTTGAACAAACTTACCTTTGTTCTTTTATTCATTTTTTTTTGGATCATGTGAAGAACATGTACATCTTTTCATATTTTTCCTCAAACTTCAATCACCAAGACAAATTCAATTAAGGTAGGTGCAAAAGAATAGGATAAAACAAAAAAGATGATAATGTGGCTTATAATGTAGGCACTTTGTAATAAACATGCCGTTAAGTTCAAAAGTTAAGTTTCAAGGGTTAATTTAATAAGGTCAGCTTGAAAGGCTGAAATGATCCAAAGAAAGTGTGCCTATATCATATTAGATTCGTATACCTCCTAGGATTTCACCTCAAGAAAGTTACTAAGTCAATTCTAAAGACTTAAATATTCATACATGTCTATTTTTAAAGAAATCAAATTTTTATGGCAAATACTACATAAGACTAAAGATCATATAAGCATTCCATCACTCAAGACAACATACGAATAGTTTAGATAAAATTAGAAGTCATGCTTACATTTGAACATACTTATGAACAAAAATTCTTTCTCAACATTCAGTTATTTCAGCATACTTAAGTAAAAAGACTGAAAATACTTTAAAATTTCATGCGTAATGCCTTATTATTAAAAATTCTATTAAAAACTCATGCAAACTGCCTTACCCCTTTTAAAAAGAAGCAATGTCCTCATTACGAAAACAGAGTAATGAATGAAAACTGAACACCAGGTAAGGTTGCAAGTAAAGAAAGGTGAGTCATAAAGACTACTTAAGTACCAAGTATTTCTCCACAATTCAATTCTAGGCATATTCATTCCCATTACCACATCACCCTTTTTTTATTAAAGAGGCATTAAGCTTATATTATTTATGCTTGCTATTTTATTATGCGAAAGCAAAATTCTAACTAAGAAATAAAAATAAGTACTTAAAAAGAAATAAAAAATAAATACAAGAAATTCCTCCCTTTTATTTATTTTATTTATCCTCCTCGTCTTGTTGCTTTGATGTTTCATCATCACTTTCATTCTCATCTTCCTTCCATGACTCGAAGATATAATCTGGAAACTCAAGAAAAAAATTGTTCAGGATATTTTTAAAAGTATTTCTTATAGAATAATTTCTTATCTTTAAAAGATATAAGCTTGTTGTTAGTTATGCATAAATTTCATCATATCCATCATAATTAAAAATTTTGATTTCTTGACAGTGTTTGAAGAAGGGGGCATAGTCAACTCAGGATCAACACTTGGTGCAACTTGCTCATCAGTATTCAGCTCCTCTCTTGGTGCAGATACTTTCGGTTCTTTTATCAAATTTGGACTGTTCGGTTCTTCCACATATTCTACTTCTTCTGTCTCATCAATTGAGTCAACCTCAGTTTTGAATTTGTTTGATGACTCATCAATTTCTGGTTCTATTGGTTCACTCGATTCAGTTGGGTTTAGTTCATGGATGTTCTCCACTAACCTTTCAAGATCATTGGCTATGATGCAACCTTGAACATACGGGCCCTTTAGGTTTGTTTTTGTTTTAAATTGGGCCCTTAAGCAAAGTGAAGTTATCAATGATGGTAAGTAAGCCCTTTCGATCTTTTTTCTAGCACAATTGTGGATTTCCTTGAGAATGATCTTCCTAACATTGATAGACATTTCTATCATAATTGCATACAGCAAAAGAATTCGCTCTATCGAGATGGTGGAACTGTGTGAGATAGGCATGAAACTAAATTGAACAAACTAGAACTGTACCTTAGCCAACAGTTTTAGATATTCCCTTCGGCAAGAATGACTACCATACTTTCTTATAATCCATTGGGATTCTGAATTCGTCAAAACATTTTGCACTTTTTGAAGAAAATCTCAATTTATATTTGTCATCATGGCAAACAACTCATTTTCTTCAACATCAGGTAGATTAAACAAATTATTAATGGACTTAGAAGTTAGGGGTGCCCTTTTCTTGCAAACAAGAACTTCAGTAGCACCCTGCTTAGTCAAATTGGCATAGAACTCTCGAACTAACTCTTCTTCAGGTAATGATCATGCATCGTAAAAATAATTCCAATTGAGGGCATCAATTGTCTTTCGAATTGGCAAAGGCAGGACCATCTTATCATTGCTTTCCAAGTTCAGACCTTATTCTGACATCATATGTTGATTCTTGAAGATAGAATAAAACTTTTCTTTCACTTCCTTATCTTCAATCACAATGGGATTTTCGACAGAGGTCTTGGAAGATCTAGTTCTTTTGCGAGGCATGGTGATTTGTCCCAAAAAATAGGCAAATTTTGGGCAATGGATGAAACAAGGTGTTTGTGGTGGCGATAGGGTTGCTCTAGAAAAAGGCTCGTGGAAGCACTAAGCTAGGGTTTTTGCAACCAAGGAAGGAAATTTGAGGTGATTTTCAGGATTTAGGCTGACGACTAAGAGGAAAAACAATAAGTAGCTAGGGTTTAAGCTAATTGCTTGAAGGGTTGTGAGAAATATGGTGGTAGAGAGGGGTTTATATAGTGATGAATTAAGGCAAACTTGTAGCAAAAATTTAGCTACAAAAGGAGACTTGGGTAGCAAGTATAGAGGAAGGGAAAAGGTGGAGACAAATTTAGGGTTTTAGAGAACCCTATAGATAGCAACATGGGGTGTATTTTCTCTTTTTTTTTGTTTCAAGCCTTGAACCCAAATTGTATTTACAAACTAGACTACTTAAGATAGAATAAATTGATTATTGGTTAGGCCAAATTGACCCCCTTATTGAACATAAAAATAAAATTAAAATTGGAAATAAAAATAAAAATGAAAAAGAAAAATTTTCTTTTAGGTTACTTCAAAAATTTCTTCTCGAAAAGTTACATCAAATTAAATTCCTAAGAAAGGTCGGAGGGGTCACAAATGGTCTCGATTAAGTTTCAATCTCTTAGACAAAATTAATTTGAAAAAAATAATTTTTAAACATGTAATTTATTCAAATAAGAAGGAAAAAATTGAAAATAAATTAATGATAGAGAGATTGAAGAGGACTCCCTCAATGTTATTGATGATTGTCACTGACAAAAGCAATATCGGATGTCTATTTATCATACCAACCGTATCCATCTAGAAGGAAGAAGTAATGTTGTCCAGAAATTATATTCAATATTTGATTGAAAAATAGTAGCAGGAAATGGTCTTTCTATTTTGCTTTGCTCAACTTTTTGTCATTCGTACAAATCTACCTACCTATTTTGATCATTAACAAAATCAGCTCATTTTCTGTTATACCTTCTTTTTTTGGTACAAATCCCACCCATTGAATGTCATAGATGGGATCCATGATCCTTGATTTTAACCATTGAAACTCGAATTTCCCACGATCAAATACTCGAGATTGAATCGAACTATTCTATGGCTTGACATATTCCTTTTCACTATTTGCAATAGTTCACTTGATACCTTTCTCGTGCCTTTTTAAAACAGTTAAGTCTATCTAAGGTGGCTTTTCTTTTGATGGGTTGGGTTTTTTGTACTCGTGTGATGATAGCTCTAATGATTCGAACCGAACTTTCAAACTGAATCCTTCCAAGTGAGCTTCCAAACATGTATCATCCTCATCTTGATATGAAGAGTCATTTGAAATACCTTCCACTAGATATTCTGTAAAATGTTAAAATAGTCTTTAACCTCATTAGGAGATCTTAGAGCCTTGAGTACATTAAAGGTTACTTGTTCATCTTGAACTCGCATAGAGAGTTCACCTTTTTGTACATCAATTCTCGTCCTACTGATTTCCAAAAAAGGCCTTACTAGGATGATTGGTACTTTTTTATCTGCTTCAAATTCTAAGACTACAAAGTCAACAAGAAATATGAATTTATCAATATGTACCATGACATCCTCAACTTTTCCTTCTGGGTATGCCAAAGATTGATCCACTAATTGGAGTGTAGTACTAGCCAGTCTAGCCTTACCAATACCTAATCGTCTAAACACATACATAGCCATTAAGTTGATACTTGATCCCACATCGTACAAAGCCTTACCACAATAGGATTCTCCAATATTGTAAGGTATGAAGAAACTTCCTGAATCCTTCAACTTAGGAGGCAACTTGTTCTAAAAAGAATAAGCTACATTCTATAGTTATGGCTACAATTTCAAATTCCTCAAACCTTCTCTTTTTGGACAGAAATTCCTCATAGCTTTTCCATAGTTCAACATTTGCTTCAAAGCTTCTACCAGCGGCATGTTGATACATAGTTGTTTCAACATATCCAACATTCTCTTAAATTAAGTATCATGTTTATGTTGCTAAAGTATTTAAGGATATGGAGGTTGTGGAACTTTGTCTTAGATTGGACAGCTCTTCCGAGGTAATATTTTTGCATCGAATGAAGAGGTTAGCTTATTAGAATTCACTACTTTAGGTTTTACCTTTTTAGAATTTGCAAAATTTGGCTTCTCTGGTGAAAGAATTTCAACTGTTGGTTGATTTTCCTCTTTTTGAAGAGCCCTATCTTCAACCTCAACCTTATTGGGTTCAAAAGTCCTTCCATTTCATAAATTGTCTTAGGTTATCCATGTTACTGGGCAAAGTTCTTTGTGGTCTATTTCAAAGTTCATTTACTAGCTACCTCATTCGATTCTCTAAATTTCTCAAAGTTGCATCATTCTTCGCCATGTATGCTTTTAACAATTCTCCAGATTATTAAAAAAACTCGACTTTTAAAGGATTTTCTATGTTTCTTGGTACGACACCTTAGGGTTTGCTTCTAAGCTCATTAGCTAATTGTCCTACTTGATTTTCCAGATTCTCTAATGTTGTTGCTTGGCCTTAAATCAATGCATCATTTTTAGTAATTTATGCCTTCAATAAATTCTCTAAATTATTTGAAAGTTCAACTTGTGGTGGTTTCTGAACTTGTTTATTGAAACCAAGAGGTTGATTTGATCTATGCTGCATGTAAGGGTTGTTCAGTCCACCTCCTTGGTAATGGATTGATGGCTGAGCTGCAACACGATTTAAATTGTTAGTAGTAAGCTGTTTAAACATTGAATAGATTGATGATACCTGACTTGCGAGTGAAGTAAGGGCGTCTACTTCATGCGCTCTGGCTACTCGTCCTCATGAAGTTGCTTGATTTGTCAGCAACTGGTAATTATTACCTGCTATTCTCTAGATGATTTCATAAGCCTCATTATAAGACTTTGACAAGAGAGCACCATTCGCAGAAGCATTTACACCAACCTTGTGTGTGCATTGAGACCATTATAGAATGTCTCCAACTGGATACAATGTGGAATCCTGTGATGAGGGCAACTATGTAGTAACTCCTTTAATCTTTTCAATGCCTCATATAAGGACACATCATCCACTTGTTGAGAAGTGGTGATATCATTCCGGAACTTATCATTTTTGCGAGGTGAAAAATACTTTACCAGAAAGCATTCAACTAATTTTTGCTAAGTAGAAATTTAATTGGATAACAACAAATGAAGCAATGATCATGCCTGATCTCACAACGAGTATGCAAACAACTTCAACCTCAATGTGTCTTCAGTTACACTAGCTATCTTGAAGGAATCGCTCACTTCCATAAACAATCAAAGGTGAAGATGCATATCTTGTGGGCATTCTATTGAATTGGCCAATTGTTTGAAGCATTTGAAACATCACAAGCTTCAATTCAAACTATGGTGCCTCAATCTTCGGTCTCTTAATTCCTAGATTTAGTTCGTTAAGAAGTGACACGGTATACTGTCTTATGGGTCAGTCTCTATCATCAATAATAAGGATTGGATTTTAAGCATTAGTGACTCCATTCCCTTGAACATCATTTCTATTCTCAAGGTTCGTTTTTGTGGCTTGTCTCTAGGCTAATGTTTAATATTCTTTGTCTAACTGCCTGCTTGATTTCAAGGTCTACAAAGAGGAAATCAATGATTCGATCTATGCTCCTGATGACATAAAAAGAAAATAAAAAATAAACTAAAAAATAAAGAACAAAATAATAATAATAATAATAATAATAAAGGGAAAAAGAAAAAAATTAAACAATTAATTAGTAAAGTTAGAAATAAAATAAAAATAAAATAACAACCAAATTGTAAAGAATAATTTCACAAAAATGATTAAGGCAATAGTCCCCGGCAACGGCACTAAGAACTTGTAACACGGTTTGTGCAAGTGTACACAATCGTTTAAGTAATAAGTAAGTAAAATGAGTTATTGTCTCCACTGGGACTATGTATGTTAATCGCTTATTTGTAAAATTATAAATAATAATTTGATGTAAAAAAATCAATAATTTGGATGGAGATTATTAAACTAAGTAAAATTAATTAGATGCAAAGATTGATCCATATGCAATTCTAATCTAGATGCAATTTACCTAAATGCATGAATGAATGGCTTTAGCAACAAAAACAATCAACATTAAATGGGATAGAATAATTACATTAATGAATTTAATTTACTTTATCATGCTTAAAAATGTTTGGAAATACTTCCACGACAACTTGATCTTTTATGAGTTTGGAAGTCAAACTACGTCCTTTTGGAGTCTTTTACTTTGTTAAATATGCATTTTACTGATCATATTAAGTTTCTTAAAATTTCTGTAAGGTCGCAGGGAAATTTATGGTTGCAACGGTTTAATTACATAAACCTAAAAACTATGCAAGAGAATAGAGTTAACTAAAGATATTATGAACATCAACTTAGTCGGGTTTAAGGATCTAAATTGAGCATTGCACTTTTCAATTATGTGTCTACTAGTCTTCTTCTAGTTAGGATTGCTCAGCTAATCTAAGTGCCCAATCACATATGAATGAAATGCATCATGATATTTAATTGAAAGCATGATTGACTGAGGCCTAAACATGTTAACATGAATAGAATAGATCTTATTGAATTAACATAACCATCCTAGCAAATAGGATTTAAAATATCATCGTTGATGTCAAAAACAATAAACTCAAAGCAAATATGATTACAACAAATAACAAGAGGAAAGAGTAAACTCTATTCAGTTTAGCAGCCTTTTGGATCTATTCTTATTGATTCAGATCAGCAGCCTTTTGGATCTATTCTGACTGATGCAGTCCTTTGTTCTGCCTGATGCTTCTTTTGCTAGGGAGTTCTTAAGGTGGCCAACCAAAGAATGCTTTTGACAAAGCTTTTGTGGCTAAAGGATGGAGAGGAGATGGGTGGCAATGCAAGGAAGGAAAAGGGAAATAGAATGTAGAGAAAATGCTAATGATAGAAGAAAAATGAGTTATTAAGGGACAATGGATGAAGGGATTGATGCATGGTATTTAGAGGTGAAGGTAAGGGGTAGAGTTTGCTAAAAATAGATTTCAAATTCCTTCTTTTTCTATCATACAAGGACAACCATATTTCAAGGAGAAGGGGATGACTTAGTCTCCTCGTTCTGAAGTCAAACCAAGCTATTAGTAGCCATAGGGTGGATGGTTTCAATAACAAGTTGTTGGGCTAATTTTTATTATTTTCCAATTGTAGAAACCTTCAATTAAATACCCCAAAGCTTGCTTTTGGGTAGTCATCTACTTGTGCCAAAATTGGGCTTTAGTTCCCCCTTATTGGACAATTTCTCAATCTAATAATTTAGCAGACATTTTAGCACCTCTTTTACTTGGTAAAATTATCAACCTCATGACCCAAGTTGCATGGTCTTGCCGTCGACATGAATTGATTTGTTCATGTCCATATTTCATTCACATTAATTATATCTTCAATGATCCTCTTACATAGCGAAAAATCACATAGTAATAAATTAACATGAAATAATATAAAATATGTACAAAAATCATGAAATTAAGCATAATTTCACTCACTTTATGAATTCATTGTAACACCTCTAACCCGTATCTGTTACTAGAATAAGGTTACAGAGCATTACCGTAAAACTTAACTCAAAATCATTCAATTTTAAACATTCCATATGTCATATCATAATCCATTCAAACACATGCATATCGTCCCTTAATCGAGCCCTCGAGCCCTTAGAAATACTTTAGAAATGATTCAGGACTAAATCAGAAACATTTAGAACTTTGAGGAAAAAGTTAGAAAAATTCACACTGCAGGGGTCACACGGCTAAGACAAAGATCCATGTGGCCAGGCCGTGTGACTCACGTAGCTAAGACACACTTCCATGTCTCAAGCCGTGTGACTTTTGAAATAGGGACACACGACCGTGTCCTAGCCTGTGTCCATGCCCGTGTAACTATATAACTTGGGTCACATGGCCAAGCCATATGCCCGTGTGTCAGACTGTGTGCTAGGCTAGGTAACTTTCGAAAAAAACCTTCAAAACCTACAGGGGACATAGGGTCGTGTTTCACACACGGTTGAGACACACGTACGTGTCACGGGCCATGTGGACAAGAAATATGCTAAAATCAAGTCATTTCTTTCACCTAATTCAAGCATGAACCTATAAGTCATTTTCACATATAATAAAAGCCTTAAAACATGCCTAAAACATGCATAACAAGATCAGTTCAATAGATCATTTATCTATACAACCAATATGCCAAAAGGCACCTCAATCATAATTCATCAAACCTATCTAAACATAAGCATATTTGTCCATAAATCAACCATACACAACTACTTATTTCCATGCCAAAATGTAACATAATTGACCAAAGATCAAACCACATCCTAACATACCAAATTGGTCATTCAAAACATACATTCACTTAGCCATAGCAACACCAATTATCAAGGCATCAAAGTGCCGAAAGCACACCAACCATAATACCATATATATATACATGTCAAACATAACAACTAGATAATTAAACACAAGTCCATCTATACATGCCATTTTAAACATGAAAAAAAATCAAAATCTACCGATACAATCTCTAGATAGTGTAATAGGTCTCCGACGAGCTTCCAAATCGATTGAGCTTCCGATAATCTATAAAACATAGAAAAGAAAACTATACAAGCATATAATGCTTAGTAAGTTCGTAAGTCATGAACATAACTTACCATTTTAGTGCAAAACCTTATAAAATATACATGAATCAATCCAACATAAGCTTAGCACAAGCCTAAGCATCATCAACAATCCAAGTTAGTGCTTAAACACATAACTCAACAACATCATTCATGGTAAAGTATAATACATGAGTATAGCATGTAACGCCCCAAAATTTAAGTATTTAATTTTCGTATGTTTTGACACAAATTACTTGTTTTCTTTAATGGCTAAGTGATTTGGGTGTCTATGGGAGTGTTTGAGGAGCCTGGGTTCAAGTCTTGGCTTTTACAGAATTTTCAATTTTTGCTCTTAAGTGAATCTGGACATAGGCAGGCAGGCTTTATAAATTTTAATGTTAGTTTTATGACACAAAGAGCCTATTGGTCCAGTGGTAGGTGGCGCTTTATGTGAGGCAAGGAGTTTGAGGTTCGAGGCATGGTCTGCATAATTGTATGTTTATTTTGTTGCTTGAGCAGGGGAGGTATTGGAACTGGAATGAAACTTTGTGGTTGAATTGGTCATAAGAATTTGAATTGAATTTGAATGGGGAGTTGGAGTAAATCAAGGAGAAAATTTCGGTGGAGGGATTTTAGGAGAGAATTAAGGAATTTGAATAGAGGAAGAAGCTTGTGTCGTTTGGGGGTATCCCTACTTTGAGATTTCGGTTAAGGAGAAAAAGGGGTGTTATGTTTCGGTATTTTGGAAAAGCTTGGCCAATTTTGATCTTTAGGTGTTAAGGTGTTCGATTTTTTAGGGCACTTTTCGTGTTATTCTTTTTAGTTTTGGTGTCGACTATTGTCGAGTTTTGGGGAAGTACCTCTCGGGTTTCTACTATTCTGCCCTTTTTATTTCTTCTTTCCTTCTCTGAATAGCCGAATTTTCCTTTCTTTTTCCTTCCTCTTCTTTTTCTTTGCCGACCAAATCTTCTTTTTCCTTTCTCTTCTTCTTCTCTAGCCGAATATCATCTTCTTTCGGTTCTTGACCTTTACCTCCGATTATTCCCGTATTGTTTGAGAATTAATTCCTTTTAGTGTTAGGATTCTGCCGTTACACTCCTCTCTATCAGCTCAAACTCCAAGGGAGGTGAAGGTGTATCAAGTGATACAAATCGTCGAAACTTTTTCTCTCTTCTCTCATTTTAAAGTAGGTATGTGGATTAATTTTCTGAGTGTAGGCTAAATGTTTGTTACATTCTAGAAAGTTATCTTGTAGTGGATTGAAACCACTTGACTATATAATTTTGGATTAATAGGTACAGTTGTGACGCAGATACCTATTTGAAGGAACGTAGTTAACGTTCGTTAGGGGTATAAGTGGGCTAGGCCACTTTTGTCGATCAAGGTAAGTGTTTTGATTAAAGGTATAAAAAAAGGGGGAAATCAACAGTTTGTTTGGCGACTAATAGGGAATTTGTGTGAATGCAGATTTGGGGTGTACGCGGATCTTAGTGCGATTTCACAAGCAAGTGTGACTACATATCGGCAAAAGCCGAATAATTGCAAAAGATGGCACTGTGACCATGAGGCCGTACAAACGCTCGTGTGGTAAATCGAGACCACGTAACACGGGTTGGATTGTGGAGGCTCCCATGAGCATTTCCATGGGTTTAGCTATAATGGGCCTAAATTATCGAAATACCCTCGATGGGTAAATTACCAAAATACCCTCGATGGGTAAATCAGCAAAATACTCTCGATGGGTGAATCAGCAAAATACCCTCGATGGGTAAATTATCAAAATACACTCGATCAGTAAATTATTGAAATACCCTCGATGGGTAAATTATCGAAATACCCTCGATGGGTAAATTACTGAAATACCTACAATGGGTAAATTATCGAAATACCCTCAATAGGTAAACTACTGAAATACCCCCAATGGGTAAATGTTAAGTTTTTGAGCTTAACTTATTCAATTAAATTATTTAAATTGTTGATTAATCTTTAGTCAATTAAGTCATAATTTAGCCTAAATTGATTTAGAACATTCCATGCCATAATAATTTAATTTCGCTCCAATTCACCAATTTAATTGTATGTTTAGACATGTTGCAAGGTAGGCACGTAGGGATGGATCGAACAAATCCAAAGGAGGAGCTCACGGATAGAGTTGATGGAAGGGGATTGAGCGACTGCTGAATTCACTTTTAATTGGCAACAAAAAGTCTTGACAGCAGGAGCAAAAAGTCGGTCCAATTAGAAATACAGCAGGCTGAATGTGCGACAAAATCAGCAAGGGAATTAAATTGATTTCCTTCTAGCGGTGGCCGACTCTAATCACATCAGCCTTGAAGAGTTTAATTAAAATAAAACTCTACTAAGCTAAAGCTATTTTTATGTTACGGGTTCAGCTAGGATAAAGGGGGATAAGATCAAATTTTATTTGAATTTTTGGAGGTTATTATCAGCCTATAAATAGAGGTGTGTGAAAAAAAATAGAGAAGAGTAGAGAGATAAGCGTGAACTCGAGCAAACAAAATCTCTAATTGATTAAGCAAAAGTCGACCAAGCCGTGGAGTAGCAGCCCAAAAATTTCAACTAATTGAGAGAAGGGAAGCTCGACGACTTTGGGATTTTTTTTCCTGTCCAAGATTATTTCTGTAATTCATGTTGTTTACAATTGATTTTGGTTTTGATTTACTTGCTATGAGTGGCTAAATTTCTTACGCTTAGTTAGACACTTATGAAACCGAGCACAAGTGATTTGAAGATTTATTTTGTTCTAAATTCGAATTCGGCATTCTTGAATTGTTTGTTTTTATTGCTCAAGGATTTTTTCTAAGTCAATTGGTTTGATCGCCCTTTTCAATTTAGGAATTTTTCTTATAATCATCTATGTGCTAATTGAGAAATCGAATTTCTTAATTAAGGTTAGAATTAGTGATAATTAATTGGCCGCAGCTAATTAAGACAATTTCAGATTTAATTTTTAGAAGCTGCTGGTGGATTTTCTATGGTTAATGTCAGGCGAAGTCTCCAAAACACTAAAGGTACCTTTAATAAGTCGACACAGAGATAATTAAAGGCAGGCTTCAATTATGAATGTTCTCTAATTAAATAATTTATTAGGGATAGGAAGTCACTTCGTAAGTGATTTTTCAGCCTTGCTACTGATTTAGTTTGATAGAATAACTTAAGGTCGCAAAGGACTTGTGTTAGGTGGATTAAGGCATCGACAACTAAGCAATTTCTCTCTTTAATTCGATAATTTTCCAGCTTTTACAATTTTACCAAAAATTTATTCATTACTTAAGATTAGGAAACGCGGAAGCATAAACCCCCATTTATTTTCTTCTCGCATGCATTTTACATTATTTTATTTATAAATCTCTTCAAATAGATTTATTACAAGCTTCTTCATGGGACGATTCTCTATTTACCCTATATTACCAGTTAGTGTTGGTTGAATAGTGGATTTAATTAGGTAGTCATAACGACAGCTACCAAATTTTGGCGCCGTTGTCGGGGAAGCGACGTAGTCAAATCTATTTGATTTTCAGAACTTACTTTGTTTTCTTTTTTTTGTCTTTGCAGGTAGGTTAGCCCTTTTAGTATATGTTATTAAGGAGCAGACGACGAACATCGGTAGACTCTATTAACATCACTGATCGGCAAGCCAAATATCCCAACTTCCACGAGCTTAATGTTTCAGAGGATATCAACATGGCCAACCAGACCTTGAAGCAATTGGCCGCACCTAACTTGGTTGCGCAACCACCATCTATCACTTATCCTGCCCTTGATAGGCCATTAAAGCTTAATTCGGGATTCTTGAACTTGTTGCCAAAATTCAATGGGTCACCAGGTGAGGACCCTTACCGACGTATTAATGAATTTATAATAACTTGTTCAACTATGTAGCCAGATGGCATTAAAGAGGAACAAATCAAGCTCCGAGCTTTTCCTTTCTCATTACAAGGGTTGGCGAAGGACTGGTTATACTACATGCCGTCGGGTTCTTTTACGACGTATACAGGGTTGCACAAAGCTTTTCTTGAGAAGCTTTTTCTAGCGTCAAGGATAGGGTCAATTAGGAAAGAAATTTGTGGAATTAAGCAGCTGGTAGGTGAGTCATTATATGAGTACTAGGAAAGATTTAAACGGCTATGTGCAAGTTGTCCACAGCATCAGATTAGCGAGCAGCTTTTAGTGTAATATTTTTATGAAGGTCTGACGCCACAAGATCGAGGAATGATTGATGCCGCGAGTGGAGGTGCATTGGTTGATAAAACACTTGAGCAAGCCCGAAATTTGATCGCTAATATGGCGCAGAACACACAGCAATTCGGTCTCAAGAGGATCGACTTGGGTAAACGAATGGATGAGGGCCAGTCGAGTATGATGGAGGCTTAATTAGCTAATTTAACAGCTATGGTAAGTAAGTTGATGGGTGGAGGTACTGCGAAGGCTTCACTATGTGGCATTTGTTGTTTGGAAGGACATTCTACAGACATGTGTCCAACATTACAGGAAGTGAAAGCTAACGCCGTTTTTTCAAATCAGAGAAGGTATGACCCATACTCGGCTACTTATAATGAGGGATGGAGAGATCACCCTAATCTTAGGTATCAAAACTGAGCTACGCCTCTAGGATTTGAGCAGCAAAATTCCCGACATATAATATGTCACAACCAAACCATCGAAACCTTAGTGCTGAAACCAAGACCCATACCATGCTTGAACAAATGATGAAGATGATGTCTGACCAAAAGAAGGAAATCGATGGTAGATTCCAAGCTTTAAAAACAGCCGTGAAGCAATTGCAAACTAGAGCCTCATCAACCGACGTTAACCTAGGGAATTTGCAAGCACAAGTGAATAACCGGTTGCCTTCTCAGTCAGTGGCAAATCCAAGGGACAATGTTAGTACCGTGACCTTGCGAAGTGGGAAGGAATTAAGACCTATACTGAAAAAGGTCCAAAACAGTAATGAGGAGAGTGAGACTGAGGTAAAAAGGGTTCGATTTGGTAATAGAACAGAGGATAATTTAGCCATGTCAAAGGTTGATTCACAATCATCACAAGTCGACCCAAGAAGGGCAGAAAAATCACACCTACCACAGTCCATTTTTTCGCACGATGCAGCAAATCTTGAGCAGGAAGCGCAAACCTTTGAGCCTCACATAGGAGGAAGTTTACACACTAATGACCAGTAGCGATCTTTTGTGCTGAAGGCGCCGTTTCCTCAGTGCTTGAGGAAGGAAAAATCAGACGACGTCAATGCCGAAATTCTAGAGACTTTCCGTAAGGTACAAGTTAATATTCCATTGATTGATGCAATTAAACAGGTGCCTAGATGTGCTAAGTTTTTAAAAGAATTATACACATCTAAAAGGAAATTAATTGGAAATGAGAAGATTAGCTTAGGTGAAAATGTATCTGCGGTATTTCAAAAGAAACTTCCTACTAAATGTAAAGATCCTGGAATGTTTTCGATACCTTGCAAGATAGGAGACCTTAAACTTGATAGAGATATGCTTGATTTAGGAGCTTCTATAAATGTCATGCCTAGGAGTATCTACGATAAATTTCAATTAGGTGCATTAAAAGACACAGGACTGATAATTCAACTTGCAGATAGAAGTAATGCCTACCCTGATGGCGTTTTAGAAGATGTTCTAGTGCAAGTAAATGAGTTAGTTTTTCCAGCTGATTTTTATGTTTTAGACATGGGAGCTAATGATGATTCAGTTGATGTACCCTTACTTTTAGGTAGACCCTTCCTTAAGACAGCTAGAACGAAAATTGATGTGCATAAAGGGAATTTAACAATGGAATTTGATGGTAAGATAATTAAATTTAATATATTTGATGCTATGAGATATCCCACTGATATTAATTCCGTGTTTACTCTTGATGTAATTGATAATTTGTTCAAGAAGTTTATGAATTAGGGGATGAGGACGAGTTCAAAAGCGTTCTAGCTAAAGGCATTTTTGATATCGATAAGCATGAATTTGTCATTTCTGATTCTTTAATTGACTCAGTTTGTGCATTAGACTCGCCAAAATTGACACGATTCAAGCCGATCCTCCCTAGCCTTACGGTGACTGGTAAGCAAATTCCTTCATTGATTTCACCACCTAAATTAGAGTTAAAAGAGCTGCCCGAAAATTTAAAGTACATTTATTTAGGGGAAAATCAAACTTTACCATTAATAGTGTCGAATGCCTTGACTGAAACCCAAGAATCCAAGCTGATTAGAGTCCTTAGGGATCATAGAGAAGCCTTCAGTTGGACACTAGCCGATATTAAGGGACTTAGTACGACTTTATGCACTCACAAGATAGCCTTAGAACCAGATTCCGTCCCTAAAAGAGACCCCCAACGCCGATTGAATCCACCAATGATGGAGGTAGTTAAGGCTGAAATTTTAAAATGGTTGGAAGCCGATGTTATCTATCCTATAGCCGATTTAGAATGGGTAAGTCCGATTCATGTTGTTCCTAAGAAAGGAGGAACTACAATAGTTACCAACGAGGAAGGGTTAGAGATTCCTACGAGAGTACGGAATGGTTGGCAGGTTTGTATAGACTATAGGAAACTGAACAAAGCCACTAAAAAAGACCACTACCCCCTTCCATTCATGGATCAAATGTTAGAAAGGCTAGCTGGTCGCTCACATTTATGTTTCTTAGATGGCTATTCAGGTTATTTACAGGTACCCATCGCACCTGAGGATCAAGAGAAGACCACTTTCACTTGCCCATTTGGGACTTATGCCTTCAAGAGAATGCCTTTCGGATTGTGCAATGCACCAGCCACGTTCCAACGAGGTATAACAAGTATTTTTTCAAATTTTATTTCACATTTAATGAAAGTGTTTATGGATGACTTTACCATTTATGGTGATTCATTTGATCAGTGTTTGCATAATCTTGTGTTAGTTCTTAGGCGTTACATTGAGACTAATCTGATTTTGAATTTTAGGAAATGTCATCTCATGGTTGAAAAGGGTGTAGTATTGGGGCATGTCGTCTCAGCTAAAGGATTAGAAGTCGACCAAGCCAAAGTCGAGGTAATTAAAAATCTACCTTATCCAAGTACTGTGAAAGGAATTCGATCTTTCTTGGGACATGTAGGTTTTTACCGTCGGTTCATCAAGAATTTTTCGCAAATATCGTCATCTTTGTGTGCATTGCTAGGTAAGGATGTCGTATTTTAATTTAATGAGAGTTGTAAAAAATCTTTTGATGAATTGAAATTGAAATTGATCACGGCTCCTATCATTCAAGGATCGAATTATGCATTACCCTTTGAGATTTTATGCGATGCTAGTAATAGAGCTGTTGGTGCGACACTTGGGCAAAGAAATGGTAGGGAGTCTTATATTATTAGGTATGCTAGCGAGCTATTGAACCCAGCTCAATGCAATTACACTACGACCGAGAAAGAGCTCTATGCCATAGTATTTGCCTTAGAAAAATTTAGAGCATATTTGTTAGGAGTGAAAGTTGTTGTATTTTCTGACCATAGTGCTCTTAAATACTTGTTGCATAAAAAAGAAGTCAAGCCTAGATTGATTAGATGGATTTTGCTGCTGCAGGAATTTGACCTAGAAATTAAAGATAAGAAAGGTTAGATGAAGCGTTGTGGGCTGTTCGAACGGCTTACAAAACGCCAATTGGGATGTCGCCTTACAGGGTTGTTTTTGGGAAGGCATGTCATCTTCCCGTTGAGCTTGAGCATAGGTCATTCTGGGTTGTTAAGCAATGCAACTTGGATTATAGTTTGGCAGGTAAAGAACGCAAATTGAAGCTACAAGAGTTGGAGGAGCTGCACTTGGAGGCATATGACAATTCAGTCATCTACAAAGGTAAGTCGAAGGCATTTCGTGACACAAAGCTGATTCGCAAAGAATTTAAGGTAGGGGAAAAGGTACTATTATTTAATTCTAAGCTTAAACTGTTTCCCGGTAAGTTGAAATCAAGGTGGCTTGGACCGTCTATAATAACCGAGGTGCATCATCATGGGGCAATCGAAATTAGGAGCCTCGAAACTAATAAAATTTTTAAGGTGAATGGTCACAAGTTGAAACATTTTCATGAAGGGGAGCAAGCGGCTTGGGTGGAGAAGATCAATCTTGAGGATCCATGAGGAATTGCACTGTCGAGCCAACGACTTAAAACAAAAGCGCTTGTGGGAGGCAACCCACGGATTCAGGGAAGTTTTCTTTTATCTTTTCCATTATTTCTTTCCAGTAAGTAAATTTTAAATTTTAATTTTCTTTTGCATTAGGGACAATGCAAACATTAAGTATGGGGGAGAATCAATTCATTGATTTTCTAACATATTTTATGTTGTTTTAATTTAGCGACTTTCATAAATTTTGTTAAAATTCTTTACGTATTAAAATAAAGAATGAAGGCGTATTTTATGAATTCAAGATTGATTGTGATTGTTGTATGTCGATTGGTTGGGATTAATTTTGTTTTCAATTGACTGATTTTGGTTCTTGAAAAGAAAAGAAAACGAAAAAAGAAAACTTGATTTTGTACTTTGAAGAGATTTTTAGTCTGCTTACTTGATCAATCATGTGGTCCTTGTGAGGAGTTTGAGCCTAGAGAGTAAGTTGGGACATCCATGCCAACTTGAGAGGTTATTATTTATTCATGTGTGATTATTGTATCAACTGTCAATTACTCTAGAACTTGCTTTAGATCTTACTAAGTCTAGTAATACATTTGATTTACATTAGTATGATTTAAGAGGCAATAGGAATTAAGCCACTATTACTTATAAAAGCCGACCTTGATATTATTCTAATTAGTTAGCCAATTTGAAGCCTTAATTTCCCAATTTTTATGTACCTCCAGAAATTGAGCCAAAAGCCTGAATCAACCTACCTTATTAGGCTAGTTTGGAAGTTCATCATAATTTCGACATATGTTGGCCAATTTGGGGTGATGTTTAGCTGGAAATTAAAGGCTGATTTTGTGAGAAAGAAGCAACAATTTGCAGCCTTCCGAGTGAATTTAATGAATGAAGCGTTATGTGATCACAATGAGGTGGATCGGTTGAATCAAGGGATATGGAAACGATGAAAGGCTAATTGATTTAGTTATCTTCTTGAATTGTTTAAAAGAAAAGAAAAAAAAAAGAGAAATAAGAGAATTGATGACTTCCGGACGATTAACTAGTCTAAGAAAATTAGCTCCACCATCTAAATTAATCCCTCCCGTCCTTAAAACATTACCTTGGCCCCATTACAACCTTAATTTGGCCTCAATTATATTTATGAAATTTTATGTATTATGTTAAGGTAAGATGGACAAGTAAGCCTATGGGGGTTAATTACTGTTGATTTCAATTTGAGAGTATTTTACTAGCCTAAACATAGTGAGTGATGAGTGTTACTAAATTCTCCGGTAAGGATTGATCAAAGAAGCATTCATGAATTTCTTTTGTACGACATCTATTTTAAAAGCAGATTCTTCTTTTTACGAACCAGAATTCAGGATTGATGAATCCAAAATTTGCTCCAAGCATGAAAGATACAACAATTCATAAGTCGACTTGAGTTTGTTTTAGATTTTATCATGCTTTTATTTGCTTCGATTCTTGATTTTTTTTCTTTCGACTTAATTGCTCAAGGACGATTAACAACTTAAGTATGGGGGAGTTTGTTAAGTTCTATTTTGAGCTTAACTTATTCAATTAAATTATTTAAATTGTTGATTAATCTTTAGTCAATTAAGCCTAAATTGATTTAGAACATTCCATGCCATAATAATTTAATTTCGCTCCAATTCACCAATTTAATTGTATGTTTAGACATGTTGCAAGGTAGGCACGTAGGGACGGATCGAACAAATCCAAAGGAGGAGCTCACGGATAGAGTTGATGGAAGGGGATTGAACGATTGCTGAATTCACTTTTAATTGGCAGCAAAAAGTCTTGACAGCAGGAGCAAAAAGTTGGTCCAATTAGAAATACAGCAGGCTGAATGTGCGACAAAATCAGCAAGGGAATTAAATTGATTTCCTTCTAGTGGTGGCCGACTCTAATCACATCAGCCTTGAAGAGTTTAATTAAAATAAAACTCTACTAAGCTGAAGCTATTTTTATGTGACGGGTTCAGCTAGGATAAAGGGGGATAAGATCAAATTTTATTTGAATTATTGGAGGTCATTATCAGCCCATAAATAGAGGTGACCAGCAGCTAAAAAAGGTGTGAAAAAAATAGAGAAGAACAGAGAGATAAGCGTGAACTCGAGCAAACAAAATCTCTAATTGATTAAGCAAAAGTCGACCAAGCAGTGGAGTAGCAGCCCAAAAATTTCAGCTAATTGAGAGAAGGGAAGCTCGACGACTTTGGGATTTTTTTTTCCTGTCCAAGATTAATTCTGTAATTCATGTTGTTTACAATTGATTTTGGTTTTGATTTACTTGCTATGAGCTAAATTTCTTACGCTCAGTTAGACACTTATGAAACCGAGCACAAGTGATTTGAAGATTTATTTTGTTCTAAATTCGAATTCGGCATTCTTGAATTGTTTGTTTTTATTGCTCAAGGAATTGTTCTAAGTCAATTGGTTTGATCGCCCTTTTCAATTTAGGAATTTTTCTTATAATCATCTATGTGCTAATTGAGAAATCGAATTTATTAATTAAGCTTAGAATTAGTGATAATTAATTGGTCGTAGCTAATTAAGACAATTTCGGATTTAATTTTTAGAAGCCGCTGGTGGATTTTTTATTGTTAATGTCAGGCGAAGTCTCCAAAACACTAAAGGTACCTTTAATAAGTCGACACAGAGATAATTAAAGGTAGGCTTCAATTATGAATGTTCTCTAATTGAATAATTTATTAGGGATAAGAAGTCGCTTCGTAAGTGATTAGGAAACGTGGAAGCATAAACCCCCATTTATTTTCTTCTCGCATGCATTTTACATTATTTTATTTATAAATCTCTTCAAAGAGATTTATTACAAGCTTCTTCGTGGGACTATTCTCTATTTACCCTATATTACCAGTTAGTGTTGGTTGAATAGTGGATTTAATTCAGTAGTCGTAACGACAACTACCAGTAAATTATCGAAATACCCCCAAAGGGTAAAATTATCAAAATACCCCCAAAAGGTAAAATTACTAAAATACCCTCGAAGGGTAAAATGACCGTTATACCCCTAGGAGATGAAATGATTGTTATGGCCTTATGCTATGTAAGACTGTATGCTTTATGATATTTATTTGATTGTTACTGAGTATGACATATTGCATACACGTATAATTTATGACATGACATACTGCATGGGTTGGGTTTCTGTTATGGAGGAAGTACTGTTTCTAGTGGTTCTGCCACACATACTGTTTCTGTTATGACATGACATATTTCCGTGAATTTTTAAACCTGCAATAACAAACCGTTTTACCGTGTGGTGTTTTTAAAACTTACCAAATGTTGAAAATAAGCAAGAACTAATCAAATTTTTATTAAACGAATTTTTCCCATCAGACTTTGATTTCATAAAACACTTCTATGTGGCATGTCAGATTCGACCGTAACATTCAGGCCAGGTTTAGGGGTGTTACATAGCATCATTTAACTCAAACTTTCCATAATCATAAATGTTCATACCTTAATTTATAACATTTCATACCTTTTCACAAGTTCATAAAATAGTCAATCGGAACACTTACCGTTCCTTCCCTTTACATGTCCGTTGAACCACTTAGAATAATTTTGAATATGCGATAAGCTCACACAAAATGTGCTAACATATGGTCGAAACCATTCCTTTCCTTTTCCTTTACATCATTGCTCAAACGAACCATAAATAAGTCTACTCACACAAGCTGACGGTCAGAATATAGCTACACGATGCCGCTCACACAAGCTGAAGTGTATCAGCAACAAATGCTGGAACTCAACCATCAGTAGGACATTCAGGACCAGCACCCAAAACATAGTAACCCTAATGACATGTCATTTGTATCCTATATATTCCTAAGGTTCAAATGGGGCTCGATTCTCATTGTAACGTCATTGGATTTTTCGATGTAACATGATATGATAAATAGTATAATAGCATTTAAATCAAATAACATTAAAATGCTATTTAAACATACGAACTTACCTTGATTATAAAAACATTAAAATAGGATCACTAATATGAAACTTTATCTTTCCCTCGATCGAGATCTATACGAGGCTTAACTTGATCTAAATAGGCAAATTCAATCCATTTAATATTCATTTTATTCAATTCAGTCAAAAATTCATATTTTTGTAAAATTATATTTCTACCCCTAATGTTTTAACTTCTTTACAATTTAGTCCTTAAGCTCGTAAATTAACATTTATGCAAATTTATCCACTTTTCATGCTAAACAATTAACATAGGGACTCATATCAACCCACACAAATCATAAATTCACAATTTTACTACTTTTACATAATAGTCCCTAAATGATAATTTCATCAAAAATCACTTTACAAAAGTTGTTTATTTAACAACAAAGATTCATTTTCTTCCATCAAACTTAAACAAGAACACAAACACATTCATGGCAAAACCCTAATTTTTAATAGTTTTTAAATTAGTCCCTAGGCTAGCTAAATTAAGCTACAATGATCTCAAAAACATAAAAATCATTAAAAACGGGATGAAAACACACTTACATGCAAGAGAGACATTAGGCGAATGCTCAAGCTCCTTCAATGGAGTTTTCCTAACCTAATTTTCGGTGGAAAATTAAGCATCAAAGATGTTACCTTTGTTTTCCTTATTTTGTTTTAAGTTAATTTTGGTAATTACAAAATTAACCTTGTCTTTTAGCAAGAAAATTACTTAACAAAATGGCCATCTTTGTCCACTAATAATAATAATGGTCTAATTACCATTTAAGTCCACCCATATTAGAAATCATAGCAATTTCACACCTTTAGCTAATAGAGCTATACTTTTTACTTTTTACTATTTATTCCTATGTACTTAATTAAGCATGCAAACAACAAAATTTCTTAACAACGTTTTTATACGACCTTACTAATATTTTGTAGACACTAAAATAATAATAAAATAAAATTTTACTCACCGAATTTTTGGTCTCAAAACTACTATTCCAATTTCACTAAAAACGGGCTGTTACATTCATGCTAATATTACTAATTAAGTAAAATTCACTTATTTTAATTATAATTACTCAAGATTAACATATTTATTAAGTAAAATATGGTAAAAATATATAAAAAAAACCATATATAATTTTGAGTTTACAACATCACAACCAAGATCTTGTTTTGGAAAAAAAATTTAAAACTCTGGTGTTTCCCTAAATTTTTTTCCGTTACATTTTTCAGACTCATTTTTCCAACATTACCCTCATAGGATATCCTTAATCTCTTTAGGATAAATCTATTTCGTAACACCCCAAAATATAGCCTAGGAGTTTTAGGGGTAAATTAGGAATTTTAACCTTAGAGTCTTTAGAATTTTGTGACATGGTTTATCGGTAATGTTATTTACTATGGTTTTTAGAAAATCAAATCAATTTCTGAAAATGAGTTTTAAATATATTTAATTTTGAAAATTGGACTGATCTGTAGAAAAGTGAAAATTTTGAGTTTTTAAGATGCAGTTAAACCAAATTTTAACAATCAACCTAAAATCATCCCCTACCTATAAGTTTCACGTTAGTCTTCTCCATATTCATGCTTTAATCGTCCCTTGCTCCCAATGCTCCTCTCTTCCACTTTTTGTTCTTCAACCTTAATTCTTTTGATTTCTATCATCACCCAAGCCAAATATCTCCATAGGAGTTAAGAAAGACACCCAAAAACACCATAGTTTTCTAGATTATCAAGTTTTCAAGTTTTTTAGGTTTTCAATCAAACATTCAATTTTTCATTGTCTAAGTTAACGGTTCAACAACTAAATAGTTTAAATATTATTTGGTCTTTAAAACTAAGTTTTTAGCCATTAAATCGCATGTTTTAAATAAAAGTCAAAATTTAGGTCGTTAATGGTGGATTTTTGGATTTTGCATAAAAATGATGTTTCAAAGTATTTTTCAACTTGCTTTAACATGATTAGCAGGTTTCTAAAGTCACTAAAAAGTTTCATTAAGAATTTCTTGAGTTTTAATGAATTTTTGTCATAATGGCCAAACCTTATCGAAAAATGTTGATAAATTGAAATGTGTAGTTTTGTGTAGTTTAAAGGTTGGGAATTATTTGTAGATGAATATGTATATGAGTAGAATTCATTTCATATAAAAAGATTAAGTGTAGGCTGAGATATTTGAATTTAAAATTTTTTATGTCGAAGGTTTCAGTAAATTGTGTTATGGGCATATTAAATATGCCAAAAAATAGTGATGATGTTGTGTTAGCAATTTAAATATGCAGTCAAAGTGTGAAAAAATTGGTAAGTACATATATGTTGAATTATGGAATGTAATGCTAATGTAACAAGTTATGTATATGATAAATTGATTTTAATGCACTCATATGTGGTTGGATACGTGATGGCTCAATAAGCATTATTATGACACTTTAAGTGCAATTAAATGTGAATTCGATAAGTATGCATTGTGTACAAGTTTGTGAAGTGAATTGATGAATATGACCAGAGATGATGGGCATTAAATTAGTAATTAAAATTGTGTAATTGTGGATATTTTGACTTTACGACCTTATGAGACCATTGGATATAGTTGGCATGCCATAGGATTATGAGTACTAACCTATATGTGCTTTGTGATTTGGGTGTTGAGGCCCAAGGACATGTTGGAGAGATAAGGGAATGTGAGCTAAGCTCCATTCAACGGGACATGTTTGGTGTGTTGAAGAGTGTTAGCTTTATGCTTCACTTTTTGGATAAGTTTGATTCTATGAGTCATTTGGTGTGTTAGAGAGCGTTAACTTTATGCTTCACTTTTGAGATATGTTCGACTCTATGAGTCATTTGGTGTGTTGGAGATCCGTGTATCTGATGTGTAGTGATAAATCCCACTTTTATGTTTCATAGCCTCGAGTGCCAAATTATCTTAAAATGTATATATGTGTAATGTAATGTATGCCTAAATGAGTATGTGGTTGCTATGCAAATTATCATTTAAATGTGATCTTTTTTTTTTGTGTGTGTGGTAATATGATGTGAGATGGACACTTAAACATGTGAAAAATACTAGTTTATTTAAGTTTCATGAAAATGTTAATTTGTTCTTACAGTAAATTGTGTACGTAATTGTGGTTTGGATCATTTCCACTTAACTTGTGAATGCATGTAAATATATCAGCCAGACATGTGGGTTATTAAAGCATGTATACGTTATTTAGTCTGGATGAACTATTGTTAAATGAGTTATATATAAGCGAGTTGAGTGTAATTGCATGTAGGAGTATATGTTAGTTTTACGACTTAATGAAAGGTGAATATGTTATTTTCACTTGATTAGAATATGGTTGTGAACGTGTTATATTATGCTCCTGTTTAGCCTTTGATATTGTGGTCGTTCTGAGCATTCACTAAGCTTGTTAAGCTCACCCACTCCTTTTTAACCATTGCAAATAAGTAGGACAGTGTGAGTAGTGTGGTCTTGAGGGGTGATCCAAGCCAAAGGTTTAGTCGCTATAGTAGGTGTTAATGGTTTTTTTTTATATGGGAGTTTAAGGCAACGTGGTAAACTTTATATTGGTTTTGCTAAGACATTTTTGGGGTATTTTCATGCTATTTATGTTTGGAGGTATGTGGACTTGAATGTGATACTTGGTTATTTTGGATACTTTGATGTTTATTTAACTAGGTGAATGACGTATGTTATTTAAGGTTGAGCTTAAATGGTTTTATTACTGATATATGCTAAAATTGGGTAGTCTAGAGCAAAGGTATCGATATGTAGGTTTTAATAACGATACCTTTGTAATTTCAAAAGTGCAAAGAGTCAAAATATAGAAGTGGTATCGATACCATGGCCGGAGTATCGGTACTCGGGGTAAATATATCAATATTCTATGATAGGTACCAATAATTCTCAACAGCATGGGTTTTTTTTTTTAGAAATAGAATGCAATTTTGATATCGATTTTCCAAGTGGTATTGATACCACTAGAAGAAAAATATCGATACCATAGTGTCAGTATCGATACCTACATACTTATGTTGTAAATTTTGCTAAGTGGTTCTAATGCATGTTTAATTATTATTATTATTATAAGTTTATTTAAATTACGTTTGGCATGTTCTAATGATGATTGATATATATTTGACTAAAACTTCATAAGATCACTGATAAAGAGGATGATTTCTTAATAATGTGACAATTTACTATGAGTATAGGGTGTGTGACATCCTAATATCCAAGCTTAGCGACCAGGCCGAGTATAGGGTGTTACAATTTCTCTTATTGTGATCGTATTTTATCTCAAGGAAACTATCACATCTTCCTTTATGAAAAGTCAATTATTATCAAAATAGGGGTTTAATTGAGAGAATTTAAAATATTAATTACATAGGATCATTTTGTAAAACAAGGGAAATGTTAGAAGGAAAGGATTACTTTGTAAAACAAGGGAATTGTGGGAGTTGCCTGATGGCAATTTCCTCAGTTTTTGAAAATCAAGTGGGGGTTCTTTAGCTCCTCACTTCACACACAATTTTCACCCAATTTCTAAGCGTTTTCTATAGTTTTTCTTTTTCATTTTCGAAGTCCACATATCAAATATTAGATCTCATATTTTATTTTCTCCAAATTGTCTCAAAATTCTCCAGAAATTATTTTCAAAGTTGGGAAAAACTCATTAGAGTTCTTCAAATATCTTGATCTAATCTTCAATATTGATGATTCTATATCGATTAAAGGTAATTTCTCAACTTTAAATTCATTTTAGAGTTGTTTTTAATCATTATTTTTATTTAAATAAATTAAAATGGTTTTTCAAACCTTGATCTCTTCTCTCTTGAACATGAAATTCATCAATGGTGAATTCATGATTTTGAGTTGGAATCCAAGTTTAAATGGATATCCATTTGATAAGGAATCCAAGTTTAAGTGGTTTTTGATAAAAACCAAAAGATTAAACTCATTTGATTAATCAATTTTGACAAATTAGTTTTTAACTAAGAACATGAGTTGATTTTTTGAAAAATTATGAATCAGTTTGTTTGATGAAATTGATGCTTAGGTTTTGTGTTGATAGATTAGAAATGATGTTTAGAAATGGTTTTGGTACAAAGAAGGTCGTTTAGAGGCTGAAAATTGTGTTTCGACTATACTGTGAGTTTTTGGTAAGGAAGATTGGAGAGGCGTATTAGATCTGTGTAGTTCATTATTTTTTTTTATTTTCTTGTTGTTAATGATAGCTTGTATCATGTATTTTATCTCTATTCGAGCTCTACAATGAGGAGAGGCCATTGTTAATCAAAATCGAGGTCCAAACACAACTACTTGATACACTTTAGCTTGAGAAGCAAAGTGTGAAGGTGGGTGGTTTCTAAAGGTAATTGGTAAACATGCCTATTTACATTCTAAATTGAGGTTTTTAATTGTGTTTCTAATGAATTATTTGTATCTCAACTGATTTAGATTATTAAAGTTGATTTTAATTTTATATAAGCATATTTGTAAATGATTTATGGAAATTGTGAATTTTGTGTTTGGTATGATTGATTTGGATTGTATTGAATAATAACTGGAGCATGAATTACTGTATATTAGAGCACTTGATGATTGTTTTATGATTGGTTTTAGATCCATGGACAAAGACACTTATTGTGCTTATCTATGTTGGTACTAAAATTGCTAAGTGATATGATTTAAATTGAATTTTTATATCATGAACTAAGTGCTTAAATATAAGTTTTTATGCCCTGTATGATTGGTTATATTGGCAACACTGCATGGTGGATCCATTGGATATAAATGGCATGCCATAGGATTAGTGAGTACTCACCACTATATGTGTTATTTGTGAGCATATGACTCTAGGAGTATTGATTTTGTTGGAATGGATAAGGGACTACTGACCCTTTTTCTCCACTCAATTATTGGCAATTTCGAGGCAATATAAAGGAGTGTATGGCTACGCCCCACTCAGTTGGAGTATTGTATTCGATATTTGGGAGATCGGAAATCCATTTATCCAATGCATGATCACATGTTTATATTTTGCCATGGATGTCATTTTCCAATATAAATGTTTGTTTGTTAATTAAATTATGTTTACATATGCCATAATAAATGTGATTTTTACTCATGGAATAATATTTGGAATTATGATGTTATAATGTTGCATTGTTGCTGGAAATTTCAGTCAATTGAATGTTATAATTGAACATGAAAATATAATTGAAACTATGATTCATATAATCAAATTTTAATACATGATTTCCCCTGGTTTAAGTATGTTTTTGGTGTGATTTACTTATTGAATTTATTGCCGCTCACTGATCTTTTTCAGCTCACACCCTCACAACTTTGTTCAGAGTTTTTTTTTCTTTCTTTCTTTAGGAAGCTGAGGAGCAAGAGCAAGGCTGGTTCAAGTTTAAGGCTATTTGGTAGTATAAACTAAGGACTCTTCTTTAAAACATTAGAAGGCATTGTGGCACTCAATTGGGATAGTTTGATATACTTGTAATGGACATTTGAGACTTTTATTTGGATTTTAATTTTAAGTTGTTATACTTGTTTTTTTAATGATTGATTTTATGGTTAAATATTGTATGGATAATGGTATGTTGCTAAGTGATATCATGGTGATTGAAAACATGGTGATTGAAACATGAATTTTTCACTAATATATTTTAATTATAGCTTGTCAATGAGTGGATAGCTTTGTGGCTAAGGTAAGTCTATTGTATGATTTAATTGTTATTTGTTAAGCATGATTTTCAATATTTAAAATTATGAATACACGTTTATTAGTTGTAATTAGATTAATTAAACTTGTATATATATAATTAAAGTTATAAAACTTAGCTAATATGGTCTTAATTAGTAAATGGAATAAGGAAAAATGGTTAATTAAAATGAATTTTAGGGGTTTCCTAAAATTGATTAAGAGGAAGTTGGTAATCATTTAGAATTAAAATCAAGATCGCTTAGTTTTAAGTGGTAAAATGACTAAAATACCTTTAGGGTTGAATCCTTAAAAATAGTTTTGAAATGGTTCACAAATCGCTCTCGCAATAAGATTAGACAATTATTAGTTAGAATTAAGGTGTTATAAGGTTAGAGTGTGTTTTGGGGTGGTTTTGTGTTGGAAAGTCACTTCGGTGGAAAATGTGTCGCTTCGAATTTGGGTTGGTCTGTTTCGGTCGAGTTTAAGATGTCACACAAATAGTAATTAATTATTTATCACAAAGACAAATGACTCATGGTTGTGCTTACTTTTCATCTATCATGTAATACCAATGAGAGTATATCGTTTACCCTTTAGTTGGGATATGAATTCCACTATTGCGAATGATACTACATACTGCAGAAATAGTATACCCAATGTATGAGCTTTAGGTTGCTTATCTATTTGAAATCCAACTTTCACTTACATCAAAGTATATTAGTCACATATGCAAAGTCCATTATCCACTCAGGATTAAAGTATGTCACACTATGAATGTCATAAGAGAATATATCCATAAGAAGATGTAGGATCTACTCTACTTGGGTCTTACCCAATGTACTATCAGTCTAGCCAATCACATTTATGCCGCTATCTTCTAGGAGTCATTCACTCTGATGCCTAAGACAATGCATCTACTAAATTTGACCTGATAGATGACATATTAGTTTTTCAATCGATTTTCTTCTTTCCAATTAAACTAAGGACATGTTTAGACTATCTACTTATATAAGTTATCTTTCCATATTACGATCCGACCACATAATACAACTCATTTTTACTTAAACGTTAGATAATTAGTGAGCCAATATTTACTTCAATTTTTCTTTGCGTGCAAAACCCATTGAAGAAAATATATAAATAATATTAATGTAATAAATGAATATTTGTAACCAATTTGTTTTAAAAATTCAAGTATACATAGACAAAAAAATATACTAAGGGCATCAGATCCAATAGTCTCTTATATGCCCTAGTGAAGTAGATGAGTCATGTTTTGCATTCTCATGCTTTCTACATGTTTCTCAAAACTCCTAGCTACTAGAGTCTTGGTAAATGAATCCAAAAGGTTGTCCTCTTATGTAACTTTGACTACATCCTCAATTCCATCTGCTACTACCTTCCTTACAATGTGATACTTTCTATCAATCTATTTTGTCCTCTTGTGGTTTCTAGTTTCCTTAGTGTTAGCTATTGTTGCAATATTATCACAATATATTGTGATAGCTTTTTTCATACCAGGAATGACTTAAAGATCTGCAAGGAACTTTCAAAGCCATATTACTTCTTTTGCTGTCTCAAATAGCCATATGTTCGGCTTTATGGTAGAGTCAGTAGTAAAACCATACTTGATAATTCTCCATACTATGTACTCGCCACCTAGGACCAAGGACACAACCCAATGTTCATTTTATCAAATTTAAACATGTTTGGAAGTCAAAAATGATATAAGCGATAGGAGTAAGGTATCCTCTAGAATACACAAATATATAATCCTTTGTTCTCAGTAAATACTTGAGTATAGGCCTAAGTACTTGCTAGTATTTTGGACTGGGATTCGCTTGATATCGACCCACCAAACCTACTGTGAAACAAATATTTAGATGTGTACATAAAATAGTGTTCATAAGACTTCTTATTAATGAAGTATAAGGAACTTTTCTCATGTATTCTCTTTCTTCTGTTGTCTTGGGCGAATCTTATAAAAAAAATGATAGTTCGATATAGAGGGTTAAGTTTCCTTCTTTGAATCGATCATTGTAAAACGTTGCAATGTCTTGTCTATGTATAAAGCTTGTGATAGAGCTATCACTTTGCTTTTTCAATCCCTTACGATTCAAATACTTAGAACATAATTAGCTTCTCTTGAGTCATTTGTGCTAAATTGTTAGGTTAACCACAGTTTAATCAATAATAATGTCCTTACATCATTTTCAATGAGTAAGATGTCATTAACATATAGAATGAGAAAGACCACATTTTCATCTTTACACATTTATAAACACAAAGCTTATCAATGTTTTGCTTAAATCCTAAAGCTTTGATCACTTGATCAAATCTTTGATTCTATGAATGAGATGCTTAGTTAAGTCCATATTGGATCTAACCAGTTTGAAAACTTTAAGTTTGTTTCCCTCAGTTATATATTCGATGGGTTGTATCATATAAATGCTTGATCTGTCATAATTTGATTTATCAAATTAGGCATCCCCATTATACCTAAGAAGCTTGCTTTCAAGCAAATTAGTGTCTTTTTTATAGTTTAGTGTAGTTTTTAAGTTTCCTATTTAATAAGTGTTTAATGTGTTTCTATACTTATTTTAATACCCAAATTGACTAAATTTGCCATTGACCTTAACGATTGATTGAGTGTTGTAACAACTCAATGGTGGCCCATTTTTTAGTAAAAATATTACCAAAGAAGGGGTATCGTGACATCAAAGATTGAGTATCACGATATCCTCAATAGTCCTAAAATGAAGAGAAGAACGAAGACACCTACAATGGTATCGTGATATCCTCCTTGGGTATCATAATAACCCAACCTTCAAAGGGAACTCCCATTTTTCAAACTTATGATGATATCACGATATCCAAATTCTGAGTATCGTGATATCACCGTCGTGGGGGAAAATTAACACCAGGGGTAGTCTTTGTCTAACTGAAACACCAGTAAAAAAGACACATTGAGGGAGATTTGGTCAAGAAAAAAAGGTCAGAATAGCAGCTAAAAAGAGCCAATTTTGGCTGGAGAGAAAGAGATGAGGATTTTAATTTTAGGGTTTTAGTTCATCTTTTTAGTTTTCTCTTAATTTTAGGGTTTTAGTTCTTCTCCTCCATAGCGTAGGATTTTAATTTTATGCAATTGCCTTGTTCTTTCTTTGCATTCTTAGTGTTAGTTAAGTTACTTAACACTGTAGCTTAGTTTAATATTTTTCATCCTTTTATTGAGTTTTATGTTAAAGAATTTCATGTGTATTTCTTTTATGTTTGTTAGCTTAGAAATGGTGATGGGTAACTAAACCTCATGGGGGTTGGTTGATGGAGATATGGGGTAACTAAATTTTTGGGTCAGGGACTAAATTGAATGAACCTCAAAACTTAAGATTGATGCCGTTATAGGAAAATAAAGATAAGTGAGATCGAAAGGTAATCGTATTGGGAACCAATTCATTAGTTCTAGTTAGTCAGGTGAGATCGAGAGATAAACTAAACTAATTTGTCTAACTTAGTAAAATTGAGACCGAGAGGTAAAATGGAGCCATTTTAGGAGGGTAATAAATTTAATCCCTCATTTGATGATTAAGGAACCACATTAAAGTCAACCAACCACAGTTTATATTTGATTGGTGTATAACTTTACATTCTTTACGATTTAGTCCTTTTGTTATTAGATAGTTGATTAGTTTAAATACTCTCATTCCATGGCATGTCATACTATGCTATCTAGCGAGTAGTTGTTTAGACTCTTTATTTGCATGTTTTTAGCTAAAATTCACTCAATAGCTGACTTCTCTGGGTTCGATCCTCAGAATACTCCTATATCCCATTGTACAATTTATATTACAACTAAACTAACACACTTGTAGACACCATACATAGTTATTCTATTTTGATTGTTGTATTAGTGTTGTTTCTCTCTCAGCCACGGTGTTCACACGCTGGAGGCTGGCCAGGCGGTTAGAACCCATTCAAAATTCAAGGCTTGTGCACCTCTGAACCACATGTATAATGTCAAACTCGATGCTGAATGTGGGTTAAAATTTCCAGAACTCCCTCGTAGAAGATCAAGCAAGGCGAGCTCTTCTTTATATGTCGGTGATTTACAAGTTGGCATAGAGTTTTCCTCGAAAGATACTTTTGTTACTATAGTGAAGCGGTACAACATAAAGTACATGGTAAACTTTTACGTTACAAAATCTCGATCGGTGAAATTTAAGACCAAGTGTGCAATGTGTGCAATAGATATTCGTGAAAACTTATGGTATCTGTGAGAAAGAAGACGAGGGGTTTTAGACTTAAAAATATAACGCTCTGTATACTTGTGTTGTCGCTACGTGACATGGTCATTCGAGATTTTATTTAGGCCTCATGTATGATAATGACTTTCTTATTTTGAAAAACTCATTTTCTTGCATGTATGACATTGGATCATCCCAAGTTAGATTCTGACATAATCTCCGACATAAAATTATATGGTGAAAGCGAGTCCCAAGACTTCCGTGTCGATTTTAAATGTCAATATTTGTAGTTAGTACGATTATACATCATCATACTACAAGGTATGGCTCAGGAAACAAAAGGCCATGGAAAATATGCATATGAGTGGGAGAACTCATATAATGATTTGTGACAATGGTGTCAGGTACTGGAATGGTACATACTAGGTTATGTAATCGATCTGCAAATAGATCTCGCATGTTTCTATGATTGCTTGGTCCACAGGAAAAGACTTTTCCATCATTTTTTTTCTAGACTTTCAAGAAATGCATAACAAAATTATTATAATAGAAACCACTAGTATAAATTAGTGGCACGTTTATGTACGGGATATATGGGCATCAGTTGTTGTTTGCTATTGCACATGATGGTAATCGTAAAATCTTGCCAATAGCTTTTGCAACAACGTTGGGAGAATTCGCAGATGATTGGGATTTCTTCTTTACTCACTTGAGAAGACATGTTGTGCTGCAACCCGATATGTGTGTCATTTTCAATAGGAGACACTAAATATAGGTTGGAAGTGAATGACATGAAAGCCTCTGGGACCGAACACACCATATGCATTGTCTACGACATATAGGGTCTAGCTTTATGCGTCGATACCATTCAGATTCACAACGGGTACAAGTTATTAACATGGGTATGTAGTTGCCACTATTTTCTATTGCATTGTTTAACAGGAAACAATGTTTGCATTCATGGGCATACTATTTTTTTCTTCTATAGGTACGAGCTCGTCCAGCATTGTTTTCATGAAATGTTGGAGACGTTGTGGATTATCAACAATGCTTCTGTACCTCAAAAACATACCATTCGAGCAGTGGACTCAATCATATAATGGAGGTCTACGATAAAGGCACATGACAACTAACCTTGTGGAATGCATAAATCCGTACTAAATAAGACACATCATTTGCTGATAACTTCAGTGGTCAAAGAGACATATTTTTTCTTGGTAACCATAATCCCAAAGTGAGTGGAAAATATGTCGGATAGATAAAGGGTGGTCATGTTTGGTGCAAGGATGTGACGAACAAAATTAGAGAAAATGCATAAAGAATGAACTACATGTTTGTTGTGTGTTACTCGCTCCGTCAAACCCATCATTTTGGGTTATGGAGTTCAATAGACCCAAGCAAGGTATTATCGGGGGAGCGTACCGTGTATACTTGAGATGATGGACCTGCGACTGTGAGAGATTTCAAGCATTTTGTTTTCCATGAGCACATGCAATTACTGTATGTGCCTCAGCATGACTGGACTGTATGAGCTATGTTAACGAACTGTACAAACTAGAACGCATGTATAACGTATGAAAATCTAAATTGGCACCGGTCCAAAATGAAAGTATGTGGCTGTCTATATCGGACGCTCCATTTGAATTGGTACCAATATTTTGTTGCATCATAAGCCAAAAGGCCAGCCGAATTCTACTCGGACATGCAACACTAAGGATATTTAGAAGAGGATAGACCAACCAAGGTTATGCAATACTATAGGGAGACAGGGCATATGAGGCCAACATGTCCACGCTTGGGGTAAACATTAAGAAAATACCTCATTAACATATATATATTCATTCTTTTCATTTCTTTTCATTTTCGTAAATTTTAAATATTGATATATTATTAATGTAAAAAATAGAAAACTATAAACAATTTTCCATTTTTTCATAGATTGAAAAAATAAGTATATATTTTTTATATCAAATACATTATTTTCTGGAAAAATTTGTATACAATACAAATTAAAAGTTAGCAAAGTAAATGATGATTTACATGACGAATCTTAAAAAAAAAATCATCGGTTTGTCGAGCCGAATATATGCCACAACCTAGTGGGTGTCGATTGAGAGATAATTTTTTTTGTACAAGTGGGGATTTCGAATTCTCATCTTTTTCGTGTCCGTCTTCATACTTCAAGCTCCTCCGTTTTTATTCTCTTCATCTCCTTCCTCCTCCGTGGTTGAGTGTGGTGTCCTCTTATGTTGCCATCATATGTCCTTCGTTCCACCAACAAGTTATTGCGAAGATGAGCCAACTTAGTAGAACAATGATGTCAAGGGTATTTCTGACACTATCGATGGATAAGCATATGGTGTCGCATATCTCGGTTGTAGATAAAATGTGAGAATTGTTAGAGGTGGTGGATACATTGGTGTTGTTGTTGGCATTGACGCGTATTATGGTGCTGGGGACGGAAGTGGTACAAAAACATACTTGCAAAAGATGTTGAAATAGGTACGGTGGTGCATAGTGTGGTTTCTTGTGTAAAAATAATGAGGTTAGCGAAAGCACCAAAATAATATGAACCATACTGATCGGGAGGTAGTGCAACCCTCGATGCCCCGTGTTAGGTTAGAGCTGATGATGAATCCGTTGAGGCATACACTCTAAACCTAAGATTGATGTGGGGTCATCTTGGCCTCCTAGTAATGGTTCTCTAAAAAACCTGATCTTCGGCTTGAATATACAAAAAATTAAATTTAATAACGTTAACAACTCAATAATGAACTTAATTAAAGTTAAAATTTTTTGAAATATTTTCTTACCATTTGTAATTGGACACTAAAAATGTAGTTGTCATCGAAACGAATAGGAGTATCTGTCATTATAAAAATAAATTAAAATGAATAAAATACGAAATACATAATTAAAACAACAAGAATTTTAGAGAACTTTAAATAAAAATCAAGAACTAAAAACTTTAGAGATTTGAGAGAATTGATAGAATTGGATTTGAATGCAAAATGGAGAAAATGGTTAGGGTTTATATAGCAAAAATAACTAGTCATTGGTTTTGTGACCATTGCAATTTTACTAGTGGAAAAGTTAGGCTGGATACGTTTTCACTTCACTCTCCAGAAGCAACCTATTTTTCTAAATATCCTAGAAATCGATCCAAAACCCTAATTTTTTTTTTTTTAGCTTTTTTTATCAAATTTAGCCTAACATTGAGTGCTTAAACCTTAATTCTAATTTTTCAAAACACTTTTCCACAACCATTTTCAAAAGCAATGCTAAACTAGCCTAAATTACATTGGACCATAGTTCAAGTTTCTTGCATAAATTACCCACTGGATCAAAATTCATGTATATATTTTATATTTATCCCTTTTATATTTTTAAGATGAAGAAAGTAAATGCATAACAACCACCTCTCTATAAAGTTCAAATGATGTTATAGGCATATACCAATTATTTCTCTATAATGAACAAAATATTTATAGACAAATGAGACTATCATAAAGGGGTTGATTGTATATATTATATTATTAAAAAAATTGAAAAAGTTATATATATATATATATATATATATATATATAATTAAAAAAACTAATTAATCTGATAATAAAAGTTAGGGTAAACTATACCCATGGTTGCTAAACTTTAGTAAGTTTACAATTTGGTCACTTAACTTTAAAAGGTTATAAAATGGTTATTGAACTATTCAAAAGTTCTTTTTTTATATATACAAAAAAGTCCAGTTAGCGAGCTTCAAGTCACTACTCGACGATTGGTATAGTGGATTAGTACCCATCGATCAGTAAAATAACCTACCTTAAATCTAAGTCAATCTAATAATCAATGTCGAAGATCGAAGAAGAAAGGTGTTTGGATTTTGGTTAGGAGATTCTTGGCATTCAAAATTGTTTTACGGAAAAATACTGAACTGTAGAAGAGAAAGAGAATGAGAACTTTCCATTGGTTCAAGCAGTGCGAATAGAAAATATCATACATCAACAATTTTAACAACCTAGTAACTTAAATAAAATCTTTTGAATAATTCAGTGATAATTTTGTAAATTTTGAAAATTGAGTGACTAAAATATAAATTATTAATAATTTAGTGACTTTAAGCATAATTTACCCTAGAGGTAGAAGCATTGTTAGAAGATAGTGACTGAAAATACTTGACAAATAAAAAATTAATGATAACGGATGAGCATGCGAATAAAAAGAGAGCAAGAGAAAATGCGGTATTATTATTATTTTATACTTTTAAGGACTTCAATTTTTATATAGATTAAAATACTTGTAGTTCTTTTGTACATGATTTACTTAGGATGACTGAAAATAAGAAAATTTTGTCCTTAAAATATCTTATTACTAACAATGGTCTCATTGTCTTTATATTTAAATACACATTAGTGTATAAATTTATACACACTTAATTAATATATCTTTATATATTTATTTGATAGGTTTTCTAATGAACTGTTAAGAATTATTACGTGGTTCAGTATAAATATATAAATTTATATATAGATAGTCTCTAATTTTATTCAAATAATAATTTTTTTTTGTTTTTTTAAAAATAATAGAATTATAAATATTATACCGAGGTTCAAATTTTAGAAATAATATTATTTAAGGATTAATTAGGAACTTTGAAAACAACATTAAAAAAAAATTAAACTAATACCAATGATATTTCAACGAGGAATTGTCAAAAAAGTAATAATAAGGCTCCATTTGTTTGCCAGTAAAATATTTTCTGAAAAATTATTTCTGAAAAATGATTTACTTTTCTGGAAATGATTTACATTTCTAATGTTTGGATGAATATGGGTAAATATTTTTCTGTTGATTAGCAGATTTCCTAAAAATATTTTTCGGAAAAGCTATTTTTACATATATTAATAAATTTATATATATTAATAAATTTATATTTTAAATTGTTTTTACATATATTGCAATGATTTATTTATAAATAAATCAAATTAAATATATAATAATACTCAATTATTAAGCTAGAATATTAACCGTCATAAATTGAAAACAACCAAAGTCAAATAAATTATTTGTAATTGTGTTATAAAAAATAATAATAAAAAACAAGGATTAAATAATTATAAATTAGCTTCCAAACCACAATTAATACTAGAAACTAATGATATTATCTAAATGCATAATTAGTAGCACACCACCTAATAACAACAACATTGTCCAAGTGCATAACTAATATTACACCACATTAATAATATTATCACATTGTTGATCAAGGCGAGGCTTCCTTAGAGTAGAGCAGTCATTGAGTAAAGCTTAAGACAGATGTTGCCTACAGCAGAGTTCAACTGAGCTTTTGATATTAAGAAGCAGGTTGAATATAGCTCAACAAAGTGTTGTGCTCTAAATTTCGAGTACGGAGATTTAAATAGTTTTTCACAGTTATAATAAGCTACCAAATCAAAGGTTGTTGTTGACCAAGCCATGAGACTCCAAATCTTAAACAACCAGAAAACCCAAAATCCAGAGGTTTCACCCTTAGGCGAGTTTTAGTCCATCACTGTAAAACCAGTAAGCTTGTAGTTTGTTTTAAATTGCATGTAATATCCCATACACTGTAACTTTTCCCTCACATATGAACAGGCTCCTGCAATATTCATCTTCAAACATCAACTAATAATGCTCTACTTTAAGGAAAATTTGTCCAGAATAAACAAATATTTGGAATATTTTGGTGTTAGCAATTACGTCTTTAATTGGATAGCCTGAATTGGGAACAATTGGCTGCTTGAAAATGATAATCTGTGATAACAAAAGCATTGGACTTAACACGCGTCTTCATGGATTAAGGGACTGCCACTCAAAAAATCAATGAATTACAGCACCTTTTCAAGTCTTTCTTTCTCTCTTCTTTAGCTACAATATGCTACCCAAATCACACAATCCCTTGTGGATGGAATATTACTGCATTAATTAACATAACACCAGTTCAATGACTTTCATTCAAAGGAAAACACCAGCTAGAAACAGTTTAAATCAATGCAGATCTTTGCAATCTTTCCTCAGGACATCCATGCTTGACATTTTTAAAGGAAATACAAGCACATTTGTATAGGAGCCATTGTTTTCAGAAACTAGTTTCATATCATTTCAATATATAAAACATGAATCAAAGACCACAGGCAAAACCAACTGGAACACTTAAAGCCTTGAGAATAAAAAATTTAATTGTACAAGAAACTGCCAAAAACAAATCAGCCTGCCAGGCCTACCTTCAGTTTTCACCTCACTATGTAAGTATCTGAGGTATCTCAAGATTCTCAACAAATTTCAAGGCTTTTTCAGTTCTGCTTCTACCTGTTTGTATCACCAGCATTCAGAATTCAAGTTTTTTCCATTCATAACAGCAATTCTACGATACTGTAACCAACAAATATACACAAATGAACACATATAGATCACTGCAGTATAAAAAGATTAATCAGAAGCTTTTTTTCTCATTATAATTCTTGTTACTCTCCTTCCATTCAAGGTAACATCAAAAGAGCTGAGCAGCTGAGACCTCCTAAACAACCTAAAAATCTCTTTGACTTCCTCCTCACCACATTCATCCACACCACCACACACACTCCATCATTTCTGACAGTCCTCTCCACCTCCTCTGTATTTCGCAAGGGATACAAGGCTGCCATCAAATGTCCAGTGAAGGCAACATCAAAACCCCATCAAAGAAGGGAAGATTATGGGGATTGGCCCCTGCTAACCAAAGGCAAGGATTCTATCAGTTCAACAACTATAACATTCTTAAGACCCATTTTGGATAGAGCCATGACCTCATGGCCAGCCCCAGTAGAGACACAGAGGGCCTTGGAGTGGTTCTTTAAGAGAAGCAAGGTCAAAGCTTGTAAAAAAAACCCTCAAATAACTAGCTATGATTTGTGGTTTTAACCAAACTGATCTTCATTAAAAGCCCCAACTACATAAGCAGCCATGTCCATATGAAGAAAGAGAGAAAGAGTTGTTTTTCAAATTAACCCCCCAAAAAATGCTTTTGATGGCATTAGTGAAAGGAAATTTCCAAAGTGAAAAAAAAAAAACTGATGCATTTCAATAAGTTCTGGACAAATTAAAAAAGAAAAGAAAATGTGTAGTTCTCTGAACCATCTGGAATTGAAATTTAAAGCAAACAGATCTTCCATGCAGTAATACGAATCAATAGCGAAAAAGAGGATAAAAGAAAAGTGTACTGACTTTGAAACATGCATAAAAAGAGAAAATGAGAACCGAACCTGTTGATAACAAGCACACCCAAAATAAGGAGGAGAGACTGACGTTGATGGATGGAGAGGAAATGAGAAGGACTACTCTGTGATGGGGGTGAAGGAATGGAAAATGTCTTACAGAAATTAAATTTGTAAGACATTTTACGTAAAAAAAGGGGCATTTTCCCGTGTTTTTGAAAATGAAAAAACCAGAAAATAAATTCCTGAGGTCAAACAATCACGGTAAAAGAAGGAAAATATTTTCCAAAAAAAATTAATTACTGTCAAACAAATAGACCCTAATAATTAATTGAGTTCCAAAGTCTTCTCCTACAAACGCCATTGAATAATAATAATAATAATAATAATAATAGACTTTCAAAGTCTTGTTTGTCCTCCAAAATAAATAAATATTCACCATCTCAGATGAAGAGCCATAAACATCAGCACAAAAATCAGATTCTTAGGAACCAAACATGTTGTACAAGAAATCAGTGATGTGTTTGATACTAGTCCTACTGCTATCATTTTCTGTACTCTTGCCTCCATCTTCAACAACAAACACTCACTTAACTAGTAAGTTGAATGAAAACTATATATAAAACTTGTTCTTCATTACTTATATTTTTTATTGAATATTTTGTGTTGATATTTGGGATTAAAATTGTAGTTAAGGAGAGAAATGAAATGATACATAGAAATCTAGGCGGAGGAAAACCACATTCATGTCCTCCACTTGATACTGCTTGTCATGCAACATAGTAGTCTTCCTCCTCCTTCACATTGATGATAGCTAGAAGGAAATTGCGTTATACCAGAGCAACTCAAATGAATGGTTATTCGACATGATTACTAGTGATTTTGTATTTTTATATTTTTTATATTTCCATTCCTGCTTAGAAGGCTTTATATATTTTAAATAAATTTAGGAGGCTAAAATTTTATATGATATTTACTTTGATATATTTATGTATTTATATTATGTTTGAATTGCAATGTCCTTTTCAAAAACTTCAACCTTAATATTTATGTGTTCAAATACTTTTCAAATACGTCTTTAGGATTATGTGCCATTAATCTAATATATATACTCTTGAAGTAAAAAATTAAGCGATTTGTGGGGTGTGCTTTGCATTTATCATATGTTTTATAGGCACTAAAGAGGACATATGACGATTTATCGAAGAAGAGCCAAAATAGGCCTGACGTTGGGACAAAAAGGTCCTTGACATTGGGTTATGTGACAAACTCCCAACTTAAGGTAGTGGTGGCGTCATGATAAGCATGCATGTGACGTCTCAATGACGTGACATATTCTCCACATAAGCAGCTGTGTTTTAGACTTCAAGCAGGACTTCAAACAAGACTCTTCTCTCAGTTGAACTCTGATTACTTCAAGTTTATTTTAATCTGATTTGGGCTCTAATCTTAGCATATTTAAAGGGTCTTTGTAACACTGATTTAGAGACACCAATTAGCAAAGGCTTTTCTTTGAGAGCGATAAGATGTAGTCGCATATGTGTTTGTACGAGTTTCGTGGTAACTGTGGTGAGAATTTTGTTCTCGAGTTAGGACTTTGTTTCCGGGGTTTGAGATTGTGTGTTTAGAACATTTAGTTTTATTTTCTCCATATTGTACTCTCGTTTGTTTACTTATTTAGTGAAAAACCAACACCACTTTACCTGTAGTTTTTCCCTCTTTGAGGGTTCTCCACGTAAAATATTTGTGTTCACTCTTTTCCACTTTTACTATCTTGTTGTTTATAAGAGTTGATCCCCAACACAAATTTGTTATATTTCCTATTACTAATCATTAATTAATTTTAAGTATTATGTGATAAAATATATGTAGGGCTGGCTAGCTTCCGCTTGGAAATTGTTGAAAAACACATATGGGATCAAATTTGTGCTTTATGCTCAGTGGATGAGACCCGAACATACATTATACAGTAAGCACTACGAAATTATAAATAACCTTTCATCTCCTTTAAAAGCAATCACTAAGTAGCCCAATCAGATCAAAGCTGCCAAACATTGGCTTCAACCAAACATGGGTTGTAAGATGATCCCTATGCTTTCGGTACTTGTTCTACTTCTGTCACTTTCACTACTCTTGCTTGCATCTTCAACCACCAGCACTCGCGTCGGTAAGTCCAACTAACCTTGTTAATTTCTTATATATACATATCTCTTTGGTTTGATTTTCTATGTTTTTTTTTTTTTTATTGTTGGGGTTACTATAGGAAAGATGGGGAACCGAGAGATCCGGAGAAATTTGATATATAGAGGACCAAAATGAGGACATGATCATCCAAGCAGTGGTAATGTATGCCGAGGTCCTCCTGGTGGCTAGGCTGATAGTATAGAGAAGAAAACTTTTTTTTTTTTTATTAATAATTGGGAAAGAGGGTGAAATTGTTGGGACCGAAACCAAGAACTTATACTTCACAATATAATACTTTTATCATTAAGTTAAAAAGACGTTGGTAGGCAAAAAGAAAACTTTACTAGAACAAGCCAAACCTAGGGTTATAGTTAATGTTTCGTTGGTCGTATTTGTACCGTATTTCTACTTTAGTATTTCATATCAATACCATCTTCTTATATTTTTTTTTCTTTTTGTGCCACATATTTAACATTTTCAGCTAATAATTATATTATACCAAATAATAAGCACCGATTTAATTAATTAAATAATAAATTATGACATATTCACAATGTTAATGAAAAAGTTTTATTGTGATAAAATTATTAAATTGATATAAAAATTAAGTATGACTTTTGTTGAAACTATAAAGTTAAGATAGTAAAGAGCATTATGTTTTAAGTTCAAACCTTATTATTCTCTTACGTGTATGCATTTTTTTAAATTTATCAAAGAAATAATGGACAAAACACCATTAAAAGCCTTTTTTTTAATTTATCGAAATGGGCCTGGTATTTTATTATTTACCGGAATGACTCTTTTCCCCAAAAGTGCGTCTACGTCAGCGGGATGTCAGGGGACGTGGCAGAAAATCGCATCCCTGAGGGTGCGCTTTGCTTACGTAGACGGAAATCACTCCCTCAAGGGCGCGTTTTGTTGCCACATAAGCGCTCCATTGGGGACGCGTTTTGCCCGTTTCTCTCCACGTTTGGTTTTGGATTTTTAGGGTTAGGGTTAGGGTTTAGGATTTTTAGGATTTTTAAGGTTTTGGAGAAAAAATTAAACAAATAAAGGATTAGGGTTTAGGGTTTCTTGATTAAATTAATTATAATTTTTTCAAAATTGGATTAGGTTTCATGTTTATGGGTTTTTAAGAAAAAATCAATTAAATTAGGGTTTAGAGTTACGTGAGTAATTAAATTAAAATTTTATTAAGGAAATCGCTCCCACGTGGATGCGCTTTTGCTACAGTAGGTCCTGAAAAAATAATTTCGAGTTGACGTTTCTGAGCAATAGTATAAAAAAACGCTTCAAGAAGGATGCTTTATCAGAAGAATTTCTGAAATCGCTCCCACGTGGACGCGCTTTTGCTACATTAGGTCCTAAAAAAATAATTTTGAGTTGACGTTTCTGAGCAAATAGTATTAAAAACGCTTGAAGCAGAATGCTTTATCAGAAAAATTTTGAAATCGCTCCCACGTGGACGTGCTTTTGCTACAATAGGTCCTGAAAAAATAATTTTGAATTGACGTTTTTAAGCAAATAGTATAAAAACGCTTCAAGCAGGATGCTTTATCAGAAGAATTTCTGAAATCGCTCCCACATGGACGCGTTTTTGCTACAGTAGCATGTTTGGGCTGAGGTTATAAATGAGGCAAAAAAATATTCTCAAATTGCATAAGTTACTGCAAAAACAATTTAGAAAGGCTAAGAAGGTTAGAAATTAAAGATGAGTGAACGTATTAGTGCTGTTATTTACTATGATGGTGAGGTTTGCCACACCAAGAATGGTGTTATTTTTTTATCAGAGAATATAGTGCGACTGGTTTTTAACCAGAACATAGATTTGACAGAACTTCGTAAAAGAATTAGGCATAAATTTTCAGAACGACGCCAATGAAAGTTCTGTCTATTACATATCGATTTTGTTCTTCTGCTGATCCGGTAATATATGACTTGTTTGACATAAAAGGTGCTCATAGCTTGGAGGCAATGGTGCAGACTCATCTTGCTAGTGGAGCACCTTATGTTGAGTTATATGTAAAATTTACATCGCCAAATGATGTACTTACGACTGGTGTTCGAGAGGAATACACGACCCCTGGCCAACACTCGGTTAGCGGGTTACAAAACGTGAAACAGCTCATGTTTAGTAGCAATGTGGAATGCACATCCCCTACAAGACACTTTGTAGGTGGATGAGACATGTACGTCGGTGGCTCGATGTTTGATGTTGGAAATATGTACTAAGGAATGGCATCAAATTCTAGTGGTTGGCAATCTACATCCAATTGGGGACGTTATGAAATACCTAGAAGAAGGGATGATGTACTCCCTACGACGTCCACCAGTGAGGGGACCTCGTACGTTGTAGATGATGGTAGGTTAGAAGATGACTCCGATGTGGATCCACCTCGAGATCCCGGGCCTGATGGTGCAGAAGTTGGCTTATTTTCTGAACCGGAGCCTATTCCAACAGAACATGAAGATGCTAAAGGAGTTCAGATGAAGAAGAAAATCCACGATTCAGAGCATACTCACCTCCAGCCCACATGCATAATGTCGATCTGTCTGCAGATGATGCGTTGGAGTTTTCAGATCTACCATACCAGTTGTGTGATCGTACGAGCTCGGGGCTAGATTCAGGTGAATTTGAACTTGGTAATCAGTTTTCCAACAAGGATAGTTTTATTGGTGCTTTGAAACAACATAACATCAATAACAGCGTTAACTACGATGTGGTTAAATCCAAATTTGATAAGTTTGAGGTAAAGTGTGCCGTGCAAGACGGCACATGTTCATGGAAAATCTACACCTCGTTGAGGAAAAGGACAGGGTTGTGGGAGATAAAAAAGTACAAAGGTCCACATACATGTGCTGCAGGTACAGTATTGACGGTTTCTGAATAATACTATTGTTATGTAATGTTGTATTATTTAATGTACTCTGTTTATAGGTGTTTCACAAGATCATCCCAAGATGGATTCAGCTATGTTAGCTAGCGTGATACTACCCACGGTGAAGGTAGATTCCAGGACTTTAGTGCCAGTCTTAATTGCCAATATTTGTAGCCAAATGGGGTACACGCCCTCTTACCGGAAGGCTTGGATAGCTAAGCAGAAGGCGTTGGAGAAGATGCATAGTAGGTGGGACGCTTCATATAATGAAATATGGAAGTGATGTCAAGTGCTAGAGAGATACGTCTCAGGTTTCATTTGTCATTTTGAATTTATTGTAAATGAAAAAGTGGTATGTAATATTCGCTATGAACTTATATTGGCAGAGTATGAAATAAATAAAGACCGTTTTCACTAGATGTTGGCAGTTTTACGTTCAATTAACGGCGAAGGCGCGGACTACCTTTGTAACGTACGTTTTGAACAGTAGGCACAAGCATACGACGGCGGCCTACGATATGGTCATATGACCTCAAACCTGGTTGAATGCATAAATTCTATTCTAAAAGGAACGCGCCATCTACTGATAACATCGGTTGTGCAATAGATAAATTTTCATTTGGCGGCGCTATTTCCAAAGCGAGCAGCGAGTTATGCAGGCCAGATGCAAGGAGGCCATGTATGGTGCAGTAAGGTAGTGTAAGAAATTAACAAGGCCAATGTGCGGGCGAACACCATGCACACAGTGCGTCAAGATCGAGACAACCTATGGTTTAGCGTGACAGAGTTTGACAGACCGCACCAAGGTGTTATTGGCGGGCAATATCGTGTACACTTGTAAAATAGGACTTGCAACTGTGGGATGTTTGATGCACTTCGTTATCCATGCGCTCATGTAATTGCAGCTTGTCAGAATCTCCGTCTGGATCCGATGAGCTATGTCGACGAAGTGTACAAATTAGAAAACATGTACAACGTCTGGAGACAAGTTCCCAAATGAACGTAAGTGGCCGCCTGTTTCGCTTGCTCCTTTTAAGTTGTTACCGGATAGAGAATTGAGTCGCAAACCAAAGGGTCGACCTTACTCGACTAGAATACGTAACAATATAGATATCTGAGAAACAGCCAGTCAACAGAAGTTGTGCGGATGGTGTAGGAATCCAGGCCATACAAGCCGATCATGCCCAAATTGCAATAGTTGAACGTCATTGTAAACAACTTTGTATTATTTATATTTTTTTGAAATAAAAAATTGGTACAAAAATTGTAAACAACTTATTTTATTTTAAATCTATTTCATTAAAAATATTAAAGTAAATTACAATAACTTTATTCAAAACTATCTTGTATTTTATTAAATGAAATAATATGCCAAGTGTTCAACATATTGCCTTATTTAAAAGAATTTCTATTATTAAGAATATTAACTATTTTGTATTTTATTAAATGAAATAATATCAAAATATTCAAAATAAACTATTTTGTATTTTATTAAATGAAATAATATCAAATTATTCAAAATAAACTATTTTGTATTTTATTACATCAAATAATATCAAATTATTCAAAATAAACTATTTTGTATTTTATTACGTTAATATAAACTATTTTGTACAACTATATTAAAATAAAAATCAATCTCCGTGCCCGCCGGATTCAGTGCCACATGGCGGTCATCGACGGTTACGTGCTAGATTCCTTCTTTGTCCAGCTTCTAGCGGGGGTTGTGGTTGCTCCGGTGGGGATTCTGGTTCATCCGGTAGGGGATCTGGTTGTCGGTGTTGGGACGATAAGCCACCTTGATAGAATAGTGAATGTGGAGGTGTTTGCATCACCAACGGCGAAGGTGTTTGAAACCCATACGGTGATGGGGTTTGGTAAAAAAAAGAGCTCCCCAACAGTCCCTCTTGCGACCCCTCATACGACGATGGCCTATACATCGGCAGTCCACTCGGCGTAATCGAAAATGGAGATAAACTAGGCCATTGACTCTAACCTGCCATGGGACTAGAAAAAGGAAACATATAAGGGTTAGGATACATAAAAGGGCTAGGATACGCACTTGGCATCATCTGAAAAGGCTGTGCTGTGGGTATCGTCGGTTGATCTGCTGAGTCGGGTGACTATGTCGGTGTTGTTGCTGGGTCTGATGAAGTTATGAGCGCTGATGATGGGCCGGGTAAATTTTTGGGCCTCTTTGATAAGCCTGCATTGTCGTCCCTTGTTCTTGGATTTAAAGGGCCACGTCATTCCCTTTGGACACATAATTGCCGCTGCCTCTCCTTTGGCGAGAGTAAATACAGTTTCCCATGGATTCTAAACCATGGCATGTATTCCGACACGCACGCTAACTCTGGAACGATGATCGGTTCCTGAGTAGGTATATAGTCATACTGATCTTCCCACATTTGGATGCAGTGTGACCAGAATCTTGGCCAATCTGTATGCAATGCCATAGGTCGATTTTGTGATGATCATCCAACACCTTAGGTGCCACGGGAATCGGTTGTCGGAATCCAAATTGTCGTAATACTCTGTCCAACTGGTGCATCTTTATAGTCGCAAAGTTGACCAATGGGACTTTCACATGCCAACTGTTTCAATTTTGGAAGTATTCATCCGGAATTACTGCCCGAATTGTTGGATCCTCATATGGTGTCCATTCAAACTATATGACCATGATGGAAATATTAGTTATATACTAAATACTAAATACCAATCGACTATCTCATTATGGAAATATCTATTTTATTTAATACTTACTTGTGCTTCCGATCGTTGGTCCAATAGAAATCGTATATCTTCAAGAGAGGTAGGTAATCGAGCATAACTTGCAGGATGGTTCCATCTAATTAAATAAATTTTTAGCATTCGATTATATTTTAAATCTACGTAATAATTGTAAAATTTAATATAAAATTTACCTCGTTATAAGTGGGAATGCATACGGTTGGTCCACTTGAGGACGTAAAAATGGAAAGCGAAACCGTGCCCATGACTGCAGTAGTGACAAGCAACCTCTAATTTTCACTTTATTCGGTCGCGTCGCCCCGCACATCTCCCGGTACAATTTTTCCAACACGACAGACCCCCAGCTAAATTCACCAGCTGCTCGAAAATTAACGAGTTTCAGCAGCCATCTTAGATGCACGAGGTTCCGTGACAAGTCTGACATTAGATAACCTCCAATTATCTGAAGAATGTATGCCGAGTATATCAGATTCTTTCTATTTCGGTTGAATCATCATCTAGATTCGGGAATGTGTCTCGTAACCAGCCCATCTCGATTCGACCTCCGTTAATATTCTCCGAAATAGCGCCCAATAGCTCGTAGCATACCGCTCCCCAATCACCAGATTGAACAGACCCGGTGATTGCGTACCCGTCCACTAGCAACCCCAATTGCAAATTGACATCTTCCAAAGTGATAGTGCACTCTCCACATGGAAGATGGAATGTGTGCGTCTCGGGTCTCCACCTCTCAATCAACGCACTGATGAGTTTCGGGTCCAACTTGTATTTCAGGCCTACTGTCGCCACGTGCCAAACACCCGCCTCCCCAGGTAATTCTCTACCAACGGTGATGGAGGACCATGCATTTTGCGGATATAACATTGCAATATCCGATCTACAGACTTTTATAACAAATAATAAAATAATGATTATTTAAAATTACATAAATAAAAAAATCTTAAATAATATTTAAAAATTAAATTTAACACTTACCATTTTAATTTGTTCCACGGATATATGCTTGTCATCAAGACGAATCAATTCCCCGGCCATTCCTAAATTGGTACAAATTTTTACGATTTAAAAAAATTCAAAAAAATAAATTTTAAAACTATTTTAAAATAATTAAAAATTTGAAGCTCTTTTAAATAGAAATTTGAGAGGAATTTGAGAGAATATTAGAGAGAAATTGAGAGAAAGGATTTAGTTGTGAAAAAAAAAATAAGATGGGGGGTTTATAGTTTTTTTTGATCGTTGGGGGGTCACCAACGGTCAAAAAAGTAGCCATTGCTACTGTTCACGCGCGGGCAAAATGCGTCCCAAGAGTCGCTTACGTGGCAACAAAACGCGCCCTTGAGGGAGCGATTTCCGTCCACGTAAGCAAATCGCGCCCTCAGGGACGCGATTTTCTACCACGTCCCCTGACATCGTGCTGACGTGGACGCGCTTTCGGGGAAAAAGGGCCATTCTGGTAAATAATAAAATACTGGGCCCATTTCGGTAAATTTAAAAAAAGAGAGCTTTTTATGGTATTTTGCCCAGAAATAATATAAAAAGACATAAATAACCTCAAAATAAATAGTTTACAAAATCGGTCAGGTATCGGTATGAAATAAGAAGTTAGACTGATTGACTTGTGAACCGGTATAAACCAGTTGAACTAGATTTTTTAATCTTTTTTTAATTTTTTTATAACTTCTAATAATTTTTTAATTGAACGGATTGGATCATTGTATCAGTATTTTAATTAATTCGACTAGTAATTCAATTATGGATCTTAAAAAATATATATTATTTTGTAAAAAAAAAACACTTTTGATAATTTCATAGTTAAAAATAATGTATTACTTTATAAAAGAAATGAACATTTTATAATTTTACAATTAAATTCGAATCTCAAGTATGTAAAAAATCAACTAAATCAAAGATTTATTAAGTTTCACCTAACCTATCCACAATCATTCTCGGAAATTTCTTCACTTTCCTTGCGTCATTGGAGTACTCATGTTAGGTTTGACAAAGACAAATATATATATATTAAAAAAAAAAAAAAAAAAAAAACTAAAACTAAAGCGGTGCTTTATAAACTTCCAAAATGCCAGCCTACGCTTTTTAATATACATTTTCCAAAAGTTTTCACATAATTTTTTTTTGTAATTAATTATTCCGATAAAAGAAAAAATAAATATATTTTTTTGGGTAAATTATAGCAAATGTCTAATGCAATACTAAAATTCTAATGGGATATCCATATTTTTAATTAATGCAAAACTAAAATTTTTAAGTGATACCAGAATTTCTAAAGTGATGCTAATATTCGTAACTTAATACCAAAATTTTTAATGCGATTCCAATATTTCTAACTTTTCATTAGTCGTTATTTTGATATACTAAAAAATTCTAACCAAATACCAAAATTTCTAAAAGACATTAAAATATTTAACAAAATGCTCTTAGAAATTTTAGTTATTGGTACTTGGTTAAAAAATTTTGTATCAGATAGAAACTTTGGTAGCCCTTCAAAAGTTTTGATTTAGAATTTACGAACCAAAATTCTATCAATACTAACAAAAATTGTTATAGCAAAATTCAACTTTTATCTGATGTAGCAATTATTATGATAATATATAATAAACAAAATACAATGTATTTAATTCATATTTAGATATTATTTAAACATACCAAAATATATAATGTGATATTAAAGTATATTTTAGTTTACAAAATTCCAAAAATAAAATATATTTAAATCATATATAATAAACTATTAGATTATGTCATTTCCATGTCATGGGTGAAAGAAAATATTCTTTTAAAGTTTATTCGACAATTGTGAAGTAGCCAAAAATCTGTGTCTAAATTTTGCTAACATGGATTCAATATATTATTTTTAATTGTTTTATTTAAATATAGTAAAAGGAAGAAGAAGTAAAAGCACTTTCATAATAAATATAGACTAATATTAGTTATCATGAAATTTCACTTGAGAAATAACCTAAAACCAAGTAAAAAGAGACTTAAAACATAGTCATGATGATCACTCATCGATAGCCAATTCTTGTGTCTATTTTTATTTTTACTCTTCTAGTTGTTCATCTATAGCTGCAACTGCACGTGCAACTAACTTGCAAATTCAACGAACTTTCGATATAATCCTTTCAAATAAATATAGTGCGATTTAAACTATATATAAATTTGACCATTGGATGGGTGCAATTGAGAGCTCTAGTGCGACTGAAAGAACTTTGCAATCCTTACTGTTGGCATATGGACCATGTCGATCATAATTGATTATATCTAACAAACATGTTAAGAATACTTAAAAAAATTTATTTCACTATAAACATATTTCACATTTGATATTTTGCTTACTCCTCTACTTTTAGGCTTAAAAATACTTTTAGAACCATAAGTAATGTTAAAAAAAATAACTTTTGAAGACAAAATTACTTTGGTCCTTAAACACATAAGCTACAATTTGTAACTTTTTTATTTGAAAAACTACTTGGAGCTAAAATGACATTTTTCTTCAAAAAAATCTCTTTTCTCATCTGATCTACTTTTTTTTTCAATATTTTTATTAAATATATAATTAATTTTCTTTAGAAATTTGTTTCAAATATATAATATTACATTTTTGAATTTGTAATTGTTATATTTTAATATCTAACACATTCTTTATATATTCAAATTAAATTTTACAAATAATTGACATTAATTACTTACAAGCATTTAAGATTGATATACTTCATATATCAAATATTAATAATGAATTACAATAACTTATTTTATGATAAGATATAAAAGTAAAATTAGATCACCAAACTTTAGTAAGTTTACGCTTTGGTCACTTAACATTAAAAGGTTACAAAATGGTCATTGAACTATTTAAAAGGTTTCATTTAAGTCACTGAACTATTCAAAAGTTTCTGTTTAAGTCACAGGATTGTTAAGTTTTTTTTAAAAAATGTCCAGTTAGTAAGCTTTAAGCTACTATTCAATGATTAGTATAGTGGATCAGTACCCATCAATGAGTAGAAGAACATACGTTAGATCTAAGTCGATCTAACAGTTAGTTTCGAAGATCGATGAAGAAAGATATTTAGATGTTGGTTAGCAGATTATTGATGTTCAAAGTTGTTTCATGAAAAAAATACTAAATTATAGAAGAGAAAGGGAATAAGAGTTTTCCATTGGTGCAGATGGTGCGAATAGAAAAGGTCATACATCAACGATTTTAACAACCTAATGACTTAAAAGAAAACTTTTGAATAATTCAATAATCATTTTGTAACTTTTTGAAGTTGAGTGACTAAAATATAAATTTACTGATAGTTTAATGACCTTAAGTGCCGGGGTGAAGCCATAAAATATTTTTAGGGGGCCGAAATTAAATTGTAATTTTTACGATAGAAAAATGCAATGTCACCATTCTAATAGCCTATATCTTTATAATTTTTAAAGGATTAAACCAATTTTTTTTCATTTTTACGGGGAAAAGTGCAATTTAACCTTTACTAATTAGAAATTTTAAAAATTTTAAAAGGCCAAAATGAAAAATTTTTCATTTTAGGGGAGTGGGGTCGAGGCCCCTGCCAGCCCTCCTAGCTATGCCCCTACTTAAGTGTAGTTTACCCTAAAAGTAGAAGCATTGGTAGAAGATTGAAAATACTTGAGAAAATACCAACAAGTAATTGGGTGCAATGGTAAGGTACATTGCACTCTCAAGGAGAGGACTCAGGTCCGAATCTCAGAAGTGACATTATTGGAAAGAGCAATTACGAACTTTGAATATAGACTATTAAACGGGCATAAAGAATATAAAAAAGTATTTGAGAAAATTAAAAATTAATAATAATGGATGAGCATCCAAAGTAAAAGAGACAAAGAGAAAACATAGTTTTTCTATAAAGACTTTTTTTTTATAGATAATGTTTGTAGTTCTTTCATACATGACTGACTTACAATGACTCAAAATAAGAAACTTGTCCATAAAATATCTTACTACTAACCAAGGTCTCATTGTCATCAAAGGTTTATATTCAAATATGTTACCCAAATCTTTATTTAAATAAAATACAGTGGTAAAATAAAATAAAAGTAAAATCCCCATAGAATTACACTTTTTTTATTTTATTTTAAAATAAAGTTTTTTAAACCTTATTAAACTCCATCTATTTGATATGGATTAGAATAAGGTGTTTCAGTCTTACTATAGTCCTATTAGAATATGATTTTACAAGCCTATAAATAGACATAGTCTACTCCTCTTGTAATCATTTGAATTTGACATAGGGATTATCTTTTCCTCTGCCCATGGTTTTTTTTCCAAAAGGGTTTCCACATAAAATCTGTGTGTTCTTTATTTTTTTCTTGCTCTTTTTTTCTTTGCGATACATTATCATTACCGACGTTCTATTTTTAACAAAATACATGTTTAAATCTATACACTCACTTAATTAAGAAATCTTTATATATTTATTTGAAAGTTTTTTTAAATGAGATGTTAAGAATTATTACATGGTTCACTATGAAAATAAAAATTTATATATAGATAGTGTGTAATTTTATTCAAACAATATTTTTTTTTAAGAAATAATGGATTAATAAAGCATATTGCACTTTCAACAAAAATTATGAGGTTATAATTTTGAACCAATCTTAAAAATGTTCAAAAGTAAAAATAAAATAAAATTAAAGTAAGAAAAATGATATTTCAACGAGGGAATGTCAAAAAAGTAATAATAATAAACTAATTGAGCTCCAACATCATCTTTCTCCTACAAAAGAAAGTCCACAAGCGAGTCCGATGAAGAAGTCTTTGAATAATAATAGTAATAATAATAATACCAATAGACTTCCAGTCTTGTTTCTCCCGAAAATAAATAAATAATCACCACCAAATCGTATGAAGCAACCATAAACATCAGAACAAAAATTAGATTTTCAGGAACTAAACATGGCCTACAGGATATCCTCAGTGCATTGAGTTTTTAATTTTCGACATTAAGACGTTAATTAATCAATTAGGTACTAATTTTGGGTGTTACGAGGGTGCTAATCCTTCCTCGTACGTAACCGACTCTCAAACCCGTTTTTTCTGAATTTCATATACCAAAATTACTGTTTTAATAAATTAAACCGTTACGTGGTGACCCGATCACACTTCATAAAAATGATCAGTAGCGACTCCTATTTTTGTTTTCAAAATAAAAGTCGATCCCCTTTACAAAAATGGTTTAGACATAAGTTATTCGTTATACGCTGAGTTTCAAAAACTCACCCTTTGTTTGACTAATATTTTTAGGTAATTCTCAGACTTAGGCAAGTTGGTGCAAGCGAAAGCTCGGTTAATGTCATAATCTATTTAAATTGATTTATTTTGTATTTTGGTTTGGTAAATTTTTGGACTCTTTGGACTGTTTAGATTTTTTAACTTTATTTCCATATTTTGCTTTACTGCTCAAATGTTTTAGTTGACAAAATTCGCTTCTGTACAAAATTAAAGGCTTTCAAACAATAAACTATGTTTCTCAAATATCCCTTTTTATGTAGCCTTTCGCTGAAAAAATTATAAGTTTTTGAAAATAAAAACAAAACAACTTTTTTAGTAAATAGAACAACAAGAAATTATTTTGAATAAAACTAGGATTTTGAAAGTTTATGACGATTTTCTGGTTACTCAAAAACCAAAATTTCAATCATATTAAGTAACAACTCCATATTTGGTCATAACGTCTAGGTCGGGTTTGAGATGTTATATTATGTAAATAGAAAAATAATATATATTCCTTAATTGGAATGCGTGGGTGGCGGCAAGCCTTTTTGGGAATTAGGATTGTCGCCCCTTACTACTTAGATGGGCCTCCAAGCCTATCTCTTGTATTGAGTATTAACTATGTGTGTGTTTTTAAAACTAACTCATATAATTTTATCAACTTAGTAACTATTTTTTCATTTCAAAAAAATTTATTTATTTAAAATCAATGTAATTAATGTCCTAATTAAATTATTTTTTCAACCCAATTCTAATTTCGTTAAAATCATAGATAATTAATTTATTCACTAAGAATCTATGGCCACAATGGCTAATTAATTTAATTTCCACTTCGAACTTCAATTACAATCAATTAAATAATAATTTAAAGAAATGAATTTAATCTCTAAGTCATCTCTTGCATATGGCGAGAAAACATATTCACTACAGATAGTGATACATTCGTACCATTTTGTAAATCTGTAATTTTTCTTTCATCATATTGATTCAATTGCAAATTGCTTAGGGTTGCACTGAGCTAGCGAAGGGACCAATTGGCCATATATAATTAGGGCTTAATAATCTACAATTAAATCCAGGATTTTCGTCTATTAATTACATAACCTCACATCCTTTAAATATGCCTCTTAAGATGATATTTATATATCATTGTTTTACTTTGGGCTTGTAAAAGCTAAAATACAAGGATGGGATTAAGCCTGAAAGCTCAGTTTACTCCAAACGGTTGATTCACCCCTTGTGCGTGATACTAAGTTCGAGTTTAGTTTTCTTTTTAAATTTTTATTTTATTTTTACTATTTTATTCAAATAAAGATACTTGATTTTTTAACTAAATCAGATTTTTCTAACATTATTTTTAATCAACTTAATCAAATATTCTTTTCCAGTTATTTTTCCAACGTTATGTTTCTTTAGGATCACTCAAATTTGTGTATCATTTGCCTTTTCTTTCGAGATCTATTAGCTTTCTCAAAGCTTTCTTCTTCTGTTTTAATTGAGTGTTTAAATGGTTTGTTATTCTTTATTTTCTATTTTCTTATAATTAATAAAAGTGTTTGTTGAATCTTGGAGGATATGTAAATCCGTGAAATATTCTTAAGTGGTTATCACACCTCAAGCAACAATTTCAAGTTTCTAACCCTTGGTTGAACAACAATATTAAGGATATTATGGGTCATAATGATGCTGGCAGTTTTCTCGCCACCACTGTTGCCGTTATTCCTACCTTTATATACGTTTTTGCAAGCTTTCCCTCCAATCACCATGCGACCATTGTCGCGCATATTTTCCTCGCCTTGGCTTCTATCTCGATGATGCCCACTGTCTCGTATGCAAAACCATTCATTGATATCTCTAAGATCAAAATTTTTTACAAGCACTGCCTCCTGTGTCCAGAAGAATGAAAGCTAGAACCATTGCTGAACTTAGAGCCTCCATGGAGTTCTATCAAGGGCTTTTTGATAGGCTACGAACTAACGCAAAAGCTGTCAGAGTAAATATCAAAAACCAAACAACTTTTTTGGCTGATATGCCTGCCCAGGATGATGAAGATTGATTGGCAATTTTGTTAAACAAAAAGGGAAGAAGAAAGTTGAGAATGGAAGCTGGAACCTGCGGGGGGAATTTTAATTGAAGGGAAGTCAATTTTTTAACTCTTATTTCATTTGTTATTACATTTTTTGGTTGATTGTATAATTTTTATTAATGGTGTCTGCTGCTACTTAAATTTTGATTTGCTATGAACTACCTTTACTTTGATGCATTCAGTACTTATTTAGCTTGAGTAGTTATAATATTGGTTGGTTGTTGATGCAATTCGATTCTAGCATTAATGATTAATTCACTGAATTATTTACTAAGCTCAATTTATTAAGTTAATGGGATTATGCTAAGGGAGCTAAGGTTTCTTTGTTGATGTAATGTCAAACTAATTGTCAAAGGGGGAAAATGTTGAAAAATATGAAACTGGCCATTGAGTGCAAGGTAGTGCCTCTTTCCGTGGCACTGGATATGTTCAAAGACAATTCCCACATTAGAAGTGTTGGCAATTTATAAACGATATAATAAGCTATGCTAAGTACTTGGTTGACATTCTACAGATGTTTGGTAAAAAAACTCTAGTCCATAAATAAATATCATTCCACTTGGGGAAACATAGTTTGGTGATTGAATTGAACTGAATCACCCAAGTCAAAATCCCTTGGATCATGGACATTTAGATTGGGTCAAAGCTCTAATTGGTTGGCTGCCAAGAGCCTATGTTTGTATTATTTACTATCGATATTGTAATCGGTTTGTTTTGTTACTGTTTTAATGAGACTGTGATAGGTTATCTATGTAAGCAAGTCCCAATGATAATCCGTTCAATGGAGAAACTTGTATAGGTTACTGCACTGAAAGTTTTGAGCACTTTTGCTGTTTGAGTGAGGAAATTTTCAGAGAGTGCTTTTTTTTTTTATAGTAAAATCAGTTATGTTGTGGTTTTATTTGCTTAGTTCACAGGGGTGAACTTAGTGATGAGAGTGTTGATCTTCAAGGTTCAAAAATAAGGGTGAATTGTCACGGAATGTGTGATAGGCTAGATTCACTTGTTGTATTTGTTCAAGAGAGTGAATATTTCTCACTGAGTTAGGCTTCGCAGATGGAAACCGAGCTGCATAAACAATTTTTATGTGTTTAATTTTGTTTACTGGATGCTCCTTCCAAGCACTTTGTTAGTTTGCTAGCAAAAATTTCAAAATTTTATTTTTCACAATTTCAATGACTGAACAAAGCATTGGACAACATAAAAATAAAATGGTTAAATGCTCAAATTAGCACCTAATCTTTTATGGGTTGCTCATATAAGGACCCAAATCTTTGAATATAGTCATATAGGGCCTTAAACTTTACAAAAGTACTCAAGTAAGTGTTTTTCATGCACTTTAGCTCAGATTGTAGTAAAAATTAGGTGAATACTAACATGTTTAGAATAAAACATATAACAATTGCATCAAATATTGTTTGAAAATAAAAGAAACCTTATATAACTATTTTGAGAAGCCCTTATCCGAGCATTTTCAAAAAAATTTTGATCATTAGTTGAGAACTTTCGAAAAGGTTTGGGTCTTATTTGATTATTTTGAAAGGTTTGGCCTTCATTTGAGCACTCTTGTAAATGTTAGATCCTTATATTACCATTTTAAAAGGTTTGGTACTTATGTGAGCAATCCTTAAAAGGTTAGACCACATTTTGAGCATTCAACCAAAGAAAATTGGAAAAATATGATGGTGAGAATATAGAGAAATAGATCGATAGCACAAATACCTTGGGCTAAATATGTTTTCACAGTTGGGTTTCATGAATCAAGTTTGATATTCTGATCATCCTTTGCTTCTCAATTGATTGGGCTGAAGATGATTTTCTGCTAATCTATTCTCGTCATAATAAAGTTTGTGATGATTGGTACAAAATGGTTAGGGGGAGTAGCATTATGGTTCTTGGACTCAATTTAAGCTAATTAATCATCAGCATAATGATTTATTTGATCCTCTAACGATACAAAAAAGAAAGTCATTTTAGTTCATCATTCATTTTTTCTTTATATCTTTTAGACCTTCAACCTGCGTTGTTTGTCAATAGATGAAAAAGTTAAGGTGTTAATGTTAGAGTTAAGTGAGCCGAATCCTCATTTAAATAAAATACAGTGGTAAAATAAAATAAAAGTAAAATCCATATAAAACTACACTTTTTTTATTTTTATTTTAGAATAAAGTTTTTTAAACCTTATTAAACTCCATCTATTTGATATTGATTAGAATAAGGTGTTTCAATCTTACTACACTCCTATTAGAATATGGTTTTACAAGCCTATAAATAGACATAGTCTACTTCTCTTGTAATCATTCGAATTCGACATAGTGAATTTTCTTCTCTGTCCGTGGTTTTTTCTCGAAAGGGTTTTCACGTAAAAATTTGTGTGTTCTTTATTTTTCTTTATCTTTTTTTGTGATATATTGTCATTACCGACATTCTATTTTCACAAATTGGTATCAGAGCTTCTGGGTTGTTCATCTCAATCACGATAATGGCATCTTTGAATTATAAAATTTCGTTATTGGATCGCAACACCAGATTCGCATTGTGGCAGATAAAGATGCAGGTAATTCTTGCACAAATGGACTTAGAGGAAACCCTACTAGGGGTAGATAAGATGCATTCGACATTGACGAAGGAATAGAAGAAGTGCAAGGATCAAAAAGCGTTAACACAGTTATATCTGTATTTGTCTAATGAAATTTTACAGGATATGATGAAGGAGAATACCGCCGATGAATTATGGAAGAGGCTGGAACAAATATGTATGTCGAAAACTCTAACCAGTAAGCTGCATACGAAGTAGCGTATTTATGCTCATCGTTTGGAGAAAGGTGCGTCTGTGCACGAACACTTAACAGTGTTTAAAGAAATTCTCTCAAACCTAGAAGCCATGAAGGTTCAATATGATAAGGAAGATCTAGGGTTGATTCTACTTTGTTTGTTGCCCCCGTCTTATTCAACCTTTAGAGACACAATTTTATGTAGTCGCGAGTCTCTTACAGTTGATGAGGTTTATGATTCTTTGACCTCGTATAATAAGATGAAGCATCTTGTGGTTAAAATTGACTCTAAGGGAGAAGGTCTCATTGTTTGTGGGAGATAAGATAAGAATGCTGATGATGATCGTGGAAGGACATAGGAATGGAATCCTCGCGGTAAATCTAAGGGTAGATCGAAGTCTTCAAAAAGAGGTAAAACTTGTAACTTCTGCAAGAAGAAAGGACACATTAAATCTAAGTGCTATAAGCTACAAAACAAGATCAAAAGGGAGGCTGTGAATCAAAAGGGAAAACAACTAGAAAATTTCAGTGAAGCTAATGTAGTAGAAGACTATAGCGATGGTGAACTTCTAGTCACTACTGTCAACAATTCTAAAGTGAGTGAGGAGTGGATCATTGATTCAGGTTGCACCTTCCACATGAATCCCAATCGAGATTGGTTTACAACTTACGAAATAATGTCTGAAGGTGTTGTTTTTATGGGAAATAATGCTTTGTGTAAAATCGCAGGTGCTGGAACAATTAAAGTTAAGATGTTTGATAGAGTTGTCAGAACACTTAGTGACGTACGACATGTTCCAGAATTGAAGAGAAATTTAATTTTGTTTAGTATTCTTGATTCAAAAGGGTACAAATACATAACTGAAAGTGGGGTTTTGAAGATTACCAAAGGTTCCCTCGTTGTGATGAAAGGGTAGAGAAAGACTATCAAGTTATATGTTTTATAGGGTTCTACTATTACTGGTGATGCAGCTATCGCATCCACTTCCTTTTCAAATAATGATATTACTAAACTTTGGCATATGTGCCTAGAGCATATGAGTGAGAATGACATGGCAAAATTGAGCAAAAGAGGACTTATTGATGGGCAAGGAATTTGCAAACTGAAGTTCTGTGAGCATCGCGTTTTTGGGAAGCAAAAGAGAGTTTGATTCACCAGATGAATCCATAACACAAAAGGAACATTGGAGTATATTCATTCTAATCTATGGGGGCCATCTAGAGTGTCTTCGAGAGGTGGAGCTAATTATATGCTAACTTTTATTGATGATTTTTCAAAAAAAGTTTGGGAGTTCTTCCTGAAGCAGAAAAGTGATGTGTTTTTCGCATTTAAGTCTTGGAAAACTATGATTGAAAAACAGACAGGAAAACAAATAAAATACCTCCGCACAGACAATGACTTAGAGTTCTGTTCTGATGAGTTTAATAAACCGTGCAAGTCAGAAAGGATCGTGAGACACTTGACAGTTCGTCATACTCTACAACAAAACGGTGTTGTAAAATGATCATGGAGAAGGTTCGATGTATGTTGTCAAATGCCAACTTACCAAAGCCGTTTTGGGCCGAAGCAGCCTCTACTGCATATTTTTTAATCAAATTGATCTCCATCCGTTGGGATTGAGAAAAAGACTCCACAAGAGGTATGGTCTGGTAATTCTGCTAACTATTCTGATTTAAAGATCTTTGGGTGTCCTACATATGCTCATGTTGATAATGGAAAATTGGAATCGAGATCCATTAAATGTGTTTTTCTTGGTTATAAAGATGGTGTAAAAGGGTATAAGTTATGGTGTCCTGTAAATAGAAAAGTTATGATTAGTAAAGATGTTGTTTTTGATGAAACTGCTATGCTACCTAACTTATCTCTTAAAGACTCTTCCAATAAAGAAAATCAAAAGTAAGTGGAGCATCAAATTAGTCCAGAATCTACAACAGAGTCGACTCCTCAAGCCAGTACAAAAATTCAGAATAGAGTTGCTTTTTCACCACAATACTCTATCTCCAAAAACAGAACTAGAATAGAAATTAAACCTCCAAAGAAGTATGCCGAGGCTGATCTAGTTGCTTATGTTTTAAATGTGGTTGAAGATATAAATGCAAACCAATAGCTATCTAATTATTTTGAGGCGGTTAGCTGTAAATACTCAGAAAAGTGGATGTTTGCTATGTAAGAGGAGATGGAATCACTACACAAAAACAGAACATGGGATCTTGTGTAACTTCCTAAAGGTAAAAAGGTTGTTCATTGTAAATGGGTGTTTAAAAAGAAAGAAGAAAACTCCAGTAGTTGAAGAACCCAGATATAAAGTAAGGCTTGTTGCAAAGGGTTACATTCAAATTCCATGAGTGGACTTCACAGATGTGTTCTCCCCAGTTGTGAAGCATAGTTTGATTCGAGTTTTGCTTGGTATTATGGCCGTGCATGATTTGAAGCTTGAGTAGTTAGATGTAAAAACTACATTTTTGCGTGGAGAACTTGAAGAGGATATTTACATGCAACAACCAGAGGGTTTTACAATCTCAGAAAAGAGGACTATGTTTGCTTGCTAAAAAAGTCCCTTTACGGTTTGAAATAGTCACCAAGACAGTGGTACAAGAGGTTTGATTCCTTTATGACTTCTCATGATTTCAAAAGAAGTAGCTTTGATAGTTGTGTTTACTTTAAGAAAAAAAGTGATGGTTCTTTTGTGTATCTACTCCTTTATGTTGATGACATGTTGATAGCAACGAAAGATAAAGGAGATATAAGAAAGGTCAAAGCCCAACTAAGTGAAGAATTTGAGATGAAAGATTTGGGACCAAAAAGAAGATACTTGGTATGGAGATTTTCAGAAATAGAAAAATAAATAAATTGTACCTAAGTCAGAAGGGGTACATTGAGAAAGTTCTTTGTAGGTTAAATATGCAGAGTGCTAAGCCTGTTAGTACTCCTTTAGCAGCCCATTTCAAACTTTCATCGGCTTTGTCTCCACAATCAGATGATGAGATTGAGTACATGTCACATGTTCCATACCCTAGTGTAGTGGGATCTCTCATGTATGCTATGGTTTGTTCACGTCCAGATTTATCATATGCAATCAGTGCAGTTAGCAAATACATGGTGAATCCCAGTAAAAAAATATTGGAAAGAAGTTCAGTGGATTTTAAGATACTTATGAGATACTATTGATGTTTGCTTACAGTTTGGAAGAACTAGAGATAGAGCTATTGGGTATGTTGATGTTGATTTTGTGGGAGACCTTGATAGAAGAAGATCTCTCACAGGTTGTGTCTTTACAACCGGAGGTTGTGCAATTAGTTGGAAAGCCACTTTGCAAACTACAGTTGCTTTGTCTACCACTGAAGCTGAGTACATGACGATCACTGAGGCTTGTAAAGAAGTCATTTGGTTGAAGGGACTCTTTAGTGAACTCAATGAAGACCTTCAAATCAGTACAGTATTTTGTGACAGTCAGAGTGTCATCTTCCTTACAAAAGATCAAATGTTTCATGAGATAACAAAACACATTGATAACACATTGATGTTCGGTATCATTTTGTTCGTGATATTATTGCTCGTGGTGGTATTGTTGTGAGCAAAACTAGTACTCATGAAAATCCTACAGATATGATGACTAAGTCACTTCCTCTAACCAAGTTTGAGCATTGCTTAGACTTGGTTGGTGTTCATTGTTGAAGTTAAACCCTTAAGAGGTTTTATGTAAGAGGTGGAGAACTTGTTCGTTAAGAGTTCGCGATGAAGAACTTGTTCATTGAGAATTCGTGTGAAGGTGGAGATTGTTAGAATTAAGTAACTCGAATCCTTATTGAAATAAAATATAGTGGTAAAATAAAATAAAAGTAAAATCCATATAGAACTACACTTCCTTTATTTTATTTTAGAATAAGGTTTTTTAAACCTTATTAAACTCTATCTATTTGATATTGATTAGAATAAGGTGTTTCAATCTTACTACACTCCTATTAGAATATGGTTTTACAAGCCTATAAATAGACATAATCTACTCCTCTTGTAATCATTTGAATTCGACATAGTGAATTTTCTTCTCCTTTGCCAGTGGTTTTTTTCCCGAAATGATTTCCACGTAAAAATCTGTGTGTTCTTTATTTTTCTTTCTCTTTTCACTACACCAAAACAGGCTTTTAGCGGCTTTTTTAGCAGCGTTTGGATAAAAAACGCCATTAATGAACGCCACTAAAGATCGGGCATTAGCGGCGATTTTTGGAAAACGCCGCTAAAGATCGAGTATTAGCGGTGCATTATGGAATATGCCGCTAAAAACAAGCATTAGCAGCGTTTTCAAAAAACCTAAATCCGACAACGCCGTTTTCTAAGCTTTCGGGCTTTAGCGGTGTTTTTAAGAAAGCACTGCTAATGCTTAGGGCTTTAACGGTGTTTTTGGTAAAGCGCCGCTAATGCTCAGGGCTTTAGCGGCGTTTTTAATAAAGCATCACTAATGTCAAGGCTTTAGCGGTGTTTTTAGAAAAGCGCCACTAATGCTCAGGGCTTTAGCGGCATTTTTGATAAGGCACCGCTAATGCTCAGGGCTTTAGCGGCGTTTTTGATAAGGCGCTGCTAATGCTTGGGGCTTTAGCGGCGTTTTTTAGAAAGCTCAGCTAATGCTCAGGGCTTTAGAGGCGTTTTTGATAAAGCGCCGCTAATGCTCAGGGCTTCAGCAGCCTTTTTGATAAAGTGCCGCTAATGCTCTATTTTTAGCGGTGTTTTCTAAAAAGCGCCGCTAATGCTCAGGGATTTAAAATAATTTAAAATATTTGTTAAAATGAAAAAATTAAAATACTATTATTTAAAATAATTTTAAAGTTTTTTGGATACATTATTGATTTTTTTAATTTATATATTAAATAATTTCTTATATAATCGTAAAAGAGATAGTAATTTTAAAATATTGAATTAATTATCACTATAGTTTAGGATTTTTGGTTTAGGGTATATGGTTTAGAGTTTAAGGTTTAGGTGTTACCATTTTAAGGTTTATGGATTATGGGTTTAGGGGTTATGGTTTATGGTTTAAAGGCCGGGGTTTAAGGTTTAGAGGTTATGTGTTAAGGGTTTATGGTTTTAGGGTTTTAAGGTTTAGGTTTATGGTTTAGGGTTTAGATTAACTAGTGTTTTCTAATTTATATATTAATTAATTTCTTATATAATTGTAAAAGAGCTAATATTAATTTTGTTCTTCAAAATCGTGTGAAGATTTGGTTCTTCAAAATCGATATAAGCTATATCCAAGGATATCCCCATCTTATTCCATCTCGGTTCAGTATTTTTAGTGCTCGGTTCAGTTTTTTTATCCAGTTCAATTTTTTGCGTGTTTTGCCTTGCCCCCGCCGTGATCAAATAATTATATATGGATTTAGGGATTATGGTTTAAGGGTTGGGATTTAAGGTTTAGGAGTTAAGAGTTAAGGGTTAGGGGTTAAGAGTTAAGGATTTAGGGATTTAAGGGTCGAGTTAGGGTTTAGGGTTTAGATTAATTAGTTTTTTTTAATTTATATATTAAATATGTTTTTATATAATTGTAAAAGAGATAATAATAATTTTAATATATTAAAATTATGAGTATAGTTTATATTATTTAGGAGATATATAATAGATAGACTTTATGTATATTGAGTGGCTAATTTAGGGTTTAAGGTTTATTTCAGATTTGTTAAAAGATACAATTTTATACAATTAATTAATGTTTTTATTTAAAAACATTTAATCTAAACCATTTGATATATTTGATATGGATATATTGGTAATTATTTAATTTTGATAGGACCAAATTATAAGAAAAAATACAAAAATAATGAAATAAAAATGATATGGATATATAGGTAATTATTTAATTTGGATAATTCTAACTTAATAATTAATTACAGTCATTTTATCATTTGTTTTCTTATTAAAATGTCATTTTGTTCAAAATAAAATAATTTTTTGCGGCGTTTTTCATAAAAACACCACAAAAAATATTTTTACTTTTAAAAATGGCGCCGTTTTATCTTAAAATTCCCCCTGAAACCCCTAAATTTCCCCCCTAAAATTGGTATCCTCAAAATACCTAAGTTTTTCTCTCTGCCACCACCGTCTTCATCATCATCTCCCCCTCTCTCCCTCTTTTTGCATACCTTTCAGAAGAGCTCATACTAAATCATATTTTTCTCACCACGGCTCTTCTAATAAATTTTTCTTTCTTTCTTTTTTTTTTGGATCCGTATCTCGATCTGGATTACGGTCATGTGGATCCGAAAATGGAAACCCAGGACCAGGAGCAGAACAGTTCTGGAACTAATGGCGTGGTCCCTGTCCAAAGCAACGCAGTCTAAGCTCTCGTGCGCGAAAGTGACAGAGACGGCTCATACACATTTCGGCCATGCGAATATGACCCTCCAAGCAGTAAAAATTGTCCGAGAAAGTAACAGTTCCCTATTTTCGTGTAGTCTTGATTGGTTTTGCTTTATGGTCTTAATGTTTCACTAGCATCTCCTCAAAGGGTACAGATTCCTCTTCTCTTATAGTTAAAAAGCTATCATTATTTATTGTATTTTTAATTGTATATATCTTCTCTGAACTAATGTTTTATGTCTTCTGCATGGCAGAAAAGATCCCATAACGTTCACTTATGCTTACCTCAGGTTTGTTCTTAGTATTTCCAACAATTGATCTTCATATAAAAATTTTCCAATAATGTTTTATGGCCAACACAAGCTGATCAATATCCCGTCTCTTTTATGTTTTCCAGACTCTTGACGCTCTAAAGCGGATATGTCCTAAACGAGCTCTATTAATCGGAATGACTCATGATTTTGATCAACACAAAGACAATAAGGTTCTCATGGAATGGTCTGAGAGGTAAATTAGTACTTTACAAAATCTTATGTTATACAAATTTACTGGAATTTCTCATAAGATTTAGTTAGAACAAAAGAAAAAGCCCCCGATATCTGACATTATTCTTCTTAACTGTATGCAGGGAAGGAATCCATGTCCAACTTGCACGTGATGGTCTGAAGGTCCCCATAGACCTATAATTAGGTGAGCATTGTCCTTGGAAGCTCATACATGTGTGTGTACATATATATATACGCCTGCATCCTGGTAAACTTAGCTTTCAAAGCCATGGATGTATATATACATTTTTTTTGCTCAGCAGATGCATATCTACGTGTGTGTGTATGTGCCTCCCTGGAAGCTCTTTGCTTGTACTTTGATTAGATCGCATATCGTATTTAAGTCGTAAATAAGAAAAATATGAAAACCAATAGCTTTCTCTGTCTCTTGTTTATGCAGGTTTATATATATATGTGCATATATAGATAGATACACATGTATATATACATGCGAGTGCGTTATGGGTCCTGGTTAACTTTGATTTCAAAGCAATGTGTGTGCATATATATTCGATAATTTGATTAGGTAATAACTACTGTTATTTGTCTTTGTATCACTGTTAGTGTTTTTTTTTAAATAATAATTCTAGTCTTTATATATATATATGGTTCAAAGGTTCTAGTCTTTCATATACCATAATGCATAATTCTAACATTTGAATTGGAATTTAAGACATGTTATCTTGTACAAATTTTCGACTTAGAATAATTATCGAGGTTGAAATAATAATTATTTCATGTCTCCATGCTATTAATAATTATTTCACTTTTTTATTCTATGTAGGATATATAAATCCTTTTTGTAAATATTGAAGGTCTGCGACTTGTATTGCGGTGGCGGAGATGATGCAGAGCAATGGGATGGAGCTCAAATCAGTCATTATGTTGGAATTGGTATGAAATTTTCACGAACACCTTTACCTCATTACTTTATTTATTTATATTAAGTAAATTTCAAGTACATGCAACATTGTAGTAAACACAAGTACCTATTTAAGCGTAACATTTTTTATTATTAATTTAGGGTTCTTTTGGTTTGGTTGGTTGGTAGTTTTTCTATTTTATTTTTGCTTTTTCTAATGTAAAGTGGAAGTGCCGACTGTTCAATATATAGGTTCATAGTTCTGAACTTGTGGTTAAGTTTATGTGTGCATTGATGGTTAATGATAATTGTTAAAATGGGTTTGAATTGCTTATTTTGATGATGAAATCATTAATGTGATGAGTGACTTTCTTGTCCCTAGTAAGTCATTGGTAATCTTGCACTGGAAATTGAAACCAAGGGTTAAGGTCATGATAGGTTCGTTATCATTCTTGTGATTATATGTGACTAACAGTAAATGTTAAAAATGGATGTTAATTGCAAATGTGTCATGTGGGATAAATGAAACCATTTTGACTTATGTTTTTGATCTTTGAATGATGATATCAGTGTTGTATACGGAGTTGGTGTTTATTTTTTTGTTTCTGGATGGCATAAAAATGTTCTCTAAGTTATTTATTTGTGAAAAGAGAGAAAAATATTCTGGTAAAAGTGGCAGTTTAGCCTTTAACTTTTAAAAAGGTTGAATATATTCAATGCTTTTCTCTTCTCCTGCCCTTGACAGCACATTTATTTGACAGGATAATTTGGAAACCCTGTTGGCTGATCTTGTCTATTGCTTGCAGCATTTGCAGGTATTTTGTGTAGTTTTAAGTTGTGAACATTGGGTTTTGATTTGCCATGTGAACAAATATAATGAATCTGAAGTGCATTTCTATTCTTCTATTTGCAATTAAGATTTGAAACTGAAGACAAAGCAAGGAGACTTCTAAGTAATGTGTCATTTTTGTTGAAACCAAGGGGTTATTTTTTCGGTATTACTCCTGAAAAAGTGATTGCCAAAAACTGTTGTTTCTGGATTTGGGTATTTTCCTTTTTTTTTTCCTTGTGGTTACTGCTGCACCTGTTTCTAGGAGGTGATTGTGTAAACATTTTAGCGTGCTTTAGTTATTATAAGAATATTTTTAACATTGTTAATTTTAATATTATTGTAAGAATATTTTGAATTATAATTTAGTTATCAATTTATATCATATATCTTTTATTGAATTTGAAGTATCATTTAAATTTGCCCTTTTTGGTTGGATTTTATGTTACAAGAAGGATTGTATATGGATGAAAATCGGATGTAACAAATTTGCCAAATTAGTGGCTTTTTTTATAAACGCCGCTAAAGAACCGTACTTTTAGCGGTGTTTGTAACAAAAGCGCCGCTAAAGATCATGTTCTTTAGCGGCATTTGTGGGTAAAGCGCCGCTAAAGGTTATGTTCTTTAGCGGCGCTTGTTGGTAAAGCGCTGCTAAAGGTCAAGTTCTTCAGCGGCATTTGTGGGTAAAGTGCCGCTAAAGGTCATGTTCTTTAGCAGCGTTTTTCACATAAACGTCGCAAAAGTTTGCAGCGTTGTCAATAGCGACATTTTTTGGCCTAAAAAACGCCGCTAAAAGTCTGTTTTGGTATAGTGAATTTCTTTGCAATATATTGTTATTACCGACATTTTATTTTCGCAGTTAAAGTAAAGTTTTTTATTCATTTTGGGATGATTTGATAAATAATACAAGTTCAAAGGTTAAAAAAGATTAAATTAAATGTAAAACTAAAATGATTTTTTTTAAAAGTAAAAGCTACAAACAACTGTGAAAATAAAAATAAATTATTTAAAAGAAGAGTCACTACACCAAAACAGGTCTTTAGCGGCGTTTTTTTATGCCTTTAGCGGTGTTTTTTAACGCCGCTAAAAGTATTTGCGGCGTTTTTGAAAGCGCCGCAAAAAATGCAGCTATTGTCAACGCCGCGAACATTTGCGGCGTTTATTTCTATAAACGCCGCTGTAAACCAGGACCTTTAGCGGCGCTTTTTCACAAACGCCGCTATAGACCAGGACCTTTAGCGGCGCTTTTCGCAAAAACGCCGCTATAGATCAGGACCTTTAGCGACGCTTTTCCCACAAACGCCGCTATAGATAAAGACCTTTAGCGGCGATTTTCCCACAAACGCCGCCATAGATCAGGATCTTTCGCGGCTCTTTTCCCACAAACGCCGCTATAGATAAGGACCTTTAGCGACGCTTTTCCCACAAACGCCGCTATAGATCAAGACCTTTAGCGGCGCTTTTTCCACAAACGCCGCTAAAAACATATCTTTTAAAAAAATAATTTTTTAAATAATATTTATTTCTATAATAAATATTATATTATATTTTAAGGATAAATAAAAAATATTATTTAAATTAAATTTTCTACAAAAATTTTAACTTTAAAACTAAATATAAAATTTAATGAATTTAAATTTAGAATTTAAAATAATACATTAATAACACAATTAAAATCCAAAAGTTAGAACTCTTAAGTAAAAATAAAAATTTAGAATCAAAACTAAAATAAATAATACATATGCAAGGTAATAAAACATACAATGCATTTTCTTACTCAAATAAATAATACATTTACTTAATCAAGGAAATCTTGTACATCATTGAAGTCACACCATCAAATCTGTACCCATCAAACTTATACTCCTCCAGCCACCATATCGCATATGAAAGAAGATAGCTCAATGCCTAAAGCAACAACTAAGAAATAATATTTACAACTGGAAGGGAGGAAGCCAAAATCTTTAAACAAGCTATTCATTAAGAAATGTTTAGGTAGAAGTACATACTTCCCAGCTGCCATAATTAAAAAGGCGAGAATCCCACACCGAGTGGTGACCCCTTTGACCCCGTGTGGAAGTAATGAGCATCAGTTCCATCAAACATGTTCAGCCCATCTAACACATTATTGGAAGCATGGCTGTATTCATAAAACATCATTCAGATACACAGGTAGATAAGAAAATAAAATTAGCAACTTAACTATAGAATAAAAATGAACGGGGAAATAGCAAACAAATGCTTTCACAACAAGCTGGTCGTGAACAATCATACTAGAAATTTTATAGTATTCTAGTCATTTATATATTCTCAATCAATTACGACTTTGCTTCTCTCTTTTAGATTTATTTTTTAGCAAACTTTTAGGAAGCAAAAATCAACTAGAGAAACAAAGGAGTAAAAGTGACAACCAATAAGAGCCTAAATTCTCATGGCCATATTTGCATCAAGTCTACTGGAAAAATGAGCATAAAGCCAAAGCAGGAAAAGAACAAGAGTTCAAGTTCTCATTTTATTTACAAAACAATCAGGGAAAATGTTGGCATAAAAAGTATAACATCAAATATAGCTGAAGGGCATGTTTCTAGACATTATATTCTCCTGCAGACATAACTATATAGTGAAGATGAAACAATTATAAAGAAAATTATAGCTTTAGTACCTTTAATATCTAATGAGCCTTGCACATGGTTGGCATACAAAGACGCAGGAAAATTATAGCTTTAGTACCTTTAATATCTAATGTTTCATAATTGCCCAAACATAAACATGAGATTTTAAGAAATAAAACAATAGACAATAATTTAAAGTTTCTAATATTAGTATTTATTTGTAATAATTATATTTAGTTATATTAAATAAAATTATTGATAAATTTTATTTTATTTAATAATGATGATGTATAATATTATTATTTATTAATGATAATTGAGACCCATGCATCCATACATTATAACCTAAAAATCAAGCATTAATTTAGTTTTCTATGTTAAAAAGATAGAACTTGTTTTAAAAGGTATTAATCTGAAATAAGATAATTGGCTAATATTTTATATTAACTTCTTTACTTGTATTTAATATTTTTAGTCATTCTTCAAAACAAGATTAATTTTCCAAAATTTAAGATTTTATTTTACTTTTCAATAATTTAATTATGTTTATTAACTCTTACGAATTAAATCTTGTAATTGGATAAAGATTGGGATTGATACCCACTCCACTACAACAAATATGAAAATATGGAAAGAACATAGGAAAGTATGTAGAAATAGAACAACGATGAAACTGTGAAGATAAATAGAAAGAAATAAAACAACAAATCACAGTTAATTGGTCTCTTATATTAGCAAAATAGAAGCTAAAATATTTAATCCAACACAGCTCCAGTTTAAGCCACTCAGTAAATGCATTGGAACTAAATGTGTTACGTGAGCATAAAACATACAGGCATAGAAAACTGAAATCCTCCTCTTCTTCATGCCTCTATTAGGAAAAAGGTAATTTTTGGTTTGACATATTCACATATAATGAGAGAATATACATTTATCATTTTGCGGATGTCTAAAAACCGTAGGGAACAGGGATTTAGATTTATACCTGCCTATAATTTGCTTCTTTTGAAGTAACATGTAGCAAACAATTAGTCTATATGAATAAAAGAAATAAGAGTATATAGTAATATCCCTCTGCTGAAATACACATATTCAGTTATATTCCAGTTCATATAACTACTGCTAGGATTTAGATTCATAACTGTTGATAATTTCTTTGAATCAATCTATAGGAAACAATCATCATCACATAAAACCAAAATCAGAGAGCAAATAGCAATTTCACTCTGCTAGAATATAAGAAGATATTAAATCATACTATACCATCAATGCATGATCCATCATATTCCAGTTTATATAATTATTAGATATAATATGATTAACCCAAATGAAGACCAACCAACATATTTAAGCATAAGGGTATGGGCAAATAAATTACCTTGATTAGCTTTGGATTATTTTCAACGACATGCTTAAGACCTTCATCAGTAATCCTTTGGCAATCAACCAGGCTCAAGCATTGCAAGCTTCCTTGGCCTCTACCAGTTATTTGTAAAAGAACATCATCCGTAATCTTCTCATTCAGTGGCGGATTTATGTGAATATCCCTCCATAAAAGAGGATCATTCTAAACTACAGATCGCAGAGATGTGCAAACATTCTCAATAACAAAAAGATCCTGCACACCCAAATAGCCAAGCGCCAAAATAAGAGCTTCATGAGGGGTTCCTTCATGTCCCTCAGCACGAACCTCACAGTCCTGAAATTCTTCATTTTCCTGATCAACTGAAACCATATTTTCATCCCCAAAAGACAAAACATCCTCTACATTACAATGGAAAACCACTGTCAAACTACCCAATACAAATAAAAACTAACACGAGACTAAACTAAGTTACAGGGAATAAAACAATTGAAAATAAAGGCACGACCTTCATTTTCAATGCAACTAGCTATGGCATTATCTGACAACTCATGCTGAAGTAAAAAGCTAGCAATAAGAATATTTTCCATTCACACTTCTTCTCTTTGCTTCAGTACTAAGCAAAAACAGTTAGCAAAAGAGTTAGCAAAAGTAGCAACTAACTGCTACCTGATGAACTAATCTCAGCTTAACGAAGCTCAATAGTTTCAAATTCTTAGCTAATTAATCTTCGAAGCTAAAAACAACATGAAAAAATGATAAAAGAAGGCAAATAAAGGAAGCTTAAATAATAATTCGATTGCTAACATGATAAAATCTCTGTATTTGATCTTGTGCATCAGGAGGTATCTCTCTTCCAGGGATGAAGGGATTTTTCTGTTACAGCAGAAAATCAGATACTGCTTAAAATACAAATAAAATGAAATAAGTAAATCCAAGAACAAGTATTAGCATAAAATGAAATAAGTAAATCAAAAGCAACTATAGAACTCCAGAGAATAAAATTTTAATCCTGTATGTAGCTAAGATCTTTAACCAATCAAATATTCCACAATGAACCAAGATAAGAACACAACCTCATCTTGAGATGGTAGCTGGAATTTTTGAACTCCTGTACAATTTGCTCTTTGGCATCCTCCATGCCTGACGTAGCTCCTTGTAAACCCATCCCTAAATATTTACTTGCTGAAACATATATGTTTTGCATCAAAACCAATTATATAATTGCAGTAACAATGAAAACCCCAAATACCAAATATTTTACAATTAATAACATGTCAAAAATTTTACATTACATTAAATATTACAAATACTAACCATTGAATTTAATTAATTTGAGGCAGAAGAAATGAGGTCCTTACTTAAGCTAGAAATACGAATTAAAAACCCTATGAATATGAAAACCTAACAAACAATCAAACCACAATATATTCTCCAACTAAAATTAAAAACAACCCTACATAAAAAAAAACCCTAGGTTCTAACAATTATTTTACAAGTTAATTCAGCAAATAAATGACGATAAATTGGAACTAAATTCAAAGATTGGAGGAAATAAAATGCGAAATTGAAAAATACCGAAGTACCTGAATATTTTTCAGCACTCTGAATGGATCGAAAATTCAAAGGAAAAGATTTGAAAAATGGCGTTTGAAAAAAAAAATACAAAAGAAAAAGAGGAAAACCAATAATTAGACTACCAAAAGCAAGAACAGGAACACAATAAAGAGCAAGAGAGAAAGGAAAAAACACAGAGTTAATAAGCTTTTGGGTTTTTTTCTTTGGACGTGGGAAATTAGGGATTTGGGGGGGAAGTTGGGAGGGAATTTTACAAAATGGCGCCTGTTTTTTTTAAAGTGAAATTATTTTTTGTGGCGTTTTTAATAAACACGCCGCTATTGCTGATCTTTTGCGGCGTTTTTCTAAAAACGCCGTAAAAAATTATTTTATTTAAAATAAAACGACACTGTTTTGCTATGCTAAAAGGGCACTACTTTTTTAAAGTAAAATTTTTTTGCTAAAAACGCCGTTATTGCTTAACTTAAAAAACGCCGCAAAAAATTATTTTATTTGGAATAAAATGATACTGTTTTGCTATATAAAATGGAGCTATTTTTTAAAGTAAAATTATTTTTTGTGGCGTTTTTTATAAAAACGCCGCTAAAAAATTATTTCATTTGGAATAAAACGACACTGTTTTGCTATGCTAAAAATCTTTTATTTTGTTTGTTAAAAATTATTAGTTAAGTGATTTTATAAAACATTTATTATTTTTTTTATAAATTGAATTTTATAAAAAAATCAAGTACTCTCAAAATAAATATCGTATATTTTAATAAGAAAAAAATGATTAAATGGCTGTAATTAATTATTAAGTTAGAATTATCCAATATAAGCAATTATTCTTTCACATATCAAATTTCTATTAAAGATTGAGACGTTAATCATGATTTTATATTATTCATTTCCGATCTAATCTCTATTTTATTAGAAATATTTCTTCCTAACTAAAATATAATTATTTTGCTAGATGTTCGATGTGGAATGATTTTAGTTTTTGTATTTTAATTTTATTTGTTATAATTTGCTCCTATATATCCAAAATAGATAGTTACCTATCCGTATCAATTTGTTACATTTTTTTATTTATTACTTTTTTAAATCTAATATTTAAATATATCAAATGGTTTAGATTAAATATTTTTTAGTCATAAACACCGCTAATGTTACCTTTTCCGATGTTTACAGAAGAAACGCCACTAATAAATTAAATTCTTGTAATGAAACGACACCGTTTTGAAAAATTCTAATACATATTAGCGGCGTTTTTGCTATAAACGCCACCAAAGCTCACATATTTTATAATTTTTTATATTCAATTATTGTATAATGCATATCAATTTTAAACTAATAATCTTTACAGTTTATTATTATCTCTTTTACGATTATATAAGAACTTATTTAATATATAAATTAAAAAATACTAATTAATCTAAATCTTAAACCCTAACCCGACCCCAAATCTCTAAACCTTAAATCTCTAACTCTTAACCCCAAACCCCAAACCCCTAACCACTAACCCCTAAATCTTATTTAATATATAAATTAAAAACACTAATTAATCTAAATCCTAAATCCTAAACCCTAACCCAAGCCTGAATCCCTAACCCCTAACCCCTAAACATTATTTAATATATAAATTAAAAAACACTAATTAATCTAAATCTTAAACCCTAAGCCGACCCTAAATCCCTAACCCCTAACCTCTAAACATTATTTAATATATAAATTAAAACACACTACTTAATCTAAACCCTAAACCCTAACCTGACACCGAATCTATAAACCTTAAATCCCTAACTCTTAACCTCTAACCCCTAACCCATAAACCTTAAATCACAACCCTTAAATCAAAATCCTAATCCATAATCCCTAATTCCATAATCTATAAACCTTAATATTGTAAATCTTAAATGGCCCTAAATCCTAAATTGACCATATATAATCATATATATTAAACCCTAAACTATAATGATAATCAAATTAAATATTTTAAAATTAATACTATCGTATCTTTTACAATTATATTTGAAATTATTTAATATATAAATTAAAAATCAATCAATTATGTACCCAAAAAATTTTAAAATTATTTTAAATAATAGTATTTTAATTTCTCCATTTTTAACAAATATTTTTCTATATTTTTTTTTCAAATTATTTCTACGTGTCATTATTTCAAAATTATCCATTTTTAACAAATATTCAATTAAAAATAAATTGAATTTTAATTAAATATAAACAAAATAAAATAGTAAATAAAATGTTTTTGCGGCGCTTTTCTAAAAACGCCGCTAAAGATCTGAGCATCAGCGGCGCTTCTTAAAAACGCCGCTAAAGATCTGAGCATCAGCGGCGCTTCTTCAAAAACGCCGCTAAAGACCTGAGCATCAGCGGCGCTTCTTCAAAAACGCCGCTAAAGATCTGAGTATCAGCGGCGCTTCTTAAAAAACGCCGCTAAAGATCTGAGCATTAGCGGCGCTTCTTCAAAAACGCCGCTAAAGATCTGAGCATTAGCGGCACTTTTTTTAAAAACGCCGCTAAAGCCCCGAAGGATAGAAAACGATGCCGTTTGGCTTACATTTTTTTGCGGCGTTTTCTAGAAAATGCCGCTAATGCTGATTAAAGCGCCGCTAATGCTCGATCTTTAGTGGCGTTTTACGTAATGCGCCGCTAATGCTTGATTTTTAGCGGCGTTTTTTGTCCAAGCGCCGCTAAAAACGCCGCTAAAAGCCTGTTTTGGTGTAGTGAGTAATCTGAACCAACATAAATTATTAAATATTATTTTGATAAATAATACATAAAAAGAGATGACATCCGTGCCTAATTTAAAAGCTTCAATAACAAAGGAATAAATTATTTAAAAGTAGAGTAATCTTAACCAAATGTGAAGATATATTACATAGAGAGTACACGACAAAGTAAAAACGTTTCTTTAGTGTTGGAAACTAAAATGATTCCTTTAATGGCAAAGTTAAATTGTCGGTTGTAACTGACCTAGTCATTGAACAAGAAGGATTGATGTCCCAAGATTCAAATACGTCATCAATTTCAGATTCTTCATCACCACTTCCTTCAATACCATTACCTTCTTCTGATGCCTTAATCAACTCTAACTCTATTGCTACTTGTTTCATGGTAGGTCTTTTCTTTCCATTAAGATTCAAGCATCGTTTTGCTAATTTAGCCACTGCTATAATCTCTTTTTCTAGGCCATCATTTTCTACCTTTGAATCGAGAATATCAGATAACGAATTCTCCTGCATTGATAGAAGAAACAGAGATACCAAGCTTATCTCTTCATCAGATTGTTTTGAGGTGATGGGTTTTTTCTCCGGTTAACAGTTCAACAAGGACAACCCCAAAACTATAAACATCACTCTTCTCTGTAAATTGATTTGAACGAAAGTACTCCGGATCCATGTAACCAAATGTTCCTTGAACTCGAGTTGTTAAATGTGTTTGTTCAAGTGCAATTGATCTCGAAGTTCCAAAGTCCGACACTTTTGCCTTGTATTTATCATCCAAAAGTATGTTGCTTGATTTAATGTCTCGGTGATAAATAGAAACAGATGCAGCTGAATGCAAATAGAACAAAGCATTGGCAATTTCAGTTGCAATCCGTAAACGCATTTCCCATGTCAACGGAAGTTCTTCATTTTGGCCATGAATGAGATCATAAAGTGTTCCATTTGGGATGAACTCATAAACCAACAAAGGAGTTTCAGTCTCTAAACAACATCCTAAAAGCTTAACCACATTCCTATGATTAATTTGAGATAAAATGATCACCTCATTGATGAACTGTTCGACCTTCTTTTCACCAAATTTCTTTCCTTCTTCCATTCTAGGCTTCTTAACAGCCACAATGCTTCCATCCGTTAACATTCCTTTGTAAACAGTTCCTTGGCCTCCTTGACCGAGGATTCGATTCTCATTATAGTGATCTGTGGCTTTTTCTATCTCCTTTGAAATAAACATTTTTATTCTTTCAGAATAACTTGTATTGCTAGACAAATGTTGTTGCAGTAACAAACCTCCATTCCGTTTGAAATATTTCTGCTTCAGCAAGATGTTTTCTTCTTCTTTTCACTACTTCGTACATTTTCCATAATCCAAGTAGCAGAAATAGTGTCCCGATACTAGTGCTGCAACCTATATACATATAAGAAACATAGTTTTATCAACCATAGAGATACTTCAATAAAGGGGTTTTTTTTTTTTTTATATATATTTTATATTTATTAGACTTCGCACAAAATTATTTTATATTTACTGATAGTTTTATCAACCATAGAGAATATTCATTACAACATCACGTTGTTTTAACACTGAACTTTTAAGGATATAATGAGTAAATGAATATTACAATACGAAAACTACAGACTCAAACATCACACATTCAAGTCAAAATATATCACTGCTTGAACTTAATTCGATAAACCTTTAATGCTTCCATTTGTAGAAAAGAAAATGTGAATTCAACACGTACCTATAATAATGATGGTCAAACTCTGCATATTTTTTGGCGGGGCTTTTGAAATCTCATCGGGCTCACACCTAACTCCCGTACTATTGTATTTATATCCAGGAGGGCAGTTCCGTGATGAACAATAGTTGCCAGGAGTATTTAAACAAAGCATGTGACACCAAACATAGATCCCACAATTCTCTTCTGAATTTATCGAAGGAATAGAAAAGGTTATATTTATATAAATAAAATGTAATATAGATTATTGAAAAAGATGTGTTAATTTGTACCTTCGCAATAAGTTGAAATATCACCGATGCCAAATTTCTTGTTGCAAACACATAGATGAGTAGAGCTCAAACTTTGCCAGCAATATTCACGATCGGAGCTACAAGAAGTGTTTATACCTTGTCTCAAACGGCACAATCCAGATATCGGTGTGCTCCACTGCAGTGATGTTGGAACATACGTCCAATTGTTTACATCAAAATCATTTGATTCCAACGTCAAATCAAAATACAAGTCTGATTTTATCAAGGAAGCAAATCCGCAAGATCTTTTTCGGCTATAATTGCTAGAATCAACTCGACCACTCATGTTTGCAGAGAAAAAAGTGAGACCCTGCGGAATATTAAAAGGGCAGCCAGTAGCAGAGGAAGTCTCTTTACTAATTGCACAACTTGGCTGCAAACACCCGCCTACAAGATTACTTGTTTCCCTGTCGAAAATAGTGGCCAAATTACCACAACCTGAAGACCAGAATACGTTGTCAAAATCTGAGTAGTAAAAGGGGGTTCCCGTTAGGTTGAGACTCATCCCATTGTTACTGTTTTTGCGACAACTGAAACAAGTTATGGAATGGTTCACCACAACGTTGCCGTACAAAAATGAGAAGTCGAGTATTTCTAGATTGATGCCATTTATGTTTAAGAATGGCATTTTCCGCCCATTGGAGGTTTTTTTGCAGATTACTCTAAACCAGCCATTGGGATACTCTTGATCGATTATTTCAAATGGGTATTGAAACGTAACATTCCCACAAGACTTTTCGTCGTTTAAGCTGACAGGTCCCGGTCTTGGTTCGCATCCTGTGAGCTTAGCGAAAAATGAGTAAATTGCACAAAGTTAACACCAATTAAAATCCGAGTTATGTACATCCAGTCTTTGAATGAAATTAAAATCGATATAATTAACTGAACAAACGACAGCGAGCGACTGATACTGACCTGCATCACCACAATAGCTTGAATTCCAGCTGAGCGTTGTGGGAACATGAGTGGTTTCAATATTGATGCCAATGGGTAAAGGGTAAGCTTCACGGAAATAAAGCCTGCTAAAGATGAAAGCAGATGAGCATCTCTTTCTGTCATCCTTACCAATAGGATACATCGCTGTCATGGTTACGATAGTTGAAGTGAAATTTCCAGAAATTGTATTAGAGCAGCCAGATTCTGAAGCCCCGTCGGCACATATTGGTTGAATGCAGCCGCCGAAGGCATCAGCTTCATTACGGAAAATTGTGACCAAATTTCCGCAACCTACAGTCGCGAAATTGTTGTAGTCGCTTGAGAAGAAGAATGGAGTGCCTGTTAGATCGACTCTGGCACTAGCAACCTCGTTTTTATGATCACAGTTAACGTAAGTTACTGGATTTTTTATCAGAATGGTGTCTTCAAATAAGGAACCGAGTACCTCCAGATCGAACCTATTTATTCTTATGAAAGGCTTTTTCTGATTGTGGATCTGTTTGCAAGTTACTCTAAAAAAAGGATGAGTATAGCAGCTGCTATGGATTCCAAATGGTGATGGAATTGTAAGATTTCCGCATACTTCATCTCCGCAAATAACTTGTTGAGATTCTGCTGCCTGTAATGTGGGGCAGAAGAGGAATATGAGGAGTATGAAGTAAAACCATAACTGGAAACCCATTTGGACTGTTAATTTCTTTGATGGAAATGAAGATGAAGACTGGGTTAATAAGAAGCCGTTATAGCTTCTATAGGCATATGTGAGTATAGATATTAGAGAATGATGTGCAAATGTCACTAGGCATCAATGCTTTTCAATTTGGAAGATGAAATACATATATATAAATTAATAGCATGCTCGTCATAAAACATTCAGCCCACCAAACTTGAACATTTAAGTCATTAATGACTAAGTAATAGGTTAAAGTTGGAAAGAAATTTGTAGGCTCTTTGCTTCCACTCATCACGTAATATAGAAATTAAAGTAGTATGTACACATAAAAGAGGGAGCCAATGAGACTCAAAGAAAATGGGATCTGAAAGAAATTTAGCAAAATAGAAACAGAGACAAGATTTATGGGTGTGAAACCATTTATTTAAAAATGCATATATTCGTTTAAAATAGTATGCATTAAATAATGAAACACAGAGTTTAAAATTAATAATAACGCATGTGTGAAAAATATAATGTCGGTAATGATAATATATCACAAAGAAAAATAGAAATAGAAAAAATAAAGAACACACAGATTTTACGTGGAAACCCTTTCGGGAAAAACGCACGGGTAGAGGAGAAGAAAATTTACTATGTCGAATTCGAATTAAATTACAAGAGGAGTAGACTATGCCTATTTATAGGCTTGTAAACCTTATTCTAATAGGAGTGAAACTCCTTATTCAAATAATATCAAATAGATGGAAACTCCTTATTCAAATAATATCAAATAGATGGAGTTTAATAAGGTTTAAAAAACCTTATTCTAAAATAAAATAAAAGAAGTATAATTCTATAGGGATTTTACTTTTATTTTATCACAGTATTTTATTTAAATAAGGATTTAGGTCACTTAATTCTAACAATCTCGACCTTGACACGAATTCTTAATGAACAAGTTCTTCATCGCGAACTCTCAACGAACAAGTTTCTCCACCTCTTCCATAGAACCCCTTAAGGGTTTATCTTCAACAATAACACCAACCAAGTCTAAGCAATGCTCAAACTTGGTTATAGGAAGTGACTTAGTCATAATATCTGCAGGATTTTCATGAGTACTAATTTTGCTCACAACAATATCACCACGAGCAATAATATCACGAACAAAATGATACCAAACACCAATGTGTTTTGTTCTCTCATGAAACATTTGATCTTTTGTAAGGAAGATGGCACTCTGACTGTCACAAAATACTGTATTGATTTGAAGGTCTTCATTGAGTTCACTAAAGAGTCCCTTAAACCAAATAGCTTCTTTACAAGCCTCAGTAATCGCCATGTACTCAGCTTCAGTGGTAGACAAAGCGACTGTAGTTTGCAAAGTGGCTTTCCAACTGATTGCACAACCTCCGATTGTAAAGACATAACCGGTGAGAGTCTTCTTCTATCGAGGTCTCCAACAAAATCAGCATCAACATACCCAATGACTCCATCTCTAGTTCTTCCAAAAAGTAAGCAAACATTGGCAGTACCTCGTAAGTATCTTAAAACCCACTGAACTGCTTTCCAATGTTCTTTACCGGTATTCGCCATGTATCTGCTAACTGCACTAGCTGCATATGATAAATCTGGATGTGAACAAACCATGGCATACATGAGAGATCCCACTGCACTAGAGTATCGAACATGTGACATGTACTCAATCTCATCTTTTGATTGTGGAGACAAAGCCGATGAAAGCCTAAAATGGGCTGCTAAAGGAGTACTAACAGGCTTAGCATTCTGCATATTGAATCTGGAAAGAACATTCTCAATGTACCCTTTATGACTTAGGTACAATTTACTTGCTTTTCTATCCCTGAGAATTTCCATACCAAGTATCTTCTTTGCTGGTCCCAAGTCCTTCATCTCAAATTCTTCACTTAGTTGGGCTTTGACCTTTCTTATCTCTCCTTTATCTTTCGCTGCTATCAACATGTCATCAACATAAAGGAGTAGATACATAAAAGAACCATTACTATTTTTCTTAAAGTAAACACAACTGTCAAAGCTACTTCTTTTAAAATCATGAGAAGTCATAAAGGAATCAAACCTCTTATACCACTGTCTTGGTGACTGTTTCAAGCCGTAAAGGGATTTTTTCAGCAAGCAAACATAGTCCTCTTTTTCTGATACTGTAAAACCCTCTGGTTGTTGCATGTAAATATCCTCCTCAAGTTCTCCATGAAAAAATATAGTTTTTACATCTAACTGTTCAAGCTCCAAATCATGCATGGCCACAATACCAAGCAAAGCTCGAATCGAACTATGCTTCACAACTGGAGAGAACACATCTGTGAAGTCCACTCCTAGAATTTGACTGTAACCCTTTGCAACAAGCCTTGCTTTATATCTGGGTTCTTCAACTCTTGGAGTCTCCTCTTTCTTTTTAAACACCCATTTACAACGAACAACCTTTTTACCTTTAGGAAGTTTTACAATATCCCATGTTTGATTTTTGTGTAGTGATTCCATCTCCTCTTGCATAGCAAACATCCACTTTTCTGAGTCTTCAAAACTAACCGCCTCAGAATAATTAGATGGCTCTTGGTTTGCATCTATATCTTCAGCCACATTTAAAGCATAAGCAACTAGGTCAGCCTCGGCATACTTCTTTGGAGGTTTAATTTCTCTTCTAGTTCTGTTTTTGGCGATAGAGTATTGTGGTGAAGAAGCAACTCTATTTTGAATTTTTGTACTGGCTTTAGTAGTCGGCTCTTTTGTAGATTCTAGATTAATCTGATGCTCCACCTGCTTTTGAATTTCTTTATTGGAAGAGTCTTTAAGAGATAAGTTAGGTAGCATAGCAGTTTCATTAAAAACAACATTCTGCTAATCACAACTTTTCAATTTTCAGGACACCATAACTTATACCCTTTTACACCAGCTTTATAACCAAGAAAAACACATTTAATAGATCTCGGTACCAATTTTCCATTATCAACATGAGCATACACAGGACAACCAAAGATCTTTAAATCAGAATAGTCAGCAGGATTACCAGACCATACCTCTTGTGGAGTCTTTTTCTCAATGGCAATGGATGGAGATCGGTTAATCAAAAAACATGCAGTAGAGGCTGCTTCTACCCAAAATGACTTTGATAAGTTGGCATTTGACAACATGCATCGAACCTTCTCCATGATTGTTCTGTTCATTCGTTCTGCAACGCCGTTTTGCTATGGAGTATGACAAACTGTGTAACACCCCTTACCTGAGACCGTCACCGGAATCGAGTACGAGATGTCATGCAATTTAACTTACCAATTCGGAGCATAGAAATTTGCTTTTAAAATTAAATTCACTGTTCATAGCAAAGCTGTCCATCTGCGCGACTGTCACTAATTTAATTATATCTCGAGTTACGAAACTCGAAATTTAAATCCGTAAATTTTCCCTAAAACTAGACTCATATACCTTCTTACCATAAAATTTTCAGAATTTTGACTTAGCCAATTAGTACAGTTATTCCTTAAAGTATCCCCTGTTTCACAACTCGACAGATCTGACCTCTTGGCACTAAAGATCAATTATCTCACTGTACAGAATTCATATAAGGTTACCATTGTTTCTTTTGAAAGTAGACTCATTAAGGATCTATACATATAAATTATGGCTTATAATTCCCTCTGTACAATTTATAATGATTTTCTAAAGTCAGAACAGGGGACTTTAAAAACCATTCTGACCCTGTCTCACTAAAATTTAAATATCTCAAAGTACAGAATTCCTTTGCCTACACTGTTTCTTTCATATAAAAATAGACTTGATAAGCTTTAATTCCATATATAACTCACTCTCTAATTCCATTTCTACTATTTATGGTGATTTTTCACATTCACGTCACTGCTGCTGTAAAAAAAACTGCTTCTTTGTATTAACTACCATTTACACCTACATAATACCAAAACATAATCTTTACTAACCATTTCATTAGCTAATCTTAGTCATATCATATGAACATACTCAAAATGATTAAGACTCTATACATGCCATAGTTTAAACATTTTGAAAAGCACATAATACCGAGATGATTATGATAGTGTGATACGAGCTCCGACGATCCCCGATTCGACCAAGTTCAAATCACTATAAAACAAAGGAAAGAAAGAAAGGTGTAAGCTATAAATAGCTTAGTAAGTTACATGTAAACAATAATTACTCATTTAATAATTAACACTTTTAACATATAACTAATCAAAACCTTTCTTAGCAATTTCCATCACTTACACATGCACAATCTTACCAATTCACTTGCATATACACTTCCACACTTAACATTTATCACATATATTCATTCTTTCAATTGTACCTGCATACACACTTCATTTCATATTCACTTTAATTCATTATTAATCCCGTTGAATAGTTGGAATATACACGGATACGTAGAGATTTAGCACATAAGTGCCACACTGATATGTAGCCGAAGCTACCACTGTTATGTAGCCGAAGCTACCACTGAAACGTAGCCGAAGCTACCACTTAAACGTAGCCGAAGCTACCACTGATCAATAACACTGGAAATGTCCACGGGCCTGCTCACACAAGCTGTCAGGTGTCTGCAACACATGCTAGATCACCCAGCACCCGGGACTCACTGTAACACTGTAACACTGGTCTCTAGTGACATGTCACTTGTATCCAATTCTATTCCTAAGTTCAACCGGGAATTTACACTTAACACTTTAATTTCAACACTTTATCACTTGAATAATTCATGAATAATTTTCCTTCCACATTGAATATTAAGTCACATATCCAATATAATTCACAATTTATAAAAAATATAACTATTATTTACACATAACTTACCTCGGATGCAAAACAACTATTTTTGTAATCTACTCGATAACTTTCTCTTTTCCCCGATCACTTCTACTATTTCTTCTTTCTTGATCTATATTAACACAATTTAACACATTTTATCAACATTTCATTCAAATACAATTCATACACAACATTTTGGCAAATTTACATTTTTCCCCAAAACTTTTCAAAAATTCCACTTTTGTCCCTAGGCTCGTAAAAATAAGATTCACTAAATTCCTAAATTTCAAACTTCACTAAATCATATTTCATGCTCATAACAGCCCTCAATTTCACAAAATCACAACTTTATGCACACTTTACCATCTTTCACAATTTAGCCCTTTTTCAACATTTTCATCAAAATTCATCTAGTAAAACTTGTAATTAACACTTCAAACATTCATTATCTAACATCACTAATCAATTTACAATTATATCATGAATGGGTCAATTTTTAAACTTTGATTTCATTTAAATTAAATAGTAGAAACATGAAATTCAAGCATCAATAAGCATAAAAATACGAAAATAATTAAAAACGGGGCAAGAAATCACTTACAATTGAGTTTAGAAAATTCAAGAACCCTAGCTATGGTAACATGAAAATTTCGGCAGCAAGCTTCTGATTTCTGGAGAAGATGGACACTTATCTTCTCTTTATTTTGTCTTTTTCTCAATTTGGACAAAATGCCCTTGACCCATTACTTAGATTTTTTTTCTAGAATTACCCTTTTGTGTCCATATCACTAACTTATGGTCTAATTGCCACATAAACACTTCCAATTTCATGCAATAATTCAATTAAGTCATTTAATCACTAATTAGACACACTTTGCATTTTTCTCAATTTAGTCCTTAAAATTCAATTAGGCACTAAATCATTAAAATTTCCTATCCATATTTTCACACAATATTTCAATCAATCAGTAGCTAATAAAAATTTATAAAATTAAACTATTTCACTTCGGATTTGTGGTTACGAAACCACTATTCCGATTAGGCCCTATTTCGGGCTATCACAATTCTCCCCCTTAGGGATTTTCGTCCCCGAAAATCTTACCAGTGAATAAGTTGGGATACTGTTTCCTCATAGCCTCTTCGGTTTCCCATGTTGCCTCTTCCACTCCATGTCGTTGCCATAACACTTTCACTAAAGCAATTTCTTTGTTTCTCAATTGTTTTACTTCTCGTGCTAAGATTCGAATCGGTTCTTCCTCGTATGTCATATCCGATCGAATTTCCACTTCAGTCGGTGAAATCACATGCGATGGGTCTGATCGATATCGCCTCAACATAGAAACATGAAACACATTATGAATTCTCTCCAATTTAGGTGGTAAAGACAATCGATAAGCCACTGGACCAACTCTTTCTATCACTTCATACGGACCAATAAATCTTGGACTTAGTTTACCTTTACGGCCAAATCTCAAAATTTTCTTCCATGGAGACACTTTCAAAAATACTCTATCACCCACTTGAAACTCAATCTCTTTTCTTTTCAAATCCGCATACGACTTCTGTCGATCCGATGCAGCTTTCAAACAATCACGGATTATCTTCACTTTTTCTTCAGTTTCTTTTACCAAATCAACTCCATGTAACTGATTTCATTAAGTTCAGTCCAATTTAATGGAGTCCGACACTTTCGTCCATACAACGCTTCATAAGGTGCCATTTTTATGCTCGATTGATAACTATTATTATAAGCAAATTCCACCAAAGGTAAATATCTTTCCCAATTACCTTCAAATTCCAATACACAACATCTCAACATGTCTTCGAGTATTTGAATTACTCTTTCAGACTGTCCATCGGTTTGGGGTGGAATGCCGTACTGAAATTCATTTAGTACCCAATGCCTCTTGTAAATTCTTCCAAAACCTTGAAGTAAACTGTGGATCTCTATCAGATATAATAGACATAGGCACACCATGTAATCGGACTATCTCAGCAATATACAATTCAGCTAACTTGTCAAGTGAAAAACTCATTCGCACAGGAATGAAATGAGCCGACTTAGTCAATCGATCAACTATCACCCAAACTGAGTCTTTCTTTTTCGGTGACAATGGCAATCCGGAAACAAAATCCATAGTAATTCTATCCCATTTCCACTCGGGCACCATAAGAGGTTGAAGTAACCCTGAAGGTACTGGTGTTCAGCTTTACTTGTTGGCACACTAAACACTTTGTCACATACTCGGAGATATCCCATTTCATACCCGGCCACCAATATAATTTCTTCAAATCATTGTACATTTTTACACTACCGGGGTGAACTGCCAAACAACTATCATGTGCTTCTTGCAAAATTTTCTGAATTAAATCAACATTTTTCGGAATACATATTCTGTCACGAAACATCAAACATCCATCTGAATCAATCCGAAAATCAGAATTATCATCCACTGCACACTGAGTCCTTCTTCTTTGCAATTCATTATCCACTTTTTGAGCCTCACAAATTTCTTGAAGAAACAATGGTCTAGCTTTTAACTCTGCAAACAATGATCCATCTTCAGTCAATGTTAATCTCGTATTCAAAGCTCTCAAAGCAAAGAGAGACTTTCTGCTCAAAGCATCAGCAACTATATTGGCCTTTCCCGGATGATAATCTATCACAAGTTCATAATCTTTCAACAATTCCAACCATCTTCGTTGCTGCAAATTCAAACCTTTTTGTGTCATAACATATTTCAAAATTTTATGATCTGTGAAACACGACATTTCTCACCATATAAATAATGACGCTAAATCTTCAAAGCAAAGACAATAGCAGCCAACTCTAAATCATGGGTAGGATAATTTCGTTCATGCGGTTTCAACTGTCGAGAAGCATATGCTATCACTTTTTCTTCTTGCATCAATACACATCTGAGCCCATTTAACGACGCGTCACTATAAACAACAAACTCCTTTCCTGACTCGGGTTGCACTAACACTGGTGCTTCAGTTAAACACTTCTTTAATTTCTCAAAACTTTATTGACACTCCTCAGTCCATTCGAACTTAATATCTTTTTGCAACAATTTTGTCATCGGTGAAGCTATCATCGAAAAACCTTCTACAAATCGACGGTAATATCCAGCTAAGCCCAGAAAACTCCTAACTTTAGATACATTTCTTGGAGGTTTCCATTCAACTATTGTCGATATCTTATTCGGATCCACTCGAATGCCATCTCCGAGACAATATGCCCCAAAAATCCAACTTCACTGAGCCAAAATTCACTTTTGCTAAATTTAGCAAACAATTTCTTTTCTCGCAGAGTCTGTAGCACAATTCTTAAATGTTCAGCATGCTCGGCTTCACTTCGGGAATAAATAAGAATATCATCTACAAACACCACAACAAATTTATCCAAATAGGGCCGGAAAATTCGATTCATCAAATCCATAAAAAATAGCTGGAGCATTAGTCAGACCAAAAGGCATTACAAGAAACTCATAGTGACCATACCGGGTTCTGAAAGCAGTCTTTGGCACATCTGACTCTTTAACCCTCAATTGGTAATATCCGGATCTCAAATCAATTTTGGAAAACACTATGGCATCCTTTAACTGATCAAACAAGTCATCTATTCGGGGCAATGGATATTTATTCTTCACTGTCACTTTGTTAAGTTGACGATAATCGATACACAATCTCAATGTCCCATCCTTTTTCTTCACAAATAGCACAGGAGCACCCCACGGAGAGTAACTTGGTCTTACAAATCCTTTATCTGTCAGCTCTTGTAATTGCACTTTAATTCTTTTAATTCAGTTAGTGCCATTCTGTAGGGAGCAATCGATATTGGAGCGGTACCTGGCATTACTTCAATACCAAACTCTACTTCTCTAATCGGAGGTAAACCTGGCAACTCTTCTGGGAATACATCTAAATATTCACATACCACTGGCACTGATTCGATCTTTGTTTCAGACATTTTTGTATTCAACACATAAGCAAGATATGCTTCACAACCATTTTTCAAACATTTCTGAGCAGACATGGCAGAAATCACAATTGGCATCACATTTGACTTATCTGTTTCAACCCGAAGAACTGTACCACTACTACACTTCAACTCAAGAATTTTCTGACTACAGTCTATCTTGGCCTGATGTAATGTCAACCAATCCATTCCCAAAATAACATCAAATTCATCAAATGGCAACAACATCAAGTTGGCAGGGAAACACTGACCTTGTATCATCAAAGGACAATTTTTGCATCTTTTATCAACTATCACATGCTTGCCTAAAGGATTTGACACTTTAACCACATACTCAGTCAATTCAACACACAAATTCTTATCGGACACTAAATTCATGCATACATATGAGTGAGTAGAACCAGGATCAATCAATGCAAGAATATTAGTATCGTAAAGAGAGAATATACCAGTGATCACATCAGGGGAAGATGCTTCCTCTCTAGCTCGGATGGCATAAGCTCTTGCTGGAGCTCCCGCTTCAGATCTTACAGTCGTGTCTTTTGTTACACCTTTACCACTAGTTCCAGTCCCCACATTTCTCGGTGGTCTTCCTCTAGTAGTCACACTGCTCGATCTCACATTCTGAAACCTTTCTATCTCTTCTCTTTCCGGACAATCTTTCACAAAATGACCTTGAGATCCACATTTAAAACATGCTCGGCTGATTAAATAACATTCTCCCAAATGTCGTTTTCCACAATGTTGACATTTCGGTCTAGTAGGTCTAACACTACCTACACTTGCCATAGAAGTCGCTTGAGCTTTAGAACTTGAATATTGTCTTCCTCGATCTCTTTGAAAATTTACACTAGAAGCATTCGATTGAGTATTCATTTCTCTAGACTTCTTCGCTTGAAATTGAAATGACTTGCCCATTGGTCTTTTTCTTACATCTCTTGCTTCACTTTCCACCTTTCTTTTCTCTTTACTCAATTCTTCAGCTTGATAGCTCTTTCAACTAGTACCACTAACTCTTTAATTTCAAGAATTCCCACTAGCAATCGGATATCCTCGTTTAATCCATCTTCAAACCTTTTGCACAATGTAGCTTCATTAGATACACACTCTTGGGCATACTTGCTTAATTTGACAAATTCTCGTTCATATTCGGCTACCGTCATTCGCCCTTGTTTCAATCCAAGAAACTCTTTTCTCTTTTGATCAATGAAACGCTGACTCACATACTTCTTCCGGAATTCTTCTTGAAAGAAATCCCATGTAACTTTCTCTTTAGGCACCACTGACACTAAAGTTTTCCACTAATTATAAGCCGAATCCCTCAACAATGAGATAGCACATTTGAGACTTTCTTCTGGAGTACAAGATAATTCATCCAACACTCTGATAGTATTATCAAGCCAGAACTCTGCTCTTTCAGGATCATCATTCACATTAGCTCGGAACTCTTCGGCTCCATACTTTCGAATTTTATCCACTGGAGGCTTTGACAATCTTAACACTTCAGTTTGTTGAGGAGCTATGGGAACAGCTTGAGGAATAGGAGGGGGCGGGGGAGGTTGAGCATTACGATTAGTTCTAACAAACTCAGTGTACCAATTACTCATCATATGGAGAAAAGCTTCTCGAGCCTCATCTCCTTGACCCTGAGTTCCGGATCGACTTTCAACAGGCACATTACTTTGAGCATCATCATCTGTATCTCGATTAGAATCCATTACTATAAAAAAAACATTTTAAGATGTCAGGATTCGTCACACTATCATTATTCAATTATGGCATGTATAGATAGTCTATTACACTCGCTACGTTAGTCCGAGAATCGACTAAACCGTAGCTCTGATACCACTAAATGTAACACCCCTTACCCGAGACCATCACCGGAATCGAGTACGAGATGTCATGCAATTTAACTTACCAATTCGGAGCATAGAAATTTGCTTTTAAAATTAAATTCACTGTTCATAGCAAAGCTGTCCATCTGCGCGACTGTCACTAATTTAATTATATCTCGAGTTACGAAACTCGAAATTTAAATCCGTAAATTTTCCCTAAAACTAGACTCATATACCTTCTTACCATAAAATTTTCAGAATTTTTGACTTAGCCAATTAGTACAGTTTATTCCTTAAAGTATCCCCTGTTTCACAACTCGACAGATCTGACCTCTTGGCACTAAAGATCAATTATCTCACTGTACAGAATTCATATAAGGTTACCATTTGTTTCTTTTGAAAGTAGACTCATTAAGGATTCTATACATATAAATTATGGCTTATAATTCCCTCTGTACAATTTATAATGATTTTCTAAAGTCAGAACAGGGGACTTTAAAAACCATTCTGACCCTGTCTCACTAAAATTTAAATATCTCAAAGTACAGAATTCCTTTGCCTACACTGTTTCTTTCATATAAAAATAGACTTGATAAGCTTTAATTCCATATGTAAATCACTCTCTAATTCCATTTCTACTATTTATGGTGATTTTTCACATTCACGTCACTGCTGCTGTAAAAAAAACTGCTTCTTTGTATTAACTACCATTTACACCTACATAATACCAAAACATAATCTTTACTAACCATTTCATTAGCTAATCTTAGTCATATCATATGAACATATTCAAAATGATTAAGACTCTATACATGCCATAGTTTAAACATTTTGAAAAGCACATAATACCGAGATGATTAGGATAGTGTGATACGAGCTCCGACGATCCCCGATTCGACCAAGTTCAAATCACTATAAAACAAAGGAAAGAAAGAAAGGTGTAAGCTATAAATAGCTTAGTAAGTTACATGTAAACAATAATTACTCATTTAATAATTAACACTTTTAACATATAACTAATCAAAACCTTTCTTAGCAATTTCCATCACTTACACATGCACAATCTTACCAATTCACTTGCATATACACTTCCACACTTAACATTTATCACATATATTCATTCTTTCAATTGTACCTGCATACACACTTCATTTCATATTCACTTTAATTCATTATTAATCCCGTTCAACAGTTGGAATATACACGGATACGTAGAGATTTAGCACATAAGTGCCACACTGATATGTAGCCGAAGCTACCACTGTTATGTAGCCGAAGCTACCACTGAAACGTAGCCGAAGCTACCACTTAAACGTAGCCGAAGCTACCACTGATCAATAACACTGGAAATGTCCACGGGCCTGCTCACACAAGCTGTCAGGTGTCTGCAACACATGCTAGATCACCCAGCACCCGGGACTCACTGTAACACTGTAACACTGGTCTCTAGTGACATGTCACTTGTATCCAATTCTATTCCTAAGTTCAACCGGGAATTTACACTTAACACTTTAATTTCAACACTTTATCACTTGAATAATTCATGAATAATTTTCCTTCCACATTGAATATTAATTCACATATCCAATATAATTCACAATTTATAAAAAATATAACTATTATTTACACATAACTTACCTCGGATGCAAAACAACTATTTTTGTAATCTACTCGATAACTTTCTCTTTCCCCGATCACTTCTACTATTTCTTCTTTCTTGATCTATATTAACACAATTTAACACATTTTATCAACATTTCATTCAAATACAATTCATACACAACATTTTGGCAAATTTACATTTTTCCCCAAAACTTTTCAAAAATTCCACTTTTGTCCCTAGGCTCGTAAAATAAGATTCACTAAATTCCTAAATTTCAAACTTCACTAAATCATATTTCATGCTCATAACAGCCCTCAATTTCACAAAATCACAACTTTATGCACACTTTACCATCTTTCACAATTTAGCCCTTTTTCAACATTTTCATCAAAATTCATCTAGTAAAACTTGTAATTAACACTTCAAACATTCATTATCTAACATCACTAATCAATTTACAATTATATCATGAATGGGTCAATTTTTAAACTTTGATTTCATTTAAATTAAATAGTAGAAACATGAAATTCAAGCATCAATAAGCATAAAAATACGAAAATAATTAAAACGGGGCAAGAAATCACTTTCAATTGAGTTTAGAAAATTCAAGAACCCTAGCTATGGTAACATGAAAATTTCGGCAGCAAGCTTCTGATTTCTGGAGAAGATGGACACTTATCTTCTCTTTATTTTGTCTTTTTCTCAATTTGGACAAAAATGCCCTTGACCCATTACTTAGATTTTTTTTCTAGAATTACCCTTTTGTGTCCATATCACTAACTTATGGTCTAATTGCCACATAAACACTTCCAATTTCATGCAATAATTCAATTAAGTCATTTAATCACTAATTAGACACACTTTGCATTTTTCTCAATTTAGTCCTTAAAATTCAATTAGGCACTAAATCATTAAAATTTCCTATCCATATTTTCACACAATATTTCAATCAATCAGTAGCTAATAAAAATTTATAAAATTAAACTATTTCACTTCGAATTTGTGGTTACGAAACCACTATTCCGATTAGGCCCTATTTCGGGCTATCACAAACTGTCAAGTGTTTCACGATCCTTCTAACTTGCACAGTTTATTAAATTCATCAGAACAAAACTCTAAGCCATTACCTGTGCGGAGGTATTTTATTTGCTTTCCCGTCTGTTTTCAATCATGGTTTTCCAAGACTTAAATGCGAAAAACACATCGCTTTTCTGCTTCAGGAAAAAGCTGGAAAAATCATCAATAAAAGTTAGCATATAATTAGCTCCACCTCTCGAAGGCACTCTGGATGGCCCCCATAGATCAGAATGAATATACTCTAACATTCTCTTCATATTATGGATTCCTCTGGTGAATCGAACTCTCTTTTGCTTTCCAAAAATGCAGTGCTCATAGAACTTTAGTTTGTAAATTCCTTGCCCATCAAGAAGTCCTCTTTTGCTCAATTCTTCCATACTATTCTCACTCATATGCCCTAGGCGCATATGCCAAATTTTAGTAATATCATCATCTGACAAGGAAGAGGATGACACAGCTACATCACCAGTAACAGTAGACCCCTGCAAAACATATAACTTGGCAGTCTTTCTCTGCCCTTTCATCACAATGAAGGAACCTTTGGAAATCTTCAAAACCCCACTTTCAGCTGTGTATTTGTACCTTTTGAATCAAGAGTACTCAATAAAATTAAATTTCTCTTTAATTCTGGAACATGTCGTACGTCATTGAGTGTTCTAACAACTCCATCAAACATCTTAACTCTAATTGTTCCAACACCTGCAATTCTGCATGAAGCATTATTTCCCATCAACATAATACCTTCAGACACTGTTTCGTAAGTTGTAAACTAATTCCGATTGGGACTCATGTGGAAGGTGTAACCCGAATCAAAGATCCACTCCTCGCTTGCTTTGGAATTTTTGACAGAAATGACTAGAAGTTCACCATCGCTGTAATCTTCTACAACATCAACTTTACCAAATTTTCTAGTTGTTTTCCATTTTGATTCGCAGCCTCCCTTTTGATCTTGTTCCGTAGCTTATAACACTCAGATTTAATGTGCCATTTCTTCTTGAAAAAGTTACAAGTTTTACCTCTGTTTGAAGACTTCGATCTACCTTTAGATTTACTGCAAGGATTTCGTTCCTGTGTCCTTCCACGATCATCATCAGTATTTCGGTCTTATCTCCCACGAACAATAAGACCCTCTCCCTGAGAGTCAGTTTTAACCACAAGATGCTTCATCTTATCATACGAGGTTAAAGAATCATAAACCTCATCAACTGTGAGAGACTCGCGGCTATATAAAATTGTATCTTTAAAGGTTGAATAAGATGGGGGCAACGAACAAAGTAGAATCAACCCTAGATCTTCCTTATCATACTGGACCTCCATGGCCTCCAAGTTTGAGAGAATTTCTTTGAACACTGTTAAGTGTTCGTGCACAGATGCACCTTCCTCCAAACGATGAGCATAATGACGCTACTTCATATGTAACTTGCTAGTTAGAGTTTTCAACATACATATTTGTTTCAACCTCTTCTATAATCCAGCGGTAGTCTTTTCCTTCATCACATCCTGTAAAATTTCGTTAGACAAATGCAGATGTAACTGTGTTAATGCCTTTCGATCCTTGCGCTTCTTCTCTTCTTCCATCAATGTTGAAGGCATCTTATCTACCCCTCGTAGGGCTTCCTCTAAGTCCATCTGTGCAAGAACTGCTTGCATCTTTATCTGCCACAATGCAAATCTAGTGTTGCGATCCAACAGTAGAATTTCGTACTTCAAAGACGTCATTACCGTGATTGAGATGAACAACTCGGAAGCTGTGATACCAATTTGTGAAAAATATAATGTCGGTAATGATAATATATCGCAAAGAAAAATAGAAATAGAAAAAATAAAGAACACACAGATTTTACGTGGAAACCCTTTCGGGAAAAACCACGGGCAGAGGAGAAGAAAATTCACTATGTCGAATTCGAATTAAAACCCTTTGGTTGCTGAATGTAAATATCTTCTTCAAGTTCTCCATGCAAAAATACAGTTTTTACATCTAACTGCTCAAGCTTCAAATCATGCATGGCCACAATACCAAGCAAAGCTCGAATCTAACTATGCTTTACAACTAGAGAGAACACATCTGTGAAGTCCACTCCTGGAATTTGACTGTAACCCTTTGCAACAGGCCTTGCTTTATATCTGGGTTCTTCAACTCTTGGAGGCCCCTCTTTCTTTTTAAACACCCATTTACAACGAACAACCTTTTTACCTTTAGAAAGTTTCACAAGATCCCATGTTTGATTTTTGTGTAGTGATTCCATCTCCTCTTGCATAGCAAACATCCACTTTTCTGAGTCTTCACAACTAACCGCCTTAGAATAATTAGATGGCTCTTGGTTTGCATCTATATCTTCAGCCACATTTAAAGCATAAGCAACTAGGTTAGCCTCGGCATACTTCTTTGGAGGTTTAATTTCTCTTCTAGTTCTGTTTTTGGCGATAGAGTATTGTGGTGAAGAAGCAACTCTATTTTGAATTTTTGTACTGGGTTTAGTAGTCGACTCTTTTCTAGATTCTAGATTAATCTGATGCTCCACCAGTTTTTGATTTTCTTTATTAGAAGAGTTTTTAAGAGATAAGTTAGGTAGCATAGCAGTTTCATAAAAAACAACATCTCTGCTAATCACAACTTTTTAATTTTTAGGACACCATAACTTATACCCTTTTACACCAGCTTTATAACCAAGAAAAACACATTTAATAGATCTCAGTTCCAATTTTCCATTATCAACATGAGCATACGCAGGACAACCAAAGATCTTTAAATCAGAATAGTAAGCAGGATTACCAGACCATACCTCTTGTGGAGTCTTTTTCTCAATGGCAATGGATAGAGATAAGTTGATCAAAAAAACATGCAGTAGAGGCTGCTTCTGTCCAAAATGACTTTGATAAGTTGGCATTTGACAACATGCACCGAACCTTCTCCATAATCGTTCTGTTCATTCGTTCTGCAACGCCGTTTTGCTATGGAGTATGACAAACTGTCAAGTGTCTCACGATCCCTTCTGACTTGCACAGTTTATTAAATTCATCAGAACAGAACAGAACAGAGCTCTGATACCAATTTGTGAAAAATATAATGTCGGTAATCATAATATATCGTAAAGAAAAATAGAAATAGAAAAAATAAAGAACACACAGATTTTACGTGAAAACCCTTTCGGGAAAAAACCACGGGCATAGGAGAAGAAAATTCACTATGTCAAATTCGAATTAAATTACAAGAGTAGACTATGCCTATTTATAGGCTTGTAAACCTTATTCTAATAGGAGTGAAACTCGTTATTCAAATAATATCAAATAGATGGAGTTTAATAAGGTTTAAAAAACCTTATTCTAAAATAAAATAAAAGAAGTATAATTCTATAGGGATTTTACTTTTATTTTATTTTATCACATTATTTTATTTAAATAAGGATTTGGGTCACTTAATTCTAACAGCATGTAATATGTTCAAATTAAAATAATAATAAAAAAACTTAAATTGTGAGTAGAAGGAAATTTAAATAAGTAATTGTATTAAGAATATTAAATGCACTCAATTTGTTTATCTTGTTATTTTTATTTTTTGGGGTTGATATTGAGTTGACTTATGACATCAACTCAATCAATGACATTATTAATATATACAAACAATATGGGTGAAACAACTAGTATAATGACATTGAAATGTATAACGATACTTTTAAAAAGATTTAGTTTAAGTGGTAAAAAAAACTTAATAGATGTTAATAGCACAGGTTCAATTTTTAACATTTGCAATTTTTATTGGTTTTTTTAAATAAGGAAAGGACAAAAGTATCATTGTAATAATATAACTTATGTAAAATATATAAGGTTATTTTAATAATTTCATTGATTGAGTTAGTGACAAGTTGATCCGTGGCACCAATTCAATCATACACTTAAATAATAGTGTAGATATAAATAACCCTTGAATATCTAATAAGATCAGGTACTGTTACATGACTTAAACCCACAATTTCAAAAACGATATAACAATAAAGATGTCAACTAAATTACAAGATTTACATACTTGAACATGAAATAAAAGGCACATCAAATAATTTTATATTATCTATAATTAACTAACTCAAAGTTATCAATCAAATCTTGGTTGAAATAATAAAGTTGAAATTACTATAAAACTGTTGAAAATTACATTTTAATCCTATTATTGTAAACTCCAATTGTTGTAACTAAAATTTATCCAGGTCAAGCTTGCATTGAGTTTGAATATTATATTATATTATATTTTATATTTTGAAATGAATTTTATATTTTATTATTATTTATAATAACGATAACGATAACGATAACGATTATTTATTATTTATTAATAAAAAACGAAGAAGAAAAGAGACTGCCCGTAGCATAAATTTTCTTTTGTTCAATCTTGCCACTAGCATAAGTTGCGTGAGACTTGTTCAAAGTCGTCATTTCGGACTTCGATTCCCAAGTTTACATGCACTTTGTGTTTTTCTGTGTGGACACACTCTATGTTTTGTAGTTTTTGTGTGACCATGGCTTTTGTGTGTGGTCACACTCTATGTTTTATGGTCTTTGTGTGTGGTCTTTATTATTATGTTATCATATTTGATCATTTCATCGTGCGTGGTCTTTATTATTACGTTGACATATTTTGTCATTTCATTGTCAAATTATGGTTTCATCGTTGTTAGATAATATATACTATTATTGTTACGCTCCATTCGTTTTAGGACATGTATTAAGTTTTTAGAAGACGTTTAAACAATAAATTTGTCACTAGCAAGTCGAGAAGTCACTTGTGAACTCACATTCTCGAAATAACTACCCGAACAACAGATGCCCTAATCTTCATTGCGAACATGAAGTCGTTTGGTCACTGAACATTATGTGGACTCAATTGTTTTATCCAATCAGAGTCAAAAAAGATACGTCATGTCATAAACATCCTCGTCCCATCGAAGACATCTCTCTCATGCGCTCCGTAATGATCACTAGATGACAAGTTCAACATGTTAACACTATATTACATGGGACCCCTGCCTATAAATAGCCCAAAAACGATGAAGGGATGATCAACCTTAAAAGAAGACTAAGCCTACACTCTTTCAACATACCCTTAGCTCTCAGCCTTCACGTTCTCTTACCGCTAGTCTTCTTAACGTTCGACTCTCTGACTCAACAGGATAAACCGGCCTCTATTACGACCACTCTCCTGTCTTTACTATTCCTTTTTTTTTCTACACTATATCAACCATTATTATTTATTATCATTAATGTGAGGTGACCATTACTATTCCATAGTTTTAATATGGATAATCTCAATAACAATGATATCTTTATTAGTATGTGGCTGTAGTACTCAAGGGTGAAGTTAGAGATTATATTTGGGGTGCCGAATTAAAAATAAAGCTAACAACAATTGTAGAATCGGAATATAAATTTTAAAAATAATAATAAGTTGTTAAGTTAGATAATTTAAATGTTTTCTTTCCGTTATATTTTAAATCATTTTTAGCTATTCTTTTTAAATTCTAATGGTCTTTTATTTATTTATTTTAAGGTTTTTACCTTTTTTATATCTTCAACTATTCTTTAAGTGAATTTTTTAATCAAATACTAAAGTTTGATAACGCGAAGGCAATCAATGTTATGGTTTCCATTTTCAGTTTTTTTGCTTAGTCTTTTTGTTTCAAATTTGCTTAATTTTCACTTATTAGTTTCAGGTTTTTATTTTTATTTTCAATTTTTTCTTATGTATTTTTTATCAAATGTTCAATTTTTAACTATTGATTTGAGCGTCTCAGATTATTCTGCTTGTGATTTTTTTTTCGTTTCAACGTGTTTTTTTCGCTCTCTGAAAGCAATTAATTATATAAGTAATTTAATTAAAATTAAATTAAGTTAAAGGAGTTATTAGATATGCATAATTGTATAATAACCATTGTATGTATTTAAAATTTGAGGATGTGACACTATTTACATGTGCTTAAAAAAGTATAGATTTTAGGGCTATTCTAATATAAGTTATTCTCTATTTATAATAGTAAGTTTTAGAAATTTTATGAGGTTTTATTTGGACAGCTCCGAATAATTGAATGAAAGTATAATTACTAGGGTAGTAATTACACTCTCTTGTAACTGCAAGGTTTCTTTGAACAACACAAAGTAATTAAATAAAAGTGCAATTACTAGGGTAGTAATTACACTCTCTTATAATTACAAAGATTTTGTAATTCCCTAGACATATTTGGTTGACAGAGTATAATTCTATTGTAATTCCCTATATAATGTTTAGTAATATAAAATGTAATTATATAGTTAAATAATTTATAATTTTAAAAAAGATTAATTACTATAAAAAATGATTAGTATGATAAAATAATTTCTAAACAAGCAACAAAAATTAAAATCAATTCATCATATGTATTATGTAAGTCTAAAAAAGTAGTTGATAATACAATCACTAATAAAAATAGCAAGAAAAACAAACATTATATATAATTTTATCTAATTTTTTCAGTGCATATTTGTTGGGTTATTGATCTACCGCAATTTGATATGCCAATTAAGATTGTCCTAGCGTAACACCCTATACCTGACCCGATCCATAAATCCGGGTACCGAATGTGACAATAAACTCGAATTACTTAATAAGACTTCTAGATCGACTTGTTTGAATATTTTGAATCTATTAAATCACAAGGTTTAGCTTCAATAAAAATAATCCTCATCATTCTAACTCCACAATTCTTACAATTCCATTACATTAGCATAATTGACAGTATATATATAATTCTAACTTCAACCTATATCACGAATACATTTGATTTAATCCTCAAGGCACAACCTCTAGGAAATTGGCCCCTCTATACACATGAATGGCATCTACATCCACCCCATAAACTGGCAATGTTTAGCGTGGTCCCTCCCATCGATTCTTGGGCCAAACCTTTTTCCTAAAAATACGCAACAAATTCTTAAGTTCAATTGAACTTAGTGAGAGTCTATGAAAATAGTGCAAAACACTCTTTTGTAAGCCTATAGGAAATAGAATTAAAAAAAATAAAAAAAAAATTTCCAACTCCCTGAATATTCTTGGCTTTCAAGAGATCTCACCGACATGGTCGTTGCACTGCCCCTTCTTATACTTTGCCACCTGACACGAGTTCTTTATGGACTTGGCCTGATTCTGCCTCATCCTAGATTCTTTTTACACCTTAACCAACCCACCTTACACCCTTGGATACCGGTTCATTGCTTACCACTGGCTATTTTCCACTAATATTCATCTTAATTTCAAAACCTTACCGTTATAGACTAGCCCAAGGCTTTTGGATTATCTCATTCCAAGCTTTCAGATAACTAGAATTAACATCTAATTTCTATCAAATTGTATCATGCCACTTATATGCGAATTATCCTTCCCCAAGTAGTCCTTGGTAGACCTTTTCTCCTGTTAGCCCCATATGGTCTAACTAGTGTTACCTAGTTTTGGTCAACATTTTTCTTCTCTGTAGATTCCTAATTGACTCTAAGACTTAGACTGTTCGAGTAATCATTACCTCTGTGTGGATGATAACTCTTGAAAAGAGTTATATTTCAAGCATCTAGACTTGGTTAATTGTTTGTACTTAAGTAGATGTATTTTCATTTTAGGATATTATATTCATATTTTAGGACATTATTTTAGTATTGTAGGACATCGCATCATGAAGCTTGGATTGTACTTATGTAACAACCTGTTTTCAGTGAAATCGAAACAGTGGTTTCAGGACCATAAATTTGATGTGAAAATATTTATTTTCTTCATACTTTAATGTCTACAGCATCTTAGTAGTGTCATATAAAAATTTCATTAAGAAGTTTTATCGTTTGCATGCGTAATTTAATAAAAAGGACTAAATTGCATAAGGTGCAAAATTAGAGTTCTATAAGTAAAAGATGTCAAATTACTTTGAATTTTGAATATGAGTGGACTTAAATGGTAATTAAACCATTAGAAATGTTATTGGACAAATATGGACACTTTTTAGGTGATTTCCAAGGTTATTAATTAAGGTTAATTTAGTAATTTAATAAATACATAATAGTAAACTAATTAAAACAAAGATATCATCTTTGTTCTTTCTTTTCTACCACCGATTTTTAACCTAAAGAAAAGCCATAGTTGAAGCTTCAAAGTTCAGCTATAGCTCATCCTTGCATGTGAGTGATACTTTGTCCCGTTTTTAATGATTTCTATGTTTTTGGAGTCATTGTAGCTTAATCTAGCTAGCCTAGGGACTAATTTGTAAAAATATTAAAAGGTTAGGGTTTTAACATGAATTTATATTGGTTTTTTTGTGATGTTTGATGGAATAAAATGAGTGTTTGTTGTTAGTTAAGCAACTTTTGTAAAGTGAATTTTGATGAAAATATCAATTAGGGGTTAAATTGAAAAATGTGTAATATTCATGGTAAAATTGTGAAAATAATGAAATGTATGAGTTTCTAGGGGCCTATATGAAATTTAGCTAGCATGGGTTAATGGAGAAATTACATGAATTTTCATTTTATGAGTTTAGGGACTAAATTGTAAAAAGTTAAAATATTAGGGGTAAAATTGTAATTTTGCATAAATGTGGTTTATGGATTTAATTGGATAATTGAGATGGATTGAATCACTTATTTGAGTATAATTATCTATTTAGATCAAGATAAACTTCAACTAGATTTAAATAGACAGAAGACGGAAGTCACAAATTAATCGATTGTACTCCTACGCACTAGTTGTCGATGTAAGTTCATAGTATTAAATTGTAAAATTGAATTTCCATGTCTTATTATTTTATAGTTAAGTAATTAATTGTTACATAAATTATACCCTATTTGTACTTCGATACCCCTGATTGTACATACGTGCCCCTGTTAGTACTACGATACCATTGATTGCACATACGTGCCCCTATTTGCTTCAGTATCCCTGATTGCACTTACGTGCCCTTTTTTACATTTCAATAACTTCAATAAAGTACAATAATATTTTCATTCAATTAATGCTAAGTTAATTAATTTGCTATGTTCTTACTAAGCATTATAAGCTTATACGTGTTTGTATGTCGTTTTGGAGATCAGTTTTGCTGACTTTGGATAGATCGAATCTTCAGCTCACACTACCCATCGGTTTTGGTAGCTCTTAAACTTTTTAGGGTTGTGGCATGTATATGTGGCTATATATGTGTATCTATAAGTGTATAGTTATTTTGGTATAATGATAAACTACTAAGATAGGTGTCTAGATACTCTTTTTTCTAAGTTTGTGTATATAAATATTTTGGCTTGATATAATGTTATGAAGATAAAAACTTGTGAATGGTTTGGATTTTTTATCAATTAGGTTGTTATGTTGGTTTACAAAAATGGTATGTGGATTTATGTGTTTATTTCATTTTGAATGTTTAAAGGATTAGTTTGGACATGATCAATTTGGTATATTGAATTGTGGTTATTTATGAAATGTTAGGTATGTTTTTAATTATAAAAAACCAAAATATATCTTAACATAGATCATAAAAAATTTGGACAAAGCATACAAAATATTTTGAGAAAGGACTTATGGCATTTATGCGTGATAAGAACACCTAAATGCTTAAAATCCCGAAACCCCAATGTTTTCCTATATTGTCAAAGCCTTAATTACTGTTTTGTACTAATTTTATATTATTTATTAATTATTTTGTGTAATTTACAATATATATGTAAAATATGTTGACTATTAAAATGAAATCAATTAAAAATATAGTGATGGTTAAAGCTCTTGGCATACTCCCATTTAACACTGGTTTAAGTAGTATTATCCTCATCTGTTACTCTTAATATTATATAAAAAAATTAAAAATGGAAGAGGAAAAAGTAATAAATTCCATTACTATATATTTTAATATTATAAAAAGTTTTAATTATTATTTATTGTTATTTTATAATTATAATATTTTAATTATATTTGTTACCACCTTAAGTTTATTGTTTGCTTAATATGAAAAGTCTAATGGAAGTGCTTGACTGTAGTGGTCATCAAGGCTTAACATTGCGAAAATTTATACAAACAAAACTAAATAACACCAAGGATTTGATTATGTAGTTTGATTTCCCTACATTCGCAGGACCTAGCTCAGTGAGTAATTCAACTTTCTTTAATCACAAATACAACAATTGGTTCACACTCTATCACTCCCCAAATATAGAGATCTCACATTTGTATCTAAAAACTAGAACACTCACATCCAAATCCTCTCCTTGAGAACTTGGGTGGTAAACACTCAATAATGTTTACAATATAGTTTGCACTTTCTCACAAAAACAGTTCCTCAATGAACAAACTAGAAAGCACTCCATAATCTCTCATACCAAACCTAGCCAAGGCTCAAAGCATATATAAATTTCGGCTTCCTAACATAAAATCTATGTGAATAGAAAGTAACTCCTTAAAAATAACTATTACAATATAAACATTAACAGCGATATTTCTCTAAATTCATCAATGCAATCTCAATTGAATCCCCACATTCCAATGACTTAATTGATTCACTCCAATCTAATACAATCTTCAAAAGCCAAGGATTGGTTTCCATAGATGGATCGTAGTATCTCTAATATAATGTTAAACAAATAAATCCAAAGATTTTCTTCATTAAATTGCCTCTTAAGAATAAAGGCTTGATCAGTAATGGCTTATGGAAAATATGAACAGGTAAGACGTCATTGCATAACCCCTTTAAATATCTTTTTGGATATACAATCAACTCAATTTTGAATTCCTCATTTATTGTATTGCACGACCACAAACACTTTCTCTATACCATTGTTCCCTCCACGATTTGGTATGAGAAACGTGAATAAAAAAGATACTTCCTTAAAAAAAATTGAACCTAAAATATACTTCCTCAAAATAGCATCAAACTTCTAAATTTTGATGTCTTCCAAAACTTGTCTGAGTCACTTAGGCTCGACAAACACCAATTGAGATCCTCAAGTGTTCAAATCTAGTTGCATCTCATAGCTGAGTGATCAAATCAGCTAGTTGATCTTGTGTAAACACAAACTTAAGGCCAACATCCCATTTCTTAATCAATTCCCTTATAAAATGATGTCTTGTGTCTATATGTTTAGTCATTGAGTACCGTACTAAATTCTTGGAAATATTAATGGCACTTGTGTTATCACACAAGGTAGTAGCCATGTCCAAATCAACACTAAAATCCATGATCATTTGATTCATCTAATGCAATTGTGCACAATAACTCCTCACAGCAATGTACTCAGCTTTTGTAGTGATAGTGAGATGAAAGCTTGCTTCTTACTGTATCATGACACCAAATTTGATCTAAGGAAGAAGAAACCACCAGATGTACTTTTCCTATCATCAATGTTATCACACCTCGAAATGTTAATTTAAATTGGAATCATGATTTTTGGTATTAATTTGAAAAGTTTACAAATTTAGTAGGTTCTAATGGAAATAAGAGAAATTGGTAAACTGGTTGTGAAAAGGTTGGATTTCTTCTTGGTTCTAATGAGTTTAAGCTTGGAATATATTTTAGTGGTAGACATGATGATTATGGATGTACACTTGGCTATTGAATTTGAGATTGGTGAAGGATGTAAGGGGGTATTATATAAGGGAAAGACATTATTCTCCAATGTTATTATTTCATTTTTCTATTCTTTCTTCATCTTCTTCGCTAGCCTGGTTGTAAGAAAGAAAGATTAAGAATCTTTTGCATGGAGAAAAAAAGCTAAAGTTTGTGCATAAGTAATTGATAATTTATCAAGCTGGTAAGCTTCTTAACCTTCCTATGTTAACAAATTAAAGAAAATAAAAGACATTTAAGGATTTTAGCTATCCATCGAATCTGTTTTATTTTGGTTGAGGTTGTTGATAATCATTTAAATGACCTCTACATGCAAGAAAAGTATGATTCTTATGATGATGAATTATCTTCATTGGACATTTTGAAATGGTTGTTATGTTTGTTGATTAAGAAGGCTCGTGTAACAAGGGAAAGGCTAAGTAGATAGACATGGCATCAACCTCCAGGTGAGTTTCAAAACTCAGAATTTAAATGGTTGTTTGTTTACCTTTAGTATCATGTGCTAAGTAAGTTTGACTAAATTTTATGCAAGAGATGAGTTGTTCTATGACTTAATGATGTTATGTCATGATGCATGTTGCGTAAATATGAAAATACATTATTGGTCATAAACTTAACCACGTTGAATTGATGAAATGTTTGGCATAATGTGTGTTGTGCATGAATAGTAATATTACTTGAATGCATGTGTATGAATTATGTAGAGTTGTGGAGGGTTATCGAAGTGTGATTGAGATGAAAGATGGAAAAGGGAATATGATATGTTATTTTCCTGCAATAGGGCATGAAAATGCAAACCGAAATTGGTGAATGACCCTAGCCTTATAAGGGAACACTTATGTGTTCAAATTAACAAAAAGGATTTGCAAAGGTTCGGTCAGACTATACAGAGAAACATGCACACTAATATATGAGAGCCCTTTATGGGATGTGTGGGAGCCCCTTTATTTGACGTATAAATAAATGCAAGTCCATGGCCATGGCATGGTCCAGGGAGGTCCGCAAAATAGTAAGTGCTTATGAATTCGCCTGACCTGCGTAGATGGCACAACCCAGTGGAGGTCTATGAGATAAAATTGCGTATGTGAATCTATATATACATATATATTTGTTCGCACCTATGTTCCATAAATGCATTATCCAGTTGATAAGTCCCCCAAGAATAAGCTATCGTTTATACAAATTCGTATCTATAAGATATGACAGTCTGTCAGGACTATCTTACATGTATGATTATGCAAACAGGGGATTCAAACTTAAGAATCTATCTACATGTTATCTGCTTCTAAAAGTGAACCACAATGAATGGGTTATCTATTATTGCGGGACGGAGGCAAGATATGACAGTCCGTCAGATTTGTCTACTTGATTAATATGAGTTGATTTCTTTACTAACCTATCACTAACCTAGATCGAACAGTCAGTAGCCGAACTGGCTCGGGGTGTCATAAGGGTGTCGCACCTGCATCACTGGATACGACAATGCTAGTGGCTGCAACGGCGGCATCCTGGGGCCAGCTGCGGTTGATCGTCAGTGGTTGAGCAGTGGAATAGTTACACTCCTATTGGGACTCCACCAAAGAATTTGATTTCAGATTAATTATTCCAAAAATAATATTATTTTAATAGTTTAATTTTAAATTTAATTTAATATTTAATTTAATTGTATTTTATTAATTTAATATTAAAGTGATTATGTTAATATTTAATTTAATTTAATTTTTATCTACTATATAAACATTCTATTATTTTAATAAGGTTTAATATTAAATTAATATAATAAATTTAATATTAAAGTGATTAAGTTAAACCATAGTTGAACTCTCTAAACTCTCTCTATATAAAAAGAGCATTGGGTCATTATTTACACACACATGAATTCAAAGAGAAAGTTGTAAAGAGAAAATCCTCTGAAGAGATTATTGCAGAAAATTTCTAGTGATATTTTTTTATTTACAACTTGACCCAAAATTTTAGATAAATTACAAAATTACCTCATTGGTAATTTTTGTGAAAATTTTTCTAATTTGAATCGAGCCCACACTCGGTAGACATGAGCTTAAGGATAGTGGAGAAACTACTCAGTCGAAGTGCTCGTCCTAAACGAATCGAAAAGGTACAATTTTGATTAAGTGTTTATTACTTTAGATATCACAACGAAGATCTTATTTTGGAAATTTTTTAAAACTTCGGTTTTTCCCTAAATTTATTTTTAATTGCTCAAACCCGTTTTTCCAACAATTGTTATCATGAGCCAGGTTGAGTTCTATCTATAAGTATAAATAGATAATCATGAGCCAGGTTGTGTTCTATCATGAGCCAGGTTGTGTTCTATCATGAGTGAAGTTGTGTTCTATCTATAAGTATAAATAGATAACCAAAATAAATTTATCTTCTTCTTGACTTATTTGATAACATAGAAAGTGACATTTTTTACATCTTATCCATGTTTTGAGTTATATATGGGAATGGATGTAATATTATATATTTTTTATATAATTGGTTTTTTTTCAAGGTTGTGGTGCTTAGGAAATAGATCATGGACTATCATATCCATGTACGGCTATTATTTTTAAAATTCATAAAATTCTTGTGAGCCATAAACGGAGATAGGACTTAAATGTAATTTTTTCAAAAAGAGTCCATGGCCAGTAAAAGATACGATGGCAGTTAAAGACCAAAGAAATGTCTTGTGGTGAAAAATTGTGTAATTTTTCCATTTATTTTTTATAAATAGAACCATGGAAACCTTGGTTGGCAATTTTATTTCAATTATCTATGTCATTATATATTTGTTTTATAATATTATGTAATGTTATAATTGTGATATATATATGAGATGATCAACAGTTGATTGATTTAAAATAAGAAGTGTCAGAATGAGAAAATACATGTGTTGTAATATTGTTCTATTCACTTATTTATGTTATTCGATAACTGTGAGAAGTATGGTAATAAGAAGGTGCATGTCTAAGATTGGCTCTATCTAGGAAAGACTTGGTTTTTAAGCAGTCAAATTTGACTCACCTCCCTTTTGTGGGGCCCTGCCTGGTGAGCAGTTCTCATTCACTTATTTAGTTCTTCACTTAAAAGAAAACTGTGGAGAATCAAAATTATTTATTTTAAGAATTATTGATGCTTATGAATGGATATTATAAAATTGTCATAGCATGCCATGCATATATTGGAAGCATGTCATTTAGATTAGGTAAGAATGTCATTAGGACTATTGTATGATCATTCTTGAAATTTGGGATAAAAAAAATTGCATGTTTTTAAAATATTGAGTGGGAGAAGGTTCTTGAACAAGACCTACAACCTTCATTGATAGTGTTGGAAAAACGTGTTTGGAAAATACAGTAGAAAATAAATTTAGGAAAAAAACTAGAGTTTTAATTTTTTTTTCAAAATAAGATTTCGGTTGTGATATCTAAAATGATAAGCACTTAATCAAAATTGTACATTTTCGATTCGTTTAGGATCAGCACTTTGACCAAGTAGTCTTCTTCGCTATCCTCAAGCTCACGTCTACTGAGTATGGGCTTGCTTCGAATCAGAAAATTTTTCATATAAATTACTAGTGGAGTAATATTGCAATTCCTCTAAACTTTTGGGTTTAGTTTTAAATCAAAAAATATCTCTAGAAATTTTCTGGAATACTTACTTCAGAAAATTTTCTCTCTACAACTTTCTCTTGAATTCAAGTGTGGGAAAATAATGACCTAATGCTCTCTTTATATAGGGAGAGCTTAGAAAGTTCAACTATGATTAAACTTAATCACTTTAATATTAAATTAACATAATATTTATCAAGATAAATATTAGATTAAATTTAATATTAAATCTTATCAAAATAATAGATAAAAATTAAATTAATATAAAGATAAAATTTTAATATTAAATTAATAAAACACTATTAAGTAAGTACTAAATTAAATTTAATATTAAACTATTAAAATAATATTATTTTTAGAATAATTAATCTAAAAGCAAATTCTCTAGTAGAGTCTCAATAGGAGTGCAACTCTTCCATTTCTCAACCACCGACGACCAACCACCGCTAGCCACTGGGACATCGCTGTCGCAACGATCTGCACCACCGTGTCCAGTGATGTAGGTGCAACACCCTTACGACACCTTGACCCGATTTGGCTGCTGTCGATTTGGTCTAGGTTAATGCTGACCCAACAGATTCAATTTAGCCACTGGTTGGACCATCTACTCGGTTTCACATATCGTGCCCGTTTCGATTAGTTTTTGGGTATTAGTCTCAATTTTGGGCTTTCGGGCCCAATTTACGATCTGAGGTCCAATTTTCAAGTTCAATTACCCATTGGGCCAATTGTCCAACTTGAAAATTAACTTCCAAAAATATCATATTAATTTTAATTGATTTGATTACTTTAACTTTACTTGATCAAAATGAATTTTCCAAAAATCACTTACATTTTCAAAATTAATTTTTCAGGAAAACTCTTTAATCAATTTCTCTAGTTAAATAATTCTCAGAACCACCTAAGTTAATTCCAAATCGAATAAATAGACTCAATCAAATTATTTCCAAAGTTGTAGAATTTTCTTCTCATTCAAATACAGTCCAATTGAGATTTTGTTGAGCTAGTGAAGGGATCAATCAGACATATACAATTAGGCTCTAGTGATTACAATTATGTCCAAAAAGTATCGTACCGATAATTCACAATTACTTACTCGTGAAGTCAATCCACAAGAAGTACAATGATTGGAAACTCTTTATTGTATACTCCTTACGAATGCAATTCATCCAACTATTTTGTCCAATAACATCGTCATGTGTATGTTACCCTCATATGATATCCTTAATTCCTTTAAGTTAAATCTGTTCACTCAATACAATCCTATTTTATCTCATTGTCACCATTGTGTCTCCTTAATGATTAATATGATCACTATCAATAAATGACTGTGATAAAATGCTTGTTCGAGAACAAGCAACCTGTTGTCACGTTTCATAATTATGAATCCACACAGTGCTAATAAGAGGATATCATTAACTCTTTAATTGAGCTATGAATTCTACTGCTGCTAGTAAAGCCATGCAATACACAAGTTATGTACCCAACATATCGGCTATGGGCTCTATCATTTTTAAAGCATAAGCCTCTACTTATATCAAAGCACATGAGTTGCATACGCATGGTCGGTGACTAACTCAAGATTTAGGTAAATCATGCTATGAACGTCACAAGTGAATTAATTCACAAATGGATTGAGAATTAATTCATCTTGGATCCAGTCCAATGTATCATTCTACCAATGAATACATCTATGTCTCTAGTCGTGGAGTCAATTATTCTGATAGCCAAGACTAGCCATCTCCCCAATTGGAATTGTAAATGACATAATAATCCTTCTTAATATTTGAATCAAATGCTCACATTGATTCTTTTACGGGATTACAAACTCATTTAGATTATCTACTAAAGTAAGTTATCTTTCTCGCAATGTAAACGCTCTTTACAATGTCACTTATCTTCAGTTTGAACTTTAACAATCAATGTGCTAATATTTGTTTGTCATAATTTCACTATGCATGCAAAATATAAAAGACATAAATACAAAAGACATAATAGTGAAATGAGAAATTAAATTTTTTTATTTATTTATCGTTCAAATAAATAGAAAATAGTTACGTGTTTAATACAATATGAGCATATTTCCCAACAATCTCTCACTTGTCCTAATGAAGTAAATGTGTCATGTTTTGCATTCCTATACCTCGACGTGTTTGTTAAAACTCCTAGTTACAAGAGCCTTAGTAAATGGATCTGGAAGGGTACTTTTAGAAGCTACTTTCATCACATCTACAATTCATTCGACTACTACCTCATGTATCAAGTGATTCTTCCAATCAATGTGTTTTGTCCTCTTATGAGTTATCATTTCTTTGGTATTTACTATTACATCACTGTTATCACAATCCAATGTTATAGTTTTTCCATACCAAGAATAATGTCAAGTTCGGTTAAGAAATTTTGAAGTCATGTTGCTTCTTTTGTTGCCTCAGAAGCAGACACATACTCGACCTCCATAGTAGAGTCAACAGTGTAAGTTTGTTATACACTTCTCCATACTATGGCCCCACAACCTAGAATGAATACATTTCCCGAAGTTGATTTTCTCGAATCTTTGTAAGTTTGGAATTCTGAGTCTGTGTATCTAATAAGAGTAAGGTCCTCCCCAGAATACACAAGCATATAATCCCTAGTTTTTTTAAGATACCTTAATATATGCTTTACAGCTTGCCAATGCCTAAGACCTAGATTCACCTAATATCGAATAAACATTCCTACTGCGAAATAGATATCTAGACATGTGCAAAGCATCGCATACATAAGGCTTACAACTACCGAAGCATATGGAACCTTACTCATATGTTCTCTTTCTTTCGTAGTATTAGGACAATCATCTAAAGAAAGATGAAAACCTAGTCCAATTGGCTAAACACCTATCTTTGTATCGATTATTGCAAAATGTTCTAGTACCTTATTGATGTATGAAGCTTGAGATAGTGTTATCATTTTATTCTTTCAATCCCTAAGGATTCGAATTCTAAGAATATAATTAGCTTCAACCAAGTCCTTCATGCTAACTTATTGAGCTAACAAGAAAGTAGAATATCGTTTCAGATAAGTAGAATATCGTTTCAGATAAGTACAACATACAAAACAAGGAAGACCACCTTTTTGTCCTTAATACGCTTATTAACACAAGGTTCATTAGCATTTTGCTCAAATCCAAAATTCTTGATCATTTAATCAAATATTTTATTCCATGAGCAGGACACCTTCTTAAGTCTATAAATGGATCTTAGTAGTTTGCAAACTTTATGTTCCTTTCCTTTGACAACATAGCCATTAGGTTAAGCCATGTAAATGGTTTCACCAAGATAACCATTTAAGAATGATGTCTTGGCATCCACTTGCCAAATCTCATAATCAAGAGTAGCGGCAATGGATAAGAGTATGCAAATAGACTTGAGCATGGCTATCGAAGAAAAGGACTCATCATAATTGATGACTTATTTCTATATGTAGTCTTTCCCTAAAAGTCTAGCTTTGTGTGTTTCCATTTTCCTTTCCTCATTTCTCTTTATCTTGTAGATCAACTTACACCTTATGGGTTTAATCCCAATTAGTAAGTCTACAAGTTCCCACATCATATTGGATTTCATAGAATCCATCTCAGCATCCATAGCCTATTTTAAGAGCTTGGAATCAATGTCCTGCACAACCTCCTCGTAAGTGATGATTGTTCTACCACTCTCGAAAGTTCCTCGAGTACCATTTTACTTCGAGGCTTAAAGTTATCCATGTAGCTTCCTCGAGGAAAGTAGCATGAGTAGAAACTTTAATCGTGTTATCTTTCAGATTATAGAATAATCCTCCTTTTATTCCTTTTTGATATCTTACAAACATGCACAATTTTGTCTATGCATCCAACTTCTTTACATCCTTATCCAGAACGTGTGCTAGACAACCCCATACTTCAAAGTGATTTAGAGCGGGTTTCTTTCCATGACACAATTCATAAGGTGTCTTACAAGAAGACTTAGTTGGCACATCATTCATAATATAGCAAGTTGTTTGTATCACATATCCCCAGAAGGAAGTAGGAAGTTGTTAATAACTTAATATTGAAATAACCATGTCAAGCAAGGTTTTATGTTAATAACTTAATATTGAAATAACCATGTCAAGCAAGGTTTTATTCCTTCTCTCAGCTACACCATTCTGCTATGGAGTGCCCGGCACAATTAATTTGGATAAAATCTCATTCTCTATGAGGTATCCTAAGAACTCATCAGACAAATATTCCCCACCTCAATCAGACTGAAGATTCTTTATGGATAAGCCTAATTTCTTTTCCACTTCTGCACGAAACTCTCGAAATTTATCAAAGGTTTCACTTTTGTGGTGCATTAGATACACATATCCATATCGAGAATAGTCGTTGATAAAAGTCACATAATAATCGTAACTTCCTCGGGCACTGATGCCCATGGGACCACATACATCAGTGTGCACAAGTTCTAAAGGTTGGTTGGCCATTCTACCTTTTGTATTGAAAGGTATCTTAGCCATTTTACCTTCCAAGTAAGATTCACATTGTAGAAGACTAACTTCCTTAAGCATACTTAAGGGGCCATCTTTCATGAGTCTAGTGATTCTTTTTGGGTTAATATGACCAAGCCTTAAGTGTCATATTTATCTCTCATTAGAGTGATATGTTTTAAATTTTTATTCACTATTCCAGTTTGAAGTATTGAGTAGTTATTTAGTTTGAAAAGTAGAGATTATTTTTCATCCATCTATTATAGATTAAAGAACGATTTCTGTGAATAACAATTCCTTTATTGAATGTCACGATATAACTGTCATAAAATAAACATGCTACAGAAATTAAATTCCTCTTAAAATGAGGTACATAAACACGTTCTTTAAAACAATCTTCCTAAAATTATCAAAGTGTAAACTAACGTCTCCCACTACTTCAGCTAAAACATAGCTCCCATCTCTGGTCCGCAACGAAAGGTTCCTATCACGTAGACTTTTCATTTCACTGAACCCTTGTAAAGAAACACAGGCAGGGTTAGTGACTCTAGAATCAATAACCCAGTTGTTAATTGGTTCTTCTACTAAACAAGCTTCAACTACAAATAGTTTGATACATTTTCCCTTTTCAGCTAGGCAATCCAAATACTCCTTCCACTTTGATTTAAAATGGTATTTCCTGTTGTAGAAGAAACATTTGATCTTTTTAGGATCTTTTGACTTATTAGCCTTCTTCCTATCCACACGAGGTGGAACTGAAGACTTAGTTGGTTTCTTCTTTCCTTTAGTTTTTTGTTTCCCATTAGAAGACAATGGCCCCATAGCTAACTTTGCCTCAAGTTTCTCCTAAACTAACTTACCACCATTCAACATCAACTCATAGGTTTGCAATTCCTTAATGAGCTGAGTCAAGGTAAGTGTCTTGTTCCCTAAGTTGTAAGCGGCCCTAAAACTAGCAAACTCCTTGGTTATGGATTTGAACAATATTTCTATTTGTCTGTTCACGTCTAGTTCAGCCCCATTATCCTCCTTTTCCGTGAAGAATCTCCTAAGCTTAAGCATATGTTCTTTGACTGGAATGCCAGTTTTTGTTAAGAATTCATCAATTTTGTAATAGCAGATTATCGAGCCAATGCGACTTGGCCTCTGAGCAAATCTTCTAAATTTGTCATGATCCCTTTAGAAGTACGAAAATTTTCATGTTGCTTTTACAACACACTACTCATGCTCACTAATATATAACATTGAGCAATCAAGTCAGAATCTCTCCAGTGATTTCTCGCTTTAGGCTGACCTTCAAGAGGGCACTTTTCATCAAGAATGAATGTGTTTCTCATAGCTGAGAACTATCAGCAAGTTCCATTTTTATTCTCAAAAGTTATGCATATTTAATTTATTCTAAGTAAGAATGCTAACAAGAGGAGTATGAGACATATTTGAACTAAAAAAAAAAATAAAGATTCACTACTTATTATCTTTGTATTAAGCAAATATTTTTCATTTCAACAACATATCAAGAATGCAGTATGATGCATGCGTCTTGTATTAAAACCTTGAAAAACAATCGTTGCTACAATCATTCTCACACCCATCAATAATGTCACATTGGAGGCCCATTTTGTTGACACTCATTTTGTTCGAGCCCAATTGGAGGCCCACTTAAATTTTTGCTCTCTCTTAGGCCGTTCGAATCCCACTTGATTTTGGTCAATTTCAGACCTTTGTTTTCTTTTTTTTTCTTTCTTTTTGGGCTTGTCAATGGGCCAAATTATTATTATCATCACTATTACTATTATTATTAAATATTATTATTATCATTTTTTACAAATAAACTAGATTAAAAAACAATATATATACATGAAATGAAATGAAAAAAAAACGCTTTTCATATTTTTGTTCTTAAAAAAAGGTAAAAAGAAATAACAACAAGCATTCTATTTCTTTTTTTTTTCTTTCTTTTATCTTTTTGTTTTTTGCCATAGACATGTCATGAGGGATCGAGTTTTAGGCTCCGATGAAGGGGACGTCATCGGGCCGTCGATCCTTCGCCCCTAAGAGCCCTCACAAATCTCGTTTTTTTTCCCTTCCTCTTTCTAAAATAAAGGTTTCCTTTAAAAAAATGTTTGATCTTGGGCAAATTTTTGGCTTTTTTAAAAAAAAAGAGATTTTAGATTTTAAAATAAGAATATGTTTTTTAATCATTTTAAAGGAAAGTTTAAATTTTTAAAACAAATTTTTGATTTTTTTTAACTATTTCAAGATAAAAGCTTTGAACTTTAAGAAAAATTATGTTTTTCTTTTAAAAGAGAAAGTTTAGATTTTTAAAGTAAAAATATGTTTTTTAGTCATTTTAAAGGAAAAGTTTAAAATTTTTAAAACAAATTTTTAATTTTTTCCAACTATTTCCAAATAAAGTTTTGATTTTTAAGAAAAGTAATGATTTTTTAAAGAAAAAATTGATTTTAAAAAAAAAAATTTTGACCACCGTACATAGCAGCTCCACCGCCAGAGGCTGGAGAGCCATTGGGCTCTCTTGAATGGCTCTCCGGTGGTGGAGTTATGGTCAACATAGAAGGAAGAAAAGAAAGAGGAAGAGGCTTTTTTTTTTTTTTTCCTAATATAAGGTTAAAATGAAAGAATGAATAGTTTTTTTTTTCATTTATAGGTGCCAAAAATGGGCAATTTATTCCCACCCCCTTACCTTGTAAATTTATAAAAAAATACCCCATTTTTTGCAAAACTGCCCTCACTCTCTGACCTATTTACACTTGTAACTCTTTTTTTATTCAAACCTTCAATTTAATCTAAAATTTATAAATTAAAAGTAAATCAATTGCTACATCGATCATCTGTCTTCCACACTTTTTATCTTTTAGTCCCAAAATCAACTATGTCATTTTGTTTCCATCTTTAATAAGTTATTCACACTTATATCTTCCCTTTCATTTGCATTTATACCTTATATATTTAATGCCAATTATGCATTTTAATTTAATGTTCTATATTTATTCACACTTGTATAATTTTTATTTAGTCTTATTTCGTTTTTATTTATTTTCATCTCTATTTATATTTATGTTTTTTTACACATTCCCCTTACATACATTTTAATAGTATTTATTTATGCTACTTTGATTCTTTTATTATATTATGAATAAGGTGTATTATTGTTATTATTATCATCATCATGTCAATGTCTTCTTTATTTCATTTATTTAAGCTTTCTTTTTGTTATTGCCATTTTGAAATAGTTTTAACTTTTCATTAACTTTAGCCAATTTAATAAATTTTCCTATTTTATTACTATTTTTTTTAAAAGAGGGAGCTTTAGGTCATTTTTTCATCCTATAATTATTGACATGAAGTTAGTTAAGTAGGTGTCACATTTTCATGGAACCATAAGATTTTTACATTTGGGTTAGTCCTTAAGATCTTATCTACCATTTACCCTAGAAAAATTATAAATAATATGCAGGGTTTTTTTAGGGTTTTAAACTAATTTTAAATATCGTATATAATTCCTCTTTCGAATCTTAAATTAATATGTAAATATTCTTTAGGATTTTATTCAAGATTAAAATTAAATATTTTTGTAGGTGAATTGTAAATCATGATTAGGTCTTTCTAAGTGCTTTATTTTAGAAACATTTTAAGAAAGCTAATAAATGTTATTTAAGATATATTATTTTAGGATTTTGACAAATTTAAACTTTAGATCAAGAATTTTAAAGTAAGATAAATCATAAACCGAACATAGGATACTTTCGCAAGATCTTGATAAGTTCAACGTTATTAATTAAAGCTTTTAAAAAATAAGAATAATAAAAGATCGAATAAGTTGTAGATGGATTTTAATATTTCTCTTAATTTATTGGTAATTTCTAGGGTTTTTTACAATTCTAAAATAGAATTAATTTTAGGAATTGAAGGTATTTTACTATAGTTATTTAGGTATCCTTTAAGATTTCCGTTAAAAGTAAAAATCTCTAATTGAAGTTTCAAATTAGATAATTGAAGTTTCAAATTAGATAAGTTTGGTGAACACATCTTAATCGAGTTACAAGTAAACCAGAGGCATTTTCTTTAGAGTTTTTATTTAAGATTTCCATAAGATTTTAGCCTAGATTAAGACATTAATATGCTTAAATAAAAAATCTAGCTCTTAAGACCCCATAGGACTATCCACGGATAGGCGTTCTGGGGGTGCTATAACCTTCCCCACACATAATCATACTCCCGAACTCGAAATTTGATGATGAGATCGAGTCTAGACTTTTAGGATTTTTCGTCGTACTAATTCTGGACTTGTATACGATAGGTGGCTAACCAACCTAGCCCTAATTGGTTAGTGGTGAATCTACGTTAATTTAGACCCTCATGTCTAACTTTGCTTGCTAGGCCCCCTTACTATTATGTAGGCAGTGTTATGACAAGGGTCCCATGGTTAACTAGCAAGAATATGGATTACATCCAATCAGTTCATGAATCTTAATTCTCAAGACTCGACAGAAACTAACGACCATTTAACGTTTTGCTATCATCTTTAGCTGAAATATTGTTTCTTGGGAAACTATTTAATAAGAGATGATCTTGAGTGTGTAATCATTGACTTAACATCCATCATGAACATGCTTTCATTTGTGAGTCATCTTGGGACAATCTTTCTAAAAGTTATGCATGACTAGCTGTCCTTAAAAGGAAATCTCATCTAGCGACCTACATGACAAAGTTTACCTTGGGGTATGGCCAGGGTAAGAACCAACTCGAAAATTTATCATGCTATCACTTAGAGACCATCAATAGAGGTCGTAGGTCTTGTTTAATGACATGCTCTAACTCAATATTTTAAAAACATGCAAGGTTTTTCTATCCCAAATTTCAAGAATGATCATACAATAGTCCTATTGGCATTCTTACCTAATCTAAATGACATGCTTCCAACATATGCATGGTATGCTATAGAAATTTTATAATATCCATTCATAAGAATCAATTAATCTTAAAACAAATAATTTTGATTCTCCATATTTTGTTCTTTTTAAGGGAAAAATTGAAGAAGTGAATGAGAACCGTGCACTAGGTAGTGTCCCAGGAAAGGGAGGTGAGTCAAATTTGACCGTTTAAAAACCAAGTCTTTTCTAGCTAGAACCAATCCTAGACATGCATCTTCTCATTACCACACTTCTTATTTTTAATTGATCAACTGTGGATCATCTCATATCACAATTATAACATTACATAATATTATAAATAATTATAAACCAGATATATAATGAGATAGGTAATTAAAATAAATTTTTTAGCCAAGGTTTGCATGGTTCTATTTCTAGAAAATAAATGGAAAAATAAAATTATATAATTTTTCACCACAAGGCATTCATTGGGTCTTCAACCGCCATCGTATCTTTTACTCGTCATAGACTCCTTTTGAAAAAAATTACATTTAAGTTTTATGTCCATTTCTGGCTCACAAGAATTCTATTAATTTTAAAAAATAACAGCCATACGTGGAGATGATAGTCTGCGATTTATTTCCTAAGAACCACAACCTCAAAAAAATAATTCTATAAAAAATATATAATATCGCATCTATTCCCATATATAACTCAAAACATGCATAAGATCTAAAGAATGTCACTTTCTATGTAATCAAATCATTCAAGAAGAAAAGAAATTTATTTTAATTATTTATTTATACCTATAGATAGAACACAACTTGGCTCTGATACCTATTATTGAAAAAACGGGTTTAAAAAACGTAGCAAAAAATAAATTTAGGGAAAAACCAAAGTTTTAATTTTTTTTCCAAAACAAGATCTCACAACCAAGATACAATTTTGATTGAGTGTTTATTACTTTAAAACTCTGGTTTTTTTTCCTGAATTTATTTTCCATTGTGTTTTCCACACCCCTTTTTCCAACATGTTTTAGGTATAGTTATGTGAACTTTAGTGCCTTCGTTTAGAGTAAAACATGTATTGGATTTGGATATTAAATTGTGGTGTCAATGAAGGCATATTGGTTAGACACTTAGGTGGATGATTTTGGCATGATTTGGCTTGCTTTAGTGTGTTTTGAATATGTATTAATGTTAAATGAGTTTATTGATGTCCAAGGAAGCATGTTTTTGAAGCTTGCATTTGAAGATACAATCAGGGGCACGCGATTTAGGACACGGGCATTCACACAGTTGTGGGCTACACATGATTTCCTTACACGATCGTGTGATTCAAGTCACTATGTAGCAAAGTCTGGGACACGACCGTGTGACCCAACATTGAGTTCAATACGAGCTAGCATATAGCTAACGACACGGCCGTGTGAGGGCACTTCAATTGTTACACAGCCTGCGATATGACTGTGTGGCCTTATTTTCAATACCCATACAGGTGGATTGTGTCCATACCTTGAATCCTCACATGGCCTAGGCTATGTCACAAGGTCTAGCCACATGGCCATACGACCCATGTTTTCAAATTTTTCCCAATTTTTCAATTTTGTTTCAAAATGATCTTTAAATCTTTTTAAGCTATTTTTAGGGCCTCGTAGGCTCGATTTAAGGCTCATTAGTGTATTTTTATTATAGTTAAATTAAGTTATTAAATGTTATAAGCTACTTTGCATAATTGTTTTATTGTAAGCTAAATGTTCAGATTATATTGTAATGCTCTATAACCCTAATTTGACGACGGAGACAGGTTAGGGGTGTTACATATTGAATAAAACCAGAGATAATCGAGGAAAAGCCAAAATTGTCAATTAGTCCCTAGAGGTTCACTTTGTTTATTGTTTGGGTCAGGTAAGTTCATATGGTATGAATGATATTAAATGGTTATGTATTTGAATTGTATATATATGTCTGATTGTAGGTTGGTTTTTGGTAAATCAGTATAAAAGGTGAGATTGGACTAAATTGTAAAATGATGATTATATTTAAAAAAGAGGCCCATGTGAACTTAGTAATGGTTATGATACGACTGGCATGTTAATAGGTTATATTGAAATCTAGCATTTGTTTCAAATCATCAAGTATTATATGTCTCCACAAAGACCCTAGTGTGGTGAAAGGAAATTCAAGTATACGACTATACATATGATTGCCTATGGGCTTTTCACTTCGGTGTCTTGGTGTGGTGTAGTTACCCATGTACCCGAGTTCGCTTACTAGAGTTCATCGAGCTAAGTGATTATTGTAAAGTGAAAAATTGAAATAGAATGATCCGAGCTTGACAATTAGATGAACAAATGTTAAATTGAGCATGATCATGGTATTGAGTTATTGATATTTAAAATGAACTATTTTGATATATGAATGAGATATCATATGGTTGATTATATGTTAAACTGGCCTTATTAACATTATGCTTTGCCATGTCTAGTCAACCATGTCAAATAATGGTAGCATATTGTATTCGATATTAAGAGAAGGTAAGTTTTGTTTCATTCCTGTGAACTTACTAAACATCGTATATGTTTACCCCATTTGCTTTCCTTTTCCCGTATAGATCATCACCTTGCAGAACACATCAAGCCAAATTTACTAGAAGCTCACACTATCCTTATTTCGGTAGATATTTTGATTATCTTGAGTATTGGGTTTTAGCATGTATATATTTGGTGTCTTGAAGTTAATCTAGTATATATAAGTGTTTTGGTATGTTATCCTAATGTATAAATGTTGTGGTAAATTAAAAAGTTTGGTATGATATGTTGCTTATGGTGATGCCTTGTTGAGATGGTATATTTTGATCGATATACTTAAGATATAAATGATATACGTTATGGTATGAGATGAGGTAAAAATGGTGATTTGTTGATTGATGAATGAAATGGAATTGTATTTGAGTATAGGTAAGTTAAAGTATGCTTGTGAGATGTGTCTTAACCTTGATAATTTTTAGTTATATAATGCTTGCAAGTCTTAGTTGTTAATATGCTTATACAATTGTTTGAATTGGTTTTGAGGACTTATAACATAGGTAAGAATGGTTTTAGGTTGAATGTAAAGAAAATGGATGATTTATATTAGGTTGAGCTTATATTGAATTGGTTTTGTTTTGAAATGATTAAATGACTTGTTTTGGTATGTTTTGATGCAATTGAGTTTGGTATTTGGTGTAAAAAAATGGTTGGCTTGGTTGGGAGCTTCAAAATAGGTACCAAATGGTTCATTTTTATCAAATACAGGGTCTATGTTGCGACTACATGATCTCAACATCATGACATCATTATCTCAATGAGTATCGTCATGACAAGCATAGCCTTGTCGTCACAACGTGACATACTGAGATGGCTATGTCGCGACGAGAAAATATGGAGGTTTTGACGTCGACTCGAGACTTTTAAAACTTTTTAATTTGGTCCTATTTCGTGCTCCAGTTATCAAAAGAGCTTTCGTAAGCTCCAATAAGACTCGGTTTTGATTGTTTAAGCATAAATGAATATATTTAACACTGAATTGCAGGTACGTATGAATATTTTACTGCAAATAGAATGTTGTTACTCCAGCAACAAATGTGGCATCTTGTATCTCTGACCTGGTGCTTGGGTCGGGTACGGGGTGTTACATAACTAAATTTTCATTTATAAGTTGTATACACATTATCATATATCAAAGCCATTTAGTGAACAATTTAGTTATAACAACATGCTAACTTTCTAATTGGTTATGGTGACTTTATGCAATATTTTCTTCATTAGTAACACATTTAAAATAATTCACTAATACCAAGTCATATTCATCAGTTGTTTCATGATAACCAAATTTCACAACACATTGTTAATTAATAAAGCACATGCGGCCAAGTTTAACCAAGCAACAATATCACTGACCACTTATTGTCAACATTTTTTACCATGGAATTTACAGACCTTCATTACTTAGTAAAACTCTCATCCATTACACAATCTCATCATTTTCCTAAATATCAACATGTGAGCTTCCAAAGTTCTCTCGTACAACAAATCTAAAATACCAAGTTAGTAGAAGTAGGAAACACCATTTCTTACATTATTGAAGCTTTCTCTCTTTAGCTTCAACTTTCTCTCCCAAGAATTGTCAAAACTCTTGCTGAAAAATACAGATTTGAATGTCGATTCAAGCTTATGAAAGAGTTTTCTAGTTGATTTTGGTAAGAAATCAATGTGGGTGATGAGATTTTTAGTAAGATTGAAGAAAGAGGGTAGAACAATGAAGAGAGAAAAGCTCTCACTTTTTCCACGAGAGTGGTCGACCATGAGGAAGATGATGGCCAAAATCTCCCTTTTCTTTTAAACCGTCTGAAATTGCCTATTCAAAGTCAACAAGTCAAAGTCTAACTAAATCTATTATCCACAATCCATCTCCTTATAAAATCTTATCCAATGGTCCATATTTATTTCGCATACCAAATATCTCATCAAAATAATATTTCCAATACAAAATACTTTAGAAATGGCCAAAATGCCTTATTTTATGGCAAACTAACCATATTACCCCTTATTGCCTTTTTGTATCATTTCTTCATACTTTTAGTCACTTACCCCACTCCAAGCTCATAAATCTTAGTTAACCTTTAATACAAGTTTAACGTTGGTCAAAATTAAACATTTGTACTTTTTGGGTGAAAAGGGAAAATTTAAAATTTAGCCCCTCTACTTTCAAATCTCCAATTTGGTCTCAAAAGTTATTTTTATCACATCAATACATATTCCACCCTATTTTTTGTCAAATAATCAGTAATAACTCTCATTTCTCATTTTGGTCAAAATTTCATTTTAATCCTCTAACTTTTAGAATTTACAATTTAGACATTTTGTCATATTCTCACATCCACGTTACTTTCCATTTCATTTATTCCTATCTCTAATATCACTTTTTCTTTCATAGAAATTCTTTCTTTGACTGATCTTTCCAATTTTTTTCGATATTTCATTGTATCCAATCTCATATCAATGACATATGTTTAATCAAAATTTTGGGATGTTACAAACGGTGTAGTGATGGTCACTAAACTAACTATAAATATGACTAAGGCAAGCATACCTCTCAAACAATATTATTATTATGGTAAGTAGGGAATATCGTATCCACGAGGACTAAAAGTACTAGTAATGACCAATTTTCTATTATTTAGCTGTCAAATTGGAGTGATTGTTTTTAATCTAAAATTACTAAACCAATTTAACTAAGAATGTAGTAGAGAATGAAATAGGAAAATTATCGAAGATACCAATGAGATAGACAATACCCAGGAAATAATCCACCTAGACTTCACTTATTATTTTGAATATAAAATAAATGATTTATTCACTTGTACTTTGATCCATAGAAATCCCTAAATTATGTTAATATCTCTTTCGAGACTAAGAACAATTGACTCTAGGTTGATTATTTGAAATCTCTTTCTAATTAAAACTCCTATTGTCGCATTAACTCGATCTACGGATTCCCCTATTAGATTTGACTGTAATTTGGTAGATTTATGTCATCCTATTTCTAAGATTGCATGCAACCCACTCAATTATGCTAGATCTACTCTTAAATAGGGACTTTTGCTCCACTGATTAAGCATATAAAACATTAATTAATATCCTAAAAATACTAAAACACGAAATAAGCATACATAATTGAGAACAAGAATCAAGTATTTATCATAGAAATCAAAAACCAAATAATAAGATTCATCATAGGTTTCATCTTCCCTAGGTATCTAGGGAATTTTGTTTATAATTCTGAATAGAAACATATCAAAGTTAAGATAACAACAAGACATAAAAAAACTCAATAAAACTTTTAAAGAAATTAAATGGAGATCTTCAATCTTGAAGGAGATCTGCTCTGAGTTGATTCTGATGGCGTTCTTCGAGTCTTTTCTTCAATCTTCTTTGTGTCCCCCCATAGATCTTCTTCTAGTTGATATTTATAGACTTTAGAATGCTCAGAAAGCCTAAAAATTTGGTTTTTCCGTGTGTTTGGGAAATGAGGTGTGATATCAAAACGGGCTGGCACATAGGCATGTGGCCAACCCGTGTGGCTCACACAGACATGTGGCCAACCCGTGTGGCTCACACGGGCATGTGGCCAGCCCATGTGGAAGTGCCCAGACCGTGTGGATCCTGAAAATAGCTCTATTTGTCTAATTTTTGCTCGTTTTTCGCTCCTTTTGCTCCCAAATGCTCTCCTAAGTATGGAAACATGAATTTAAGGGATTAGGAGCATCAAATTCACTAATTTACATCATTAATCATCCAAAAAATGCATTAAGAATGGGATTGAATATGGCTTATCAAATATCCCCACACTTAAGCATTTGCTTGTCCTCAAGCAAAATCCTCAACTTACAATTAATTTATCTTTATCAACTCATAATTCTCATCAATGATGTTTCATCATAATTCACAAATAATCATACATTGATAATTCAACGAAAAGGGCACTAAAGATTCAAATAATCCAAGTCGAATATTTTTAAAGCATGAAAACATAGGTATTTTCTCTTATCTAAGTAATTACCTTTAATTCAAAATCGATAAGAATCGACATCCTCACAAAAGATCTACTCAAATCACTCAAAGTGTTTAAAGTTCAAGAATAAGCACTCAATAGTCAAACATGAAAAGTTATTAACATAGGCTTGCATGAAAATCAAATCTCCACCACTATAAAATGAGATGATACACAAATCAAAAGGTCTTTAAAAGGTTGTAATGGGGCTTAGGCTAAGGGTGTGGGGAAATGTTGAAAAAGTTGGTTAAAATTGAGATCAATTTGATAAATTACCAAACTAGAAAAATAACAAATGCTAAATTAAAACACAATTACATCAATCGAAAACTATTCAAGAATAACACGAGCTTCTTTCCAAAAAATGAATTTAACTGTTCAAGCTCAATCATAGAATTAAATAATAATCAACATTTTTTTCTCTTTTTTTATTTTTTTTAAGAACAAGAATCAATAATTAACGAGGCTCACTAAGGGTTAATTATGTATGTAGGCTTTTTATGGGATAAGTGGGTTAAATCTAAGTGCCTTTATCACCTCAGTATATCAAATCAAAAGGGTGTGGTCTCGACATGTATAATCGATGCAAGTTCTAGAATAACAAATCATATTGACACACTCATAACCAATAATAAAATGAGCAAGAAAAATGTATGCTCTAAATGCTCAGAATCTCATAAAAATTCATGGTTTTTGATGCCAATCTCGCAAATCTCAAACTTCAAGATAATACTTCAATTCACAGAAACAACATAAATTTTTTTTATTATGAAGATAAACTTATCATGCTTGATTCTCTCATACCTTGATGTTTAAATCAACCAATACATAATTATTGGCAAATTAATCTAAAACATATCAACAAAAATCACAAATTGATAAAAATTCATTCTAATAGAAGTTTGAGAAAATTACTTAAACACGAGACATAATTTAGGGATTTTCTAATAATTATATAAATAACCTCCCCACACTTAAGATGTACATTGTCCTCAATGTACAAACATAGATAGTCACAGTATAAATAGAATATCAGAAGAGAGGGAGAAAACTGAAACTGCCCTGAATTTTAGATAAAATTCCTATAATAGTGAAAAGTGAATTGTAGACAAATCTAGATGTAGTGCATGATTCCGAGCAAACTAAGAAGAAAATAAACAAAATAGTGAAAAAGATTAAGGGATTATAACTCGATGAGAAGCAACCATAAAAACAAAAGTATAATTCAAAATAAAATTCAAAAGATAAAAATAACATAGGTAGAAGAAAATAAAAATAAAAATAAAAATAAAATGGACTCAATAGTATTCGTCATCAGAAGCATTGTGAGTCGTCAGCACCGAGGAGGAGATATGGAGATGTTGATAGATCTGCTACAATGTTGCGTCAATACTGTCGAACCTCTGAAAGCACAGTTGCTCAAAGCAAGTGAAACGCTTTGAGAGATCTGTCAAAGTGGCAGCAAAAGAAATAGGGCGATGACTCGAAGGTGATAGATGAGGTGGATCCTCGTGATGGAATGGACATCATCAGTGAAGTCCTCTGGTTCATTCTGAGAGTCAGAATTAAGTAAACAGTACTGAGGAGGATCAACTCCACAAAACTGCTCTATCATCTTTATATGGATCATGGTCGAGATTCTTTGTGGAGGCATCTGGCCGATGAGTGTAAGTGTAGAGGACTGCTCTAGTGCGTCAAGGAGACCAAAGTGTCAAGCAAGTCAAGTTACGTAAGGACCTAAACATATAGGGCCTTTCCTGTGGCAATCTGTTTGATGGTAGAAGGCTAGGGCGATGAAATAGGCCAAATCAAAGATATGCCCGGTGGCCATGCTCCAAAGAAAGTATGCATCGGTAGTATTGACGACGCCAGTGCTCTCTCTCCTACCAGTCAAAGTATGAGCTAACAGGGCATGAATGTACCGCAGTGCTGGAATGAGAGAAATAGCCTTCGAGCGACTCACGTCATAAGAAACCATTCTAACTATAAAATCTACCCAATAGTAAGATAGCGAGTAATGGATATGTCGATGTAGGTAGAAGAAGTTCTCAGCACTTATAAACTCCTCAATGTAGAGTCCCATAGTAGCGCCGAACTCGGGGACACTCATATGGCGCACCAAACCACCGAGTCAGCAAATGATGGTGCCAGGCTCATCATGAGTCATCATGACCTGATGTAGAATAAATGTTAAGCAAAACTCCAACGTCAGATCCATGTATGTGGGCTGTCCCACGGGGCTGTAGTAATAAAAACTCGCACGTGATCAGCTAGGTGGACCTGCTACAACGCGGTCCAATCAATACATCAACCTAGGCCAAGTGGGCGTTGTTGAATGAGCTAAAATAAATCCTCTTGGGGACCCGTCGAAAATAGGAGATAAGGGTGGCGGGCCTCTATGGAGGCACTCAAGGAGGAGGTCGCACCAGGGGTCTTCCACTTTTTTGAAGCGGGAACAGTGACCTTAGACTTGTCTCGTGTATTCGTCATGGTATATCTACAATAAAGCAATCAAATAATTTAAATGAACGGATCAACATAATAGATGCAAGCTAATAGCAAATAAAAAAAAATCTAAGTTAAGCTCATCAATTGGACTAAGAAAGAAATTGACTATGAACATAAGAAAACTAATCAGCAAAATGCTAAAACCAAACAAAAATGTAGTAAGAATCATTAAAACTGATAATGATCAATAATAACAATGAAGTATTAAAACTAGTAAGAATAAAATCAAAAATAAAATCAACTGAAACAAAATAAATGTATAGTACTACTAAATGAAAAACAAAATAAACTAATAGAAATGTCTAACAATTAAATCGAGAATAAGTACAAAATCAATCAGTAAAGAAGCTAAATAAACAACAATGAACAAAGCAATAAATAAAATCAATAAAACCAATAATAATAAAATAATAATAAAGAAACAATAATAATAATAAAGAAAAAACAATGGGTTGAAAAGAAAATCATCGGCCGGCGAGTGGGTAGGACATACAGCGGCTAGTGCGGGAGTGGTTTGAGGCAGTTGAGAAGCATGGGTCGGCTGGTTGTGGGGTTGGTCTGACAGCTTAGGTGAGGGAGAGGTGAGCATGGATAGGCCAGAGAAGGAGTGGGTTGACGGGGTCGGGTCGTACGTGGTTCGAAGGGAGTGTAGAAAGCCGACGAGGTAGGGGTTATGGGGGTCGATCAAGGAAAGAGGGAGAGGGAGGGGGAAGGGTTCGGGTTCGTGAGGGAGTTGGAACAAACGGCGATAGTGGTGGTCAGATTTGCAAATGGGAGATGAACAATAGCTAAGGATGGTAGGGAGGATGAAGAAGAAGACAAAAAGAAAACAAATGAAAGGGAATTAGGGATTTAAAGAGGGACATGGTCTTTTAAGGCCTGTGTTGGGCCACACGGACGTGTCACACGCTCGTGTAGATGTTTTTAAGCTCGTGTATAGTAAAGGCACCAATCCAATCTTCACACGACCTCGGACACACTTGTGTGTCTAGGCCGTGTGGCGCACACGGCCGTGCGACCTCTTTCACTTCACCTACGCCCATGTGAACTCACACACGCCCATGTGGTGTAGCCGTGTCTCGTACACGACTGTGTGCCTCACCGGTATAAGTCTCTGATTGGATATAAAACTGAAAAATTAGCTCCAGGTTTCACACGGCCTACGACACGCCTGTGTGTCTAGGCCGTGTGTTCCTCATGGTTGTGTTGCAAGGCCATGTCTCTGTCGATTTTTTGGAAAATTAAGTCCTAGTACCCACACGACCAAGGACACGCCTGGGTTTCCAAGCTGTGTGGGTCACACAGCCGTGTCGCTAGGCCGTGTAACTCACCGTTGATTTTCTTAAAATTTTAAAACAAGTCTTAGGATCCACACAGCTAAGGACACACCAGTATGTCCCACACGGCCATGTTGCTAGGCCGTGTAACTCACTATTAAAACTCTTTTAGTGCACACGGCCTAGGACACACCCGTGTGTCAAGGCCGTGTGGGTCAAAAAATACTTATTTAATCATGAAATAAAAATATAAATAAAAGAATTAGCAGTGTTAACACTTGGGTTGCCTCCAAAGAAGTGCTTATTTAAATTCTAAGCTTAACTTACTGCGTATTCGCACAGTCACGGTGGTTTGAGGAGTTGAAACTCCTCTTTCCTGCTAGCACTTCTATCATCAAAATAAGGTTCAAGTCAAGTATTATTTACCTTAAATGTACCAAATTCAGAATGAGTTACCTTAACTGTGCCATATGAGAAGTTATTTTGTACCGTAAAGGGACTTGATTCGTTTGCATCAAGCTCCGAAGTGGCAATTCGAGGATCTATCTTATCTAGCAGTACTTTGTCTCCAACTTTAAATTTAGTTATTCCATTCACATTCTCATCATGATGTCACTTTGGTTTTTCATCGTGTATTATCTGTTTCTCCTTAACATGTGTTCGTCATTCATCCAGTTTATTAATTTGCAGCATTTGCTCATCATAACTCATTCTATTTCTGTCGCATAGATTGGAATGTGGCTCCATCACATTTTTTTGAGGTGTTTCTTGTAAAGAAGTTCGAGCCACAAGGTTACTCGTATTAACAAAATTAGTATAATTGTCTCGATCACTAGATGTCTTAACAAAATCACGAGCTTGGAGTGTAATTGTGTCATCACCTTCAAAAAGTATTAATTCATCTGTACCAACATCAATAATAGTTCTAGCAGTTGCTAAAAAGGGCCTTCCTAGAATCAAAGGTACGTTACTATCCTCATCCATGTCTAAAACAATAAAGTCAACTGGGAATATGAATTTATCTATTTTTACAATAACATCTTCAATAATACCCCTAGGAAATCTTTTAGTTCTTTCTACTAATTGAATACTCATCTTAGTTTGTTTGGGTTTCCCAGGACCTAATTGCTTAAACATTTTATAAGGCATGACATTAATGCTGCCCCTAAATCGGCCAAAGCATTATTAATATTCAAACTACCAATTAAACACGGAATAGTAAAACTCCCTGGATCTTTCAATTTTTAGGTAGTTTATTTTGCAAAATGGCTGAGCACACTTCATTTAGCTCCACATGCGACGAATCATCTAACTTCCGTTTGTTTGCCAAAAGTTCCTTTAAAAATTTAACAGAATTGGTCATCTGCGAAAGAGCTTCAATAAACAGTAAGTTAATATGTACTTTTTTAGAAATTTAAGAAATTTACCAAATTGCTCATTCGTGTGGTCTTTCTTTGTCACGTTAGGATATGGTACTCGAGGTTTATACTCCTTACCTTTCAATTTTTTGTTCATTATGGCTTACCTCAACCTTACCTTTACTTACCACACTTTCTTGCCTTGGTTTTGGTTCAGATTCAACTAACCCTTCTTCATCTCGTACAGTAATTGCATGAGGCTGCTCCATCGGGTTAGTTTCGCTATTGCTAGGCAAGCTACCTTGTGGTCTTTCTAAAATTAACTTAGCAAGTTGACCTATTTGATTCTCGAGCCCTTGAATCGCTGCTTGCTAATTTTTAAATGTTGCCTCAGTATTTTGAAAATAGGTTTCTGACACCGAGATAAACTTTGTTAACATCTTCTCAAGTTCGACTTATTCTCTTGCTGGTAAGGTGGTTGTTGGAAGCCTAGAGGAGGTTGTGCTCTCTGATTTCTTGGACCACTCCAAGAGAAGTTGAGATGGTTCCTCCAACCTGCATTGTAAGTGTTACTGTCAGGAGTATTTTGAGGCTTAGAATTATTACCCATATAGTTGATTTATTCGTTCTCTGAGTTAGGACCATAGGGTAGATATTCTGGATTGTTCATTCCTCTTCCATTTGTATCGCGCTGCATCACTGGATATGCCTACGTAGAAATATATAAACCATCAATTTTCTTACTTAAAAGTTCTACCTGATTCGATAACATGGTGACCGCAACTAAATTGAAAACACCAGCTATTTTCATCGACTTCGTCCTCATGACTTGCCACTGATAATTATTCAGTGCCATCCCCTCTATAAATTCATATACTGCTTCAGATGTTTTGTTGTTTAGAGTACCACCGGCTGCTGCACCAATTAATTGCCTAGTTGAAGGATTCAAACCATTGTAGAAGGTTTGAACCTATAGCCATAGAGGTAACCCATGGTGAGGGCACCATCTCAATAAGTCCTTATACCTCTCCCATACATCATATAAGGTCTCTAAATCGAACTAAATGAAGGAAAAGATATCATTCCTCAACTTGGCCGTCTTAGCCGGTAGTAAGTACTTCATTAAAAATTTCTTAGTCATTTGCTCCCATGTAGTGATATAACCTTGTGGTAAAGAATTCAACCAATGTTTAGATTTGTTCCTCAACGAAAACGAAAACAACCGTAAGCGAATGGCATCGTCAGAAATGCCATTAATCTTGAAAGTATCGCAAACTCCTAGAAAGTTAGCCAAATAAGTATTTGGATCTTCGTCTTGCAAATCATTGAACTGAACAAACTGTTGTACCCTCTGACTAGTGTTCGGCCTCAGTTCAAAATTATTCGCAGCAATAGTGGGTCGCACAATACTCGATTCATCCCTAGTTAGAGTGGGCTTAGCATAATCATACATAGTATGAGAGGCAGGATCTGGATTCGTAGCTACTATAGGAGGTAGCTGATTATTCCAATTATTACCCACCTCCTTCGTAATAGTAATAACGTCCTCTTGCTCATCTATTATACTTCGTCAACTCTGCCTCGCTTCTTTACGATTTTTGCAATTTGTACTTTTAATCTCACTATCAAATAATAATGGTCCCGGAAGGTTTTTTCTAGTCATAAACTAAAGGAACCTGCAAAAGCAAATAAAAAAAATTAGAAAACAAAAATAAACTAAAAATAAAAATAAATGGCTAAATTAATAAAAATCTAGTGTTTCTAATATTTTAGTCCCCAGCCACGGTGCCAAAAACTTAATGGTCACTAAATTAACTATAAATACGACTAAGGCAAGCACACCTATCGAACAATAGTATAGTTATGGTGAATAGCGAATATCGTATCCACGAGGACTAAAAGTACTAGTAATTATCGTTTTTCTATTATTTAGCCGTCAAATTTGAGTTATTGTTTTTAATCTAAAATTACTAAACCAAATTAACTAAGAACGCAGCAGAGAATAAAATAGGACAATTATCGAAGATACCAATGAGATAGACAATACCCAAGAAAGAATCCACCTAGACTTCACTTATTATTTTGAATCTAAATTAAATGATTTATTCACTTGTGCCTTGATCCGTACAAATCCCTAAATCATGTTAATATCTCTTTCGAGACTGAGAACAACTGACTTTAGGTTGATTAATTGAAATCTCTTTCTAATTAAAACCCCTATTGTCGCATTAACTCAATCTATGGATTCCCCTATTAGATTTGACTCGAATCCGGTAGATTTATGTCTTCCTATTTCTAGGATTGCGTGCAACTCCACTCAATTATGCTAGATCTACTCTTAAACAGAGACTTTTGCTCCACTGATTAAGCACATTAAACATGATTTAGTATCCTGAAAATACTAAAACATGAAATAAGCATACATAATTGAGAGCAAGAATCAAGTATTTATCATGTAAATCAGAAATCAAATAATAAGATTAATCATAGGTTTCATCTTCCCTAGGTATCTAGGGAATTTAGTTTATAATTCTAAATAGAAACATCTCAAAGTTAAGATAAAAACAAGACATAAAGAAACTCAATAAAACTTCTAAAGAAATTAAATGGAGATCTTCAATCTTGAAGGAGATCCGCTATGAGTTGATTCTGATGGCGTTCTTCAAGTCTTTTCTTCAATATTCTCTGTATCCCCCCTTGAATCTTCTTCTAGTTGATATTTATAGACTTTAGAATGCTCAAAAAGCTTAAAAATTGGGTTTTTCCGCATGTTTGAGAAATGAGGTGCAATATCGACACGGGCTGGCACATGGGCGTGTGGCCAGCCCATGTGGAAGTGCCCAGGCCGTGTGGATCCTGGAAATAGCTCTATTCGTTCGATTTTTGCTTGTTTTTCACTCCTTTTGCTCCCAAATGCTCTCTTAAGTATAAAAACATGAATTTAAGGGATTAGTAGCATCAAATTCACTAATTTATATAATTAATCATCCAAAAAATGCATTAAGAATGAGATTAAATATATTACTTTTATAGCTTATCATGTAGACACCTATTTTTTTCCAAGGCTTATGATCTTGACTTTAACTTCAAAAATTTCAACGGCCTGAGAATTTCCATTTTCATGAGTGATTATTTAAAAAAAATAGTTTGTTATTAATTTAATTCTAAACTTGAAATTAAAACAGGGGCTAGATTGATTTTTTGGTCTAAAATTAAATTAGATTTTGCTTAATTTTTGGCTTTATCAAATTGAAATTAATTTTAAATTTAATTTACTTTAAGTTTTTTTAATTTGGCATGAAGTGGAATGGATATTGTCGAAACCACCTTTTTGAAAAACAAAAATTTGTTGTCAACTTAAAAATGAAACGAAAATTGGAGTCTCCACCAACCCTTTATCAAGGTGTGATCGGCTCACCTTGAAAATGATTTTGGTCTGCGAAATTTGAGAAAATAGGTTCGGGAGTCGGTTACGCACGAGGAAGGGTTAGCACCCTCGTAACGCCCAAAATTGGTACCGAATTGATTGTTTAATGTCTTAGTGCCGAGAATTTGAAAATATTTTAAAATACGATCTTTCCTTTTTATTAATGTTAATTTTATAAAAGATGCTTGGATAAATTGAGGCGAATGCTAAGGACCTTCTCATCTCAAAGTAATAAAATGTCACACCTAATACATTAGGACACAACGTTTTTAGTCCTCGAGAATGCGCTTGTCTTTTGAGTTTCAAAACCCTTGTAGTGAAGTTAAAAAGGGATATTCAATTGCTTTAAGTCAGATGAAAAATTGAAACCCAATACATTAGGGCACAGGTTCTCAAAAGTCCTAGCATTGAATATAGCCCTTATTATTATTTTTTAAAATCTTCATTTCGAGAAAATGACATGTCACATCCAATACATTAGGACACGACGTATCGAATTCCTGAAAATGAGTTTTTGGTCTATGTGTTTTGATTGAAGAAAATTTTTGATTATTTAGATTCAACGAGGAAAATTGGAACCCAATACTTTAGGGCTCCATTCTCTCGAGGATTCCAAATTTCGAGGATTGCGTTATTTTGAAAGTTTTTGTATGAGATAACTTTCACATTTGAAATCTTTTGAATGAATAAAAAACTATTGAATAATAATGTACAACATGAAGGATGATTTGTAAATAATATACACTAATGAATTACAAATAATCAATAGGTAAATACAAACAAACATAGTAACAATAATCTCAATCATACATTATGCCAATGCTAATAATATCGACATTCAAAGAATAAACGAATTATCAATACAAAAAAAAAAGAGTTATATGTGTAAAATTTTAAAACAAACAATGTACATATATGAGTTTAAAATAAGTCAAAAATGAAGATAAAAATGAATACTATAAAAAATAATATCAAAATGAAGTTTAAAGTGAATATTGTATACGAAGAAAACCAAAATACATGAAATAATATATACATATTAATTTAAATAATATTGCACATGGATTGGAAAATTTCTTATGATAATACATGTATAATAGTAAGTATAAAAGGTTGATATAAATCGAGTATACAATGAAATAAAATTTTAAATGAAACAAGTTATATATGTAATAAGTAAAAAAACGTAAACATGAAATCAGTGATACATTAGGTGTATACGTGTAATAAAAAAATTAATACAAATTATACATAAAATAGTATTATATAAAATTGTTATTGATTTTTAAAGCACAAAAGTATATATGAATAAACATTTTAAGAAAAATGTATTATCAAAATAAACTCATTAAAATGTATAAATAATATAATTAACATAAAATATATACTAACGCATTAAAATAGGAAAAGAATTAAAATAACAGTATGTAAAAAAATAATGTATATGTATATATATATATGAAAATAAGTAAATATATAGACTAATATAATAATAATATCAATAATAACAATAGTAAAAACAATTTTAGCAATAATAACAAGACAGAGGATAAAATTGGCATTAAAGCAGTAATTCAGGGGTGAAATCTAAAATAAATAAAAGGAAAGGTCCAAATTACAAAGCGCGAATGACATGGGGGACTGAAAGAGGAATATTCCCCACCCTCCAAAACGCGGCGCACAACCTGGGCCAAAATGAAACAAAAGTAAAATGTAGCATGAAATTTACAAACAGAGAAAAACTGATTTGAAAACATCACGAAAGAAAGGGGACCAAATGCACAAATAACCCTACCAAGACCATATCGCACGAATCTCAGCCGCCTCTGGGTCGGGTCATCGGGTAAGTAGATTAAACGGTGCCATTTTGAGGGCTATTAACTCTAGTTCAAAATGACGTCGTGCGACTGTATTATTTAAACTAAAAAATTTAGTACTTCAGTCTGCTTAACAAAAAATAAAAAGAAAGGGCCGCCCCCTCATCTCGTCTATGCTAGGGTCTCAACCCTAGTTTCATGCCACCAAAAGCTCCGCCGATTTTTGGCCTCACAGCCCTCGCCTGAACTTCGATTGCGACGAAGTGAACAAGGCTTTAATTGGCGATAACACTGAGGTAAATCTTCCTTCCTTTATTCTTATTTTAAAAATATCAATAGTAATAAACAAACATCAAAGCAACAGAAAAGAGGAAAAAAGAAATCACCTTCAGCAAACTTTTTCTTTTTGATTTCTTTTGCTATTTTTTGTATTTGTGTGCGTCCCCAAAAAAATACATAGGTTCCTCCCTTTGTTTTTATAGCCGAGAGCCAAAAAAACCAAGAAAAATAAAAATACAATTCGTTTTCTTTCTACTGTGTTGTTTGCAGGTGTACGGGGGCAGTGGACGTGGCATGTACGGAGGTAGAGGCGCACGTGTACAGAGGCTCGTCACGTGTGGAGGGCTTGGCTGCGGCGCTGGAGTCTGCTTCTGTTTCAGAAACTGCTAGGGTTTCGGCCTTGAATTGGGTTGGGCATTGGGCTGGTGTTGGGTTTGGGCTTAGTGGGTCTAATGTTTGGGCTTGCTGAAGTAAAGAACTGGACTGTGTTATTTTTTGGACTTTTGATTTGGTTTATTTTTATGTGCTTTTGGGCCCAGGCAAATTGGGCCTGTTACAGATGCCTCTCTTTGCTCATTGTCGTGTAACGGGAATGAAGCAAAGACTAAAAAAAGGTCTATTTTGCCTAGTCGTGCTAGACCTTGGTGCTCTTTTTTTAGTAGCCTTATTCCATCCTACTGCATCTTTAGAGGTATAGAAACTAATCTTCCACCTATTCCCCTGTTGGTCAGGGAGATAGGACTCATAATCTTCAACCTATTCCACTGCTGGTTAGGGAGATAGGACTTACAATCTTCCACCTATTCCACTGCTGGTCAAGGAGATAGGACTTGCAATCTTCAACCTGTTCCACTGCTGGTCAGAGAGATTGGACTTGCAATCTTCAACCTATTCCACTGCTGGTCAGGGAGATAGGACTTACAATCTTCGACCTATTACACTGCTGGTCAGGGAGATAGGATATACAATCTTCAACCTATTCCACTGCTGGTTAGGGAGATAGGACTTGTAATCTTTAACCTATTCCACTGTTGGTCAGGGAGATAGGACTTACAATCTTCTACCTATTCCACTGCTAGTCAGGGAGATAGGATATACAATCTTCAACCTATTCCACTGCTGGTCAGGGAGATAGGACTTGCAATCTTCAACCTATTCCACTGCTGGTCAGGGGGATAGGACTAGCAATCTTCCATCGGCTTCGCCGTCATTAGAGGAAGACAAGATTTGTTATTTTCAGTCTTCTCCGTTCTTTGGGGAACATGACCTGTATAATCCATTTATGGACCTAATTATGCCTAGTGATTAGGATGACATGATCAGAATGAATCAAATGTTCCTAACTAGACGTGTATGACATTTGAATGAATGCAGAATGTTGTTTTTCTCCGAGAGTGACCCTTCTTTATCACTTAGGTTGTCATTGCTTAACATTTATTATGGTTTTATCACCGACGTGCTATAGCGCCTTCACTCGGCTGGCTTCTCCGGAGAAACGCTTAATCCGATTGCCCCCAAAGCTCAATCCACTAGGGCACAAGATTTGTGCCCTCTTTCTCTTTCTGTAACCCAAGGGTAGAAAAAACTGGCCTTTTCTTGGTCCTTCTTCCATCATAATTCAAGGATATAGAAAGTGAAGCTCTTTGGCCCTTTACACTATTCCAAGGGTGTCATACCAAACGCCTATGCATAAATTAAAGATTCTCTCCTCCAAGGAAACCCATCTCATTGCTTGGTGATTATTACTTGTTTGTTCATTGAGCCTTATCACCGACACAACGTCTTGTTACCTTGTTCAATCAGTGTTTTGTCAACGAAATCCAAAGAGAAAGTCTTAATTTAGATTCTTCCTTCTCAAATTTCTAACCCTTAAACCTGGTGCGTTCTAAACAATAGTCCTGTTTCAGGTTACTGTATTATTTAGAAACTTCTAGAGTAATATGTAAAACTTCCCTTGTGAAAGTTTTATTAGTCCATTAATCATTACTCTAATGCAACATGCTTGCGAAAATAATATAACGATGGATAAAACAGTATTGATTTGAGAGTATAGCTCGAAATGAATAAACTATCAAAAATAGTAACAAAAGAATTGATTGGAAATGTGTATCTTGAAAAAGAATGAAGTATTCCAAGAACAACAAATTCAATATAAATAGTATGAAGACTAGGTGCCCCAGATATCACAGCTTGAACTTCTCTGTACAAACTTTCTGAAGACCCTTCTGAGGTTGACAAGTGTTTAAGAGATCTACAGTGCTCTGTCGATGCCCCAAGATGTCGCCTACCCTTACCTGTTGATTCAGGTATAACAAGATCACCACATGCCCCAATTCGACTAGTATTTGAGCCGCCCTTTTCGGGTTTTCAACTTAAATCCCCTTTGGTCTCAAGGCGCCCTTTGAGGGTTTTCACCTTGGTCCTTTCCCCTTTTTAGGCAAAGTATTTCTTGACTGAGTCCGAGTTTATTGGATTGGGTAGGATTTTACCATCCATCTCGCTCAAGATCAGAGCTCCTCCAGAAAAGGCCCTCTTTACAACATAAAGTCCTTCCTAATTTGTCATTCATTTCCCTCTAAAATCCTTTTGTAGAGGAAGGATATTTTTCAACACCAGGTCCCCCTCATGAAATTCTCTGAGATGAACCTTTTGTCATAGGCTCGCATCATTCTCTTCTGGTACATCTGTCTATGATGAATAGCTTTTAGTATTTTTCCTTCTATCAGGTTCAACTGATCATATCGAGATTGGATCCATTCAGCCTCATCTAACTTTAGTTCAGCTAGCACCCGAAGAGAGGGGATTTCAACTTCAATGGGTAACACTGCCTCCATTCCGTAAACTAGAGAGAAAGGCGTTGCCCTAGTAAACGTCCTAATAGATGTTCGATAGGCAAGGAGAGCGAACGGAAATTTCTCATGCCAGTCTTTGTTAGTCTCAGTCATTTTCCCTATGATCTTTTTGATGTTTTTATTAGCTGCCTCCACTGCACCATTCATTTTCGGGCGATACGGTGACGAGTTGTGGTGTCTGATCTTGAATTGACTGCAGACTTCCGCTATTGTGCTATTGTTTAAGTTTAGCGCATTGTCAGATTTGATTCTTTCAGGCATTCCGTATCGACATATGATCTCTTTTTTCAAGAACTTGCTGACTGCTGATTTCATGACATTAGCATATGAAGCAGCCTCTACCCATTTAGTGAAATAATCAATAACCACAAAGATGAAATGATGCCCGTTAGAAGCTTTTGGCAACATAGGCCCGATAACATCCATTCCCCATAATTAGAAAGGCCATGGGGAAGTCATAACGTGAAGAGGTGACGGAGGCGCGTGTATTTTGTCTGCATAGATTTGGCATTTATGGCACTTCTTGGCATAATTGACTCCTTCTATGGTTGACCAATAATAGCTGAATCTCATGATCTGTCTAGCCATTGTAAATCTATTGGCATGCGTTCCACAAATGCCTTCGTGAACTTCTTCTAGGATTTTCTTGGCTTCCACATTATCCACGTATCTCAATAGTACTTGATCCTTCCCTCTTTTGTATAAAATCTCTCCGTCTAGGACATAGTTAATGGCTAGTCTCCTCAATGCCCTCTTATCATTCTCTGCTGCCTGATCAGGGTACTCGCGATTCTTCACATATTGCAATATGTCTTGGTACCAAGGATGACTGACACTTTTTTCTTCCTCGACATTGTAGCAATGAGCCGTGGCCTCATAAATGCTCATCTGGATAGGTTTCATATCTTCTAGCTTACTTGCCTTGATCATGGAAGCTAGAGTGGCTAACGCATCAGCCATCTGGTTCTCATCTCGTGGGAGATAGTGGAAAGTAATGTCATCAAACTCTTCCGTCAATTCGAGGACCAACTTTCGATAACTGATTAATTTGAGGCCTCTCATCTCCCATTCACCCTTGAGTTGGTATATTACCAATGCAGAGTCCCCATATACCTCTAACGTCTTAATTTTACGTTCTATAGCTGCACGGATGCCCGTGATGCACGCTTCATATTCGGCAGTATTATTTGCGCAATCAAAATCTAATTTACTGGTAAAAGGATAGTGATCTCCATTTGGTGATATCAGGACAACCCCAATCCTATTTCCTACGACATTTGAAGCTCCATCGAAATTTAGTTTCCAATGATGTTTTTCTTGAGAACCTTGTTCAGCAGTTGCCACGCACATCAAGTCTTCATTTGGGAAATCAAAATCCAGAGGTTCATAGTCTTCTAAAGCTCGACTGGCTAAAAAGTCTGCTATTGCACTCCCTTTAACAGCCTTCTAACTTATATAGACTATATCGAACTCGGAGAGCAAAATCTGCCATCTAGCCATCCTCCCATTCAATGCAGTTGACTCCATCATATATTTTAAGGGGTCTAATCTTGAAATTAGCCAAGTTGTATAGTGGAGCATGTATTGTCTCAATCTTCGCGTCGTCCAGATCAAGGCACAACATAATTTTTCATTAGGCGAATATCTCATTTCACAGTCGGTGAATTTTTTACTAAGATAGTATATCGCCTTCTCTTTCCTCCCTGTCTCATCATGTTGGCCTAACACGCATCCCATGGACTTAACAAACACCGTTAAATATAGGATCAGTGGTTTATTCGGGTTAGGTGGTGACAATACTAGGGTACTGGACAAGTATTGCTTTACTCTCTCAAAAGCTTTCTGACATTCTTCGTCCCATACACCTGGGTTATGTTTCTTCAGAAGACGGAGTATGGGATCTCATTTCTCAGTTAGTTGTGAAATGAACCGAGCAATGTAATTCAGTCTTTCTAGAAAACCCCGAACTTCTTTTTGAGTATGCGGTAGAGACAGTTCTTGTATTGCTTTGACTTTGTCTGGGTCAATCTCAATCCCTTTTTCACTAACTACAAACCCTAGAAGCTTTCCCGACCTAGCCCTAAAGGTACACTTGACTGGGTTGAGTTTTAGCTGGAACTTTCTTAACCTTAGAAATAGCTTTCTCAGGACTTGCACATGTTCCTTCTCTGTTTGAGATTTTGCAATCATGTCATCGACATAGACTTCTATTTCTTTATGCATCATGTCATAGAAAAGGGTCACCATGGCTCTCTGGCATGTAGCTCCTGCATTTTTCAACCCGAATGGCATCACCCTATAACAGAAGGTTCCCCATAGGGTTATGAATGTAGCCTTCGTCATATCTTCAGAATGCATCTTAATTTGGTTATATCCCGAGAAACCGTCCATGAAAGAAAATAATGAGTATCCTACCGTGTTGTCCACCAATGTGTCGACGTGAGGCAAGGAAAAATTATCTTTCGGGCTGGCCTTATTTAAATCTCTGTAATCTACACACATTCGTACCTTCCCATCCTTTTTAGGGATAGGTACGATGTTGGCCACCCATTCTAAGTACTTGACCACTTGTAGGAATCCAGCATTGAACTGCTTTTGAACTTCTTCCTTTATTTTTAGTACAACATCAGGCCTAATCCTCCGGAGTTTTTGCTAAACTGGTTTGCAATCATCTCTTATAGGAGACGGTGTACTACAATGTCTGTATTGAGACTAGGCATATCTTGGTATGACCATGCGAAGACGTCTTTGAACTCCTAAAGTAACGCGATGAGGTCTTGCTTGTTTCTTCAGTTATGCGTGCTCCCATCTTTACTACTTTTCCTTCCTCTAGGGTCACAATCTCCACCACTTCCTTATGAGGTAGGATCTGTTTCTCATCCTGCTCTACCATCCTCAATAGGTCTGGAGATAAGTTACTATCTATGTCATCTTCAAAGTATCGAGATCCCTTTAAACACATGTCTCGTTCAAAAGGGTTTTCTGAGTCCATAGCAGAGTCACTCATGTCATTGATATCCAGAGACCTGTTACAGGTGCCAAAGAGTATACAAAGAATGTGAAATTTTAAGTATATTTATTTGTATGGTATGATTATAAAATTGATGAAAGAATGATTTGGAAGAATATGAAAGAATCTGCAGTAATTACTCGTATAAAAGAATGAAAGAATCTTAAAGGAAATATCTGTTCTAAATAACTTGAAAGAGGTATTTCATTAAGATAATGATGTTTGAACATAAGCCTATTTCACAAAGGAATTCTTATTGTTTCTAAGCTAAAACAACAAGTGTGTTCTGAATATTACTTTGAGAATGCTCTAAAAACTTCAGGTGTCTCTTCTGCAGTCCAATTATTTAAAGCACTCTTAGGTTCATAGGGACGGATACCCGATAATGTCCCTTCTTCACTTGTGTCTTCATGAATGGCATTGATGTGAACATTTTCCAATTTTCCCCGATATTTTCTACTACCGGTATCCTTTTCTGAGGATGAATAATCCCTCCTGATACAAAAGTCTCGGATATGTGAGGAAAGGTCATAGGTTCCCATTTGACCACATCCCCTCTCAAGCGTGCTCTTCTTCTTTCTTGTCTCTTTTCTAACTCTTTCTTCTTTTGCCTCATATCTGGCTTGTAGCCTAAGCCAAAATGATCAAACTTGTTTTTTAGCACTGGTGCCTCAATTCTTCCTTGCAAAGGCCTTCCTAAACCTCTTCCTGGCAAGGCTCCCATTCCTACCATCAACTGCAGACCCATTTTTGTGCCTCGGTAATAAATGTCGCGTTCACAAACTCTAAAGATTAGAAAGAACATTCCAGTGCCTCATCGTCGGTCTCCACATATGGCGTATCATTAGTTATTGTTACGATGATATCTTCTTCAGCACTTATCGTCACCAATCAACCTTCTAACACTAACTTTAACTTATGATGAAGTGATGACGGTACAGCCCCTGCCGAGTGTATCCATGGTCTCCCCAACAAACAGTCGTAGGAAGGTTTGATATCCATTACCAGGAAGTCCACCTCATAGGTGGTTGGGCCAATTATCAATGGTATCTCAATCCTTCCCATAACCCTCCTTTCAGTTCCATCAAATGCCCTCACTATATTCTGACATGCCTTCATATGTGAGCTATCCACAGGTAGTCTATTTAGGGTAGATAGGGGCAATACATTCAATGCAAACCCATTATCGATCAAAACTCCCGGCAACGTGTACCCTTTACATCGCGTGGTAATGTGCAAAGCTTTTGTGGACCCCCTACCTCCTGACGGTATTTCGTCATCACTGAAAAAGATGAAATTATCGGCACTTATATTGTTGACCAGTCGATCTAGTTTGTTGACTGAAATATCATTGGGCACGTAAGTTTCATTTAGTACCTTCATCAATGCACTTCGGTGTACTTCCGAGCTCAAAAGTAAGGCTAGTACAGATATGCGAGCTGGTTGTTTATGCAACTGCTCCACAACACTATACTCACTGTGCTTCAAAAATTTCAGAAACTCTTTAACTTCCTCCTCTTTTATTGGCTCATTGGTCAATGGTTCAGACGTAACTGCTTTTCTTTCTTTTGCTCTTTTGTCGAGGCTTTTCCTTTTGTTGATTCCATTTGGAGTTTTACCAAGTCGTAGTGCCTTCCACTACGCGTATGAGAACCTATGCCCTAATCTCCTTCTGCAATAGCAGCTGAAGTCTCCTTTCCTGGAATGGTTGTGTTGCACTCATAGTTCCACGGGACTTTCTTGCTATCCTTGTAAGGGAAGGTTACAAGTTTCTAAATGATGATCTTCGGCGTTATACATGCTCTAACTTCACTACTTTTAGGTCGTGAAATGATGACCACAGGATATTTAGCTTTTGGAACTTCCGACGTTGATTCCGATGTGCATATGTTTCCCTCCTCTTGAACGTCTTCATAGAACTCTATCTCTTTATTATCCATCATGCATTGGACTAGAGTTCTAAATTCTGTACACACCTGGATCTCGTGTCCTATCTCTTGATGGAACTCACAGTAGTTCCCCTTTTCTTCATAACTTTTTCTGAATCTGAAATGATAAACCCCTTTTTTTCATCTCTTCCCAGACCCATCTCAAAGGGGTTCTTACCTCTACAACGTCTGTCTTAATGTTTCTCCCCATGTTTCCACTCATCATGTTCACCTCATTATTAGCATGATTAGGTAATGGGTTTTCTGCATTGGGCGAATCATCCAGCTCGACAACGCCCATACCGATCAGCTTTTCAACCAGTTTCTTGAAGGTTATGCAATTTTCTATGGAATGCCACATAGTCCCTGCATGGTAGTTGCACTGTGCACTCGCATCGTACCAATTAAGGTATGGCAGTTGTAGGGGTTTCAAATAGTGAGGGGCAACAACATGTTCATCGAATAACCTCTGATACAACTCCTTATAACACATTGGGATTGGCGTGAACTGGAGCTTCTCAGTGTTTTGCCTTATTCCGGATTCTTGTCTTGATGAGCTTTGCTGGTTAGCTGTCACCTTTCTCGGTTGATTCACTGTAACCGACTTTGAGTAACCTTTGTTATATGTACTCGCGTTGTTTACCTCATTCTCCTTTTTCTTCGAAGCTAACCTTCGATTACTTTCTCCAGCGTCAATCTTCCCACTCCTGATGGCATTATCAATCATTTCACCATTCATGACTATGTCAGAAAAGCTTTTGGTGGCACTTCCTAACATGTGTGTGATAAACAGGGCTTTCAATGTGTTAATGAAGAGCATAGTCGTCTCTTTTTCCAGGAGGGGTGGCTGAACTTAGACTGCAACCTCCCTCCACCTCTGTACATACTACCTAAACTTTCGCTTGGCTTCTTTCCCATGTTTTGCAAGGTGATTCTATCAGAACCATATCTGTCACATGACTGTACTGCTTCATGAATGCTTGCACTAAATCTTTCCATGAACTAATCCTGGTACGGCTTAGTTGATTATACCATTCAGACGCTACTCCTGTGAGGCTATCTTGGAAGCAATGTATTAGCAGTTGATCATTGTGAATATACCCAGTCATCCGTCTGTAGAACATGGTGATATGAGCCTCAGGGCAATTGGTCCCACTGTATTTTTCAAATTCTGTCATTTTAAACTTATACAGGAGTACCAGATATGGGACCAAGCTCAAATCTTTAGCATCTACCCCACGGCAGTTCTCCATGCTTTCCATTACCCTGAATTTTTCCTCGAGCCACTTACACCTTTCTTCTAGCTGTTTTGGTAATTCTACCCTTGTTTTCTCTTTTTCAGCCACTTCGTCGAAATCAGGGACGGCGAGGTTAATAGGGTTAGGGCCTGATCTAGCTTGACAGTTTGTCGAGGCACCAGCCTGAAATTACTGAGGCTCGATTGTGACAGAGGATTTGCACGGGTGCACCTCAGCTTGAGTCTGCCCATGCGGAGGGGTAAAGCCAGGGGGATAGAGAGGTTCATCTTTGTCTCCCTCTTCATCATTAGCTATAGGGCTCTTTCCTTTATCATTTCCACCAGTCAATAGTTGAGTCAACCGATTCATCATGTCTCTTTGAGACTCTTGCATTTCGTCCTTAATATCTTGCTGAATCTTAGTTAGCTGCTCTCGTACTTGCAGCTGAATTTGGTCTTGCATCTCTTTCTGAAATTGCTCCAGTCTCTCCAATCTTTGATCCATGTTTCTTGATTTTGTACAGGTGCCGTACGGGTGTTTGGTTGATTGGTTTTCCAGATTAACTGTAATGATTTTAATAGGTCAGGATCTTTCAGTGGGCTTTAGTGCATGTAATGTAATGTAATGTGAATGCATGAATGCAAAGAGGCATCGATTTTGATTCAATTTCATTTAGAAAACTTTACTAGAAAACAAAATTCTTTACATAAAACAGATTACATATATGGTTTTGCCCTAGTGCTCAGAACTTTAATTTTCCTAAGTAACAAAGCTAACTCTTGTCCCCGACTTGATTCCAGCTCATACTTTACGCTTAGTGAATCGGCTTGTACCGCCAAAGTCTGCAGGTGATCAGGTACCTGTCGAATTTGAACCACAGCTTCTCCCATGATACGATCTCTGTTTTCAACTTGATTCTGAAGGTGGTGAAGTTGCTCAGTCTAACGACTTTCGTTGGTTTCCAGGTACTCAGTCTGGATCTCACAATTTCACAATACCGATTCCAACTCTTCTATTCTTTCTTTCATTTCTTCGATCTTGCTCAAGCTCGCTCTCAATTCCATCGCAGAATTTTGACTTCGATACAGATGAAGAGATCTTTCTAACTCAGGCACTCTATCTTTTAGTTCACATTTTTCCTTTTGGTTCTTTGACAAACTCTTCTCTAAAGCTCCATTTCACGCCTGAACCTCTCGGAATTTCTTCTCCCATCCATCAGTCTTGATCTTTTCTTCCCGAATCTCTTGATGCCACTATTCTGAAGTTTTCCCTAGCCCAGCAGTTCTTATTGATAACCTCAACTTCTTATAGTCTGTCTTCAAACTGTCCAGATCTTCCTCAGCTTTGCTCTTACCTTTTCTTAATTTCTCAGTCTCTAACTTTTGAACATCCACATCTAATCCCAAGTGCATCTTTTCTTCTTCTAACTACTCGATCTTCTTTTCAAGCTCTGCATTCCTCTTCTCAAAATATTGCTTTATAATTTCCAATTCAGAGGGAACAACCCGCAAATGTTCTTCCATCGAATGACTGTCTCCTTGACTTGACCTTGGGATATTATCATTGATTCTTCTAACCCACCATTCATTATATTCAGGAGTCGTCATCGAGCTTACGGCTAATCTCTTCATCCGACAAGTTTGGTCCCATGCACTGGTTATCTCTCGAATCTTCTTTTTATAGCCATTGTCTTTATATGAGAATTCGAACTCAGCTAAGCCCTGGGTTACAGGTATAAACTGCCTTGACCTGTACTGTCTTAGCACCATCAATAGAGCGTAACCAATAGCTCCCCAGATTCCAAGTAACGGGACCCAATCAGAATTACCACATTGGTACAAGATCTCATCCGGAAGTAACCACAGGGCTCTCCACTCGATGTCCTCCTCATGAAGATTTTGAAGAATGACCAACCATTTCTTTTCTGAGATGTCATCTCTCCTTGGTGTAGTTGCTATCTCTTTCAGTGGCGAATAACTTTCAGAGAAGACTCGATACGAAACCTTATCAATTTTCCAAAAATGACTGTGGAATCATGCAAGTAGAAGCTGCACACATCCAATGAATCTGCCTTCACCCGTCCTTCGACATGCATTCAGTGACCTGAAGGTTTCTGCCAAAATTGTCGGAATTGGTGTAACCCTCTTATCAAGTCGATCAAAGAGATCTGAGGTCGCCTTATCTACGTGCCCTAGTGCCTTAGGAAAAATTACTAGCCCATAAATGCTCAGAGCAAAGACATCGACCTTTTTCCTCGCATCAGGGTGCCCCAAAATCAGCTCTTGCAGGTTTTTTCAAAGGATGCATTTGCTTCCCCCCTTCTGCTTGATCCGTGCTGTGACCCACTGCTCACTCATTCCGGTGATGTTCATCAACTTCTTTACAAAGGTTGGGCTATTAACGGCTCTAGAGTAGATTTTATCAACTTGGATCTTCGGGCAACGAAGCAAAGCTGTATATTCTTCTATGTTGGGCACTAAATCAACCCTTCCAAAGGAAAAACAACTATATGCGGGGATCCAATACTGAGTGAAGGGCCAGAACAAATGTTCGTCTACCGTAATGTCAAGTAGATACGGCAAATCTCCATAACTAGAGTTGAACAATTGCTTAGTTTCGTCATTCCAATTATCCCATATTACCTTTAATTCTTGAAGACTATTTTGCGTTACGCTGATACGGGTGTAGTCCCACAACTCTGACGTGTACCCCCGGCTAGACTATCTCCTTTCTCTAATTGTGTTTTCTCTGACCACATACGGACAGCAGCATTATCCTCTACTTTATCAAGAAAACCGTTCTCCATGCCAAGCTTTCTAATTTAGTAATCGAACTTGAATCGACACTCTTTTAAATATGAAATGACATGCAAACATAGCAAAAACACCATAAGTTAGTGCAACATACAAAAACACAACTTCAAGTAAAAAAAAAAACACCTATCGGGGTAACCGCTAAGGTTTCTGAAATACGATCAAGGGTGGGTTCCTAGTATTTTCTATATGCAGTTTGGTTCTAAAGTTGAGGTACCTGAACCAGCAGATTCCTCGATCTTCAGCCATTATAGGCTCATATAGATTGAGTTCGGTTCAGGGGAATACATTTCCTTATGGCTGCACGGAGATGAAGATCTCACGAAGACATAGGTACAGATGTATCCCGAAAGTGATCCACTATCCTGCACAGAGGTGAAAACCTCACGAAGGAGTAGCTTCTCACTCCCACTTAAAAGGGTAAGACTAACAGTCTTTATGCAATATGATGCCAAGGTATAAAACTCAATTTACAGTAATTATATAAACACATGCAAAGAGAGGATCGTAGTTTTCAAAATCAATTTTCAATTTTCGACAAAAAGACAGAAAATAATCAATTTTACGGCTTAACTCTCTAAGTGTCCCAGCGGAGTCGCCAAGCTGTCGAAACCACCTTTTTTGAAAAAAAAAATTTGTTGTCGACTTAAAAATGAAACAAAAATTGGAGTCGCCACCAACCCTTTATTAAGGTGTGATCGGCTCACCTTGAAAGTGATTTTGGTCTGCGAAATTTGAGAAAATAGGTTCGAGAGTCGGTTACGCACGAGGATGGGTTAGCACCCTCGTAACGCCCAAAATTGGTACCAAATTGATTGTTTAATGTCTTAGTGCCGAGAATTTGAAAAGATTTTAAAATACGATCTTTCCTTTTTTATTAATGTTAATTTTATAAAAGATGCTTGGATAAATTGAGGCGAATGCTAAGGACCTTCTCATCTCAGAGTAATAAAATGTCACACCCAATACATTAGGACACGACGTTTTTAGTCCTCGAGAATGAGCTTGTCTTTTGATTTTCAAAACCCTTGTGGTGAAGTTAAAAAAGGGATATTCAATTGCTTTAAGTCAGATGAAAATTGAAACCCAATACATTAGGGCACAATTTCTTAAAATTCCTAGCATTGAATATAGCCCTTATTATTATTTTTTAAAATCTTCTTTTCGAGAAAACGACATGTCACATCCAATACATTAGGACACGACGTATCGAATTCCCGAAAATGAGTTTTTGGTCTATGTGTTTTGATTGAAGAAAATTTTCGATTATTTAGATTCAACGAGGAAAATTGGAACCCAATACGTTAGGGCTCCATTCTCTCGAGGATTCCAAATTTCGAGGATTGCGTTATTTTGAAAGTTTTTGTATGAAATAACTTTGACATTTGCAATCTTTTGAATGAATAAAAAAACGATTGAATAATAATGTACAACATGAAGGATGATTTGCAAATAACATACACTAATGAATTACAAATAATCAATAGGTAAATACAAACAAACATAGTAACAATAATCTCAATCATACATTATGCCAATGCTAATAATATCGACATTCAAAGGATAAACGGATTATCAATACAAAAAAAAAAGAGTTATATGTGTAAAATTTTAAAATAAACAATGTACATATATGAGTTTAAAATAAGTCGAAAATGAAGATAAAAATGAATACTATAAAAAAATAATATCAAAATGAAGTTTAAAGTGAATATTGTATACGAAGAAAACCAAAATACATGAAATAATATATACATATTAATTTAAATAATATTGCACATGGATTGGAAAATTTCTTATGATAATATATGTATAATAGTAAGTATAAAAGGTTGATATAAATCGAGTAAACAATGAAATAAATTTTAAATGAAACAAGTTATATATGTAATAAGTAAAAAACGTAAACATGAAATCGGTGATTCATTAGGTGTATACGTGTAATAAAAAAAAAACTTAATACAAATTATACATAAAATAGTATTATATAAAATTGTTATTGATTTTTAAAGCACAAAAGTATATATGAATAAACATTTTAAGAAAAATGTATTATAAAAATAAACTCATTAAAATGTATAAATAATATAATTAACATAAAAAATATACTAACGCATTAAAATAGGAAAAGAATTAAAATAACAGTATGTAAAAAAAATAATGTATATGTGTATATATATATATATATATATATATATGAAAATAAGTAAATATATAGACTAATATGATAATAATAGCAATAATAACAAAAGTAAAAACAATTTTAGCAATAATAACAAGACAGAGGATAAAATTGGCATTAAAGCAGTAATTCAGGGGTGAAATCTAAAATAAATAAAAAGAAAGGTCCAAATTACAAAGCGCGAATGACATGGGGGACTGAAAGGGGAATATTCCCCACCCTCCAAAACGCGGCGCACAATCTGGGCCAAAATGAAACAAAAGCAAAATGTAGCATGAAATTTACAAACAGAGAAAAACTGATTTGAAAACATCACGAAAGAAGGGGGACCAAATGCACAAATAACCCTACCAAGACCATATAGCGCGGATCTCAGCCGCCTCTGGGTCGGGTCAACGGGGAAGCGATTAAACGGTGCCGTTTTGAGGGCTATTAACTCTAGTTCAAAACGACGTCGTGCGACTGTATTATTTAAACTAAAAAATTTAGTACTTCAATCTGCTTAACAAAAAATAAAAAGAAAGGGCCGCCCCCTCCCCTCGTGTATGCTAGGGTCTCAACCCTAGTTTCACGCCACCGAAAGCTCCGCCGATTTCCAGCCTCACAGCCCTCGCCCGAACTTCGATTGCGACGAAGTGAACAAGGCTTCAATCGGCGATAACACTGAGGTAAATCTTCCTTCCTTTATTCTTATTTTACAAATATCAATAGTAATAAACGAACATCGAAGCAACAGAAAAGAGGAAAAAAGAAATCACCTTCAGCAAAATTTTTCTTTTTGATTTCTTTTGCTATTTTTTGTATTTGTGTGCGTCCCAAAAAAAATACATAGGTTCCTCCCTTTGTTTTTATAGCCGAGAGCAAAAAAAAACCGAGAAAAATAAAAATACAATCCGTTTTCTGTCTGCTGTGTTGTTTTCGTCCCATTTGCAGGTGTACGGGGGAAGTGGACGTGGCGTGTACGGAGGTAGAGGCGCACGTGTACAGAGGCTCGTCACGTGCGGAGGGCTTGGCTGCGGCGTTGGAGTATGCTTCTGTTTCAGAAACTGCTAGGGTTTCGGCCTTGATTTGGGTTGGGCATTGGGCTGGTGTTGGGTTTGGGCTTGCTGATGTAAAGAACTGGACTGTGTTATTTTTTGGACTTTTGATTTGGTTTATTTTTATGTGCTTTTGGGCCCGGGCAAATTGGGCCTGTTACAGATATTTTTGGATGTCCAGTTTTTAATAATAAAATCAAGTTTTTTTGTTTTGATAATATTATTTTAATAACAAATTACAAGGGAAAGATCGAGTATTTGATGAGTTTAAAGATTGGAGAGGGAGAAGTAGTTTATACAGTGATGTGAAAATTTTAAGCTAATTAATCATTAAGATAATTATTTACTTCATACTTTTAACTTAAAAACAAATTATTTTTCATTTTTCATTTTTTGTAACTTTAAATTTCTGTTGTTTATCAATAGATGGAAAAGTTATTATGTTAAAATAAACTTTTGGGAATTAAAATGATTAGTTTTATAAAATTAGAGGAACAAATAAAACATCATGTCTGCTTGATCATTTAAGTTGAAAAACATAAAAAGGGATGATATCCGTGCCTAATTTTAAAAGCTTCAATAAGAAAGAAAAAAAATAAAGAATAAATTATTTAAAAGAAGAGTGATCTGAACCAAACGTGAAGATATATTACATAGAGAGTACACAACGAAGTAAAAACGTTTCTAGAGTGTTGGAAACTAAATTGATTCATTTAATGGCAAAATTACACTATCGGTTGTAACTGACCTAGATATTGAACAAGAATGATTGATGTCCCAAGATTCAATCATGTCATGATTCTATGTAGTTTGAGAAAACTCGATTACTTGATATGCCTTAGATGACCATGCTATGTATTAGGTGATAAGGAAGTGTCCTTTTTGAGGTATTCGACTTTGGCTTTGGATTCTTGGAAGCTTAGAAGAAGTTGGTTGGTTAACGTTGAAATGAGATTATTGAAATTGATAATAAGTGGGATGAGTTGTAGATGTTATTAGACATCAAATGTGACATCATCTAATCGGGATTGTTGTTGGTTCGGATTAGGACTGATGCATGGATAATTATTTTATAATTTTTCATAATTTAACGATTAAAAAGTAAACTTACTAATAGTTTGGTGTAGAAGTGAGCATTCGATCGAATCGAATCGAAAATTTTCGAGTTAATCAAGTTTTCGAATCTCATTTTATCATCCTAACTTTATTTGAAGTTTTCTCGAATCAAGTCGAGTGAGATGAAATTTGAATCGAATCGAATCGAATATATTTGTTCGAGTTAAATTTTTAAAAAATAATTTTGGGTCCTTATAACCACTATCACCCATCTTAATAAAATTTGTCCACATTAATCAAATTTTATATTAACTTTCATCACCTCATAATTTATTTATTAATTTTTTATATACTGGTTAACTTCTTTACTTGCTTAGTTGTTTCAATTATCTTCAGATTCTTGTCACTATGTATTTTGGAATTAAGAAATATATTAAATGTAAAAATATGATTTTTTAATAAAAGTTATTTTAAAAATAAAATGTGAAATTGATACCAATATAAAATTTTAACACGAATATTTTATGGCATAATTAATAATTCAATTTTAATATAAATATTCAATATGACTAAACAATTCAATAATATAAATAATATAAAATGTGAAATTTAATTTAATAATATAAATAGTAGATATAAATAAAATTATTACTATTTATGTTTAGTGATTTTTTTTGGATAATTTTGATTTTTTATTTGAAAGTAAAGGGTGAGAAGTAAAAGTTTAGGGGGAAAATAAAAAGTTTTGGGAATAAAAATTTGAGGGAAAGTAAATAGGGGAGTAAATTTTGGAGGTAAAATATTAAAAAAAAAAATTTGGAGGGGGGAGGGTTTGGGGTAGATGAGAGGTGGGATGGGAAGGGAATACAAGGTTTTGAGGGTTTTTGGGAGTAAAATTTTGAGAAAAAATAAATGGGAGAGTAAAATTTTGGTGGGAAATGAATTTTGGGTAGATTGGTGGGTTGGGAGGGAAGGGGAGTAAAAGTTTTGTGGGGAAAGTGTGAAGGAGTAAAAGTTTTGAGGGAAAAGTAAAAAAGTTTGGGAGTTTGGGGTAAAAATGTAAAATATTATAGTTTGATATTTGAATTATTCGAATTATTCGAGTTATTCGAATTCGAAAACCCAACTCGATTCGAGCTCGAAAGTTGAAAAAAAAATTCGAATTGATTCGAATAACTCGATTAACTCGAATAACTCGATTCGTTTAACTCGAAATTCGAATTTTTTTCGATTTTTTCAAGTCGAATCGAATTTTGCTCACCCCTAGTTTGATGAATACTATGTAACTTACTTGAAATATTAAATATAAGCTCTTTAATCATAGGGATTTGAAATTTTGAAACAGATCCATGCTAATTTTAAAAGCTTGCATAACAGATAAGTGGAAAAAAAAAATCATGAACAATTGATTTTAAACAATGATGATCGAAACCAAGCATGAAGAGATGTAGAATATGTCTATTATACATAGAGAGTACACAACAATGGAAGAACAACTTAAAGGTGTAGGAAATTAAAAAGATGCACTTAATGGTACAGTTTCGCTATCTATTTCAAATGATTCGGTGATTGAATAAGAAGCAATGTCGTCCCAAGATTCAGTCATGTCATCAATTTCAGATTCTTCATCACCACTTTCTTCAATAGCATTACCTTCTTTTGATGCTTTAATCAACTCTAACTCCATTGCTACTTGTTTCATGGTGGGTCTTTTTTTCCATTAAGGTTCAAGCATCTTTTTGCTAATTTAGCCACTGCTATAATCTCTTTTTCTGGGCCATCATTTGCTACCTTTGAATCGAGAATATCAGATAACGAATTCTCCTGCATTGATAGAAGAAAAAGAGATACCAAGCTTCTCTCTTCATCAGATTGTTTTGAGGAGACGGGTTTTTCTCCAGTTAAAAGCTCAACAAGGACAACCCCAAAACTATAAACATCACTCTTCTCTGTAAATTGATTTGACCGAAAGTACTCTGGATCCATGTAACCAAATGTTCCTTGTGCTCGAGTTGTTAAATGAGTTTGTTCAAGTGCAATTGATCTCGAAGTTCCAAAGTCCGACACTTTTGCCTTGTATTTATCATCCAAAAGTATGTTGCTTGATTTAACATCTCGATGATAAATAGAAACAGATGCAGCTGAATGCAAATAGAACAAAGCATTGGCAATTTCAGTGGCAATCCGTAAACGCATTTCCCATGTCAATGGAAGTTCTTCATTTTGGCCATGAATGAGATCATAAAGTGTTCCATTTGGAATGAACTCATAAACCAACAAAGGAGTTTCAGCCTCTAAACAACATCCTAAAAGCTTAACCACATTCCTATGGTTAAACAAAGCATGTGACACCAAACATAGATTCCACAATTCTCTCCTTAATTTATCAAAGGAATAGAAAAGGTTATATTTATATAAATAAAATGTAATACAGATTATTGAAAAAGAAGTGTTAATTTGTACCTTTGCAATACGTCGAAATATCACCGAGGCCAAAGCGCTTGTTGCAAACGCATAGATGAGTAGAGCTCAAACGTTGCCAACAATATTCACGATCGGAACTACAAGTAGTGTTTAGACCTTGTCTCAAATGGCACGATCCAGATATGGGTGTGCTCGATTGCAGTGATGTTGGAACATACGTCCAATTATTTACATCAAAATCCTTCGACTCTAAGGTCAAATCAAAATACAAGTCTGATCTTACCAAGGAAGCAAATCCGCAAGATCCTTTTCGGCTATAATTGCTAGAATCAACTCTACCACTCAAGTTTGCAGAGAAAGAAGTGAGACCATGCGGAATATTAAAAGAGCAGCCAGTAACAGAGGAAGTCTCATTACTGATCCTACAACTTGGCTGCAAACACCCGCCTACAAGATTACCTGTTTCGCTATCGAAAACAGTGGCCAAATTACCACAACCTGAAGACCAGAATATGTTGTCAAAATCTGAGTAGTAAAAGGGGTTGCCCGTTAGGTTGAGACTCATCCCATTATTACTGCTTTTGCGACAATTGAAATAAGTTATGGAATGGTTCACCACAACGTTGCCATACAAAAATGAGAAGTCGAGTATTCGAAGATTGACGCCATTTATGTTTAAGAATGGCGTGGTCCGCCCATTAGAGGTTTTTTTGCAGATTACTCTAAACAAGCCATTGGGATACTCTTGGTCGATTATTTCAAATGGGTATTGAAACGAAACATTCCCACAAGACTTTTCACCGATGATGCTGATAGGTCCGGGTCTTGGTGCGCATCCTGCGGGTTAGCAAAAAAAGAGTAAATTGCACCAAGTTAACACCAATTAAAATCTGAGTTATGTACCTCCAGTCTTTGAATGAAATAAAAATCTATATAATTAACTGAAAAAGTGACAGCGAGTGACTGATACCGACCTGCATCACCACAATAGCTTGAATTCCAGCTGAGCGTTGTGGGAACATGAGTGGTTTCAATATTGATGCCAATGGGTAAAGGATAAGCTTCACGGAAATAAAGCCTGCTAAAAATGACAGCAGATGAGCATCTCTTTCTGTCATCCTTACCAATAGGATACATCGCTGTCATGTTTACGATAGTGGAAGTGAAACTTCCAGAAATTTTATTAGAGCAGCCAGATTCTGAAGCGCCGTCGCCACATATTGTTTGAACGCAGCCGCCGAAGGCATCAGCTTCATTACGGAAAATGGTGACCAAATTTCCGCAGCCTACAGACGCGAAATTGTTGTAGTCGCTTGAGAAGAAGAATGGAGTGCCTGTTAGATTGACAGTGGCACTAGCAACCTCGTTTTTATGATCACAGTTAACGTAAGTTACTGGATTTTTTATAAGAATGGTGTCTTCAAAACGGAACCGAGTACCTCCAGATCGAGGCCATTTATTCTTATGAAAGGCTTTTTCTGATTGTGGATCTGTTTGCAAGTTACTCTAAAAAAAGGAAGAGTATAACAGGTGCTATGGATTCCAAATGGGGATGGAATTGTGATGTTTCCACATACTTCTTCTCCGCAATTAGCTTGTTGAGGTTCTGCTGCCTGTAACGTTGGGCAGAAGAGGAAAATGAAGAGTATGACGTAAAACCATAAGTGGAAACCCATTTGGATTGTTAATTCCTTTGACGTAAGTGAAGAAGCCGTTAATAGCCTCTATATGTATGGATATTAGAGAATCATGTGCAAGTGTGAGACGGCCTGTAAAAAGTATTAAGTCTCTCATAACTACTCGTAGAAAAAATGTTAAAGAATATGTCCAATCATCTAAGTTTGACAAACGAAGATGTTGCTCTTACAAGAAGAAAGATCTAACCAAGCATTTTTATGCTATGATGAAGCTCTTTTATGCTCTTGGATCAGAACCAAGTCTGAAACAAGCTGTTATAGCCTCACTACCTGATCCACTTCAAGCCTCTATATTTATTGGAAGATGAAATGCATGCTCGTCATAAAATATTCAGCCCACCAAACTTGAACATTTAAGTCATTAATTAAGATGTAATAGGATAAAGCTGGAAAGAAATTTCTAGGCTCGTCGCGTAATATAGGTATGTACACATACAGAGAGAGGCAATGAGACTCAAAGAAAGTGGGATCTGAAAGAAATTTAGCAAAGGCCCTTGTCCTTGACCTTTGTTTACCTACCGGTATTAAAAAAATTGGATAATAGAAACATGCTATCTAGTATTAAAATTGTTTACCAGTGGGGGACAACCATTAACTCCAACTACTGTTAAATTAGGAGCTGTTACACGTTTTGGTTTGTCATTGGAGAAAGAAAAGATGCTAATGGTCTTTTATTTATTTTATAAGGTTTTTACAATCTTCAACTGAGTTATTTAATCAAATACCAAAGTTTGATAACACAATCAATGTTATGATTTCCATTTTCAATCTTTTGCTTATACTCTTCTTATTTCAGTTTTTCTTAATTTTTACTTTTTAGTTTTAGTTTTTTTTTCAATTTTTTGCTTATGCATTTTATCAACTTTTCAATTTTTAATTATCGGTTTGAGCTTTCCAGATTAATTTGCTTCTAATTTTTTCGCTTCAACGTAATTTTTTTAATAATTATATAAATAATTTAATTAAAATTAAATTAAATTAGAGAAGTCACTAAATATGCATAATTGTATAATAACATTTGCATGGATTTAAAAATTGAAGATGTGTCACTATTTTATAGGTGCCTAAAAATGATAGATTTTAGGCTTATTTTAATATAAGCTATTTCATCTTTATGATAGTGAGTCTTTTAGAAGTTTTATAAGGATCTATTTGGATAGTACAAAGTAATTGAATGGAAGTATAATTATTAGAGATTAGCTGTCCGCTCTCAAGTTGGGCAGTAAGGTATGGAGAAGGGCAATCACTCATTCTTAAAACCAGCATTCTTAAGACCAAAGAGTCGGAGGGGGGAAAGCTCTCCGCCGTTCCTGGTTTTCCTGTAGCAGGATCCTCCTGAACCACAAGAATCCTTAGTTAGAATGGGATTCCAACTCAGCACCTTTTGAGATTTTGAGAAGAGTTGTTTTTTGGAGAGCATAGTACGATGAAAGTTGTAAGCTGTGTTCGGGGGAGAGTTATTGTCTATCGTTGGCCTCTATGGTAGAATCAATCGGGGGCCTGAGAGGCGATGGTTTACCCTGTGGCGGATGGCAGCAGTTCGAGTCCGCTTATCTCCAACTCGTGAACTTAGCCTAAACAAAGCCATATGATAGTACCCAATTTTTCCGATTCGACAGTTAGTTCGATCTATGATTTATCATTCATGGACGTTGATAAGATCCTTCCATTTCATTTAGCAACACCTTAGGATGGCATAGCCTTAAATTAAAGTAAAGTAAAGTAGTAATTACACTCTCTTGTAATTATTGGGTTTGCTTGGGCAACAAAGTAATTGAATGAAATTGTAATTATAAAAAATTGCAATTCCTTAGACGTGTTTGGTTGACAAAGTGTAATTACACTGTAATTCCCTAGGTCATGTTTAGTAATACAAATTGTAATTACACAATTACATAATTTATAATTTTAAAAAATATTAATTACTATAAAAAATTATCAGTATGATAAAAATAATTTTTAAACAAGTAATAAAAGTTAAAATCAAATCATCATATGTAATATGTTAGTCTAAAAATGTAGTTGATTATATGATTACTAATAAAAATAATAAAAAAATAAACATCATATGCAGTTTATCTAATTTCTTTAATGTCTATTTGTTGAATTATTCTCTCTTTAATATTTAACATATACTTATTATTATATGTTGGTCATTAACTGAATTTATCATCGTCTAAATTTAAATCTGTATTATTGAGATTTTCAAGACCTCTTTCTTTTATGTTCTCTTTGAAACTCTACCTATAATTGAAATTATAAAAAAAAATATGTTAATAAAATCTAATCTTGGCTCTTTGATTCCACTCATCACGTAATATAGAAATTAAAGTAGTAGTATGTACACATAAAGCGAGAGTCAATGAGACTCAATGAAAATGGGATCCGAAAGAAATTTATCAAAGTTAGAAAGAGGGACAAGATCTGCAGATCAAAGCAAATACCTTTGTCCTTGACCTCTATTTACCTACCAGTATTAAAAAAATTGGATAATACAAACATAATATTAAAATTGTTTGCCAGTGCAACCATCAATTCCAAAAGAAATGGATAAAATATTCTATTCAGACCCGACTTAAATTAAAATATTAAATCTACTTGTTTATATTAAATTTTTTAGATTATTTTTATATAAAAATAAATTTAAAAATATAATACATTAAAAATATTAAAATAAATGTTTTTTATAAATTAAAATAGTTATACTTAATTAATATTAAAATAGTTGTACCTTAACAAACAAATACTTCTAAAATAGTAGCAAAATTAAGAATAAAAAATTATATAATATCTAAATAATAATAAAATAATAGCAATATAATACTAAAATGACAATGAAGTAAAAATAAAATAACAACAAAATAACAGAGAAACAGCAATAAAAAATGATAGCTTTGAGAATAGATATTAAAATGGGAAAGTTATTATTTGAATTGGTTAAATGAATAAGTGATATTGAGACTTGATAACATGTCTAATAAAAAATTTAAAACAGTATGAGGACATAATTCACTTCTAATAGCACATATATATTACCTTGATATAAATGGTATATTTAGGGTTGATAAATTGTCTTGAGCACCATTAGGCATAGAAGTATATTTAGCACATGAAATTTTTATATTTCCTCGTGCATAGTTGATTCGAGATGGGACCTCAAAGTTGCATCAGAAGTTGATTACTTTAGCTAGTAAATGGTTATGATATTTTATTTATGGCATGTAAATAGGTTGATTTTGTTTTGATGGCAGTACAACTTAGTTTAACTTTATGACATGATTCTATATGAGTTATAAGTAGTTTGAGAAAACTCGATTCCTTGATATGCCTTAGATGACCATGCTATGTATTAGGTGATAAGGAAGTGTCCTTTTTGAGGTATTCGACTTTGGCTTTGGATTCTTGTAAGCTTAGAAGAAGTTGGCTGGTTAATGTTGAAATGAGATTATTGAAATTGATAATAAGTGGGATGAGTTGCAGATGTTATTAGACATCAAATGTGACATCATTTAATCGGGATCGTTGTTGGTTCGGATTAGAGTTGATACATGGATAATTATTTTATAATTTTTCATAATTGAACGATTAAAAAGTAAACTTATTAATAGTTTGATGAATACTATGTAACTTACTTAAAATATTAAATATAAGCTCTTTAATCATAGGGATTTGAAATTTTGAAACAGATCCATGCTAATTTTAAAAGCTTGCATAAGAGATAAAGTGGGAAAAAAAAAATCAAGAACAATTGATTTTAAAGAATGATGATCGAAACCAAGCATGAAGAGATGTAGAATATGTCTATTATACATAGAGAGTACACAACTATGGAAGAACAATTTAAAGGTGTAGGAAATTAAAAAGATGAATTTAATGGTACAGTTTCGCTATCTATTTCAAATGATTCGGTGATTGAACAAGAAGCAATGTCGTCCCAGGATTCAATTATGTCATCTGTTTCAGATTCCTCATCACCACTTCCCTCAATAACATTATCTTCTTTTGATGCTTTAATCAACTCCAGCTCCATTGCCACTCGTTTCATGGTGGGTCTTCTTTTTCCATTAAGATTCAAGCATCTTTTTGCTAGCTTAGCCACTTCTATAATCTCTTTTTCTGGGCCATCATTTTCTACCCTTGAATCAAGAATGTCAAATAAGGAATTCCCCTGCATTGATAGCAGAAACAGAGATACCAAGCCTCTCACTTCCTCTGATTGTTTTGTCGGGATGGGTTTTTGTCCTGTTAAAAGTTCAACAAGAACAACCCCAAAACTATAAACATCACTTTTCTCTGTAAATTGACTTGATCGAAAGTACTCCGGATCCATGTAACCAAAAGTTCCTTGCACTCGAGTTGTTAAATGAGTTTGTTCAAGTGCAATTGATCTCGAAGTTCCAAAGTCCGACACTTTTGCCTTGTATTTATCATCCAAAAGTATGTTGCTTGATTTGATGTCTCGGTGATAAATAGGAACAGATGCAGCTGAATGCAAATAAAACACAGCATTGGCAATTTCAATTGCAATCCGTAAACGCATTTCCCATGTCAATGGAAATTCCTCATTTTGACTATGAATGAGATTATAAAGTGTTCCATTTGGGATGAACTCATACACTAGCAATGGAACTTCGGCTTCTAAACAACACCCTAAAAGTTTAACCACATTCCTGTGGTTAACTTGAGATAAAATTATCACTTCATTGATGAATTGTTTAACCTTCTTTTCATCAAAATTCTTCCCTTCCACCATTTTAGACTTCTTAATAGCCACTATGCTTCCGTCTGTTAACATTCCTTTATAAACAGTTCCTTGACCTCCTTGACCAAGGATTCGATTCTCATTATAGTAATCAGTGGCCTTTTCTATCTCCATTGAAGTAAACAACTTTACCTTTTCAACAGTACTTTCATTGCTAGACAAATGTTGTTGCAGTAACAAACCTCCATTCCTTTTAAAGTATTTCTGCTTGAGCATGGTGTCCTTTTTTCTTTTGAATACTTTGTACATTCGCCATGTTCCAAGTAGCAGAAACATTGTCCCAACACTAGTGCCGCAACCTATATACATATAAAAATCAAAGTTTTATCAACCATAAATATATTTCAGTAAAGTTTTATTTATATTTTATATTTAATAGACTTGGCAAAAGACATATTTTATAATTAATGACTGTTCATTTAGTTACAATGAGAGAACTTTCATTTCACCATCACCTTTTTTTGGCTCTTAAGTGAACATATATCATTTAATGGGAGAAGCTTTTATAAGGATGTAATGGCAAAATGGTGTTGTTACTGCACGCAAATTAAAAAACGGGCGAATTGGAGACGTACCTATAATAGTGATTGTCAAGTTGCGAGTGTTTTTTGTTGGCAGTAGGGAAATAACTTTTTTGGGCTCGCACCTAAATGCGGTACTATTGTATTCATATTCAGGAGGGCAGTAGTGTGTGGAACAATAGTTGCCAGGAGCATTCAAACAAAGTATGTGGCACCAATTATAAATCCCACAATTCTCTCCTGCATTTATGAAAGGAATAGAAAGAGTTATATTCATATATATAAAATGTAATATAGATTATTGAAAAAGATGTGTCAATTTGTACCTTCGCAAAACGTCGAAAAACGACCGATACCGAAATCCTTGTTGCATACACATAGATGAGTAGAGCTCAAACTTTGCCAGCAATATTCACGATCGGAACTACAAGTAGTGTTTAGACCTTGTCTCAAATGGCACAATCCAGATATGGGTGTGCTCCATTGCAGTGATGTTGGAACATACGTCCAATTATTTACATTAAAATCATTCGACTCTAAGGTCAAATCAAAATACAAGTCTGATTTTACCAAGGAAGCAAATCCGCAAGACCTTTTCTGGCTACTACTCATGTTTGCAGAGAAAGAACCCAGACCTTGAGGAATATTAATAGGGCAGCCAGTAGCAGAGGAAGTCTCCTTACTCTTCCTACAACTTGGTTGCAAACACCCGCCTACAAGATTACCTTTTTCATTGTCAAAAACAGTAACCAAATTACCGCAACCTGAAGACCAGAATACATTGTCGAAATCTGAGTAGTAAAAGGGGGTGCCTGTTAGGTTGAGACTCATCCCATCGTTATTGTTTTGGCGACGATTGAAATAAGTTATGGAATGGTTCACCACAACGTTGCCGTACAAAAATGAGAAGTCGAGTATTTCCAGATTGATGCCATTTATGTTTAAGAATGGCATTTTCCGCCCATTGGAGGTTTTGTTGCAGATTACTCTGAACCAGCCATTGGGATAATGTTGGTGGATTATTTCAAATGGGTATTGAAACGTAACATTCCCACAAGAGTCCTCACTACTGAAGTTGATAGGTCCTGGTCCTAGTTCGCATCCTGCGGACTTGCCAGAAAAGAGTATATTGCACCAAGTTAACACCCATTAAAACCTAAATTATGTACATTCAGTCTATAGAGGAGTTCATGGGAGTGGGTGGAGTAGTTTTTTTTATCTACTGTTCAAATATAAAAAAATAACTTTATATTGATATTTATATTCTTTTATAAGTTAAATTAAAATTAAAATTAAAATATTTTATTTTTTAAAACAGTGAAACAAGTCATTTTTAGTGGCCCGAACTTGAATTTATTAGAATTAAACTTGAGTTCAATTCAATCCATTAATACCTCTAATTCGATTTTTAAATGAATAAAAAATCATTATTAAGATACAAATTTATAACTCTTTAAAACTGGAAAAAAATAAAAAAGAGATAGAGGTAGCTAGGAAAAATGCTCATATCCATCCTTCTTTTACATATTTACTTGTTAATTGTAGGCATAATAATTTATTTGGCTCTTCAATTTTACAAAAAAAAAAATATTTTAGTTATTAATTTATCTTTTCATCTTTTTTAATCCTTAAACTTGCACTAATTATCAAATCACCCCAAAATGGATGGAAAAAATTAGCAAATGTTAACTTGGCATGGCATCCACGTGTATGCCACGTTAGCAACTAACTAATTTTTTTAAAAATTAAAATATTTTTTTTATAATTTTATGATTCTCAAAATAATTTTTATATTTTTTGAATATTTAAATTTTAAAAAATTAATTATTTACTAACGTGGTATCCGTGTGGACACATGGATGCAACTTCAGAAAAGTTAACAAACATTGACTTTTCCATTCATTTTGAGATTATTTGATAAATTGTACAAGTTTAAAGGTTAAAAGGAATAAAAATTAAATAAATAGTTAAAATAATTTTTTATAAAATTGGGGGCCAAATAAATTATTATACCTTAATTTATTCTAATTGTGTATATTGTAGTTTTTAAACTCCATTTTAAGAGTATAATAAATAAAATAAAAAACAGTTAAAAAGTATGTAAACCCTCCTCGTAAAATTAAAGTATTTTATTGACGGTGTTTTACATACTAACATAAAATATAAATATACTAAATGATTTTAAAACTCGATTTTAAATGAAAACTATCATCTGCTACACTAAAAACAATCATAAACTAATAATATTTTTTACTGCTAGTACCTAATAATAATCTCTAAATTAATTAGCAAATCTCTAGATAATTAAGGAAAAACTGAGAGCGACACGAGTGACTGACCTGCATCACCGCAATAGGTTGAATTCCAGCTGAGCGTTGCGGGAACATGAGTGGTTTCAATATGGATGCCAATGGGTAAAGGGTAATCTTCACGAAAATAGAGCCTGCTAAAGATGAACGCAGATGCGCATCTCTTGTCGTCATCCTTACCAGTAGGATACATGGCTGTCATGTTCACAACATTGGAAGTGAAATTTCCAGAAATTCTATTATAACAGCCAGATTCAGAAGCCCCGTCGCCACATATTGGTTGAATGCAACCGCCAAGGGGATCAGCTTCATTACTGAAAATAGTAGCCAAATTTCCGCAACCTACGGACCCGAAATAGTTGTAGTCACTTGAGAAGAAAAATGGAGTGCCTGTTAGATTGACAGTGGAACTACCAACCTCGCCTTTGTGATCACAGTTAACGTAACTTACTGGATTCTTTATTAGTATGGTATCTTGAAATAAGGAGCCAAGTAGCTCCAGATCGATGCCACTTATGCTTATGAAAGGCTTTTCCCCTTTGTGGGTCTGTTTGCAACTTACTCTAAACCAAGAACGAGAATAGCAGCGGCTATGGATTCCAAATGGCGATGGAATTGTAACATTTCCACATACTTCTTCTCCGCAAATAGCTTGTTGAGATTCTGTTGACTGTAATATTGGACATAACAGGAATAGGATGATGAAGTAAAACCATAACTGGAAACCCATTTGGGCTTCTAATTTCTTTGAGGGAAATGAAGATGGAGATTGCGTTAATGAACAAGTCATTGACAGATTCAAGTTGTAGAGAAACAAAAACGTGTTTGACTGAGAAGAAGATTATAACTCTGCGCTCACACTTTCGTTGAAAGGAATTGTTTTGATTTGATTCAACGAAAGCAAAGTTTCAAACTTTTGTAAAAATTATCGCATCTTAATTTCTATGTTGACGGCTCTTCTTTAGTTTCAGAAAGTAAGATTAGTATTTTCTTTGTATGCATTTCAACTGAATGTTCTGTTGTTTTGAAATTTTCATTTGCTTTATTTCAAAACGTTCGTCGAAGAGCAAGTCTTCTCTCAATAAATTAAGGGTGCAAAATTGAAATACTAATTAACGCTTAATTTATTGTAACTAGAAAATGACAGTTCAATATAAATTAACTAAATAGGTTACATAATTAATTTAAAATACGGTAAATTTACCAATATATGCTGAAAAAAAAAATCAATTAAGAAACTATGTCAAATTTCTGAAAATTTATCGATCTAATCTATTTTTGGAGAGAGAAAGGAAAACGCGACCTACAGGTAGTGTTTTCACTCATCTTGCGGAGAAATTGTGCCACGTAGGACACGTTTTCTTCTCTTTCCTAAAAATGCGTCCTATGTGGAGCGTTTTATCTGCACGATCAGTGAAAACGCGCCCTATAGGATGCATTTTCACTTTACTAAATTATTTTTTTCATTTTTTTTCTTGCAGTTTGAAATTAGAATATTGTATATTTATCTTTTCCCGTGTTCGAGATAAACAGTGTTATAGTTTTAAGGTATGTTTGAATTTACGGTGGTGCCATATAGCTGAGTGACTTACGAATTTCATCTGGCATGTGAGCGTGGAGCCATCAACCGAGAAGCAGGATTGCGTTGCAACTCCAGGTCCCAATTGACAGTGGTTATATGATCTCTAGTTGAAGTGTAACTAGGGATTCAATTTTACAAAGGTTATGCTATCAAGAGATGGAGTTGGCAGTGATTATGTGGGCACGGCAACGAGTTTCTCATCATCAAGGGAGGAAGCTATTCACCACAGAAACATAAATACAAGGAAGACAAATGCAATGACATTTTAATACAATCAAGTAATTCGTTTTATCCATATCCACCGAATTACTTGATTATACTAAAACTCCACTGCGCTTGTCTTCCTCATACCTATGTTTCTATGGTGACTAGTTTCCTTCTTTGATGATGAAAAATATCGCTGTCGTGCTCGCATAACCAGCGCCAATTAAGGCCAAAGTTATGTTCTGTCACTTGGCAGCATAACCTTTGTAAACTTGAAGCTTTAGTTACACTTCAACCCAAGACAGTATAATCACCGTCAACTTGGACCTTGAGTTGCAATGCGATCCTGGATCCTAGGGTGATGGATCCATACTCACACGACAAGTGAAATTTGTAGGTCACCCAGCTACACGACATCATTGTGAACCCAAACATAACTTAAAACTAAGACTATGTCTATCTCAAAGAGAAGGAAATAAATCTTCAAACCCGATAATTTCAAGACGTAGGAGAAAGAAAAAACAATTTAGAGATGCAGGTGATTAGGTTTAGGTTTAATGCATTTATATAGGGAATGGGGCGAGGTAAAATAAGAATTTTTTATCACGGGTTGTATCACATAAGCTCTAACTACATGGGTCTATATAAGAATGATGCAGAGCGACGACATATAGTCAACATGGGTATGTTATGCACATACTTCGACCTCCTCCTCATGTGTAGGTTAGGGTTGATCACTGGCCTCATCTCCCTCCTCCATGGATGACTGTGACCATGTCATAGCCGCCCACAGTGCATCCCCCTGATCGAGTCAACGTATTCGAGGACAGCCCGGCTCGAAAGAACAACGATGTTCGGAGTGTTTGTGACATTATCAGTGATACTGGATGCGTCCGTACAATTAACAGATAGGGCGTGTAATACAATATGGTAGGTAGCATTCATACGACATATAACATTGAGGAAGGTATCGGTGCATGGAATGATTGTGCATGATGTAGTGCTTGTGAAAAATAAACTGCTGATGTTGTCGGTGTAGGGAATGATTGCGCATGTTGTGTTTCTTGTTTGAAATAAATTGGCGATGAATGTGTCGGTGCAGGAAATGGTTGCTCATGTAATGGTGCTTGTGTGAAATAAAGTAGTGATGAATGTGTTGGTGTAGGGAATGATTATGCGTGATGTGGTGCTCGTGTAAAATAAACTGGTGTCGTATGTGTTGTTGCGGAGAACGATTGAGTGTGTTGTGATGATGGTGTAAAATAAAATGGGTTTGTGAAAGGAATAAATAAACTATACTGACTGGGAGGTTGCATGGCAATCAGGTCCTCGTGTGCATGTGCCAGAGATATCGATCCCTTCGCAGCATCTCCTCTTGACCTGGGATTGATGAACTCTTGTCTTGGCCTCTTACGGTGATGTTGCCTACTCCTTTCTGAAACCACTACTAGATACGGCTTCCCCTGATGCCTGAACCAATCCATGTAATCCAAAGATGTCGCCAACTTCGACATGAGAAATGGTTCAAGCTTTGGCAAGTAATCATACCTGTACTGCCAAAACTCGATATGCTTCTTGTGGAATGTTGCCCAATATTTATCAAGTCTCCCACGCATATCGATCTTGTATAGGTCATTGAACTTTGGAGCTTGCGGCGGAATATGTTGCATACACCCTAACTGTTGTATCACTCGGTCAAATTCGTGCATTTCGACCGTTACAAAGACAACCAAAAACACTTTCACGTGCCAAATTCTACGATTGGCCAAAAATTTGTTTGGGATGCATTCTTGAATGTAACAGCCCGATTTTGGGTCTAGTCGGAACAGTGGTTTTGGGACCACAAATCCGACGAGGAAAAATGTAATGGCCTGAATTTTTAGAGGTGTCGGAACGGTGATTCGAGATCACTAAATTCGACAAATGGGTAGAAAATATTATTAATTTAGTGAGTATAAGTTAAATGTGAAGTTAGGAAAATTTTTGAAATAGTGAATAGTACACTAGAAATAAATATTAAAATAATTAGAATCGAAAATGAGGTACCGAGACCTCGAGGATTTTAAACCGAGCCATAAATATTTTTATAAATATTTATGTAGTGTTAAAAAGTTAGTATTAAAGTTTCGTTAAGAATTTTAAAGTTCCGATAACTAATTGAACAAAAAGGACTAAATTGCAACAAATGTAAAATTATGGGAAATGATTAAATAGGTTAATGATAAAAGGAAGAGGGCTTAAAAGGAAAATAGACCCAAGGTCTATTTGGGCTGGACGGCAAAGGCATGAAATCAGCAACAAAGTAAGGAGAATTAAGGGCAAAATTGGAATATTGCAAAATTTACTTAATAAAGTTAGGACCAAAGTGGAATTATCTAGATTTCTCTTTATTTTTCTGCATTCTCATCAGCAAAAACACCATAGAAGGGTCTACTTAAGCTGGTTCTTCCTATTTTTACTGCAGGTAACAATTTTTTATTATTTCTTGAAAAATTTATGTTTTTGTGACTTTTACAACTAGGCCCACTTGTTGAATTCATTAATTTTTGATTCTATGAAAGAAGTTGATAGTTGCTATGAATATGTGCTGGAATTATATGATGATTTAGCATGGAATTAGAGCTTTAAATTGTTCATATGCTGATTTTATTGAAAGAATTGAATAGAAAGTGAATGTTTGGGACCTAATAGTAAAAGAGTTAGAAGATAGAGTTATATGTGGAAATTCTGAATTTCAATAGTTGTGTAACAACTTATAATGTCTAGGTAAGGTATTAATTGAGAAAATTAGATTAATTGAGGGGTTAATTGAGAAAGGACCGAATTGTATAAACTGTGAAATTTGGGGCAAAATGGAAATCAACATTTTGCACTAAAGCAGTTTTGGACAGCAGCAGTAGTATAACTTTGAAAAATCACCAAAAATTGTGGGAATTTAATTAGAGGATGAATAAAATATGAAATTAAAGCTTGTTGATTCTAGTTTCTCATAGAAGAAACAGTGTAAGTAATGGAATTGTAAATTTTGAGATATTTGAAGTTTAGTTAGACCGAGTCAGAATGAGTTCGGAATCCCCTGTTCTGAATTTGGAAATTGTTAAAAATTGTAAAAAAATAATTATGAGTTATAGTTTATATTCTTAGAATCCTTAATGAGTCTATTTTCAAAATAAATAAACGGAAGCATCATCCAAATTCTGTACAATGAGATAATTAATTTTTAGTGAAGAGTGGTTGGAACAGTCAGACAGCAAAATAGGGAAAACTTTAAAGAATAAACTGTACTATTTTGCTAAACCAAAAATTCTGAAAATTTTATGGTAAGAAGATATGTGAGTCTAGTTTTTACAAAATTAACGGATCTCAATTTGGAGTTCTGTAGCTCAAGATATAAATAATTTGGTGACTATGACTCAAGTGGACAGCTTTGAATGGATATAAATAAATGTGAAATTATAGATAATGTTACATATAAGCATGATATATATATTAAGGATGTGGAATGGAGAGAAGGAGGAGGAAAATATATGATTATTCAACTAGCATGAGTTTTTTTTTAAAATGACCAATTTATATGTTTCAGGGACTAAATTGAACAAAAGTGAAAATTTAAGGGTAAATTTGTAAAATCTCAAAAGTGACCAAGTTGCATAAAATGAATTGTTTTATTATTTAAAGTAGTAAATTGAATAAAATATTAATTTATATCAAGATTGGGTGGAAATTCGAGACAAATAGAAAATTTCCAAAATGTTCCTAAATTTTGGTATTTCTGCAATTTAGCCTGGTAAGTTCGTATGAACTATATTCTGTATAATTTTAATTAAAGTGAGTGTTACTTGGATGATTTGATTCTGATTATAATGATATGTATAAGTTAAATTGGCCAACGTTAGCTCATTAATGTTTTGATTTTTGATTAGTTATAAACATGAATGCTTGATGAAATGAAATTCTATGGAATGGAATGGAATGAATGAAATAAAATAAATTTGAAAATATATGAATGAATTGTGTATAAATCGGTCGCATGTTCGATTATAATCGATAAACGTTGAGTTAAATGGTAAATACGTATTAGTATTGAGTTTAATGATATCGGATTATATGTGAATTAAATAAAAATTTCCATTGCTAATGAAATTGATTTGAATTGTGAACATGAGAATTTGTGAATTTAATGAAATGAAAATGAAGCATTGAATTGTTAAGATTTGTGAAGTGCATGAATATTTATCGGGTCTCGTAGGCCCTAGTTATTATGAATATAATATTTAGAAGATACATTGTGAAGAATTATAAAAGCATGATAAAAATTTGAAGAGTTTTAATTTGGATGAAATTTTATGACTCGATTTAATACGTTTACAAGTGTATGTTTCGGTAATGCCTCGTACCCTATTCCAGCGTTGAATACGGGTAAGAGGTGTTACATTGAATCCTTGAATCTGCGTATGGCATCCATATAAACTACAATACGAATTTATAAATTTCAGCAACTGTCGAATATTTAATTTAAAATTTTGGAATAAAAACCTGACAACTTTGAAATTAATAAACTAACCTCCTCTTCTGTTTATTAGTCTAAAACTAGTCGGATGTCCTCGAGCTCGGTATATATACCACTATGTCTCGCAGGATTATTCCAGCTATACCAAAAATATGTTATTTCAAAATTGCAATAAAGAAAATTTCGATACGGTAACAATATTATCAAATGAATTTTACTATGTTACGAGTGGGAATTTGTAAGGGACTTGCATTCGGGGGTGTAGAATGGTAATTGATACCATGCCTACAATTGAAGGAGCATGCAACTGCCTATTTTAGCTTTTTTGGTATCGTTGCCTGACACATTTATCGGTACAATGTTGCCAACACTGACAATCCCCAGCTAAGTCGTCCCGCTTCCTCAGGTTAACTAATAGTAGTAGCCACCTCAAGTGTACCAAATTGCGAGATTTATCTGACAATAGCAGACCCACGATCAACCTCAAGATGAATGTGTGCGCGAATTACTCATTTTCAACGTCACTCGTTGAAGCGTCGATATTTTGAAAGTTGCCCTCCATCTATCTCATCTCGATCCGACTACCCCTAAACCTATTCAGCACCTTCCCCAGCAGTTACTCACATGTTGGACTCCAATCGGCACTAATAATTGGCCCAATAACGACATCCCCATCGACCAGTACACTGAGCTGTAAATTGATGTCCTTGAGTGTAATTGTACACTCGCCATAGCAAATATGGAACGTGTGCATCTTCGGTTTCCATCTCTCGACCAAAGCACAGATGAGTGGGGGATCCAATTTAGTCCCCCCGAGCATGCGAGCCGTATATAAAAAGCCTTCATCTCACAAGTGCCCATGAATGACCTCCGATGCACCTTCGGTTAAGTTGTTTATGTACGTCTCCAAAATTCTATATGACATTTCATTTTTCAGTAGTGTCGGAACAGTGGTTCCGAGACCACTATTCCAACTAGTAAGTCAATGAATTGTTAATTATTTAATATTAATAGAATTTCTATAATGTTGTATTAAAGTTTTATTAAGAAATTTTAAAGTTTAGTTAGGTAATTAAGTAAAAATGACTAATTTGTGAAAGCTATAAAAATTGCTGATTATTAGAAAAAGGGATTAAATGACTAAAAGTTATGTTTTGATGGTCTTAAATGATAATTAGACCATCCTTTATTATAGTGGATGGTTCATGGTTGCTAAATCATGAAAATGTATTTAAATGTCAAGGGTAAAAGGTAAATTAATTAAAGAAAACATAAATTAAAGAAAAACAATAGTTACCATCTTCTTCATTTTTTTTTGCCAACCGAATCCACCATTAAAACCCCAAAAGCTTCGGTCAAGCTTATATCTTGCATGTAAGTCAATTTCAATTTCGTTTATAGTAATTTTTTGTTTTTGATATCGTTACAACTAGGTCCAGCTAACTCGAGTGTTAGTTTGCAAAACTATTGAATGTTTTGATTTGTGTCATCATTAAATTTGTGAAGTTTTTGAAGGTTAATGATAGTTTTGTAAGCTTGATACCTAAATAAAATTATTTTGCAAAGAAATTTTTAATGACTTCGATGTTAAGGATTAATTTGTTAAAGTTGTGAAATTTTATGAATTTTGTGAAATTGAAATGATTATGGGCTATTCTAGGGTTATCATAATTTAGCTAGCTTGGTTTAATTTTAATGTGTTCAATTTGATATTTAAGGGTTTAAAAACTAAATTGCATAAATGATAAAGTTTAGGGGTAAATTTGTAAAATGCAATTGAAAAGACTTAATGCACAAATTAATTTTTTGTGTGGTTTGAATTGGTTTAATTGAATTAAATTATACTTTAGATCAAGAAGTTCAGCGATAGGAGGACGTATGAGGAAAAGGGAAAACCGTCGATTAGTCCTTGTTAGTCGAATCCCTTGACAGGTAAGTTTCTACAGGTTTTTTTTGTTACAATTTGTTATTAAGTATTGCTATTTATATTTATATAATTTCGAAATTTTTGATTCAAATTGATATATGTTAATTATACTAAATTTCTGAAATAATTGCGATGGATCGAGTAAAAGTTTCTTACATGACATTTTTGTCTAAATTTCTAATCTGGTTCGAGTTCCTGCATGTGTTGTAGACTCGAATGTACATGTGACTTGGATTTAGCCTAGAATGGTAATACGTTGTCATTTTACATGTATACCTAGCCTGTTCAGGCTAGTTTATATGTGTTGTCATTAGTTTAGCCCGAACGGGTAACCTGACATATTTAATCTGTACCTAATTAGCTTTTACGAGCATTATCTATTTCTGGACTCATGTATTTGAGTACTTTTACAAAGATCCATCGGAAGAATAAAAGTTAATTGATATGAAACTATCTCTATGAAATAAATGAATTATGAATTCTAATTATCCATACATTTGAATGATATTGACATGAAATCGTTGGATTATGCTGTAACAAGGTTGAAGTTTTATCCATTAGTTGAAATTAACTATTTAATGAGCATGGTAAGTATTGATTTGAATTGTGGAAACTTACTAAGTATTTCACATACTTACTTTGGTTATTACTTTTCTATAGATTTTGAACTTTTGGATCGTGTTGGTCGAATCATCGGAGCTCACACATATCATCGACTATCATTAGTAGATTTTGAAGTCTTGGTTGGTGGTTATATGTGACATGTATATAGGATGCTTATTTTGTGTTTGTTTGAATATGTTGTATATTTAAGTTGCAAGTGCTTGGATATGTAAGTTAATACATGTGTTATAAGCTTGGTACTTTTTGAAGCTTGTATTAATGGTCATAGTGAATTGGTACTTAGGTTGATATATGGTATGAAGTGGTGATGATAATGTTGAGTTTTTTTTATGTTCGAATGGATAGAATGTATGAATTTGTTAAGGTTGAGTGCAAATTTATTTGATGATTGGATTGTGGTGTCAATGAGGGCAAATTGGTTAGGCACATAGGTTGTGTATTTTTTTTACATGTTTTTGATTTATTTGAAGGTGTTTTGATGGTATAAAAAGGTTGGTTTTAGGCTTGACTTGGTACCCAAGATAGGTGTGAAATTTGCCTTATTTTAGAAGCAAATTTGGGTGCACACAGGCTATCACACGACCATTTGCTGCACACAGTCTCTTCATGCGACCATGTGTAATAAAATAGTTTGCCACACTGTCTGGGACATAACTTGCGACATAGTCGTGTGACCCAACATTGAGTCAAAAACGGTCTAACACACAACCTGCTACACAGCCGTGTGAAATCATTTCAAAGGTTACACGGTCTGTCACACAGTTGGCCACACAACCATATCCCTGTGCCAGAGGGCTTAGCCACATAGCCGTGTGACCTCTATTTTCAAAATTTTTCCAAGTTTTTTGTTTAATTTAGATTGATCCCTGGTTGTTTCCAAAGTCATTTATAGGTCTCGTATACTCGAAATAAGGTTCATAAATGTGTGTTTGATATGGATAACATTTGATTTGGATTTTTGATTTATAATTTAGTAAATGTATGTTTAAATAATATTATATGTGTCTAATCTGTATAGTAACACTTCATATCCCTAATTCGACAACAGATATGGGATAGGGGTGTTACATTCTATCTTTGGCTTGAGTATATAACATAAAAATTAATAATCTGAACAACATAGTAACTAACTATTTAAAATTAAATAATTAAATAATATTTTCTTACCATTTGTAATTTAACGTTGGAGATGTGCTTGTCATCTAAACGAATAAGTTGATATGCCATAAAAATTTGAATAAAATAAATCAAAGGATTTAGACAATGTATTTTTAAAAGATTTGGGAATTTGGAATTTAGAATAAAAAATCGAGAACAATAAATTGAGAGTTGAGAGTTGAATTTTGAGAGTTGGGAGTTGAATTGAAGAAAATGAGAATTGTAGGGTTATATAGGGGCAAAATAGTTATTTGGATTTTTGCCCGTTGGGAAGTTAGCATTGGACAGAAAATGCGTCCTACGAGATGCGTTTTCACTGATCTTGCAGATAAAACGCGCCATGTAAGATGCGTTTTTAGGAAAGTGAAGAAAACATGTCCTATAGGACACATTTTCCTTTTTCTCTACAAAAACACATAGATCGGTACATTTTCATAAAATTGACATAGTTTTTCAATTGACTTTTTTCCAGCATATATGGGTAAATTTTCCTTAAAATATGTTTAAGTAAATAAATAAAATTAAAACAGTTGAAATAATTATATTCTCCAAGTCTTGTACTCTTTGTGTATTTAAAATTTAGTGTCTCTATTATATTTTTGGAAATCTTTTTAGATTTAAAATCAGGTCTAATTGTTAACACCATTTTTTTTTAATAAATTCGATGATGTAATATTTTTAAATAAAAAAATTCACGTGGTGGTCATGTAACAAAAAATGGCATTGTACTAAATCTTAAATAAAAAAGAATTTTAACGATATCAATAATTAGACTTAGAGCTTTAAATCTAAAAAATAGAGGGATTAAATTTCAAATATCCAAAGAGTACAAAGACTTAAAGAATATTTTAGCCAATTAAAATAATTAAAAGGTATTTTATCTTAATTTAACAAACCCTTAATGAAATTAAGCAAATTGAATGTTTTTCCCTTTTAAAAGATCACATAAGCTTGATTTACCAGAAAAATTAGATCAGTGTAATTAGATAAAATTGATGGTTGAGATCTATAATTGGATGATATTTAGGATGTATGAAGTTGAAATCTAAGCTTAGAAGTGAGATTAGAGTGGTTAAACACCTATTTCGGCAAACTAGTTAAGTTTTCGATATAAAGTTTAAGAGGCTTTGATCTATGATTTTGGAATGATTTAATGATGTTTGTTGTTGTTATTAATGCCTTTGTAATGTGTTTGATGTGTATGAAAAGTGTCAATTCATTTGGGAGCCTTCACAAGTATGGACAAAGGCAAATAAAAACTTACTTGAGCATGGTAGTTGAAGCAATGGTTGGTAAGGTGAGTGGTCTGATATACTGCATTTACACTCCAATACGCAGGCTAAGGTAACATATACTAACCTCTGCTTAATTAATATGTGAACCTACTATGTGTGTTGGTATGTGAACCTTGTTTTATATGCATGCGAACTACGTTATATTTTATTGTGAGCCTTGAAGTATAATATGTGAACCTTGTATATGACATGTGAAACCTTGTAACAGCCTGAAATTGGGCCTAGTCGGAACAGTGGTTCGGGACCACAAATCCGACGAGGAAAATTTATTTTAAAATTATGATATGAGTTACATTATGATAAGAAGGTTGCATGAAAATACTGATATGAAAATTTTATCGATTAGTGATTAATTAAGGAAATAAAGTGATAAAAAGAGTAATTGAGTTATGTCAACATTGGAAAGTATATTATGATATATCAATTCAAGAAAGGATTAAATTGTAAAAGTGAGAAAAGTTTTATTACCCAAGAGTAAATACTCAAAATTTGAGGGGTTAAAGTGTAAATATGAAAAAGTTGAAGGACCAATAGTGTAAATATTTTAAGGGTGGAATGATCTAGAAACTAAGAAAAATGGATGGATTAGGACCAAATTGAAAAGGTGAAGAAGTTTGAGGGACTAAATCACAGTTTTACCAAATTAAGCGATGACTCAAGGATGGAATTTTAAAAGATCATGAAGGGCAAAATGGTCAATTAGAAGAGAGAGAAATCTAGAAGATAATGATGATGTTGGAGATATTTTTATATAATAAATAAATAAATAGTTTATTAATATTTAATTTGATTTTTTTAAATGATATTTTATTATTTTATTATTAATTTATTTAGTATATATATATGTGGAAAGAAAGATGAAGAGGAAAAAAAAACAAACACCCATCATCTTCCATGCACCAACGTGAGATGAAGAAAAAGAAAGATTTTTTCTTTTACAATTTGGTCGTTTCCTTTTCACCAAAAATCCACCATTTTCACTTAGAAATCAAAAGAATTTCCATAACCACCAAGAGAGAAAATTGATAAGGAGACTATGAGGAGCTAGAATATCAAGTTAGATTCAAGAATAGAGGCTGGAGGAGAGAGAAAATCAAGCTAAAGATTGAATCAATAGAGTAAGGTAAGAACATCAGATTTCAATATATTTTTGAGTTTGATGTATTGAAAAGTATGAAATTGATGTTATGTAGGGTTTTATTATATAAGGTTATATGTTCTTGATATGTTAGTGAAGAAAAATAAGAGAAAGTGATGGGAATTACTATAGAGAAAAGGAATAAGGGTGTTATAAATTTAGTATGACCATTTTGCACTAAAACAGTTTTTGGACAGCAGCAGTAGGTTAACTTTGAAAAATCACCATAAATCATGGAAATCGAATTAGAGGATGAGAAAAATATGGAATTAAAGCTTATTGAGTCTAGTTTCTCATAGAAGAAACGGTGTAAGTATGGACTTGTAAATCATGAGATATAATGAATTTTGTGAGACTAGGTCCGAATGAATTCGGTTTCCCCTGTACTGACTTTGGAAAATCATTAAAATTGGAGAAAAATAATTGAGGCTTGAATTTATATGTTTAAATCCTTACTGAGTCTATTTTTAATAGAAATAAACGGTAACATCATCTAAATCCCGTACGATGAGATAATTAATTTTTAGTGAAGAAGGGTCGAAACTGTCAGACAGCAGAACAGGGATGATTTTAAAGAATAACCTGTACTTATTGGCTAAACTAAAAATTCTGAAAATTTTATGGTAAGAAGATATGGTGATTCTGGTTTCAGAGAAAATTAACGATCTCAATTTGAGTTCTGTAGCTCAAGATATAAATAATTTAGTGATTATGACTCAAGTGGACAGCTTTGAATGAATAGAAATAAATGTGAATTATAGATAATGTTACATATAAGCATGTTATATATATTAAGGATGTGGAATGGAGGGAGGAGGAGGAAAATAAATGTGTGGATATTCTGCTAGCATGGGTTTGCATTATAAATGGTTATTTGCATGATTTGGGCTCGGGACTAAATTGAATAAAAGTAAAACTTTAGGGGTAATTTTGGAAAAATGTCAAAAATGACCAAATTGCATGAAATGAGTTGTTTTATTAAATGAAAAATTAACTTAGATCAAGATCGGGTAGAAAATCGAAAAAAATGGAAAATTACCAAAATGCCCTTGTATCTTAGTATTTCTGCATATTAGCCTGGTAAGTTCGTATGACTATATTCTGTATAATTTTAATTAAAGTGAATGTTATTTTATGATGAATATTATATGGATATGTGTTTTATTATTGAAATTGAATTATATTGGTAATATGTACAATTATTAAATGCAGTGAGATGATTATCGGAAGCTTGATTGTGGTTGGTAGGAAATGTTGCATTATTTATATTGTGAAGAATTATAAAGCATGTTAATAATTTGAAAGTTTAACAATTTATGGAATTTTTTTATAACTCGGTTCAATACATTTACAAGTGTATGTGTTCTGGTAATGCCTCGTCCCCTATTCCGGTGTCGAATACGGGTAAGGGGTGTTACATTTAGTGGTATCAGAGCTACGGTTTAGTCGGTTCTCGGACCGAACGTAGCATATGTGAAGTGTAAAATAACATGCCATGTTATTACTTGTGATAGTGTGATATCTTCGAGCTCTAATAAAAAAAAAAAAATTTATGTTGTGATAAGCTCATCCAAGTATGTTGGTGATCATATGATGCTATGTGCTTAACATATTTGATTAAGTGAATATGGTAAGTAAAACGTGACTTAATGTATTATTTTGATATTATTTGATATATTTTGAGATTTATTGGAATTAAATAAAATGTTTGGCAATATCCTAAAATGTTGTTAAATCGGGAAAGGTGGTAAGGGTTGCAATATATGGTCTTTGGGTTGAACACCTCGGATAAGCTGGAGTATGTTGTATATAAAGGGGTTGCTGTGTGCTGATTCCCCGATTCATTGGTGGTGCTATTGCGATATCCACCATATCTTTGAAATTGAAAGGGGGTTGCTATGTGCTTTCCCCCGAGGCCGATTCATTGGTGGTGCTATGTGCGATATCCACCATATCTTTGAAATGTGAAAGGGGGTTGCTATGTGCTGATTCCCCCGAGGCCGATTCATTGTGGTGCTATGTGCGATATCCACCGTATCTTGAAGTGTGAAAGGGGGTTGCTATGTGCTGATTCCCCCGGCCGATTCATGGGTGGTGCTATGTGTGATATCCACCGTATCTTGAAGTGTGAAAGGGGGTTGCTATGTGCTGATTCCCCCGAGGCCGATTCATTGGTGGTGCTATGTGCGATATCCACCGTATCTTGAAGTGTGAAAGGGGGTTGCTATTGCTGATTCCCCCAGGCCGATTCATTGGTGGTGCTATGTGCGATATCCACCATATCTTTTGAAATGTGAAAGGGGGTTGCTATGTGCTGATTCCCCCGAGGCCGATTCATTGGTGGTGCTATGTGCGATATCCACCATATCTTTGAAATGTGAAAGGGGGTTGCTATGTGCTGATTCCCCCGAGCCGATTCATTGGTGGTGCTATGTGCGATATCCACCATATCTTTGAAATGTGAAAGGGGGTTGCTATGTGCTGATTCCCCCGAGGCCGATTCATTGGTGGTGCTATGTGCGATATCCACCGTATCTTGAAGTGTGAAAGGGGTTTGCTATGTGCTGATTCCCCCGAGGCCGATTCATTGGTGGTGCTATGTGCGATATCCACCGTATCTTGAACTGTGAAAGGGGGTTGCTATGTGCTGATTCCCCCGAGGCCGATTCATTGGTGGTGCTATGTGCGATATCCACCGTATCTTTGAAATGAAAAAAGGGGTTGCTATGTGCTGATTCCCCGAGGGGTTGCTAAGTGCTGATTCCCCTTCAGTGGTGGTGCTAAGTGCGGGATCCACCGACAACGGTTAATATTCCGAGTGTTCAACGAGAAAATTGGGAAGGTGATTATCACTATGTGGTGGATAAGTTTATGGGAAATGTTGAGTTGGATACTAAATCAAATCAACCCATATATGAGATGGGAGAAAATATCAAAAACGAGAAAAGGGAACAAGTTAAATACAAACTGTATTAAACAGCAGTGGGGTAACTTGGAAAATTCACCATAAATGGTGGGAAATGAATGGGAAGTTGAATAATATATGAAATTGAAGCTGAATGTGTCTATTTTCATATGAAAGAAATAGAGTAAGCAAAAAGTTGTATTTTTGGAGATATCTGAATTTTACTGAGACAGGGCTGGATTGATTTCGAGATCCCCTGTTCTAACTTTGGAAATCACCAAAAATTGCACAAAAATAGTTATGGCTTGAAATTTATACCTCTGGATTCCTTATTGAGTCTATTTTTAATGGAAAAAACGAAATCATATTTTGAATTTTTCACAGAGAGTTAAATGAATTTAGTGAGGAAGGGTCAGAGCTGTTGGGTAGTGAAACAGGGGAAGGTTTAATGAATAAACTGTACTAATTGGGCTGGGTCAAAATTCTGAAATTTTTATGGTAGAAAGGTATATGAGTCTAGTTTTGGGGAAAATTTACAGAATTCAATTTGGAGCCCTACAACTCCAGATAAAAATAATTAGTGACCATGACGCAGAAATCAGCTTGCTGGAAAATTAAATTGAGTAGAACGCAGGTATGAGTACTTTCGGTAAGTGATATGTGATTCCGTATAAGACCATAGCTGGGCTGTGGCATCTGTATGTGATATGTGATTACATGTAAGACCATAGTTGGACTATGGCATCGAGAAAATGAGATACTTAATTCCGTAAAGTGTTCTCTAATTTGACAAATTGTGGTAAGTGTTAAGCAAATTTTATGTGATAAACCATATTGAATAGTGAAATTGAGCTCAATTATGTGATCTCATTATCCAGAGGTTGTGTTTGACAGGTTATGTTAATAATTATGTGTATGTGAATTTGAGTGACAGAAATTAAATAGCTAATGATTTTGAGCTCATTTACATGAATCTGTCATTTAAAATTGTGATTGACAGGAAGAATGGTGAATTGCATATTTATGTTTAAATATATGTATTTATTTGAAATACAAGAAAATGATGGTTATTGGTATGGCTATGAAATGAACAATGGTGAAAACTGTAAGGCTTAGTTGAATATCTTAAATTGGTACTTGAATGTATTAAAATATTGGTGAAGGTAAAAGATCAAATAAGTGAGAAATAAGTTTGAAAAAAATAGCCTAATTTTTGTCTACACGGGTAGACACAAGGGCGTGTGACCCCTATATGTGATAAAATATATGAATGAACTAGGTGGTTATGATGGTATTACATTGATGATGAATGTTAATTCATTTATATATGTATTTAAGAGAATAAGTTAGAGGCTTTACGACCTCACCCCCTTATTGGTATTGTTTTATGACGAAATTTTACGAGAATCATGTTGAATAAATTCATAAATGTGAACTAAAGAGTTCAGTGGTCAAATAATTAGTAATGCAAACAGAGTTGAGCTTAGTGTAATAAATAAACTCAGTTTTAAAAGAAATATCAGGTTGTTAGTGAATGGAATAATGTGAGGTCTGTGATAACAGAATTTTTGAGAGAAATGATAATTAAGTGGTAAAGATGCCTGTGTGTGACAATTACAATCAAAATGAACACGATGATTTTTTTTCTGGATTTCTATATATTCTTTCATCCTCAAGATATGTGTATAATTGTTCAATTTCTAATGGAGTTTTTATTTTATGAGAATGTTAGCTATTATGATGTTAGACGAAAGCCCTGTTGGATTGGCCGGTTTGTGATTGGTTATTGTTCTGTTTTGCATGCATATTTAGAAAGTGTATTGTTTTGCTACGATGAATTCCAGAGCTAAAATGTGGTGATTCTGGTGATTTGCATGCTAAAGAATGTTGAGGATTGTGTGTTGAGATATATTCTCAACATGAAGAAAAGAGTATTTTGATATGTTAATGTTCGATAGTTGAAATCAACTCAATTGTTTTATTAGAGTGAACTGATTTCTCGAGATATGATTTGAGTTATATGTATTTAAGCATACGTATTCACGAGTATAAAGACGGATAGTCGAAATGAAAAATCTATATTTCAGAAAGTATAATATAGAGATATATTTATTGGAAAGAGATATATGAGATTAAATCGATTAGTGATTCTGGAAAGTTAGTGAAAGTGTTTTATGAGAGTTACAAGTAACTTCTCTTGGTAAGATTTTCGGGGACGAAAATCCCTAAGGGGGGGAGAGTTGTAACAGCCTGAAATTGGGCCTAGTCGGAACAGTGGTTCGGGACCACAAATCCGACGAGGAAAATTTATTTTAAAATTATGATATGAGTTACATTATGATAAGAAGGTTGCATGAAAATACTGATATGAAAATTTTATCGAATTAGTGATTAATTAAGGAAATAAAGTGATAAAAGAGTAATTGAGTTATGTCAACATTGGAAAGTATATTATGATATATCAATTCAAGAAGGATTAAATTGTAAAAGTGAGAAAAGTTTTATTACCCAGAGTAAATACTCAAATTTGAGGGGTTAAAGTGTAAATATGAAAAAGTTGAAGGACCAATAGTGTAAATATTTTAAGGGTAATGATCTAGAAACTAAGAAAAATGGATGGATTAGGACCAAATTGAAAAAGGTGAAGAAGTTTGAGGGACTAATCACAGTTTTACCAATTAAGCGATGACTCAAGGATGGAATTTTAAAAGATCATGAAGGGCAAAATGGTCAATTAGAAGAGAGAGAAATCTAGAAGATAATGATGATGTTGGAGATATTTTATATTAATAAATAAATAAATAGTTTATTAATATTTTAATTTGATTTTTTTAAATGATATTTTATTATTTTATTATTAATTTATTTAGTATATATATATGTGGAAAGAAAGATGAAGAGGAAAAAAAAACAACCCATCATCTTCCATGCACCAACGTGAGATGAAGAAGAAAGAAAGAATGTTTTCTTTTACAATTTGGTCCTTTTCACCAAAAATCCACCATTTTCACTTAGAAATCAAAAGAATTTCCATAACCACCAAGAGAGAAAATTGATAAGGAGACTATGAGGAGCTAGAATATCAAGTTAGATTCAAGAAATAGAGGCTGGAGGAGAGAGAAAATCAAGCTAAAGATTGAAATCAATAGAGTAAGGTAAGACATCAAGATTTCAATATATTTTTGAGTTTGATGTTATTGAAAAAGTATGAAATTGATGTTAATGTAGGGTTTTATTATATAAGGTTATATGTTCTTGATATGTTAGTGAAGAAAAATAAGAGAAAGTGATGGGAATTACTATAGAGAAAAGGAATAAGGGTGTTTAAAATTTAGTAATGACCATTTTGCACTAAAACAGTTTTGACAGCAGCAGTAGGTTAACTTTGAAAAATCACCATAAATCATGGAAATCGAATTAGAGGATGAGAAAATATGGAATTAAAGCTTATTGAGTCTAGTTTCTCATAGAAGAAACGGTGTAAGTAATGGACTTGTAAATCATGAGATATAATGAATTTTGTGAGACTAGGTCCGAATGAATTCGGTTTCCCCTGTACTGACTTTGGAAAATCATTAAAAATTGGAGAAAAATAATTTGAGGCTTGAATTTATATGTTTAAATCCTTACTGAGTCTATTTTTAATAGAAATAAACGGTAACATCATCTAAATCCCGTACGATGAGATAATTAATTTTTAGTGAAGAAGGGTCGAAACTGTCAGACAGCAGAACAGGATGATTTTAAAGAATAAACTGTACTTATTGGCTAAACTAAAAATTCTGAAAATTTTATGGTAAGAAGATATGTGATTCTGGTTTCAGAGAAAATTACGGATCTCAATTTTGAGTTCTGTAGCTCAAGATATAAATAATTTAGTGATTATGACTCAAGTGGACAGCTTTGAATGAATAAAATAAATGTGAAATTATAGATAATGTTACATATAAGCATGTTATATATATTAAGGATGTGGAATGGAGAGGAGGAGGAGAAAAATAAATGTGTGGATATTCTGCTAGCATGGGTTTGCATTATAAATGGTTAATTTGCATGATTTGGGCTCGGGGACTAAATTGAATAAAAAGTAAAACTTTAGGGGTAATTTTGGAAAAATGTCAAAATGACCAAATTGCATGAAATGAGTTGTTTTATTAAATGAAAAATTAACTTAGATCAAGATCGGGTAGAAAATCGAAAAAATGGAAAATTACCAAAATGCCCTTGTATCTTAGTATTTCTGCATATTAGCCTGGTAAGTTCGTATGAACTATATTCTGTATAATTTTATTAAAGTGAATGTTATTTTATGATGAATATTATATGGATATGTGTTTTATTATTGAAATTGAATTATTATTGGTAATATGTACAATTATTAAATGCAGTGAGATGATTATCGGAAGCTTGATTGTGGTTGGTAGGAAATGTTGCATTATTTATATTGTGAAGAATTATAAAAGCATGTTATAATTTGAAAGTTTAACAATTTATGGAATTTTTTTATAACTCGGTTCAATACATTTACAAGTGTATGTGTTCTGGTAATGCCTCGTACCCTATTCCGGTGTCGAATACGGGTAAGGGGTGTTACAAACCTTGTATGTTAACATGCTTTCTTGTATGACAAAGTGCGAACCTTACCATGGTGTCTCTATAGGAATTTAGGGTTTAACGATGTTTTTAGTAGTGTTTGGACGGAAAAACGCCTCAAAAGGTCAAGCATTAGCGGCGCTTATGAAAAAACACCGCAAAAGGTCAAGCATTAGCGGCACTATGAGAAAAAGGCCGCAAAGTATCATTTTATTTTAAATGAAACAGCACCGTTTTGATCTGCTCAGTTTTATCCCCAACTCATATCCCCAAAATCCCTTATTTTCCCTAAATCCTTAAAATTTTCCCCTAAAAATTTCCCCCAAATCAAAATCCCCAAATCCCTTAGATTTTCCTCGACCACCTGCTGTATCACCGTCGACTGCCCCATCTATTGCATCACCGTCGACACTCCTTTGCCGCATCGCCATGTAAGTTTTTTCGATTTGTTTCTCGAGAAAAATTAAAAAAAGAAGTCTAGCGTTTTCGTCTGTGCAATATTCGGATTCTTGTTTTGTTTCAGGTTTTTTGTGAAAATCGATTGTGCAATATCAAAATTTGTTTACAAAACCAGGGAGTGTTACAGGTGAGAAATTGAACGATTATTTAATTTATTTTTATCTACAAATTTTATGTTATGAACTAAGTAGTTTAGTGAATTTGCATTATTACTTCATTGTAGAATTACAATTATGAACTAAATAAATTGGTATCAAAATTTGTTTACAAAACCAGGGAGTGTTACAGGTTTTTGGTTTTCTGTAGAATTATTTTTACTTTACTGTTTGTTCTTTGAGATTGGGATTTACTCATCATGGTTTAATTGTTTGCCTGCCTTGAGGAAAATTCCAAATGAAACCAATCCTTGAATCTTACACCTAACCAGGCCTAAATTACTGATTTCACTTCAAGTTTATATGTAAACTGAGGTAGTTTTTAATGTATCAGTGTCATATTTTAATGTATCATTTTGAGTTTACAAAATGCTGCCAGTGCCACCCCACTCCACTAGCAATTTTTAAGGTTTTTATTTTCTTCGAACTAAGGCCCTCCATTATAGAGCTAATCATGACAAGGCCGATAAAATTATTAGGACTGTTTTTTAGGTTTGGTTTTGAAAATGAGTCTAATTTTGTAGTAATCTTGTTACGCACCAATTTAAGTTAGTATTGATTGAAATAAGTATAAATATATGAAAGGTCAAAATACATGGAAAATCTTGATCATAATGAAATTTAAATTATTTGGTACCAATTAAGGACTAAAATAATATACACTGTTGATACAACCATTATCGATATGATAACAACCACCCTGATATAAAGCTATGTAATAGTATAAAATTAAACAAATTAAAAGATGATGAGGGTTTGGCAAATATAACTCGAATGTTACGGTGAAAACCTCTTTGATTTTTTAGGTTAATGTCACATTTATCCTCTAAACTTTAGGCTAATGTTAACTCTGGTCTGGTACGTATACTAAAAAATAGAATTACAGTTTGACATCTTTATTATGCTGGTATGTATCATTTTCCCTTGTTTACTTAGGCTGGTATAGTTGAGTTTTTACATCAGCAAGTTCTTGATATAGAGCACGCTTTTGCAGGGCAGTTACTGAGTTCCAAATTTTCTATTTCTTTCTCTTTTTTGGTCAGATCGAATTAAGCAGGCCAAAGTTTGTAAAGGTAATAGCAGTGAATTTCACCCTTATTTTAAAACTGATGCTTTCTCTTCGTTTGATATTTGATGCTTGGAAATATAGATACTTTGAGAATGGAGTTGAATTTCAATAGGCTGTTTAGTTGTAAACCTTTTTGCATGCTTTGCCATTTCATGAAATTGAAGATGAGTGGCAACATTTACATTGAGCATGCTATTGTCTTTCTCTGGATATGCTACTTGCAAACTGTTAAAGCCTTCATTGTCCAATATTTAAAGCCTTCATTGTTCTATACTTGCAAACTATTGCCTGAATGTTTTGGGTATCATAATGTTCCATGGTGTTGATTATTAGGAAACTTTGGTTGAATATTCATTCCTTTTTTGTAATCAATTTGAAAGGGTTTTTTGTTTCCATTTCAGTCTATAAATTTTCAAGTTTACCACTGTACATATTTTGTGACATTTAAATTAATTCTTACATTTTAATGATTAATTTAACTCAATAATTAGGGTTTAGCATTAGTTGCACTAAAACTTGATTGTAATTGAATAAATTTGGTTAGTTTAGTTCAATTAATTATCAAGTAAAATTGTTTGTTTAATTATGTGTTTTTAAAAGGTTAATTTAGTTCAATTTATTGAGTTTTTATATTCCGCGAATCCATTTATTTAGTTATACATTTTTAAAAGCTTAATTTAGTTTGATTTATTAAAATTTGATATTAAGTAAAAACGTTTGTTCAATTATGAATTTTTAAAAGGTTAATTTAGTTCAATTTATTGAGTTTTGATATTAAGTGGAACCATTTATTCTGTTATATAAAGTAAAACCACTTGTTCAATTATGCATTTTTAAAAAAGTTAATTTAGTTCAATTTATTAAATTTTGATATTAAGTAGAACCGTTTAGTTCAATTATGTTTTGCACTTATCATGTATCGTTTAAATATGATTAATTTTAGTATTGACAAAATAAACAAAATGAAAAGAAGTAAACAAAAGAAATAACAAATCTTTAATATCGTTAATAAAAAAAACAGAATAATCAATTTAAATAATCAATGTTGATATTTCACATGGGAATGGATATTCAAATCTTGTATTTTACATGGTTACGATTTAAGTCCTTGTTTCATTTAAGTAACTTCATTTTTATATCTTATTTTATTGATATCTTTCTATTTAATCCAATTTTTATTATTTATTTTAGTTTTGATTCTAAATTTTTATTTTTATTTTAAAATTTAAGATAACTTGAGTTCTAACTTTTTTATTTTAATTGTGTTATTAATTTAATATTTTAAATTCTAAATTTAAATTCATTAATTTTTATATTTAGTTTTAAAGTTAAAATTTTCATAGAAATTTAATTTAATTAATATCTTTTATTTATCCTTAAAAATATATAGCTTAAAGTTCAAATTTCAAAAATAAAACATAATATAATATTTATCATAGAAATAAATATTATTTCATTAAAATAATTTTTTAAAGGAAAATGATATTTATCTTAATGTTAAAATTATTTTAATATTTTTCATAAATATTATCATAAAAATAAATATATTTAATTATCATAAAGATAAATATTGTTTATCTATATATTTAAAATTTATTTATCCTTTCATAAAATCCGTAACGCAATTTTAATTTTAATATTTTTTTGTTTTAAATTTAAAATTTAAATTGATAGATTTTAATGTGTAGTATAAAGTTAAAAAGTTCATGGAAATTTAATTTAAATATTAACTCAAAATAGATGAAAAATTTACAAATATTAACTTTATTAACATATAATTATTAATTTGTTATTTTTGTCTTTTTAAGTATAGTAAACATAAAGGTGATAAAAAACACAAATTTAAAAATTAAAAGAGTATAATTAAAGGGTTAAAATTTAAAGATGATAATCATAACTTTCATAAACATTTAAAGTTTATGATTATCATAACTTACATAAATATTTAAAGAATAAAAAAAACTTTGGATCATAACTTACGTAACTTACATAATATATAAATATATATCATATCATAACTTACATAACTTACATAACTTACATAATACATAAATATATATCATATCATAACTTAAATAAAACTTTGGATCAAAATATATAAAAATCACAGAAATTTGGGCAACACTATTGTTTTTCCCTACTCTTAATTATACCTATAAATAAACAACTTACTTGAATTAGTTTACACCCATTAGATACTTGATACTTTATATGTATTATCTATTTTAGTACAATGACATGATTTAAATCAATTTAGAACACTTAAGTAACCGTAATTTATTGTCAACTTTAGACTTCAAGAACTACGAAATGGATAAGAGTTGGATGAATTTGTCAAGGGTAAGCAACGACTATCGAAATGGAGTACAAACTTTTCTAAATTTTGTATTTCAAAATGCAGGCCAAGAGAATATGATTCTTTGCCTGTGTAAGAAGTGTGACAACATCAATTGGCATATCCGTGAAATTGTCTACTTGTTGATGGCTTTATTCGGGGGTATAAAAAATGAATTTTCCATAGAGAGTGTACACCTCGTAGAACCTCTTCAACGATTAATTCGGCTTATCCTCATAAAGTTTACCATTAGTCTGTTAGAGACGATGACATGAAAAGTATGTTGCAGGATACATTTAATATGCACTGTCATGGTTTGCAATAGTTTCCACCTGAAATTATTGCATCTGATAATTGTGATATTGGTGGAAATGCTTTTACCGAAATGGGAAGAAGTGTACCTGATGAAAAGCCAAATGGAGAAACAGTGAAATTCTACAAGTTACTAAATGAAATGAATGAAGGACTTTATGAAGGATTGAAATTTTCAAAATTGTCCTTCTGCATTCGTCTTTTTCACTTAAAATGTTTGAGAGGGTGGACCGGAAACTCTTTTACGTTGCTGTTAGAGTTTTTGAGAGATATGTTTCCGTTTGCAAAAATCCCTCATTCATATAAAGACATGAAGAAACTGATAAAAGATTTAGGCCTTGGGTACGACAAAATTCATAGTTGCCCAAATGACTGCATGTTGTATTAGGGTGATCGAAAAAACCAATAGTCTTGTCATGTTTATGGTAAATCTCACTGGATGAACAGGAATACAGAAGATTTGAATGAGGATGAATGTGAGGCACAGTTAAGAAAGAAGCCAATAAAGATTTTGCGATATTTTCCACTAATACCAAGGCTTCAAAGGCTTTTCATGTCGTCAAAGATAGCCGAGTCTATGAGGTGACATCATGATCAAAGAATCGATGATGAATTATTAAGGAATTTTACGGATTCTTTAGCTTGGAAATCATTTGACAATAAATTTCCAAGCTTTACAAGCGATCCTCGGAATGTGAGGCTTGGGATAGCATCTGATGGATTTAATCCTTTTAAAATCATGAGTACTCTGTACTGTACTTGGCTTGTAGTGCTTGTGCCTTACAATTTGCCTCCGCGGTTTTGCATGAAGCAATCTTCTTTTATCTTATCCATGATTATCCCTAGAGAGAAAGGTCTCGGGAATGATATTAACATTTATATGTAGCCAATTATTAAATAGTTGAAACAGTTATGGATAGGTGTTGAAACATATGATGTCTTGAGAAATGAGAACTTTTATTTACGTGCAGCTTTGTTGTAGACTATTAATGATTTCCCAGCTTATGCCAATTTATCTGGTTGAAGTACCAAAGGACGTTATGTGTCCTTGTTGTACGATGCAAGCATGGTCGAAGTGGTTATATAATGGGAATAAGTTATTTTATATGGGGCATCGTCAGTGGTTAGATGGAAATCATAGATTTAAATTTTAGAGGACTTTATTTGATGGTACTAAAGAGTTCAGAGAAGCTCCTGAGTTGACCATTGGATTTGAAATCTTGTTCATGTTAAAAGATATCAATTTCAATTATGGCAAGATGAATCAACCACCCAACAGCAAACAAAGAGAAGACCGGGCTAGGCGTATGCTGGCGATGTTGATTGGCAGATTGATGATGAATCTGATGAAGAGGATGATCCTAATGAGGTGGACTCGTGGAAAAAAAGAAGTATTTTTTTGAGTTTCCTTATAGGGAGCATCACATTTTGTGACACAACCTTGATGTCATGCTTATTGAAAAGAATGTTTGCGAGAAAATCATTGGGACAATTTTGAATGTCGATAGAAAATTGAAAGACAATCTTCAGAGTCGACTTGATCTAGTTGACATGGGAATTCAACTTGATTTTCATCCCTAATTACTTCCGAATGGAAAATCTCGGTTGCCGCCTTTTATTTTTACAATGTCGAAGAAAGAAAAAGAAGTGTTCTGTACAGTGTTAAAGGATATAAAGGTCCCAGATGCATATGCATCAAATATATCTCAATGTGTGAGTCTTAAAGATCAAAGACTATATTTCCTAAAATCACATGATTATCACATCTTGATGTAAGATTTACTGTCAGTTGCTTTACAATGTTGTATGTCAAAAAGGTGACGTCTTGTATAATTGAACTATCCAATATAATAAAAGCTATTTGTGTCAAAGTTTTGATTGTTAAAGATCTTGATAAAGTACAAGATCAAGCCGCCTTGACTTTATACAATTTGGAGAAGATCTTTCCACCTTCGTTTTTCACTATTATGGTGCACTTGCTAATCCATCTCCCTCATGAAGCAAAACTTGGTGGACCGGTTTTCTATCGGTGGATATATCCTATAAAGAGGTGCTAATTTATTTGTAAAGTTGTCATTCATTCATGAATATACCTTTAGTTACAACTTTTGATAATTTTGTATATCGCATTTAGGTTCCTATGCAAGTTCAAGTCTTATTGTCGTAATAAGCGCTATCTAGATATTTAGAAGATGTTGAAACAAGACTGAATAGACCAAGTAGAAATGTTGGACTCACTAATCATAACTTAGCTGAAACTTATCTATTTCGAAGTTATGGAGAACCAATCAGTAAAGTTGAAATTGCACACTTAGATGATAGATCTTGGGTACTAGCACATTGATATGTTCTTTTTCAGCATGATTCAATTGAACCATTACACAAGTAAGTTTAGAATTTGATAAATATTCATTGTTTTAATTTGTTTGTCTTCTAACCAAGTAATCCACTTTTAACATAGTGAGTACAAACAAGTCTTGAGATCTCGTTCACGCTACCGAAGATTACAACATCGAGAGATTCATAAGTTATTCACAGAATATTTTCATGAATAATTAGGGCAAACGGTATGCAACTGAAGCTTCCATTGACAAATAATAATGTTATCTTCTAACATTTATAATTAATCAATTTACTTTCGATTCAATAGGTTTGGAGTGGATCAATGACGAAGTTAAATGGCTTTCCCAAGGTCTGAATAGAGTAGTAAAAAGATATATTGCCTTCCCCATTAATGGATTCAGGTTTCATACAAAATCTTGTGAAAGATTGAGGAGGACTCAAATTGTGGAATAGTTGTTAATTCTTCAATTACAAGTTATGCTAGTGCTAGGGACAGTAATCCTGTTGAGGGAAATGTGGAGTATTATGGACTTCTTATTGACATTATTGAGTTGGATTATTATGGCAAATGAAAGGTTGTCTTATTTTGATGTGATTGGGCTGATGTTAATACTGCTCGCGGAATTAAAAAAGATTAATTTGGTTTTACAATGGTGAACTTCTCTCGATTAATTCACACTGGACAACAATTGATAGACAAGCCATATGTATTTTCTTCTCAAGTCAAATAAGTTTTTTACTCGAAAAATCCAACTGATGAGTGTTGGTACAATGTGCTCCGTAACACCCCTAAATACTTTTTTGACATGGGCAATAGAAGTAAAGATGGCATCGACGAAAAATCAGAAACTTTGCCTTTTCCAAAACAAAACTTAAATGAAATTATCCCTAGTACTAGTACACAATTTCAATGGGTTCACCAGTATATGGATGAAGATATTTACGAATCATGATGTAGTAAGATTTTACAATTTTTTAATTATATGTAATATTATAATTTAAATATTGTTCTTGTTAAATATTTCAATTATTTTATATGTACTATTATTGTTTTAATTAGTTATTAATATTTCAACTATTTATGTGTATTGTAGATAAAATGCCTAGAAGAAGATTGCAAGATCTAAGTATTATTCAAAATCCTCCAAATTCGAAAGAAACAAATAGTGAACAACAGACTGCTATTGGATCTTCAAATGTTTCGAATACAGCTGATGACCCTACAAAAATTCAAAGTAATGTTAACTTTAATTTACATGCATATTGATTTTATTATTGATTTTTGTTTCAAATTCTTATATTATAATATACCATTTTTTTAACTAAAAGTTGTGGGAGGTTCAAAACTCGAAGATGTGCTCTATTAAAAGATTTATGTCAAAGTGGCTAGAAACAGTTATGGTCAGCCTATTGGATCAGAAGCTCGACTTTTAGCAGGATACTTAGGCATTATAGCACGAAATGCCAATCTGTTGCCTATCAACTACGAGTCATGGCATCATATGCCTGATAGTAACAAAAATCAAGCTCTCAATAATATTAAGGTAATAACATGAATGTAATTTATAATAATTTGGTTTAAGTTTCATTTATATTTACTTTCTAAACTTGTGTTATTTGATGGAGAGATTTACTTTAGAGGTCTCGGATAATTATGTGAAGAAGACATTAGGAAAAAAATGGAAAGACCATAAAAGTGCTTTAAAGAAGGAATATTTTAAGAAAAATATAAGCCTCGAAGAGAAATTGCAAAATGTCTCGCCGGGAACGCTGAGGTACCAATGGGAAGATGCAGTTAGATTTTGGAATTCAAAGAAAGGAGAGGTATTACGTACTTCCAAACTCTTATAATTATTTCGGTTTATAGTATTTATTATATACGTTATAATAATTTCATAATGTAGGATCATGAGCGAGTTGGAACTACAAGTAGGCAAAAATAAAAATTCACGCATACAGCTGGGTCGAAAAGTTTTGCTTGTGTAGCTGGTGACGAGGTATTTTAAATTTATTAATTATGTCAAATATTAATTACTTTCTACTAAATATTATTTTTCCTATTATATTGTAGGAACTGTCGTATGGTCAAAAAGTTGGAAGCCTTCAACTTTTTGACATTACACATAGAAAGAAAGATGGATCTCCTATGATACTGAAGCTGCAGAAATTATGGTATATTTACTTAATAAAATTTGAATTATTTTATATATTTATCATGTTTAATTATAATGGTTAATTCGTCATTTGTAATGCAAATAATGTTAAGCTATGCTACATTTGTTTTGATTATATATTTCATTTCTAACTCTTTGATTGATTTATTAGGAGAAACTAAAGGATAAAAGGGCGGAGTATGAAGCGATCGCTTCAAGTGATAGTTCTATTAATCTTGACGAAATTGATAACCGAATTATTACTGAAGTTTTGGGTCCTGAAAGGTATGGTCGGGTTTGATTTCAAGGATCTTTTGTTAACCCAACCCAATATTTTGGATCCAGCTCGCAGCAATACATGCCTTCGGGGAATCAGGCTCAAGCTGAAGTTCAGAGGTTAAGAGACTAAATGGCTCAGATGCAAGCGAGCACAGTTGAGCAAATTGCTCAACTTAAAGTGGAGGTAGCATCGAGAGAAGCAGAGGCTTAAAGAAAATATGATGAACTCTAGCTACAAGTTAAAGCAGAGGCAGCAGCGAGGGAAGCAAAGGCAAGTAGAAAATATGACGAACTCCAGCTACAGCTTCAAAATATGATGAAGATGTTTCAGCAGTTGTAGAATCTGCCATCTTAGACGTTTGTTTTCTTATTGTGAGAATATTTTAACAATATAACTTTTGAATATAATATATTTTGTTATTTCATTTATTAATTTAGATTATATACATATTTCTTTCGTTGGATTTGAAGTATCATTTAAATTTGAAGTTTTTGGTTGGATTTCACGTTACAAGAAATTATGTTGACAATTTGGGTTCTATATGAATGAAAATGGGTTGGTAGAAATTTGCTAAAGTTAGTGTCATTTTTCCACAAACGCCGCCAAAAAACATGAATTTTAGCGGCGCTTTTACTAAAACGCCACTAAAGACCATGACCTTTACAAGCATTTTTGGGAAAAGTGCCGCTGAAGGTCATGTTCTTTAGCAGCGTTTGTAGGGAAAGTGCCGCTAAAGGTCATGTTCTTTAGTGACGTTTGTGGGGATAGCGCCGCTAAAGGTCATGTTCTTTAGCAGCGTTTATAGGAAAAGCAACGCTAAAGGTCATGTTCTTTAGCGGCGTTTGTAGGGAAAGTGCCGCTAAAGGTCATGTTCTATAGCGGCGTTTTTCCACATAAATGTCGTAAAATTTAGCAACATTATTTATAGCAGAGTTTTTTGCGTCGCTTATCAAAATGCTACAAATTGTTTTAGCGGCACTTATAGGGCCAAAAAATGCCGTTAAAAACCTGTTTTGTTGTACTGTGTTAGCCAAACCCTTGTGCAAGCCTACCTTCATGTGAGCCATGCCCATATGGGAGCTACCCATGTTGCGAACCCTTATCACCTGACACATGTGAGCCCTCTTGTATGTTATGTGCGAACAACGCCATGTTATATTTGTGTACTGTGTTATATTATGAATCGTGTTAACTTGGCAAATTATATTATTATGGAGAATTATGTTAATTCGGTGATCTGGATTAATATGGCGAACTATATTAATTTCCCAAACTATGTATTATGAGATTTTAAGATGTATTGTATGTAAGTTAATTTATTGTGACCCTTATGATAAATAAAACATTCGAACTATGATTTATGTGAGCTATGGCATGAATGATATGGAAACTATAATTATGAGTGCAATATATGTTGCATGAAAGTTATATTATTTGTGAACCATGCTCTATTGCAAATTGTGAATTGCAAACTGTGTTATAATGTGAGAGCTCTGCTTAATTGCGAGCCCTATTATATTGAATATTGTGAATGCGTTAAAGAGATATGTTGGTATTGTGACCTTATGGAACCATTGGATATAATTGGCATGCCATAGGATTGTAAGCACTCACCCTTTTTATTGCGATAGGCATTGTGGCTCGAAGATGCATTTGAGAGATAAGGGAATGTAGAGCATTGCTCTATTCATTAGAGACAGCGCAAGGCTCTATAAGTCGACAGTGTTGAAGAGTGTGAGCATTCGTTCTTCACTTATATCGGAGATAGTGTAGGGCTCTTTGAATCCAAAAGTGAGGTGTTATAAGGATATTCATTTATCCAATGTGTGGTGATAGAGTCCCCTATATGTTCCATAATCACAAAATTTCAATTTATCATCATTTGAAATACATGAGTTATGATGCGGTATGAACTATTATGTGTTATGAATTATTATGTAGTATGAACTGCTATTTGGTGCGAACTATTATCTCATAAGAACTGACCTTTGATGCAAATTGATAATTTATGTGATCTATCTATTTTATACGAATTGTTTATTATATGTACACTGCTTATTTTATGAGTTTTGTTATGTCGTGTTAGTTACTATTTTGTGCGAGTTGTAATAATTTATGAACTGTTATTATATGTCTACCTTCTAATTTGACTAATGTGCTTATTTGTAGTATGTTTGAGCACTCACTGAGCTTCAGTAAGCTCACCCACTCTTTTATAATATTGCAATGACTTAGCTTGTAAAGAGGTGGGGGAAGTGAGTCATCCAAGTGACCCATAACGAAGCTACACCTGGGTATGTTGATGTGTTCCCAAATAAATTGAGGAAGGCAATATGAAACCATATTATAGGATTTAGAATTAGAACTATATATAATTGTTCAGTTGTAATTGGACATTAAGGACTCTTTAAATGGTGGATTGTGAATGCTTGATGAATAGTTTGAATAATTGTTCGACTAACTTATAATACAGTTTGAAGAGTCGCTGGTCAACGAGGTAAGCCTTAGATGTTTTATGTGTGATTTGGATACAAACATGTGCTTGGTATGCATGAGATGTAACATAAAATTTGGTCAAGTCATGTAAACTGTTAAATTCCTACTAACTAATAAATTAATAATGTTATGAGGTTGTGAGAGATGCTTTAATAAATTTTCCAAAATAAGACTAATACTTATAAATTGTACTTGTGAAATGGAGTTTTTTTTCAACATTTTACTACATTATGATTTAGATCTGATACTTTATTTCTAAATAAAATGGTTTCTAAAATCCTTTTAAATATAACCTTTTAAAATGCCTTAGTACCTGCATGAATGTTCAATTGAAGCTTTCAAAATATTTACTTATTAAAAATTCAAGTTACGAATTATGTTGATGACTTGATGATCAGAGTAGGGCAACAGAAGCATGACTTTAGGATTTTACATATTTAAATGAATAAACGTCTGAGGTGTGGTTGACTAGATGGTGTGTTTTTGTGGTGTTTTGATGGAGAATCATTTCGGTGGCTAATGCGACGTTCGAAATTTAGGTTGGACCATCTCGACTGGGTTTGGGGCGCCACATAGATGAGAAAATAGGTTGAAAACTCTTCCACGGCATGCAAAATTGACAACAAGCATTTGGCTTCGGGAAGAGGGTAGTTCAAGAAATTCAAGATTTGGAAATTATTATAACAATCAGTCACTTAAAGAAGAATATTTGATCAAATTTAGATGTGATTTATCCCTTAATTTAAGGGTAAATTTAGTAGGATCAAGTGGAACCGTTGGCCGAGTAATAAGAAAAATGTTGATCCAAAAGATTTAGGATTGGAAGGGGAAGATGATGATATGTAGCAAAGCCTATTAAGAGTTCAAAGAGACAATCCTTCACAATAGTCATTATGGACAATTATTCAAGTAAAAGATCGTATGAGATAGTCCTTACGTTCAAGCTATGAGAGTTCATAAAAATTATTTATCTTAAGCCAAAACTTGCATGGTTCTTCTTTTATTTAAGAGTCTATCAATGAATATCTCTAAAATCAAGAGTCCGCAGTGACTATCAGCCAAACAAGAGTCTGGCAGTAACTATCATTTAAGAATGAGTTTACAAGTATGAACCTGCATATATGAATCTATGATTATGATTCCGCATATAAAGGTTCTGTTAAGTAAGACTCCTATTTTAGTCAAATTTGATAAATAATCTTCTAGTTAAACTCTAATTAGTCTAGATTATCTTATTATTATTTGACCTATGAATTTAGCCTATAAATAGGCTCTTTTACAACCTTAGAAAATACACCCCATTAGAGATTAGAACTCATAACACATTCAGAGAATTTTGTGTTTACGTTTTGAGGGTTCTTAGTTTTCGAGTTTCAGGGTTTAGTTTTTATCTTCATCTCTTGTATTCTTCGTTTTTTTGCCATTATAGTATAATTATCTTTACCTGTGGTTTTTTATGCTCTTTTGAGGAGTTTTTCCACTTTCAATTTGTGTGTTCAATTTCTCAATTTCTTCCACTAATTTTACTTGTTCATTGTTTAATCGGGTCGATCCTTGACAAGTGGTATCAGAGCTAGTTCAATTTTCATAAATCAGCCCATTCAGAGATGGCAGTAATAAGGTTTGAAATTGAGAAGTTCGATGGTGTCACAAATTTCAAATTGTGGTAAGTTCGAATGATGGCAATTCTAGTTCAAACCAGCATAAAAAAGGTTATTACCGAGAAAAAGCCTGAGAACCTAAATCAAACAGAATGGGAGTAGCTTGATGAAAAGGCCTTGTTTGCAATCCAGTTGTGCCTCGTGAATACGGTATTGTAGGAGGTATTGATGGAGAAGACCTCATCCGCCTCGTGGAAAATGTTAGAAACTCTTTATGCGACTAAGTCTCTAGCTAACCGTTTAGTGTTGAAACAACGTCTATTTACGTTTCGCATGAATGAATGAATGAGAGCTTCTTAGAGATCACATCAATCAATTCATTACTCTTTTAAATGATTTAAAGAACGTTGAGGTTTAGATTGACGATGAAGATCAGGCTATGCTATTATTGTGCTCTTTAACCCCTTCATACAAGTCTTTTAGGGGGACCCTAATTTATGGTAGAGACAAACTTTCGTTCGAAGATGTGAAGGGTCATTTGTTGAGTAGACACAAACTCAACAATAAGTTGGGTTTGGATAGCTAGGCAGATAGGCAAGCTTCCGTTTTGGTACCATCAAAGAAGTGAGACAAAAGGTATCGCTATTGTAAAAAGTTAGATCATGTCAAAGTAGATTGTTATAAACTGCGAAATAAAAGGGCTGCTAAGAGTAACGAGGAAGATGTAGCTAGTGCTTATTTGGCCAATGAAAGCGGCGATGATTTCTTGTTAATGTCAACTAGTGAAAGCTCCGAGCTTACATCCGAGTGGATCCTAAATTTGGGATTTTCTTTCCACATGTGTCCCAATAGAGAATGGTTCTCCACATATAGTTCGATTGAAGGTGGAGTTGTGCACATGGGAAATGATTCATCTAGTAAGGTAATTGGTATTGGTACTGTTACAATTAGAATGCATAAAGAGATTATTAAGACACTCTCAGATGTTAGGTATGTACCTGATTTACGAAAGAACCTCATCTCCTTGAGTATTTTAGACTTGAAAGGATGCAAAATCAACATCAAGTCAAGTGACATTAAGGTATTTCGTTGAGCTCTCATTTTGTTAAAAGGTAAAAGGACTGGCAATCTTTATATTCTGGAAAGTTCTACGCTGACTGGTGAAATTGGACATCCTTCATCCATTACGGAGTCGAAGTCAACTCGTTTGAAGTGAAGGCAACTTGGTCATAGGAGGGAAGAAGGTATGACCTGTAACACCCCATAATCTGGTCTAAACGTTATAACCGAATCTGGTGATGTCACATTATAACACCCCTTACCCGTATTCGACGCCAAAATAGGGTACGAGGCTTTACCAGAACACATACACTTATAAACATGTTAAACCGAGTTATAAAATTTCATTCAAATTTAAACTCTTCAAATTTTTAACATGCTTTTATAAATCTTCACGTTATAACTTCAAAATACTACATTTGTAACAAATAGGGCTTCTGAGACCCAATACATACTCATGCAATTCAATACTTCATTTCCATTTCATTTAATTCACGATTCTCATGTTCACGATTCAATTCAATTTCTCAATCCAATATACATTTCAATAGCACAATAATTCATTTAATTCACATCATATCATTTGCAATTTCCATTTAATTCACGTACAATTCAATTTCATTAAGTTCAATACTAATACATATTTATCGTTTAACTTAACGTCCCCTTTTTGCATCATTTTACGTTTCAAGCATGAACCTAGTATTTCATTTCCTTTCCACTCTCGTTTCCTATACATATCACACAAGATATAAACATTACACTCAACCATAGTCGCAAGCTAGTCTTTTTGAAGACTAACCACATGATAAACCATTTTAATAAAGATTACAAAATTTAAACCTTACCATCCTTTTATGATCACAAGCATATTTCCATCTAGACATTTACCATCTCAATGCATAATTTTATAAATTTAATGTGGCGTAATCCAACCACAACTTGGCCAAAGCCTAAGCATACGTACCAAACATGCTAGCCAAATAAACATATAGTATAAGCATTATACGCATGGATAAGCACCACATTTATTTATGTATCAAACTTATCAACATGAGTTAATTCATAAACAATTTCTAACATTGCCACATACCAAATCATATACCAAGTACACCACATACACATACTATGAAACTTTATTTTCTCACATGAACTTTAACTATAACTAATAATGGACAATTATAAACATCATTTCTTTTCAATCGTTTATCGATTATAATTGAGCATATGGCCAATTATACACAAATCATTCATACGTTCTCCCAATTTTCTTCCTCCTCCTCTCCATTCCACATCCTTAATGTGTATAACACACTTAAACAACATTAACTACAATTTCAGTATTCACTCGCATGTATATTCAAAGCTATCTATTCAAGTCAGAGTCACAAAATTATTTTTACCTAGAGCTACAGAACTCCAAATTAAGATCCGTAAATTTTCCCCGAAACTAAATTCACATATCTTCTTACCATAAAATTTTTAGAATTTTTGGTTTGGCCAAATAGTACAGTTTATTCTTTAAAGTTTCCCCTGTTTCATTACTCGATAGTTCTGACCTCTCTTCACTAAAAATTAATTATCTCATCGTCCAGAATTCGGATATTACTTCTGTTTGCTTATCTTGAAAATAAATTCACTGAGGATTCTCAACATATAAAATTTATCCCATAATTAGTTTTGTAAAATTTTTGACAATTTTCCAAAGTCAGAACAGGGGATTCCAAACTCATTCTAACTCTATCTAACTAAACTTCAAATATCTCAAAATATATTACTCTTTTCTCTCTTTGTTTCTTTTATGTGAAAATAGACTCATTCATCTTCAATTTCATATATCATTCAGCCTCTAATTAAATCTCCACCATTTTTGGTGATTTTTCAAATTCACACAACTGTTGCTGTCTAAACTGTTTTATTGCCAAATGTACTCTTTCATAATTTCACTTTTTCACTTTCAATCACAATTCAATTCAAAATTCACTTTTCCATTTCAAAGTCGATATTCAATTCAATTCCACACCTATATTCATTATTCAATTACACTTAGTCAATTTCCTGATGAACACTTCGGAATAATAACAGATACTTAGTGGATTCAGCACATAGCAACCACCTTATTAATCAATGATGTCCGGTGGAATCAGCACATAGCAACTACCTTACTAATCAATGATGTTCAGTTCACATAGTAGCCTGCACATAGTACTACACATGTGACCATTACCATCCGATACACGTAGTAGTCTGCACATAGTACTACACATGTGATCGAAACTATCCGGTACGCATAGTAGCCTGCACATAGTACTACACATGTGACCTATCATTCCTGTACACGTAGTAGCCTGCACATAGTACTACACACGTGACCATCACTTTCACTTTTACATAGTGGCCTACACACAATCCATGCCACACATGTGATCATTTCTGTCACTTCATTCGTATCCCTTTTTATTCTAAAGGTTCATTCGGGAATTTTTCACTTTTTCTCACATTTCTTTTTATCGATCAATTTCAATTTCTCGTCTTTCTTGATTTATAACAATACATTTAACTTATATAACCTTCACACTATTCATTCTAGTCCAAAAATCATACTTTGGAAAAATTACATTTTTGCCCCTAAAGTTTCACAAAATTAGGATTTTACCCCTAGGCTCGTAAAATAATTTTTATTCAATTTCCTTGCATTTTAGGCCTAGGTGAACCATTTTCATAACTATAGCAGTCCACAATACTCACTTATTCACACACTTGTGACATATTTTATAACTTTTACAAATTAATCATTTTAGGCATTTTCATTGAAATTACTTAGTATAAATCGTTTATCACACTCTAAATATTCATATTCTTCCATAAAACATCAAAATACGTACATATCATTCATGGGTAAATTTTTAAACACAAACCAATCGAGCTTGGAAGCTTGAAAAACCCTAACCATGGTTTCTCCATGCAATTTTCGGCCTAGGGGTTGAAGATGGACAAAAATTGGCTTTTAATTTTGTTTTCAATTCATTTTAATAACTAAATAACCAAAATGCCCTTAATGAAAAACTTTGAAAACATGCTTAACCATACCCATTTTTGTCCACCAACTTAACCAATGGTCTAATTACCATATAAAGACCTCCAATGTAAAATTTCATAACAATTGGACACCTCTAACATATAGAACTCAACTTTTTCACTTTTTACAATTTAGTCCTTTTGACTAAATTGAGTGCCCTAACGTCAAAATTTTCGAACGAAATTTTCACGAAATCATTTTTTGAAATCGTAGACCATAAAAGCATAATGAAAATAATTTTTTTCTCTTCGAATTTGTAGTCCTGAACCACTATTTCGACTAGCTCCAAATTCGGGCTATTACAACTCTCCCCCTTTTAGGGATTTTCGTCCTCGAAAATCTTACTAGATAGTAGATTAATGATTTGCTTCCACATAGTACATTTCAAATTCACACATGATTTTGGACTTTCATATCTTTTATAGATAATCACATAGATTCATAAGAAAATCAAGATAGCGATATTTCAGCATCTGAAGCTACACAAAGTATCGAAAAATTACAATCCTTGTAGAATGATATCCATTCCGATGATAAAAAAAATGTCTAGAAAGATCAACGTCACTCATAATTAATGGAATCCAAAGTAACAGAAGCAATATAATCTTCACGTATATTCAATAGAACAATAACCAGTAGAAACAAAATATTAGCCTCACTCAGACTTTACCGTCGATTTTCATATTCACACAAGGGAATAAATACCAGAAAGAGACATGGTAATGTCGAACATAACCCAAACAAACCAATAATTCTTTCATCTATTAATATGTTTAGCTAATGTTCTCATACGCTAAGAATTCTTTTTGAAACTAAACAGTCACATATACCTCAGAGGATAATTGTACACACAGAATGTCTAAAAGGAATCATAGTAATTACCCCATTATAGCTACTGTACTCAGCTATTAATACAATACAAGCATTACTCAATTGTCTAATTTTGTCATCAGAATTTTCACATTATCTCTTTGCTAACAGAAATGATCCAGAAAAACTTCCGGTTAATTCTTTCTTTAAATAACATACCTGAATAAATCATTTAATCAAATTTAACTTCTTTTGTGATAGTAACTTTGCATAATCTGAGTAGTTTTTAGAACTATCCAATATCTCTCTTTTTATATTGTCTTCATTTGCTAATTCATTCACTTTTTCGACCACATTATTAATCTTCTGTACACTAACTTCTGTAACACTACACTCATAAGCTTATTCAACCAAAATCTTACAAATTTTATTGTAACATTTTATTGATATGGGGGTGAGTGTAGTAAAGCCTCAAATTTATCTTACACATAAATGTGCATAACACATACTATCACAAATAGCCAATTCATTACTAATTTCACATTCTCAAAGCATTTAATAAACATTTGCTTTTAATCACTTTTGTTCTCAACACATAATTCATATGCCAACTCAAATCACTAATTCACAATCGAAATTTCTATATAGCATCATAATTCAAATATCATAACTCATGTGCTCATATAATTATAACATTTATCAATAACAAAATGTTATACTCTTTGATCCATACCTTTATGTGTTTCAACTCATAATCAATACATTTTCACTCAAACATTTAAGTGTTTACTTCTATACTATCAGAATTAACTCAGTTGAAAAACATATCTGTCTCATCAAGATAATTTTCGTCATAAAACAATACTAATAAGGAGGTGATGGTGAGGTCATAAAGCTTTTAACTTGCTCTCATAGATACATATATATATGACTTTGCATTCATCATCAATGTAATACCATCATAACCACGTAGTTCATTCCAAGCAAATTAACACATCTATTAACTATGAATATTTTCTGTCACCCACAATTTCATACAATGAATTTACTTACTCGAGCTCAATATTAATATCTCATTAAATTCCAATACTTAGCTTCCATTTTACTTACCGACATTTATTCAATTAGAGAACGTCTTACAGAATTGAGTACTTCATTTTCTCTATGCCATAGTCCAACTATGGTCTTACACATATTTACATATTGATGCCATAGCCCAACTATGGTCTTACACAGTAGCACATATCACACCGATGCCATATCTCGGATATGGTCTTATACAAAAATCACATATCACATGTTGCCATGGTCCAACCATGGTCTTTTTCATCAATTCATCACATATCACTGAATGAAAGTACTCATTCCTGCGTTCTACTCAATTTAATCTTCTAATTCAGTTTTCATACTATTATAATATTCATGGTTCAATAATAAAGACATAAAACAAAACATCATATTACCTCTAATTTAATAATTAAATATAAGATTCTATCATATGAACGTACTGATTTCACTTATTCAAGCAGATGTACATAAACACACATTCCATCTATTTAAGCAAATTCACTTACCATATTCACTTAATCAAATATGTCGAGCACATAGTATCATATAATCACCAACATACTTGGATGAGCTTATCACAACATAAACTTTCATTTCGTTTTTTTTTTCAACTTATGATCATCTCTTTTCATACATGAACACATACATATCACGAATTTTTATTCTTACCTTTCCAAATTCCAACATAACGTGAGCACATTTCATTTATTTCAATATCATTTTTAGCATTATCGAAAATAGCTCGGTTGAAAATCATCTCTTTCTTAACAAAACAATTTCGTTAAAGCCAAGAGATATCACACCGTCACGAGTCATAATATGGCATGTATAGTTGGACTCACATATGCTACGTTTGGTCTGAGAACCGACTAAATCGTAGCTCGGATACCACTAAATGTAACACCCTAAATCTGATCTAAACGTTATGACCGAATCTGGCGATGTCACATTATAACACCCCTTACCCGTATTTGACACCGAAATAGGGTACGAGGCATTACCAGAACATATACACTTATAAACATGTTAAACTGAGTTATAAAATTTCATTCAAATTTAAACTCTTCAAATTTTTAACATGCTTTTATAAATCTTCACGTTATAACTTCAAAATACTATATTTGTAACAAATAGGGCTTCTGAGACCCAATACATACTCATGCAATTCAATACTTCATTTCCATTTCATTTAATTCACGATTCTCATGTTCAGATTCAATTCAATTTCTCAATCCAATATACATTTCAATACCACAATAATTCATTTAATTCATATCATATCATTTGCAATTTCCATTTAATTCACGTACAATTCAATGAATACATATTTATCGTTTAACTTAACGTCCCCTTTTAACATCATTTTACACTTCAAGCATGAACCTAGTATTTCATTTCCTTTCCACTTTCGTTTCCTATGCATATCACACAAGATATAAACATTACACTCAACCATAGTCGCAAGCTAGTCTTTTTGAAGACTAACCACATGATAAACCATTTCATAAAGATTACAAACTTTAAACCTTACCACCCTTTTATGATCACAAGCATATTTCCATCTAGACATTTACCATCTCAATGCATAATTTTATAAATTTAATGTGGCGTAATCCAGCCACAACTTGGCCAAAGCCTAAGCATACACACCAAACATGCTAGCCAAATAAACATATAGTATAAGCATTATAAGCATGGATAAGCACCACATTTATTTATGTATCAAACTTATCAATATGAGTTAATTCATAAACCATTTCTGACATTGCTACATACCAAATCATATACCAAGTATACCACATACACATACCACGAAACTTTATTTTCTCACATGAACTTTAACTATAACTAATAATGCACAATTATAAACATCATTTCTTTTCAATCGTTTATCGATTATAATCGAGCATATGGCCAATTATACACAAATCATTCATATGTTCTTCCAATTTTCCTCATCCTCCTCTCCATTGCACATCCTTAATGTGTATAACACACTTAAACAACATTAACTACAATTTTAGTATTCACTCACATGTATATTCAAAGCTGTCTATTCGAGTCAGAGTCACAAAATTATTTTTACCTAGAGCTACAGAACTCCAAATTAAGATCTGTAAATTTTCCTCGAAACTAGATTCACATATCTTCTTACCATAAAATTTTAGAATTTTTGGTTTAGCCAAATAGTACAGTTTATTCTTTAAAGTTTCCCCTGTTTCACTGCTCGATAGTTCTGACCTCTCTTCACTAAAAATTAATTATCTCATTGTACAGAATTTAGATATTAATTCTGTTTGCTTATCTTGAAAATAAATTCACTAAGGATTCTCAACATATAAACTTTATCCCATAATAGTTTTGTAAAATTTTTAACAATTTTCCAAAGTCAGAACAGGGGATTCCAAACTCATTCTGACTCTGTCTAACTAAACTTCAAATATCTCAAAATATATAACTCTTTTGCTCTCTCTGTTTCTTTTATGTGAAAATAGACTCATTCATCTTCAATTTCATATATTATTCAGCCTCTAATTAAATATCCACCATTTTTGGTGATTTTTCAAATTCACACAACTATTGCTGTCTAAACTGTTTTATTGCTAAATGTACTATTTCATAATTTCACTTTTTCACTTTCAATCACAATTCAATTCAAAATTCACTTTTCCATTTCTAAGTCGATATTCAATTCAATTCCACACCTATATTCATTATTCAATTACACTTAATCAATTTCCCGATGAACACTTCGAAATAATAACAGATACTCAGTGGATTCAGCACATAGCAACCACCTTATTAATCAATGATGTCCGATGGAATCAGCACATAGCAACCACCTTACTAATCAATGATGTTCAGTTCACATAGTAGCCTGTACATAGTACTACACATGTGATCATTACCATCCGATACACGTAGTAGCCTGCACATAGTACTACACATGTGATCGAAACTATACGGTACGCATAGTAACCTGCACATAGTACTACACATGCGACCTATCATTCCTGTACACGTAGTAGCCTGCACATAGTACTACACACGTGACCATCACTTTCACTTTTACATAGTGGCCTACACACAATCCATGCCATACATGTGATCATTTATGTCACTTCATTCATATCCCTTTTTATTCTAAAGGTTCATTCGGGAATTTTTCACTTTTTCTCACATTTCTTTTTATCGATCAATTTAAATTTCTCGTCTTTCTTGATTTATAACAATACATTTAACTTATATAACCTTCACACTATTCATTCCAGTCCAAAAATCATACTTTGGAAAAATTACATTTTGCCCCTAAAGTTTCACAAAATTACGATTTTTCCCCTAGGCTCGTAAAATAATTTTTATTCAATTTCCTTGCATTTTAGGCCTAGCTGAACCATTTTCATAACTATAGCAGTCCACAATACTCACTTATTCACACACTTGTGACATATTTTATAACTTTTACAAATTAATCCTTTTAGGCATTTTCATCGAATTACTTAGTATAAATCGTTTATCACACTCCAAATATTCATATTCTTCCATAAAACATCAAAATACATGCATATCATTCATGGGTAAATTTTTAAACACAAACCAATCGAGCTTGGAAGCTTGAAAAACCCTAGCCATGGTTTCTCCATGCAATTTTCGGCCTAGGGGTTGAAGATGGACAAAAATTGGCTTTTAATTTTGTTTTTAATTCATTTTAATAACTAAATAACCAAAATGCTCTTAATTAAAAACTTTGGAAACATGCCTAACCATACCTATTTTTGTCCACCAACTTAACCAATGGTCTAATTACCATATAAAGACCTCCAATTTAAAATTTCATAACAATTGGACACGTCTAACATATAGAACTCAACTTTTGCACTTTTTACAGTTTAGTTCTTTTGACTAAATTGAGTGCCCAAACGTCAAAATTTTCGAAAGAAATTTTCACGAAATAATTTTTGAAATCGTAGACCATAAAAATATAATGAAAATAATTTTTTTCTCGTCGAATTTGTGGTCCCGAAACCACTATTCTGACTAGCCCCAAATTCAGGCTATTACATGACCATTTTGTTGAAGAGAGGTTCTCTTTTGGATGTAGGCTTTGAAAAGTTAGGGCATTGTGTTCGTAAAAATCAGACCCGGGTTAGTTTTTATTTGGCAGTACAAGTTGAAGGCTAGAAGTCTTCCAGTTTTTAAGCATAGATTCGACCTAGTTAATTCTCTGCATAGTTCAAGATAGACCCATGGCGGGATTTGGCAAAGATGGTGTTGTGGAAATATGAGTCAAGGTGGAGATTTGTTAAGTATGACTCCTATTTTAGTCAAATTTGAGAAATAATATTCTAGTTAAACTCTATTTATTTGTTTAATCAAACTCTGATTAGTCTAGATTATTTTATTATTATTTGACCTATGAATTTAGCCTATAAATAGGCTCTTTTACAACCTTAGAAAATACACCCATTAGAGATTAAAACTCATAACACATTCAGAGAATTTTGTGTTAACGTTTTGAGGGTTCTTAGTTTTCGAGTTTCGAGGTTTAGTTTTTATCTTCATCTCTTGTACTCTTCGTTCTTTTGCCATTATAGTATAATTATCTTTGCACGTGGGTTTTTATCCTCTTTGGAGGGGTTTTTCCACGTTAAATTTGTGTGTTCAATTTCTCAATTTCTTCTGCTAATTTTACTTGTTTGTTGTTTAATCGGGTCGATCCCCAACAAGTTCGCAAATATGGTTTGCAAGTATGTATTCGCCAAGCTCGAGTACGCACATATAAGATTGTATATGTTAAGTCGCTCAGTTATCGACCCTCGGCTCCCTGATCTAGATTGGGTCCTAACGACCCTCTGCAATACCCTTAGCATAGCTTGAGACAGTGCGTCATCCCTTATGGTCTAAGTTTGTGGCTTAGTCTCTACTATAGGTGGCTCTATCGACTCACTCATCTCTAAGTTGGGCATGTTGCTTAAAAATTGAAAATAAAAATTAAAAAAAAGTTATCAAAATTAAAGAGTTAATATTTGGTATAGTGGCATTTGAAAATTCTAAGTTGAGTTACAAATTTATTACGTATCTCATTATATATTTTAGTTTTTTACTACACCCTACAAACACTTGTTATCATTTTAACTCTGCTTGTGAAACTTTTAAATTCCTAGGACAGTGTACCAGGTATTTCTTTTTAAAATTTAAAAGTTTAACAAAATTTTAAAAGATAAATTTTCAAAAAACTTAAAAAAAAACCACTAAGAATAGAAAAGTTGGAAAAAAAAAGAGAGTGAAAAAACTATATGAAAAAAAAATTAGATGAAATTAAGGATAATTACATTCAGGGTTAATATGCCAAATGTTACCTGAGTTAAAATAAACTAGTATCTAAGTTTAACAGTATTAAGTTTAAAAATTTTACCCAATCAGCACTTGACAAGTGTTTTTTTAAAGGTTTTTTAATGGGGTTAACTTTGAGAGTGTTGAAACCTTACTTCAGGAATTAAAACACAAGGAAGGGGCGAATGCGACATAAGCAGAGTAAGGGACGTGGCGAGATTGGATTGTATTGAATAAAATTGATAAACTGTTCACTTAATTGATTAGAAGATACTTGCAGAGGAAGTTGACGAATAAGTAAAGAGCCTCAAAAATCCTTCGAGTATTGTGAGTTGCCCAATCTTCCCCTCCTGCAATTAACCAAGCGAAAACCCCTTTTATCCACCATCATGAATCCTCCTAAACCCGTCTTTTTTACCAAAGCCCAACGCGAACACCTTTCGCACCAGCGCCGCCTCGAAGACCTCCGCCGTTCTAATGACACCGCCAACACCACCTCTTATTCCCATTCTGCTAAGCCCTCCTCCGACTCCTACGACTTCCGCGACCGCGAACGGCAGCGGGAGAGGGATCGCGAATCCGACCGGAGGAACCGTGAACGTGAGAGGGAGGAGGAAGCCAAGGCTCGAGAGCGGGCGCGGTTGGATAAGCTAGCTGAGAGGGAAAGGGAAAAGGAATTGGATAAGCTAGCTGCAATTAAGAAGCAGTACCTCGGATCCAAAAAGCCTAAAAAGAGGGTTATTAAACCTAGCGAGAAATTTAGGTTTTCTTTCGATTGGGAGAACACCGAAGATACTTCCAGAGACATGAATTCTTTGTACAAAAACCCTCACGAGGCACAGCTTTTGTTTGACCGAGGGTTTAGGGCTGGAATGGATCGCAGGGACCAGAAAAAGCTGGCCGCCAAAAATGAGGAGATGAGAGAAGAGATTAGGAAAAAAGAAGGGGTTAAAGAGAAGCCAGAGGAAGCCGCGGTGCAGAGGTTAAAAGAAGCTGCAGCTAATACTTACGATACATTCGATATGAGAGTTGATAAGCATTGGTCTGAAAAGAAGCTTGAAGAAATGACTGAACGTGACTGGAGGTTTTTTAGGGAAGATTTCAACATTTCCCATGAAGGGTCGAAGATTCCACTGCCAATGAGGAGTTGGAGTGAGAGTAAATTGAGTTCCGAGTTGTTGAAAGGTGTGGAGAGAGTTGGGTATAAGAAGCCTTCCCCGTTACAGCTTGCTGCGATTCTTCTAGGATTGCAGCAAAGGGATGTGATTGGGATCGCTGAGACAGGATTAGGTAAGACTGCTGCTCTTGTTTGGCCAATGCTTTCTTATATTTCTAGATTACCGCCTAGTGAAGAGAATGAAGCTGAGGGGCCATACACTGTTGTTATGGCCCCAACTCGTGAACTTGCTCAACAAATTGAAGATGAAACTATGAAGTTGCGCATTATTTGGGTATTAAGGTCGTTCCTATTGTTGGTGATCAGTCAATAGAGGAACAACGGTTTAGGATTAGACAAGGGTGTGAGGTTGTTATTGCTATGCCTGGTCGTTTGCTGGATTGTTTAGAGAGGCGGTATGCTGTCTTGAATCAGTGTAATTATGTGGTTCTTGATGAGGCTGATAGGATGATAGATACGGGTTTTGAACCCCAAGTTGTGGGTGTATTGGATGCTATGCCGTCTAGTAATTTTAAACCAGAGAATGAAGATGAGGAGCTAGATGAAAAAAGGATATATAGGACTACTTATATGTTTAGTGCTACAATGCCTCCAGCTGTGGAGCGCCTAGCTAGGAAGTATTTGAGGAATCCTGCTGTGGTCACTATTGGTACTGCTGGAAAGGCTACTGATTTAATTTCTCAACATGTGATAATAATGAAGGAATCAGAGAAGTTTCCAAGATTGCAGAAATTGCTTGATGATCTTGGGGACAAGACAGCAATCGTGTTTGTCAATACTAAGAAGAATGCTGATGCTATTTCTAAGAATCTGGATAAGGCTGGTTATAAGGTAACAACTTTGCAAGGTGGAAGATCGCAGGAGCAGAGGGAAATTAGCCTTGACGGTTTTAGGGCCAAGAGATTCAATGTTCTTGTTGCTACAGATGTTGCAGGGCGTGGGATTGATATTCCTGATGTGGCTAACGTCATTAACTATGATATGGCGAATAGTATTGAAATTTACACACATCATATTGGAAGAACAGAACGTGCAGGCAAAACTGGTCTGCCCACAACATTTTTGACTCTCCATGACACTGATGTCTTCTTTGATCTTAAGCAGATGCTTGTTCAAAGTGGCAGCCCTGTCCCTCCTGAGCTGGCAAAGCATGAAGTTTCTAAGTTTAAACCAGGAACAATTCCTGATAGACCTCCTAGACGCAATGACACTGTTTTTGCTCATTGAGAGTTTTTATTGACATGTGAAATTCAAGTCCCCAATTTGCTTAGATGTAGTATGGTATTGTAGTTGCCAATATATTGATCATTGCTGCTCACAAGTAATTGCACTGGCATTCCAATTGTAAAATTTGAACTTGGTATTTGTCAACTTTACTTTATAGTGCTGCAGCAGTACTTGGTAATAGGAAGATGTTGAACTTTTTGAAATATTTTTCATTTGAGGTTACTGATTTCTATTTTATTTCTTTAGGATGGTAACATTTGTAGAAGCTATAATGGAGGGTTGCTTTTTTCACTGTTTCATGTTTGCTAACATTTAATTTTACGTTCCAAAGGAAAAAAAAAAGCTACGTGATCCAAGCATACAGGACTGAAGAAGGGAAGAAGAAATATCTTTATTGTTGGCATTATAAGTGTTTTTGAATGACAATTTGAATTGACTATCCCCTCACTGCATGCTTGTGACATATTAAGTAGAGCATGAGAAAGTTACTGCCTTTGTAGCAGTCAGGTATTCACCAATAGATTGAATGGAACTTATATGGGTAAGACATTAGAGGTAGGATATTTTGTGAATGTAAGAATGATTATATTTATCATTGAGATTATACTGGCTTGGAACAGAGTCTTTACTTCGTGATAGAATATTTAGTATTTAAGAACTTTCTTGCAATGTTGGTGGTTTTCAAGTTACAAGGTTTCCTGGAAAGATGTACTAGGTGATATAGTTCAGAGTAGCAAAATTACAAACCTAGAGTGTTCCAGGAACAAAAGGTGTGTTGTAGGAGTTGGTTTTGTTCAAGGTTCTTTGTCTAATTCTTCTTGATTATTGTACTGAATCGCGTGTTTTGAGAATAAGTTTCATTTTTCATACCAAATATTGGCTGAATCCTTGTGGTTTGAGATTATCTATATATTAATTTTGAAGATTTTTTACAGCCAAAACTTGTGTCGTTAAATTTCTTCAATAACTTTTTCGAAAGTCTTACACCTTAATTTGGAAAACAATGAGCCTGTGTAAATTTTTATTTAGCATAATAATAATAATAATAACAACAACGATGATCAATTAAATCGAATTAAAACTACAATTTTCCATCAAAAAACTAATATGCATAAAGCCTAAATGAAGATAATTTAAAACTAAAACCTAATAATCATAGAGTAAAAAACAAAATCTGATTTAAGCTTCTAATAAAATCCAACAACTTGAAAAAAAACGAAGTTATAAAGTTTTTTCCTCAAAATGAACTGCTTATGAAAATAAAATAGTGAAAAGATTCGAAATTGTAATCAAATGAAAAATTGTGAGTAATATTAGTATGAAGGAAATATTAGTACAATACAATAGGAAAAGAATAGTCTCAAATTAACATAGAAGAAACAAAGTTAATTAAACTGAAATGAAATATAATGTAAAAGTTAAGATGAAATTTAATAGTGAGTATATTAAGAGTCAAGTTTAATTATAATAATATAAATATCACTATTTAGTGCTCCTTCCAAAATATTATTATATAGTGTTATCAGTGGCGAGCCAGAAAATAAAATAAAAATTTCATATGACCCCTTCAAAATTTTTAAAATTTTAAATTAGTAAAAATAAATTTTTCATTTGTGTTTAACGAAAATAATTTAAAATATAATTATAACCCTACAAAAATAAAAATATAAAGGGAAAAAAAAAGTCGATTTTGATTCAGTTTATTCCATAAGACTCCCTTAGTAGTTCTTTTATATATGATATGAATATAAATATAATAATAGATATTATTTGTTTGAATAGTCTTAACAATATTTTATTAGTTTTACTTATCATTTTTATTTTAAAATATTGAAATAAAATTAATATTACAAATTTTAAACACAAAAAATACAATTATAAATATAAATCAATTAATTAGGCATAAATGGCATTTGCACATTAAAGAAATCATTAAAGCACAAATAATTAAAATATAATAATTAATTTTAAAAAATCTAAATTATTCCTACTTTTAATTTTAATGTTTAAATTTGTTGGGGATTGACCCGTATAAACAACAGACAAGAACGTAAAGAGAAAAAAAATTGGGCACACAAATATTTACGTTGAAAAACTCCTCTAATGAAGAAGATAAAAAACCACAAGTAAAGAAAACTTCACTAATTAGCAAACCAACGAAGAGTACAACCTGGAGAAAACAAACCTAAACTAGCAAAACTCAAAACTCGAATAGAAAGCTCTCTCAAAAAACTCTCTCCATAACTTTTTATCAAATATAACATAAGAGATATTCAATTAACTCTCTAAAACAAGGTTATAAAGACCCTTTAAATAAGCTAATATTAAAGTCCTAATATGACTAAAATATTCCTAGATTAATCAGAGTTTAACTAGGAGAAGATAACAGAGTTTAACTGGGAGAAAAGTCCCGATTTATGTAGGAACACGTCACCACGTCATCCATCGCGTCGTCCCGACACTACTTATCGTGACGTTAGACCTGTTTTGGCCTTTCTTCGGTTGCTCGTTGATTGTCTTTTCTAAATGCCTACAAAGAGTCCGATAAATACGAGGCACACCCTACAAATCTCCATATTGACTCATATTTAACATGCCTTCTTTGTCAATGCCTATCACGAGCCTAACTTGATCTTTGTAGGATATAAACCGAGTCCAAGCAATGCTTGAACTTTGAAACTAGAAGACTTTTAGTTTTCTATATTGCCAAATCAAAACTAACTTGCGTAAACATAGTGTTTTGTCTTTCCAACTGCTGCACCCAGAAGAGAACCTCTCTTTTCAAAACGGTCATACCTTTTTTGCTTATATGACCAAGTTGCATATGCCTCAAATGAGTTGATTCTGAATCCTTAACAGACGAGGAAATGGTTGCTTTACTAGTCACCATTGAACCTGCAGAACATAAAGGCTACCGATCTTTCGACCTCTCATCAGATCGAGAGCTCCACGAGATACCTTGTAACCTCCCAACCCGGCCTGGACGTTAGACCCGAGTTTGGAAGATTACATTAGCCACCGAAGTGACTCAAAAAGCTATCAGAGTTTTTAAAAATAGTTATTTTAAAACATTTGATTAACTTAATAGAAAACTTAGTTTAAATGACGTTTTATTATTCATTTACGTCTTAATTATTATTTAGCAGCGGAAAATATAGTATTTACTTATGTTTTGAATTAAAATCGGGGTTCATGCATAATTAATTAATAATAACAACTTAATAACCTAGTTAAAAATTAAAACTAAATGTCATGAAAAAATAAGCGAACCTAAGTCCTAAATCTCATTCCACGATTCAAAATAAAATATTACAGTCCACGAATAAATTTAAAACAAAAGATTAAGCTTTAATGAATTGGAAATAAAATCAATAATGTCGAGACCCTTTGAATGTTGTGCACGTGTCCTAACCTGATAGGTTATTTGTAAGGATGAAAATAAAATGAGAGTGAGACATAAAGCTCAATGTGAGTTCCATCACAAGAAAACCAATGCAAATGGTAGACAAATCATTTAGAAAATTAACTTATAGGATAAATCACAATTAATTAGCAATACATAATAACAGTAAATCAAATCCATTCATCAGCATAATATCACAGTGTTCAAAGCCATGTATATGTCTTATGAGTGCAATGCAATTTTCAATTCAAAGGTATAAAGGTTCCCACCGCACCACTACACACCACGGTAGGAGTTCCTCAGAACTCATTTACCTTTACATCACATTGCGGATAAACCACTTATTTTTGCATATAAAAGCTGGTAATACATTATGGATGAACTACTGGTCATTGCAAATGACTACTAATGATAAGAACATTAGTGGATGAACCATCCATTTGTGCAAATAAAACTTGCTAACATGTTATGGATGAACCACTAGTCGAGTAGATGAACTATCGACTAGAATACGCCGTGGATAAACCACTGGTCGAGTAGATAACTACCGACTAGGATACATTGTGGATAAACAATTGGTCGAGCTGATAAATTGTCGACTACTTCCTTCATTCAAAACGTCCCACCCCATGCATTGCAATATGGAAAGATCAAAAATAGTTCAATACGATAGCATTTAATTTTGCTTTTAACAGGACGATATGATAGTAATCAATCTGCTTATAACAGTTCAATATAGTAGAAAATAATGTTTATCATAGATAATCTCAATAGCAAAAATCAAGCTTATTAAGTGTTCGGTTTCAATGGTAACAGAAGGCATGTTGTACAATCAATCGCAAATACAGGAACAATAGGCATGTTCATTCATAATTCATGCAAATATGTATATATAACATTAATTCAGGCAATTAGATCATGGATTATAGTAGGATTCATATTATCATAGACTTAATTGAATAAAATAAAATACTAATAATAGTTCAAGAATCAATTAGGGACTAATCTGAACAAATCATAAAATTTAGGTCAAAGCTATAAATTCTTGGTTCTAGAGGACACACGGTCGTGTGATTGGACCGTGTGGGAAGCCTTGGGCAGTGTGGAAGGGGTACACAGCTGCGTGACAGGTCGTGTGGAGGGTCTCAGGCCGTGTGAGAAGCAAAAACCTAAGGTTTCAAGGGTGGAATAGTCGTGTGTGTGGTCATACTTCTGGGGTCTCGAGCGATGATCCTCACGTCCAAATCTGATCCGGGATACCTACAACGGGTCTTTTAATATACAAATACGCAATAATTAATATCAACTTTCAAGATTTATCGAAATTATCAAGATTTTAAGGAAAACTCGTTATTATCAATGACTTAATTAAATAAAATAAGATACTAATAACAATTCAGGAATCAATCAGGGACTAATCTGAACAAATCATAAATTTTGGGTTAAAACTATAAATTCTTGGTTTCAAGGGACACACAGCCGTGTGACCGGATCGTGTGGAAAGCCTTAGGCCTTGTGGAAGAGATACACGACTATGTGGCAAGCTGCGTGGTTTTTGAAAAATCAACCTATAAAGGAGACACGGCCGTGTGGCGGGTCGTGTGGAGGGTCTCAGGCCGTATGAGAAGTAAAAACCTAGGGTTTCAGGGATGGAATGGTCGTTTGTGTGGTCGTATAGTCTACACGGATAACCCACGCGTCTTTGTGGTACTCCATCTTTTCTGGGCTAGATTCTTTGTAATTAGGAACAATAATGTTTACCGATCTTGGCATGCTAGAAACAAATTTGATAGCATTACACTAAATCGACACGAAGAACAGAGGGGTTGATTTTAGATTCGAGATTCAAAAATAAAAATTTCAACAGAAGAACTGAATATTTTTATGAAAACGAAAAGAGAAAATACAAGAAAAAGATGTATTTAAAGAAGAGAAAAGAGAAATTCTAATTAGGGTTGAAAAAGAAGAAATCCACATGTAATTAGGACAATAGATTAAGTAGTTAGGTTTTCACACTTTTGGGGCTGATTTGGAGAATAAACCATTCTACCGAAATTTAAAACAAATGGAAGGGAATTGACATGATTTAAACTTAGATGCAAACGGGAATTATGCTCAGGCTTTACCATTTGGGCTGCTGTCCATACTTTCATTTTCTACTGCATTTAATATATATACTAGCTTGGTTTTGTTCCTTAATTGCTGGAAAAAAAAAGAGGAGGAAATGGAAAGAGTGGGGCTTGAACCTTGGCTTTCTATGGAGTTTACTAAGCTTTCTACCACCTAGAATAAGGTTTCTTTCTTGATGGTTTTATTAATTCTAACCCTATAGTTTTGGGGGTGTTACATACCTTAATGTCACTTGACTAGATAGTGGTCCTACAACCCTTCGAGTCTAAATTTCCCAAGGATATGAGATTCTTTTTCAAGTTAGGCACAAGCCTGACACTTGACAATGTCCTATTGATTTCGGCATGCATCCTAATCTAAATGATGCCAATATCGATTATCTTATAGGGTAAATTATTCCTCACAAGCACAACTCTATTTTCAACTAAACTATTGTGGAGAACAAGTCCTTGTTTAGACACATATGGAAGGAGCGACTTGAATCCAGAATCCTCTTAGGCAAAAGTTTAGATATTTTTATAGTAGACACCAACAACCAATCATCACCCTTGTCTTCAGTCACATTAGCATCAACTACCTTAGCCTTCTGTTCCTCATTGCTCTTAGCAACCCTCCTGTTTTTATTTTTCAACTTATAACATTCTTTCTTTATGTGACCTAACTTCTTGCAGTAGTTACATGTCTTGTCACGGTTCCTTGGCTTCGATTTTGACTTATATTTGTTATGACCTGAATCCTTAGACTGCTTCCTGCCTCTAGCAACCAAAATTGAGGCTTGACTACCAGACTTGCTCATTATCTAGTTTTTCCTTACTCAACAAGTTACCCTTCACATCCTCAAATGAGAGTTTATCTATATCATAAATTAGAGTTTCCCTGAAAGTTTTATATGTTAACCTGATGTTAACCTCGACATTCTTCAAATCATCTATGTTAACCTCGACATTCTTAAATCATTAAAGAGAGTAACAAATTGACTTATGTAACCCCTAAGGTTCTCACATTCGTCCATACAGTACGTGTATAGGCATTATTTCAACACCAATTTTGGTAGAGCCTTTTTATCAAACTCTTCCTATTTTGACTGGTCTAAATTTTGGGCTTTTGCTCGGTAACGACCTTTTTTAAACCCTTTTGAACTAGAATTATTATCATTCAAAATTTCCATAATCTGAAATTTGTGATCCCATTTAACTTCTTGATATCATATCTAATTGTTGCCATCTCTGAACGGGTTGAATGCGAATCCAAACCAAGCTTTAATACCAATTTGTTGGGGATCGACCTGTATAAACAACAAGCAAGAATGAAAAGAGAAAAGAAAATTGGGCACACAAATATTTTTGTGGAAAATCTCCTCCAATAAAGAGGATAAAAAACCACGGGTAACCAACGAAGAGTACAAAATGGAGAAAATAAACCTTAAGGAGCAAAATCCATAACCTGAATACAAAGCTCTCTTAAAAACTCTCCGCAAAACTCTTTATGAAATATCACATAAGAGATATTCAATTAACTTTCTAAAATAGAGTTACAAAGACACTTTAACTATGCTAATATTGAAGTCCTAATATGACTAAAATATTCCTAAATTAATCAGAGTTCAATTGGGATAACATAGCAAAGTTTAACTGGGGAAAAAAACCCAATTTATTTTGGAACACGTTGCCATGTCATGCTATCATTTATCGGCTCGTTGTGAAGTCGTCTGTCCAGACATCCCGACGCCCCTTGTAACGCCCCAAAATTTACATATTTGTTTGTTAAATTCTGTCATACTTAAGTCTCTGTATCTGTGGCATTGCGCTCTGGTTATGTGTTGGCAGTCGGGGGTTTGAGTCTCACTATAAGCAAAGCGAATATATGTTTTTACTACTTTGCAGAATTAGTTAGTTTTGCTTTTGAAATATATATATTTATCCTTATTCCCTCTCTCGTTCCCCTTCTTTTGTTTTTTCTCTTTTTTTTCTTCTTTTCTCTTTCATTGTATAGATTCTTAAATTCCTCCTGTTAAATATTTGCTGTTATGGTTGAGAAAGTTTCATTTTCTGTTGTTCTTTGACTAAAAGTTAATTCTGTAAGTTCTAGTGTTAAATTTCTGCTAACATTCGTTTTTGTTCGCTTTTGGTCAAAAATTGGTTTTCTGATTAAATTACTCGAATTCTCTATCTAAATGTTCAATTAGTCTTCATTAGGAGAAGGTCTCGACGAAAACCATTCCTCAAATGCCTTAGGTTCGTGAATTTTTGTATCATGCAAAGGTAATGGTTGTTTTTGAGATGGGGGTTTGCGTCGAAGTTCCGACATTGTTGGTTGACTGTTATTTGTGTGATCTGTTTTATTTTTTCCATTGATTGAACTTTTGATTGTCATTTTTAGGGCTTTGGATCATTTCCTATTATTTTTACATCGAAACACTAACAGGTGTGTAACAGAAACCCATTTTTTTGCAAGTTTCGAACGCTGAAAAACAGGGCTATTGACACTATATGGCCATGTGCCAGGCCATGTGGTAGGCCATATGGGTCACACGGTCGTGCATCAGGCTGTGTAACTCACTGTTTGTGAATCAGAGTCACACGAGCTAGGGACACAGGTGTGTGTTTAGGCCGTGTGAGAGATATTGTGTGTTTTGAGTCACACGAGTGTGTACTTAGCTATGTGCTAGATCATGTAACTCACTATTTTGAGCCACATGGCTGTGTTCTAGGTCGTGTGTGGCAAGGGGGTGAGCCACACGGGCATGTGTTAGGTTGTGTAGACCACACGGACCAGTTTTCCAATAAGTGTGAATCCACACGGGCGTATAGGCTAAAACCCGAGATTTTTCGTTAGGACCATAAACGTCGTTCCAATCGAATGTAAGCCTATCGTAGTGTCCATAGAATCTGATTTGGGCTATAAAACCCATTAACTGATAATTTGTTTCTGCATAAATTGTTATTATATATATCATCAATTTGTAGAATAGTGAGAAATTGTGCTCTGTACTAATTGAGTATAATCTGAACCTATAACACCGCATGCTTATGTTTGCATTTCTAAACCTACATATGCATTGGGGTTAGATTGAATAGAAAGAAAGTTGTGGGCAGTTCAATAATCTACCAAGTCTGGTAGCTAAGCTACACATATGTATCTAATTCGGACGACTTATCGTTTTCTAATTCAGCAGCTAGTCTGCGACATTTTGAACGTGACATATAGTCACCATTTGGTGTGTAGGGATGGATGGGTACTTGATACCCTTTGTGGTGTGTAGGGTTGACAGAGATAGTGTGTAGCAGATGGGGGTAGGAAATCTGCTTGTAATCTGTATTTTTAACTGATATATTTTGTTCTGTTTCCGTTTCTGATTCTGGGAATTGTTGAACAGTGAGAAATCGAATATCTGTTATATAGTTTATATTAAATAAAAACTATAAGTTACACATTGAGCCTATCAACTCATTTTGTCTGTTGTGGCTTGGCGTGGGGGGAGCTCAGTCATCCTTATTTAGTATTTTACTGTTTTATTTAAACTTATCCTATAGTGTTTTTTATCTTAGATTTTAAATGTTCATTCTAGATTTCTACGTTGTTTCAACGACTTAAATGATTTGTGACTAAACTTTAAATAGTTAAAAGTGAGATTTTTTGAAAAGATTCGATGTAGCTTCTCAGGTTTGGTCTTAATGTCTAGGCCGAGTAAGGAGGGTTACACTCCTCGTCATGATGTCAGGCCTATTTTGGCTCTTCTTCGGTTGCTCATCGATTGTCTTTCTAAGTGTCTACAAAGAATCTAATAAATGCAAGGTTCTCCCAAAAAGCTGGAAATATATAATATAAATTAGATACCAATATCAATTTACACAAATTTCAACTATTAAAGTAACATAAGTGGAAACAGTTCAGCCGTATGTGAAAAAGCAAAGGGGCAACAAAGTTCAATTGAAAAGTAAAATCCGATTTAATCAAAGAAATCTGGAGTAGGTCTAGAAAGAGGAATAAAAGACAAATCTCAACATGTGCAAATTTTATATTAGTTTTATCAAATGTGAAAAGACAAAAGTATATTGTAAGAATATAATTTATTTTAAATACGAAAGGTAGTTTAGTAACTTTCAAATCGAGTTGGTGTTCGTTCGATTCGTTGCACTAACTCAATTAGGAGTTTAAATAATAGTATTAGATGTGCAAATAATGTGGGTGAAGCAATTTTTGTAATAAAATTGAAATGCATAAAAGAAAATTAAAAAACGAAGCTATAGTTAAAGTGGTAAAGAAAAATTTTTATAGATGTTGGTAATACGGGTTAAAATCTTAATATATGCAAATTTTATATTGAATTTATTGAAAATGTGAAAAGTTAAAAGGTACTATTGTAAGAATATAACTTATTTCAAATATGTAAGGCTTAATACATAACTTGGTACTTTGAGTTTGAAACTTTTTTCTAATGTGGTACATGTGTTATTTTTTGGTTCAATGTAGTATCTGTATTTGACAAAAAATTATACATTGTGGTACCTGAAGATACAATGTTTTCTTTTTAATGTTCAATTTAGATTTTAGAGTTGATTTAATGAAAATTCATAATTAGCTAATAATATTAGCAATTAACTTTCATCAAAATCAGCTCCAAAACCTGAATTAAATTACATCCATCGCACTGCATTAGATAAATTAAATAAAAAATTAAACAAATTCACAATTAACACTATATTTATTCTATTAACAAGATTATGAAAATTCAAATCTAATAATATTAGGAATCAACTTCTAAAAAGATAACACCGTTACCTTTAAATACCAAAATATATAATTTTTATCAAATACAAGTATTGTATTAGATTATAAAATAATACAAATACCACATTAAAGTTTAAATGTTAAATTATGAATTAAACCAATATGTAAAAATAATTTAATAATTTTTAACTAAATTAATATCCCATTGATGTTAACAACTTAGAATATAAATAATAAAACAGATTTGTGGTCATAAATTCAATGTAAGTTTTACTTCAGAATACCGTACACCTAAAAGAAAAAGAATGAAAAAAATAGATATAAAAGCAGTAGGTAAGCAAGTAGGTCACAATTATTGACTTTGAAAAAGGTTAGGTAAAAGATATGTCAACAAGACGCGTCAACTTTTTCAACTCTCTCCACCGTTTTAATTTCTTTTGATTTTCTTATAATAATTATATTAGGTTTATAATCTTGTGCATCCAATAGGGGTAAGATGGTGGTAGAGGCATTCTAAACTTGTAATTTCATGTTTATTTTCTTTTTAATTCTAACTCGGAAACTAATAATTCAATTCTTTTACCACCATTTGGCTCTACTAAACTCTCATTTCTGCCATCTAGAATAGTTCGATAGTGATGTCACGACAACTATTTTATTACGTTGTTAAAAGTATATTAAAGTTTTTACATGTGAAAATTACGATTTTAAAACTTAAATTTACATTTTAAAACACATACAAAAATAAAATAATTTTTATTTAAAAATAACATATGCAACATGAAAAAATAAAATATGTAATATGTGTAGGTGAAAACTTTTGTTTAATAATATTAATATGTTCAAAAAATTTAAAATGACGTATTGGTTGGGTAATAATATTAGTAATTGAGATTTTATACATGTTAATGGCATTGTTTCAAATCTCAACATTTATAATTTAAAATGAAAATAGACAAAAGGATTCTTGTAAGAATATAAGTTGTAATACCCGATTTTGGCCCGGGTAAAAAGGCCCAAATAAACAGTCCGATTACAAACGGGCCACAAGGCCCAAACCAAAACAAGTAGTAGCCCAAATCACAATGGCCCGAAACAGATGGAAAACCCTAGGGTTTCTAAGCCTCGCGCCGCAGCTGCTTCTCCCGTTCACCTGCAAAACAAGGAAAGAAAATAAACAGTATATGGAAAATGAAATTAGAGATTTGCAAATCAAATCAAAAGAAAATAGATATTGTTTCTTCTTTTATTCTTCTTCATATGGCTATATAAAGCCATAGACAATATTGTAAACGGATCCGATTTCAAAAGCAGAAATAAAATACTATTATCGCAATATAGAGAGCAAAACCGAATCAAAGGTTGTTATTTTTTTATTTTTATTTTTTATACGCATTTTTTTATCGTTTACATATCTAGAAATAATATAAAAGGAAAGAAATCACCTTTCTCTAACTTTGAAGCGACGTCGAAGCGTTGAGGGAGCCACGCCGAGGATCGGTGGCCGAAAACCGAAAGGTTTTCGTGATTTCCACGCATATTCCGTCGGATTTTGGAAGTTTTGAGCCCCGATTTGCATTTGGAAAGGTTAAAAGGGCCGAAAGAGAGATTTTAATATTTCTGGCCACCGCAGAAGGTGGTGGTGGCGCCGGAGAACGGCGGCCGGCGTGGTGGCCAGTGACCGTCCGATGACCGACCGATGGTCGGAGGACGGAAGGGCTGAGAGAGTTTTTGAAAGACTTAGTTTTTTTTTCTTTAAAAAGGTTTTGAAATGAAATTTGGCTTTAGTTTTGGCTTAAATAGCCAATTGAAAACGGCGCCGTTTTGAGGGGAGGATCCGCGTGTCGACCCGACCCGGACCCAGGATCCGCGTGTTTTTATGCGGAGGGGCAAATTGCACTTTTAGCCCCTCCGCCTTTAAATGTCTTTATAATTAGGTTTTTTTATTTTTTTAAATTCGTTCTTTAATTTATTTTAATTTCAATTTAACCCTTCTTGAACGACACCGTTTTAGAGGAGAAGGGAAAATTGCCCTTCCAACCCCTCTATGTAATTCGCGCGTTCAATTTGGTCCTCCAGACTTTATTTATTTGCGAAATTACCCCATATTTTTTATTTGTAATCCAACTTAGTCCCTTTTTATATTTTCTTTAAAAATCAATATTTTTTTATAATGCAATTGTTTTTATCTTATCTAATAATTATTATATGTAATTATTATTATATTGATATATGTTTTTTAAAAAAACATGTAGTTATGCCTTTTTTTTTTTAAATTAGTATTTTTCGCGTATTTATATATATATATACTTGATTTATTTATTTAATTATCTTTGATATTATTTATTTCAAACCTATGTATTTTTATGTGTACTTGTATGTATTTCTTGTTATTTATTTTAATTATTCGCTTATTAATTTATGTTTGCATATTTTCTGCTCATTTATTTAATATCTTTTGCATGTCATTATTTATATTCATTTGTTTGTATTATTTCTATGCTATTATTGTACTTGTTATCATTGTTATTATGACATTTGCACATATAAAATAATGTTACATCATATTATTTTATTTTAAAAAAACTCAAATTTAAAAATATAATTTTCAAAATTGAGATAATACTTGTATTTAGGATTGTTCAAGGAAATTGAGCCCTAACATATTGGGTTCTGATTTTTTTGAAAATCTAACAATCGAGGATTGCTCTTTAAACCAACTAAAAACTCATTATTGGGGATTCAACACGTTATGTCCTAACGTATTGGATGTGACGCATTGATTTCTCGAAATGAAGATTTTTTAAAAAATCATGAAGGAAATATTCCGAGTTTGAGATTCTAAAGGAATTGTGCCCTAACGTATTGGGTGTGATTTCTTAAATCTTGGATAAGTGGATTTTCTTTTAAAGTAAAGGAAATATTCCGAGTTTGGGATTCTAAAGGGATCGTGCCCTAACGTATTGGGTGTGATTTCTTAAATCTTGGATGAGTGGATGTTCTTTTAAAGTTTTATTGTATAAGTATTCTGACCTAATTCATTTTGGAGGAAATTAGAATGTTATGCCCTAACGTATTGGGTGTGGCATTTTTGCTTCTCTGAATTGAAAAGGGTCTTAATATGCAACGTTTTAAGTTTTTAAAGATTATATTTTTAAAATTTTCGACCTTAAGACATTAATTAATTAACTAGATACCAATTTTTGGGCGTAATGAGGGTGCTAATCCTTCCTCATACGTAATCGACTCCCGGACCCGTTTTTCTAAAATTCGTAGACCAAAGTCGTTTTTAGGTGACCCAATCACACCTTAATAAAAGATTGGTGGCGACTCCCAATTTTCATTTTTTAAGTCGACAACCTAAAATTTTTGTTTTTTTTCAAAAACGGTTTTGACATAAGTTATTTCTCTAATCGACTCAATGTACAATTGACACTAATTCAGTGAGGTGAAACATTTGTTGTAGTGGTAAAGTTGAGATTTTATATATGCTAATGTCATGAGTTCAAATATCAACATTTATAAAATAAAATAAAAATAGTTTTATTTGAAATGTAAAAAGACAAAAATTATTTCAAACATGAAAGGTAATTTACTAATGTTTTCAACCTGATCACTTCACATTACATTATCGACCTAACAAAAATTCAATACATGACAGATAGACCAATCAGGGACATAAGGGGTGAAGCCATCTATATACCCTTTTTACTTCTCAACAAGAGCTTCTCTCCTCCATATTCCTCTATCATTTCTCTCTTCCAACACTTGTACCTCCATCTTATCATTCTCCACCTTTAGTGAGTGAATCATCTCTTCGTCAAATATAACAATAAATTTATATATAATTTTAAAAAAATCTTATATATCTTGATATATATATATATATATATATATATATATATATGTAAATCCTCACTACTAGCCAGAAAAGTATTAAGGTAGATTTTTCTTTTCTTTTCTTTGTATGTACCTCAAATTTTATTTATGTATTGCATTTGCTAAAAGAATTCTTTGTTATTGGATATCATTTCAATGTTTTTTAAGAAAATGCATCATTTAAATGTTTCACTTAGATCTCCTCCTACTTTTGTTCCATCATTCTTATGATTTTATAGAAGAACGTAACAAGCACCTTACTGAAGAGCTTTCACCAAGTCTTTTTGCTGCACTGTGCATCTTAACAAAGCGATACAGGGAACAAATAAAAATTTGTAGTGACGAGGTCAAATCAAGCTTTGCTACAAAAAAAATTGTTTAAATAATTGATAAATGATATACAAATAATGACTTTTTTTTTTTTGAATATATTGGTTTTATAATTATTTCAAATTCCTCCTATATTGGTTTTTAATATATAAAAGAAGTTAAATTTATTTAAAAAAATCCTTTCATTACTTAGTTAATTTTTTGAGACACGGAATTAAAAAATCTTAGGATTTATTACTAAAATTAATCAAAATTTACAAGAAAAATGAATGAAATTTAGTTTAATTCTTAAATTTTCATCATACAATATACATAAAGTATTATTTTCATTTGCTTTCTATTATTCTTATCGCATAAATTCCCTAATAATATTCTTTACCAACATGATTTGAATTCAATGTTGAAGATTGTAAATTATGTATAATGGATTGTTTCATTGTATATCAAATAAATTATAAATAATAATACAAATTACGGAATAAATAGAGGTAAATTCATATTATTATTCATTGAAATAAATATGCATGAATTCAGATCATGTCTAATTTAAAATCATATATAGATAAACATGCAAATTAAAACTAATTGTAAATCCAAAAAAATTAAAATTAATTAATAGTAAAATATATCAATTAACTAAGATAATGCTCACTATTCAAAATATAATAAAATATTTTTATTTAAATTTAATTATAAAATATATGAATTTTAATATAAAAATATTATATATATTTTTTAATTATTGAACAGTAAATCAGGTTGAGTCGAGTCGTCCTGAGGATGAAAATGTCAAACCTAAGCCAATTAAAAGTGGACCTGGTAAGCTACCTTGTAACAACCCTCACCCGACTCGATCGCCAAGTCCGAGTTATAGGATGCTACATTCATTGTCAGAGCAGTTACAGTCAAATTACAGTAAAATGTTCATACACACATGTAATTCAATGCCAAACACATTCATTTATGGATAAACAATCAGGATCGAGTCTTAATTGAGCTTACAAAAGCTCTTATATCAACCTGAGCACGAAATAAGACCAAATTAAAAAAGTTTCAAAATATCATCTCGACGTCGAGGCAACGGGGTTCCTCGTCGCACCATGGCCAGAAGATCAAAGCTCGTCGTAATGACCATTGTTTGACGTTGCGACATGACATACTGTTTCTGCAGTTTCCTACCATTTTTCCAAATGAAACACTTACCTACAATTTCAAATTAACTTATGTACATATTCCTAACAAAACATGCCAATTCATTTTCATTTCAAACACTTATGTACACATTTAAACATCTATGACTTATAAGCATCAAGCATTATCAACAATCATCCAGATTAAGCCACCTTATACTATCACATATCAAAGTATCAATTTCAAAAGCCTAACCATCGCATTCATCTACTAAACAAGTTACAAATTCTATCTCATTCAATGCCATTCCATTTGCCACATACTTTTTCGTAGATCAACACATTATTAAACATAAAATGCACACATGTTCATCTCTATATATGATTCAAACCACCAAATCAACCATTTATCCTTATAAAACTCAAACATGACAACTAAACTTACCATATTCAACTATTCACTAGTTCATAACTCAAAGCATACCATTCAAACATTCCAATTCACTGCATACTTCACTTAACCATTTTATGCCATTCATATCTTAAGCATATTAATCAAAATATACCATTTCAACTAGGCTTCACCATGAGCAACATAACATATCAAACTTTTCAATTTACCATAACTTATATACATTAGGATAGCATATCAAAATCCTTATATCACGACAACTTCAAGACACCTTATATGTACATGCCATAACCTAAGACTTAAAATAACCAAATAGCTATTAATTCGGTGATAGAATAGTGTGAGCTTCAAGTCGGTCCAACTTGACGTGTTCCGTAAGGTGACGATCTATAAAGAAAAGGGAAAACTAACGGGGTAAGCATATAGAATACTTAGCAATTTCATAAGCATTAAACAAGACTTACCTTATATTATAATCAAATACAATATGCTACCAAAGTTTGACATAGATGGCTAGTCATGGCAAAACACAACATCAATAAGGTAAGCTTAACATATAATCAAACCAATTCATTTCCAAATCAATATTTCAATAGCATGATCATGCCCAATTTAACATTTATCCAATTGAACATCAAGCTCATATCATTCTATTTCAAATTTTCATTTGTACAATAATCACTTAGCCTGATGAACTCTAGTAAACGGACTCGAATACACAAGCAACTACACCACACCAGTTGCTCGTCCGAGCTAAGTATATTCGTATCAGGTTACCAGTCCAGACTAAACCTTTATAACGATAATTAGGTTACCTATTTGGGTTAAACCTTTAAAACGACATCAAGTTACCAGTCTAGTCTAAACATGTGTCATATGTATCTTCGAGTCCGCAACAAATCTTGGATCTTGGTAACATCTATAACCAATCCTGTACAAGCACACACAAAACCCTATTTGCATTTTAATATTATCCTAACCTCTACTAAGTTCAAACGAGCATTTATTACACAAATTAACATTTCTTTACAATTTAGTCCAAATCTCACCTTTCATACCAATTTACCAACTATTAATTCACAATCAATTATGTAATACCCTAAAAATTTCTATAGTAAGGAAAGTAAGATAATATCTCAACTATAGTAAAATAAGAAAATAAAGTGATAAAAAGGGTAATTTTGAGTTATGTCAATATTGGGAAGTATATTATGACATATTAATTCAAGAAAGGATTAAATCACAAAAGTGAGAAAAGTTTTGTTGCCCAAGAGTAAATACTCAAAATTTGAGGGGTTAAAGTGTAAATATGAAAAAGTTAAAGGACCAAAGGTGTATATTTTAAGGGTGGAATGATCTAAAAACTAAGAAAAATGGATGGATTAGGACCAAATTGAAAAAGGTGAAGAATTTTGAGGACTAAATCATAATTTTACCAAATTAAGTGATGACTCAAGGATAGAATTTTAAAAGATTATAAAAGGCAAAATGGTCAATTAGAGAGAGAGAGAACTCTAGAAGGTAATGATGATATTGGTGATATTTTATTAATTAATTAGATAAATGTTATTTAATTAATATTTTATTAAGATTTTTAGTATTATTTTATTATTAAATGATTAATAAAAGGGAGGAAAGATGAAGAAAATTCATCATCTTCTCCCATGCATTCCAACGTATGAAGAGAAAAGAAAGAAAGAAACTTTTTTTCTTTACAATTTGGTCCTTTCACCAAATACTCACCATTTTCACTTAGAAATCAAAAGAATTTCCATATCCATCAAGAGAGAAAGATAACAAGGAGACTATGGGGAGCTAGAATATCAAGTTAGGTTCAAGAAAGAGAAGCTGAAGGAGAGAGAAAATCAAGTTAAAGGTTGCAACTAATAGGACAAGGTAAGATGATGATTATATAATTGCATGATCCTTGAACTGTTTTAGTATATTATTCAATTAAGTCCATGATACTATGAATTATGTTAGAATCCATGAATTGTCTGGTCGTATTAATATGATGATTATATAATTGCATGAATTGTGAACAATATGTATGAATCTTGCTTCGATGTTTGCGATTGTACGTGTAGTATGCTTTATGAACCATTAAACCGAACACTTAATAAACATGACTTTTTCTATCGAGTTGAACTGTTATAAGCATATTAATTGCTACTGTGTTGAACTGTTATAAGCATATTGATTGCTACTGTATTGTTTTGTTAAAAGCATAATTAAATACTACCGTATTAATCTTTTTGACCTTGCCTTATTGCATTGCATGGGTGGCTATATGTACGGAGGAAGTATTAACAACTTTTATCTACACCGTTTAGTGGTTTATCCACACTGTATTAGCAACTTTTATCTACACCGATTAGTGGTTTACCTACACCGTATTAGAAGCTTTAATTTGCAAATGTATTGTGCATCCACAACCTATTGGCAGCTTGTCTACAAAAACTTTTTATCAAAAAACCCTGGTGGTTTATCCACCCTTTTTATTATTAGTGGTTTATCTACACCGTACTAGTACGTAGTTCATCTGCAACATTAGTGGTTCATCTACACCGTGGTGTAAAAGTAGATGAGTTTTGAGGAACTCCTACTGTGGTGTGTAGCGGAGTTAGGTAGGACCTATTCTGATTACTTGAAATTGCATTGCATTCATAAGACATATACATGGCTTTGAACATTGAGATATTATGTTGATGAATTGATCTGATTTATCGATATTTTGTATTGTTAATTAGTTGTGATTTATTCTATGGATGGAGATTCTGTATGTTTTTGTCTACTATTTGTACTGGTTTTCTTGTGATTGAACTCACACCTAGCTTCATAGCTTACTCCCCATTTATATCTATCTTTACAGATAACCCACAAGGTTAGGATGCAAACACGACATACGGTTTTATTTTTTTGAAAGTTTTATTAGGTTTTTTTTTTATAATTTATGTTATTTCAGAACTGTATTGTCTTATTTATTTTGTAGTAGGAGACTCATATATAGGATTTATTTAACATGCATAACATTTAGCTTAATTTTAAAATATGATTTTTATTTAATTAAGGCATGAAATATAGTTATATTAAAACCAAGTAAAAATAACTTTTCTGCTGCTAGTTTTAAATTAAAAATTGTAAGTAATAAATAAATGAAAAAATTAACTAAATTTTTCTGAAAGAAGTCACTGTTACTTAAGAAAGTTAAACTAAAACGGTTTTTTATAACTTGCCGTTTTTTTTTTTAAATGGACTAAATTTTCTCCTAAAATAAATGTTTAAAATTAACTGTTTTATAAATCCTAAGCGCTACTAGGCCATTTAAGTGGCCAATGTAATCTCTCGAATCTAAGTCTAGGCCAGAATGAAAATGTTACATATTAAAATCATATTTAATTTTTTTATAATAGTAAGTATTAACAGAATTACACGCTTTGCTATCAAAATTAAAAGTAAAATTACAAATTTTTTCCCAAATTTAAAATTAATTTTTTTAAAAAATACTTCAATTAAAATGTATGTAAAATTTACAAAGTTTTTAAAATATAATAGAAATAAATATATTTCCTATTAAATTAAATTTGTTTAACATAAACATTCAAATAAATTTAAATACGGTTAAAGTTTTTACAATTTTTTTATTTCTTTAAAATTTTAGTTATCAATTATTATTTTTCATTTCAAAATCATGTATAAATCTATTTTATATAAACAAATATGAATTTATTAAATATATTTGAGATATTAAATACAATAAATTGTTAATCGGGTTTGTAAATATAGAAATATAGAAATCATATATATATATTTCAAGGTTCACTTCAAAAAAAAAGTAAGAAACATTTGTGTTCATATTTTTTTTAAAAAAATGATACGTGCTAAAATGAATTATACATTTTCTTTAATCTATTTAAATTATATTTAGATTTAATGATAACTGTTGCAATAAATATGAAAACAATATTTCACAAAAGATAAAAATTAAATTTTATAAAACATATCTTTAAAAATACTTTGTTAAACACATGTTAAGTTACTTATATAAATTACTAACATAAATTTCATTATTGTTTATAATTTATATAATTTCATTTTATTTTTTAGATGAGTCACATATTTATATTTCACTAATATATTCTTATTTAATATTTTAGTTTTAAGAAATCTAGTTTTGTATATAGTACAAGGGTGAATGTTGATCGAGATAGTTTAAAATGACGACATTTGATACTCTAAATTAATTCCGTGTATATTATTGAAATTATTTTTTGAATAAATACACTTTTACTAATTTAATTTTAATTAAAATTAAAATCACGTTTAATATTTATTTAAAAAAATGTGTAAAACAATTTCTTTTTTACAATTTAAAATAGTTCCTCTTACTATGGTTTAAAATAATTCTTCTTAATATGGTTTATAAAACTATTTTTTTAATGAAATTCAAAACGGTACAAATTATTCTATTAAAAAAATTATATTAATTAAAATAATTTTAAAATAGTTTTTTAATTTTTCTAATTTAGTTGAGTTACAAATTTTCTCCGAATCTTATTTCTATATTTTATAAAATTATTAATAATTAGTTTTATTTATCAAACAATTATTTTAGTTGTTTAATTGAAGAAAAAAAATTCAAATAAAATTTAATTTTCGTTACCATATCAATCTTCCTGTAATTATATTTAAATACAAATATATTAAATAATTAAATTTATTTATTTAATATATACAATCAATGCATCACCAAAAAAAAAAAAAACTGATATTATAATAAAAGAATTGACAATAAATAAATACCAATAAAAACAAAAATTTTACGGCGCTCCACAAACTTTTCCCTTTCCCGGAAATCTCCTCGTTCGTTGCTTTATCAAATATATTAATATTAATATTCAAATATTCCCCTTTCAATTCTATACAAAATTCATACGAAAGTTGAAAAGAAATAACCTTTTCTTCTCCCTCAACGCACAAGTAAACTCAATTTGTTTTTGTCTTCCTGCCTGGTGGATCATGTGTATGTATGTGTGTGTATATATATATATATCCATTTATGATAGTCTAAAGTGGCCTACGATAATAAAGCTGACGGTCAAATTTTGTACAAATACTATTTCTTTCTTTAAGAAACACTACAATCCAAAGCTACAATTTTGAAGTTGTTGCTGTTGTTTTAAGTCTTTGAGCTAGCAGAGCAGAGGTGAAAAAAAAAAGAAAAAAGGAAAGGAATGGTTACGGGGGAAAGTGAGAAGCCAATTGAGGTAAGAGCTATGGAAGCTTTGGGAAAAGGCTTTGATATTAGCGGAGATTTCAAGTTGAAATATGCTAAAGGAGCAAGGTTGGTGGTGCTTGATGAAACCGATAAAAGAGACATTGTATTGCCAGGTGTTTTTACTATCAAAGATGTTTCTCAAGATATTCGTCTTGATAAAGGCGATCGTATTCGATTCAAATCTGATGTTCTTGAATTCAATCAGGTCTGTTTTCTTTTCTTTTTTCTATTTCTCTTTTGTTTATTTGATCAAATATTTGGGTTTTTTTTTTATGTGTTTAAGATGTTATTTCAGATACCCAATTCATATTTTCCCCTCCTCAAACTTAGATTTGTATCAGTTTCCTGATTCATGGGTGAATCAGGTTTTATTGTGTTTTGTCATTTTTGATAGTAATAGTTGAAATGACCAACTTATGTCAAGTCTAAAAACTTTCCTAAAAGTCTCCGAAATTTGCGGGATCGAACAAGTATACAAATTTTGACCATGGGAAATGCTAATGAATGCCTGATCTGAATCCTTAACTAGTGTGGTTTGCAAAGTTGCTATTGCTGAGAACATTTTCTTTCCCAAGTATATATGTTTTTTGAAAATTGAATCACAACTTTGTGTTTTATAAATAAGCATTAATTTATGGTGAATCAGCCTTGAAAATGGTGGGATCAAAAGTTACCTTTTTGTCACATGTGGATAGACTTGTATATATACAACTCTTTTGACTAAGTGCATCTTTTTTGAAACTTCAAAGTTCCTTTTTGGAAAACAAAGTTAGGTTGCATGCATGATGGGATTTGTATTTAACGGTGCCTATATAAATTGGGTTGTTTTGAATGGATAATTAGATTTTTCTTTAATATTCTTTTACAACCATACAAGTGAAGAAGGTGGGAAGGGGCTAATTGACTCATGCAACTTTCACCATTTGGAGTTCCTCTTCTTCCTCTGGGATGTTTGTTATCAATAAGGAAAGAAGTAGAGATATTGAAGGATGGATTTCTAGGGTTGTCTTTCATGTCTTAAAAATGGTTTTACACCATGCTTATTTCTCCACACTCTGCTATTAAAATAAGCTTTGAGCTTTAGGTGATTTGAGCATGTTTTGGGATGACTCAACTTTTTGAAAGTCTAGAGCTCTGTTAAGAGTTAATCTCTAGCTAATTCTCTACTAATGGTGTCAAATGATTTAAGAAACAATTTACTTCTATATTTTATTCATATTTTTATGTGCTGATTCATAATTTAAGCCATAATCTTGATTTGGGAATATCAGTAGAGTTGGGATATGATGTTTCTGCCTGATTCATGTTTTAAAGAGCATTTTTTTGTTTGAGCTCAAAGTTAATCCTGTTTAAAAAAATGAGAATAATTTTCTCTTCGACATTAATTAAGAAATGTGCATTTGAATATGGTCCTACCTACTTCCCTGAAATGAAATGAGATAGGAAAGAATCTGTCGCCATAGATACCGTTACTAATTATTAAGGTTTCATGTGAAAGCATTTTTCTCTGAATGGAGTCCACAAGTGTTGGCATTGAGATGCTGAAATTAATAGATTTTGGTAGGTAAAACCGAAAAATTTCAGTGATTGAATCACTTAAATATAGAATGGTTCCCTTTTGATCATTTAACATTTATGGACTGCTGCAGTGGAAAAACTTTCATATTTTGAAGCTCATTTATCAGAGTTTTCAATCTGCTAGTAATGTTTTTTTTTTGTAATAGTTTCTTCTTTAATAATTTTGTTTGAAATAAATAGATATTAAAATTTTAAACTTAAAGCAAACCTCCATTCCAGAAGTAAAAAAGTAACTATATTCATGAGTTCCTGATAGCTGCTTCATGATCTAGGGACTCTACCAGTTGTTAGTAATAGCTGATATTAATACACTTTGATTACTTCAAAATCCTATGTCAAAATATCTTGAAAGGGTTTCTACCCAAACCTTAGTGATGAAGAAAGTGAAAAAGAAAATAAAGAGATTTAATATGAAAACCATCTAAGATTATATATGTTAAATGCTGTACGTGTTAAGAGCATTATAGAGGTTGAAATTAGTTTATTTACTGTTGTATCAATGATGTACCTTTTCTCTGACCCCAAATCTTTCTTCCCTTGTAGATGTCTGAGTTTCTTAATCAGAAATCTTCTATACAAGGAAAGGTTCCTTCAGGCTATCTTAACACAATTTTTGATTTGACTGGAGATTGGCTTCATGATGCTGCAGACACCAAAAATCTTGCTTTTGATGGTTACTTTATTTCGTTATATCATTTACACCTTACAGCATCTCCACTTGTTTTACATGATAGTGTTAAGAAATCTGTTCCATCTCACTGGGATCCAGAAGCATTGTCTAGGTATGTTTCTGATACATTGTTTTGCAGTTTCTTGGCATTTTGATCATTACGTATCAATGAGAAATCATATGGATTATGTGGAGGCTGTTTGCATAAGAATGAATGCTGCCGATTGTTTGTTTTACACTCTTGCCTATATTAAAGGAAAGGCATTGCTGGTTATGCAGAATTATTTGTGGTTCTCAACTGGTTAAGGTTGACTGTGTGGCTGTATGCTTGAAAAAATATGTCATCAATTTGTAATTAAATTATGAGATGATGATGGAGCTGTAATACTCATTTTCATCTTTCTCATGAAATACTTCTGGTTTAGAAAATGTTATGTTCTCACCGGTTTCCTCCCAAAGCAGTGCAATCCTTTTGATTGACCATGTTATTTAACATGCTTGCATTCTATCATCTACCATAATCTTTTCAGCTTGAATACCATGTGGTTAACTTGCAACCTTAACATTAATTAACAGTTCACAATTCTGCTCATAGTTTCCCTTCTCTTGTAAGGTTGCACCCATGACTAGGGTCCTTGGAAACCTAGGAAACCATGCATTCATGCACTATGAAATCATCCCTAGCTGTCCTACATGATTTATGTATCACATTTTGGTTTTCTTTCATCTGTTTCTTTTTGAGCCAGGGTACTGCTCTTAGGATAACAAATATGAATTTGAACTAAAACACGAATGTTTAAGAGGTTTATTACAAACATTTTGGTTAGAATATCACTTTCCAATGGTAAAATAAGGGGGTTGGGAGTTTCCTTACATTCACATACAAATATATATATTGTGTGTGTACATGTAAATTTCGTGCTGATCAAATTTTCTGCCACATAATGCTGTGTCTAATTTGGCTGGGAAAAACATGAATTATTTTGGTTGCTTGGCATCTATTAGTATCATTATTATTGGTTTCATGCAGTACATATCTAACAAATTGTATTAGGCAGGTTCATACAGACATATGGGACGCACATAATAGTCGGCATGGCTGTTGGCGGTCTAGATTTGCTATGTGTCAGACAGAACTATTCCTCTGCAATTCCTTCTTCTGAGCTCAGGGGGTATTTGGAGGATCTTGGAGATGTTATGTTTTCAGATGGGAAAAGCCCTTCATTACTGCAGAGAAAAACAAGAGATGGCAAACAAAAAGTATTAGCATCTCATTGAAGTTTAAGAGATGTTTTGTGTTTTTGGTAAACAACAGTATTGTTTCTAAATTCCATTTATTTATGCAGGTACCCGAGGTCTTTAACCACATATTCAAGTCAAACTCCTTGCAGCTGGCCAGCATTGCGGAAACATCAAGCAAAGATGTGAGTCTAGAACTTGAGTGTTACTCTGATTTTTTGTTTAATTTATCATTAGAATCCATAAATTATTTCTTTTTCCTTTGTTTTCATCTTAAATAGGGACTCACTATCATTTCTTCAAAAAGGGGAGGAAATGTGTTCTTGCATAATCACTCCTACTGGCTCCAGACTGTACCTACTAAACCAGAAGGAATTTTGTTCAAGTTTGTACCAATCACTTCTCTTCTGACTGGGATTCCAGGAAGTGGGTATCTTAGCCATGCGATCAACTTGTATCTTCGTTGTAAGTACTGCTGTGCTTGACGAATGGAAATAACTTCAGTTCTGTGTTTTTGCTTCAAATATGATTTTGGTGATGGTTGGAATTCTTCTCTAATAAATAATATTAACTGAATAACTTGACTAGAGTAACAGTTTTGGGGTAAGACTATGATAAGTTTATAGATTTTTGGTTGCAAAGAATAAAACATGAAACTCATAAAAAAAATCTTATTTTATATAAAATTATTAATTTTTCTCAAGTATTAGTTGTCAAAAAAATTTGTTTTCAAATTCAATTGAAGAATATGTTTGACTACTTTCTTTTGCGATTGTTTATATTTTGTATGACGCTGAAGTTTGAGGCATGTTTAGTTGGAGAGGAAGTGCTTCAAGGTCTAAGGGAAAGATCTACCCTCTGTTGTGTCCCTGCTGGAAATAAAATATGCCGCATATCCCGCTGTCTGAATCTGACATGTCAATGCTATGTTTAAGAAATTTAGCATAATAGAATGTATTCGTTTAACATTATACTTGGTAGGAAAAAAAAATATGTACGCAACTTGAATACTTTTAAAAAATAAAAAATCAAGCTGAAGGAAAATGAACATTTGGCCTTAAGTACTGGCTGTTTGAGGACTTTTACTCTTGTTATTTTTAACAATAATTTTACAAATCATTTAATCTTATCATACTTTTATATATTTCTAGTTTTATGCGAAAGTAAAGTTCTTTAACTTGCTGAATCTGTGTAGACAAGCCTGCTCCAGAGGACTTACGTTATTTCTTGGAGTTTCAAGTTCCACGACAATGGGCTCCTATGTTCTGTGAACTGCCTCTTAGGCATCAGAGGAAAAAATCTTCTTGCCCTTCCCTGCAATTCGCTTTCCTGGGTCCTAAGATACAAGTCAGCTGTGCACAGGTAGTCAAACAGCTCATAAAGCATTGTCTTCTAATAATTGGCTTATTAGTTTTATAGTTTTCATCATCATATTGGCTTGTCACCTGAATTATTATTCTTCCTCTTCTCATCTAGAACAGAAGTCTTGAAAGATCCAAAGTTTATAATTCCTGAAATCAAAGGGAAGATTCACTAATTCATTACCTAATATGTTCTTTCTATAAGCAATGCACGATATAATTTAAAAGCATACAACAGCATCTGAACCTGGACTTAACTAAAATTCCATGAACAAACTGCTAGCACAGAGAATCCTAAAAGTAAGTTTAATATTACTGCACCAGTTTTGCTTGAAACCAGTATGTATGGCACTGTTAAGTATGACTTGCACATCTTTGGTACTAACAATGTTGGCAGGGTTCTACTAGATTTGATGTAGACTGTAGTCACCTTATTATAATTAAAATGCCAAAATTTCTTGGTAAAAGCCTATAGTAGGAAGTGGAGTTGAGTTAATACTCTTGGAAAGAAATTACGTTGAAATTTTTGTTGGCGACAATAAACACATCTTTAATATTTAAATGGTCATTTTTTTCATGGTAAAGTTGTCTGATAATCTGGTAGAAAATATAGTTTGAGTTCTGGAAGTGGAAATTAACGTTTGAATTGAATTTTTAGCAGTAACAACTATCAACAAACACACTTCAGTATTCTTTAAGGTAAAATATGAACAAAAAGATTTTTAAATATGATCTGTGGTGAAATTTGCCTGGTTTTATAAACACATCTATATGTGGTTTACCTTTCTCCTCCATGTAGATATACATGTGTAGGCATGTATGCATAACTATGAAGATGTGCTACATGTATAAATATAGGTTTAAACTGCTTCACCCCTCCGAATTGCTATCGAAGTTCATCCATTTTTTTTAGCTATTCTTTGCAGACAAAGACAGTTTTACTGTAAAATAAATTTAAATATTTCGTACAATTGCAGGTTTCAAGTGATCTAAAACCAGTAGTTGGTCTTCGTTTGTACTTGGAAGGAAAAAAATGCAACCGATTGGCATTACATGCGCAACATCTCTCAAGTCTTCCAAATATGATGACAACATCCGGCAGGCCGTGCCAATGGCGAGGTTCAGACGACTATAGGCCCAGAGATCAATTTTTAGAGCCAGTCAGGTGGAAGAGATACTCAAATGTTTGCACATCTGTAGTTAAGCATGATCCTAACTGGTTGCAAGAAGTCTCAAGTGGTGTTTTTATCGTAACCGGTGCACAGCTTCTTTGCACAGGGAAATGGGCAAAGACGGTTTTGCATCTCCGTCTGCTGTATACTCATATACCCAACTGCACTATCCGGAAGACCGAGTGGGCAGTTGCACCTGAAACTACTCGTAAGGCCAATTTCCTTACAAATCTTAGTACAACTTTTACTTTCACTCAACGGACAGTCAACGGACAACAAAAGCAAGCTCCAACTGCACTTAATTCAGGTGTATATCCTGATGGTCCACCTGCACCAATTCGCTCTAAAAAACTACTAAAATATATGGACATGTCTGAGGTTGTGCGTGGTCCACATGATGCTCCGGGACATTGGTTGGTAACTGCAGCCAAGCTAGTCAATGAGGGTGGTAAGATTAGCTTGCAAGTAAAGTTTGCATTGTTGGACTATCCATGACCATCGGCCTCTATTGTACATATAGAGTGTGATTGGTATATATATACACACACATATATAGTTTGAATTGATTTTTGGTTTGAATCTCTTTGTACAAGTAAGAGAGTGGTGTAGTTATATCCAAATTTGAGCCATTCTGACCACCTAAGCTGCAGACCAAAGTCGAGAAATGAATATTGTTATTGATTTGTTTGCTTATAATTTTATTCATTCTTTATTTTTGGACTAAGAGAAAGAGAAAAAGAAACATTCAGTTCATTCATAGAGTTCCATATTTGTTATTTTTAATAATAAATAAAAAAGGTTATATTTGAAGAGCATGGAAGCGATGAAAAGCCTTGATATATTGATAATAAAGACTGAAAACTGGCTTAGCTGCTCCTTTCTTTAGTTATACCCAGATTGATTTTATATTGATTTTTGTTTTTTTTTAAGAATTGATTTTATATTTATATTTTTATCATTATAATATTGGGGAAATTGATTTTATTTATCTTGGAAAAAAAATTGAAAAAATGAAAAATTGAAGGTTATATATATATATATATATATATATATATATATATATATATATATATGGATGGAGAGATATATGGTTAAGGATATTTTTAACTCCAAAAATGGTAATTTATTTATTATTTATTTTTAAAAAAAATACAACTTAAGGATATATTGTAAAATTTTAAACTCAACAAGACATAGGCTTACCCTGATAGCTACGAACTGAACTTAGAACAAAGACTTTGATGACAAAATATTCAGTGAAGAATTCACAGAATTAAGCCCTAATTTTGGCCGCCAATGGTGGTGGTGCGCCGATCATAGACCCTTCAATAGGGGGATGTTATTTTCATTATTTTTGTCTCTTATTTACAACAAGATTTGAATCTATTTAAATCCTTCCTAATCAACCTTTGATCATGTGTGACTTAGGAAAATTCAATCTTAATTGTTCGCCAACTTAGATTTGACAATCGGGAAGTGTAAGTGCGGTTGATTGAGGGATAATAGGGAACATGTTAAATGATGAAATCAACGTTTTTAACGGTTTTTTATCTATTGATTATTTAGTAATTTTTGGTTTTAGGCACTGACTTAATTTCCCCAGATCAACAGTGAAGCCGTTAGACGTTCACATACACGTTTCACATCAAATCAATGTAAGTAGCCTAGCCAATTTGGATATGAAAATTCTTATGGTAATGCTGATTTGATTGAACCCTTAAAGGGGTGTTTTTAGGCTATTTTTACAACACCCTAATTCAATAAAAAAAAATTTTAATTTAGGTTCAATTTAAGGTCTTGAGGAGAAATTGTGGGTTTCGCAAATAGTGCTGCAGTAGTGCAAAAATAATGTGTGGGTCCTCTCTTGTTAACTTGAATGCTTTAATAATATTTTTAATGTTATAAACAATGATTAAACTTGCTGGTCGGACTTAGTTAAATGGCTAAGTGAGTGGATTTAAGGTGGTCGAATTAAGCACGTATCAAGCCATAGTTAAATGGCATGTTTGCAAAGTTGCATAGTTGATTGGTTATTTGAATGACTGATACTGGTATGAAATGACATGTGTGTTTTGGGTATGTAATGTACGTTGGTTGTATGTATAGCATGTATTAAATTGGAAATAGACCTGAGAGCTAGTTGCAAGACCAGCAAACAGGAAGGTTATAGAAGTGAAATGGGTGTTTCTAGCCAAACATAATGCTGATGGAACTCTAAACAAGTTAAAAGCAAGGCTGGTAGTGAAGGAATTCAGTCAAAAGTATGGCATTGACTACTTTGAGACATTTGCACCAGTGGCCAGGCTTGATACAATTAGGCTGCTAGTTGCTTTGGCTGCACAGAAGCAATGGAGTATACATCAACTCGATGTAAAGTCAACCTTTCTCAATGGTTTTCTTGATGAGGAAATCTATGTTGAACAGCCTGAAGGTTTCAAATTAGCAGGGAAGGAAGATAGTGTCTACAAGCTGAAGAAAGCCTTGTATGGCTTAAAACAGGCACCAAGAGCCTAGTATGAGAGAATCGATAGCTACCTAGCTAGCTTGGGGTTTGAGAGAAGCATCAGTGAACCAACCCTGTATTTGAAAAAGAAAGACAATGAAACACAACTCATAGTGTCCCTGTATGTTGATGACCTGCTGGTGACAAGAGAAAGTCATGAAATGCTGGCTGATTTCAAAGACAAAATGGAGAAAAAGTTTAAGATGTCTGATTTGGGACAAATGTCCTACTTCCTTGGCATGGAAGTGTCTCAAACTCAGTAAGGGATCTTCCTAAGTCAGAAGGCATTTGTTTTGAAGATTCTGAACAAGTTCTCCATGTTAAATTGTAAAGCAACAAGCACTCCAATTGTTGTTGGAGAGAAGCTGTCAAGCCAAGGTGCTTTCGAGAAGGTAGATGACACAACCTACAGAAGTTTAGTTGGATGTTTGCTCTATTTGACAGCCACTAGACCAGACATTATGTTTGCAGTTAGTCTGCTGTCTAGATTCATGCAGTGCTGTAATGAGAAGCATTTTCAAGTTGCCAAAAGAGTTCTCAGGTACATCAAAGGTACACTGAGGTTTGGAATATGTTCAGCAAAGTTAATAGCATGAAGCTGCTTGGATATGCTGATAGTGATTAGGCTGGATCGATAGATGATATGAAGAGCACCTCAGGGTATCAGTTTACCCTTGGTTCAGCTCTTTTTTGTTGAAGTTCAAAGAAGCAAATAGTAGTTGCTCAATCAACAACTGAGGCAGAGTATGTAGCAGCTGCTAGTGCCGTGAACCAAGCCATTTGGCTAAGAAAAATCATGGCAGATTTGAATCTACACCAAAGGGAAGCAACAGAGATCAGATGTGATAACCAGTCAACTGTTGCAATTGCAAAGAATCCAGTGTTCCATGGAAGAACAAAGCACTTCAAGATAAAGTTTCATTTTGTTAGGGAAATGGAACAAGCTGAAGAGGTGAAACTGATTCATTGCAGTTTTGAGGATCAACTAGCTAATATCCTGACAAAGCCCCTTAGTGTGTCAAGGTTCGAGCATTTGAGAATGAGATTAGGAGTTTGCAGCATGCAAGCCAAGGAGGAATGTTGAAGCTGGCTTCTATGCAGCACAAGGAGTAGACCAAGCTGTCGAGCCATCCAGTTGCAACAGAAGCTCATGCTACTTATTCATTTTGGTTACTTCAAGTGTTTGTTTCGTTACTTAGTTTGATTTGAACTAAGTTGTCAATGTACTTGATGTAATTAGGTAATGTTTGAGCTGATAAATTAGCTTTGCAAAGTGTACAAGTTAAGTTCAACAAGTTTTAATGTACTTAGTGGTAGTAGGTAGTGTTTAGGTGATCATTTTGTTTCTCTTTGACCAACTTATGTCTGGTATATGTATTGACATTATACCATTTTTCAAGTTAATGAAAAATTCATCGAAGAATTCTTCATCCAATACTCTCTTAATTCATTGTTTTCTTTAGTTCTTTAAGCTCAATTCTGTTTTGTTTGCACAGAAAGTATCGAGCCTTCAAGGTCAAGAAATTGCTTGTTTCATTCATCCTTGTTCATTGTTCCAATAGAGACACATCATCCTTTAGCAATACGGAACTTGTTCAGAATCTTGCATAACTTTTTTCTTTTTAGTTCTCTTAATTTTTTGTTTTTATTTACATGACTAAGGATGAATATTGTTATTGTAGTACAGCATTTTTATGTTATTCATGCCAGAGTTCATTCTGGAGCTGCTCATGCTGTAGTATAGAAAATATCAGGTTTCTCTATCCTTTCGGTTGGACTCTGGTTATGGCTTATAGGATGGCTATATTTTGTTCCTAAGTGAATATTTTGATTTCTTAATGGTTTTGACTTTTGAGGCTATTGAGAGATCTTGATACACTCTCTTTGAAGAATGTGGCAAGGTTGAACATATCTACATGAAACTTTGTTCTTAGCATGTTTTCATTAGGGTTTTGTTTCCTAATCCTTTGTTATTTAAGTACAGATTTCAAACCTAGCCTTGAACAAGTCATTTCAAAAGCCTGCTTATGATGTAATTTGCAATTGCAGGAGGACATGGAACATTTTGGAGATGTTGGCTCCTTGGACGACAATATGGAGTCTTTTCTCTCACATGATGATGGAGATGGGGGAATTTGTTTGGCACCCTAAAACGAAATCCTTCTGAACATGCTACTGAGACTTCAAAGGGTAACATATGAGTTCATGCTTTCAGCACTCTTTATTCTTCAAATTGACCACTGTAATGACTTGTTTTATACATTTAAGGTTTTGGCTTCAATGAAGTTGGTTTAATACGTAAAAGCAATGGCAAAGTCACCTGTCGTCATTTCTCTTCTGATGGAAAGCTATTGGCCAGTGCTGGGCATGACAAGAAGGTATAAAGATTTGTAGCATATAAGGAACGAAGTTTCATATGTAGCATGCAGCATAAGTTAGGATTATCAATTATTTTGTCATTGACTGTTTTATTTCCATAAATGATGTAGCCATGTGATGCTAAACTTCTTGGATCCTTGCAGAATTTTTATGGGAATATTTATGATTAATCGGAAAAAAAAAAAAAACTTTAAATGGAAGTGTGGAATAATGATGCTCATGCTTGTCAATTTCCTGTCAGTAGGCTGTTCTTTGGAACATGGAAACTCTGAAAACTGAATGCACACCTGAGGAAAACACTCATATTATAACTGATATTCGCTTCAGACCAAATTCCACTCAGCTGGCAACATCTTCTTTTGATGCAACAGTGCGAGTTTGGGATGCTGCACAAGTATATCCTCTAGCTCCTTTCTTTTTGCATTTGTGTGTAATTCTCTCTTATGGGGCCCTTTCGCCCCTTTCTTTTGTGGTAGTCTTCCCTCCGGTTTTACATTTAGATTTTAGACTACTACACATTCTGCTATTGTCTATGCTGAATTAATGCTTACACCATTAGTTCTGACATTGTTTGATTGAAGACAAAACACAAAGTTGTTATAGTCACAGAAAAGACTACCAATTCTAATTTGTTCAATGCTGGTGAATTTTATGGTTTTCATATTAGGGATGCTTGTTTTCTGTTATTTTTGCAGCCAAGTTATTGCATGTGGAAATTTACAGGGCATACGGCACAAGTTATGTCCCTTGATTTTCAGCCTAAGAAGAATGATCTTTTCTGCTCTTGTGATGGTAACAGTGAGATTCGCTTTTGGAACATCAATCAGTATTCTTGCACTCGTATCTCCGAGGCTAGCCTTATAGATCCTTAAGCTTTGTTATATTTTAATAGTGCAGCAGGTTCTTTTGGATCCAATGTTTTTCATCCAAGTTACTTCCACTGATTGAAGCAGGGAGGCTGCAGTAATGTCAGATTTCAACCAAGAATAGGACAATTTCTAGCTGCGGCAGCGGAGACTGTTGTGTCTATTGTGGATGTTGAGACTGACAGAAGAGCACAGTTATTGCAGGTAGAAATATTATTAAATATGTAAATTTTTTAAAGGAAGAGTATATTACCTCATTTATAGTGAAACCAATTTCGACACAGTATGGTTTCATCTGGAGAATTTTATTTACTCTCAGGGGCACAATACAGAGGTTCACTCTATTTGTTGGGACACAAATGGAGACTTTTTAGCATCTGTCAGTCTGGATTCTGTTAGAGTGTGGTCGCTGGCCTAGGGAGAGTGCATTCATGAGCTCAATTCTAGTGGGAACAAGTTTCAATCTTGTGTTTTTCATCCTAGCTTTCCTGCTCTCTTGGTTGTTAGTGGTTATCAGGTGTCGTTTCGTATTCTTAAGTTATCATTTGCCATTTGTTTCACCCACTCTTCGACTCCTTGCAGTTGATGATTGATGGCTCTATTTCCATTTCATGGATAGCTGTCCGTATTATTTCGAATACGGTATTTTTTACCTTCATTGTTCTGTGACTATCTCCTAAGCTTCTATCTTTTGCAGTCACTGGAGCTTTGGAACACAGCTGAGAACAAGTGTATGACAATTCCGGCCCATGACTGTGTTATATCAGCCCTGACACAGTCTCAAGTTACAGGGATGGTTGCCTCTGCCAGTTACGACAAATCCGTCAAAATATGGAAATAACTGTGTCAGCCAGCTTTTAGGTGGATCCGATCTACCATTAGCAACTCTTCCATTTCCTTTAGTTCGATATTTTCAGTTGATTTACTTTGGGCTAATTTCTTTCCAAGGTTTTAATAAGGTGGATTGTTAGTTTTTATAACTCATCAATGGCGGGTTTGCAGTGTTGCATTGTGGGAGTGCTATACATTCTGAATTTGTTCAAACATCAGAGACACACGGGTAATTTTTGTTGTGGCTTGGGGATTGCTCTGACATAGACATTTTAATATGTACATTTATGTAGGCGATAGAGTTGACTTATTATCCAAGAATAAAATCTGTCAAAGTGTGACTTAATTTGAGAAATGAAAATGGTTGGCTTTGGCACTTTATACACACAGAGAGACATCAGCTTAAGGCATTATTATAAATTGTGGATTACATTTATATCCATAATCCCTTGCATTTCTTTGTTTTCTGTTTTTAGTATTTGCTGTTTGTACCCTTCCAATAATTCAAATCAACCCTATCTATTTATTAATTGCCTTTTTGTTATTTCATGTTTTGCCATTATTTACCTACCTGTTGCTCTATCTATATATTTAGATGATTTTTATTTCGGTATAAAATTATATATTAAATGTTATTAGAACTTTTAGGCATGGTACTAAAGTTATATCAACGTTCAATAAAACTATGTGAAAAATATCCAAGGTTTGCAAAGTTATACAAAAGGTTATCTTATAAGGTTTGGGATATTAAAATTTTAAAATAAGTATAGTAAAATATTTTAATCTTTTAAGAATGTTTGTGAAATATGAAAAATATATCTCCGATATTCCAAGTAAATGCACATGAAATTATGTAAAAGGTCAGTAAAAAAAAACCCTATACTTCTAAATACTATTAAAATTATGCCAAAAGTTATGGTTTTGTAAAAGCTATTACAAATGTTAAAAAAAAAAGAAAAAAAAAGAAAAATATAAACGATAATATAATTTTGTCCCTGAACTTGGTAATTAATTTACTTTAATACTTATATTTTTTTTCCATTTTGCTGCTTAATTTTGTAATTAGGCACATTTTGGATTTTGAACTTGAAAGATATAGGGTAAATTACATCACAAGTCATCCAACTATGGGTCAGTTTTCTTTAGTCATCTTACTATGAATTTTTAAATTGGTTATCCAATTAATCGAGAATTTTTTGTCCATTTCATTACGTGTTGTTAAGTGTCACAAAGGGTGACATGGCAGTTAAAAATTGGTATAATAACAAATTCAATCCTCAACTTATACTTTATATCAATTTAGTCATAATTTTAAATAAAATTAATTCTCAAAATTTACAAATGGTTTCAATTTGATCCTAATTCTAAAAAGTCAGAGAAATATATAAAAGTACATAAATAGTTTTTTTAAATATAATAAATTTAAAGAATATACAAAAATTTTAAGAAAAGGTTTTTGAATAAAGAACAATATTTAAAAAGTTAAAAATATATAAAATAAACGTATATTTAAAATATATAAGAGTATTAAATATTTACCTTCTTCCTCCATTTCTTCCACCCACTACCATCGTTGCCTCCACCAAAGATGAATCTAAAGAGAGTAAGTAAGGATCATGAACCCCAAAATGGAAAAAAAAAAAATACTATGTAGGCCTCTTAAAAATCTCCTATCTGCCAAAATGAAACCACAACATGCGTCTGGAACCAAGTTTCCCTCCCAGCCACCATTTCATCTACTACTGGATCTACTACTAAACTGTCACCTCTGTAGCTCCTTGAAACCTTTGCAGATCTGGGTTATGAATTTTGTTTGGTTTTTTTTTTTTTTTATGTTTTTGAAAATATTTATGTATTATATATTTTAAATTTTTTAGAGTTAGGATAAAATTGAGATTATATGTAAAATTGAGGGTTAACTTTTTTAAAATTATAACTAAATCGATATAATATGTAAAAGTTGAGAGTTAAATTTGTTATTATATCATTTTTTGATTACCACATTACCTTCTCATTAGACACTTAACAACACTTGATGAAAATGGACAAAGAAAAATCTTCATTAGTTGAGGGACCAAATTTAAAAAAAAAAACTTTATAGTTAGTGTCCAAAAAGGAAATAGGCCCATAGTTGGGTGACCTGTGGTGTAGTTTGCTCAAAGATATAAAAGTTTGATGATGTGACACTCTAAGATTGTGCCACATCATCACATTCAGTGTTTTAATAACCAAACGGGTTGTTGAACAAGTCAGACCATCGGTACTCAATTCAAAAATCGACTAGTTCAATCGCTAGACAAAAAAAAATCATAAAATTTTTTATAAAATAAAGATAAAATTATTAAACCGGTTCAACATGTTCACTGTCAATTTAGGTCTCAATTTTTTATTTTTACCAATTTCTAGTAGTTTCTGAGTCAATCGATTCAGCCTCTTTGTTTGAACCGTTATATCGATAAGTTCTCAGCCTATTTGATTCGGTCCTATTTCAGTAACACTGGTTAATTCATCAAATTTTAATAGAACCCATGTTTAGGGAACAAAATTGACCTAATTGCCAAGTTCAAGTGCCAAAGTAAACAAAAAAGAAAGTACAATTATCAAAGTGGATCTAATTGTTAAGTTCAAGGGCAAAAAAAATATCATCCCTTTTCAAAAATATGTAAAATGTAACCATATTGTATATATAAAGTTTCTAGAGTATCAAAATTATATATGAATTAAAAATAATTGTACTAATTTATTTTTATAAATGAAAATTAAATTAAAATATTAATCGTACAAAAATATTCGAAAGTGTGTAAAACTACTTTAGTATTTTAACGATCAAACCGTTGACATGCATGATCTATATGAATGGAATATGAAATATAACGGTGAAATTATTAAAATATTAATTGTGCAAAAAGATAAGGAAGGGTGCGAAACTACTTTAGTTGTTTTGTTGACAAGTAGAATCAACAAAGGGGAGTGTATGACAGTGATGAAAATGGGTCACCTTGGATTGAAGCAAAGAGCCATTTTCTTTAGTGAGAATGGTGATGGCTTGGAAGGTTTATTTGGTTGGGGAAGAAGGCTCTAAGTGTTCTTAGTGTTTGTGTTCAATGATCTTTCAAGCATTAGGATTGGGCTTATATATAGGGAATAAGGGATGTAACGCTCTGACTTTGGCAGGCACAAGGTCTAGCATAGTCTTTTAGCAGTATGATTGGCGGAGTGGTATTCGCCTGAGTGCCCATTTTTGGCGTATAGAGTGGGCGGATACATTTATATGTTTAAGATTATGAGGGCTCCATGCCATATTGCTATGGTTTGTTGGAATAAAGAAGTGATAAAATGAATAGATATTGAGGGTTGAGTCCATGTTAAAGGTTTAATGTGCCCTTTTTTAGTGGAACTGTGCAAGTTAAGTTACAAGGTAAGTTGGTTAGGAGTTAACCAAATGTGAGCTAAGATAGTTAAGGATAAGGGGAAATACTCAATTAGGTTTCTTGGAAGTTATGGACTTTGATAAGATAATTCAATAGTGATGTGACATTTGTCAAGTTTCAATAAAGACTTGGACTATTTTAATAGGCCTTCAAGTTTAAAGGGAGTTATTTTCTTCTTTTTCCAAAATAATGAAATCTAAGGTTAGAGGATTCTGAAGTATCCCTTTAAGCTGGATCGGAAACCCTAGATTTTATCAGTAATATTTCCATGCCAAGGTAAGTTTTATGGCTCTAAGTAGATTTGTATGAGTGAATAGAGAAGTAAGGCCTTGTATGGGGGTTAAATAATTGTAAAGGTTATTTGTATGGGTTTTAAGGGTGATCTTTTATTTTATAAGGCAGTGGTTGCTACAGTCCTTGATTGAGTGCTGGATCTAAAGCTCAAGTTGCTATCTGAAGTTGTCAAGTGAGCCCCTAGGCCGACTCCTGTAAGTTGTATGCTGTTTATTCTAGATACTCTTGTGAAGAATCGTATGAACCATGAACTAAGATTAGAAAAGGATGATATGATGAGTATGCTGATATATGAATGTTGGATAAGATTTGCATGTATAGATTGTAAGAATCTGACAAGTGTAGAGTATGTGATAAGAAAGCTGGAGTAAAAGATATGATCGTAAGAACATGTCTGGAATGTGTAAGATGAGATGTATGTTAAGTTTGGTGCTAATGTATGAAAGATCTATTAAGTGTTTGTGCTTGTACACCATGGTGGATTCTAAAGGGGTTCGTCGGGACTTTAAACACGATCTCTGTAAGGAAAGCCCATGGCCATTACACCATACTGTGTAAGACCTTAGCTGGTGGGCTACGACATCATATGGAAAGAAATAAATGAAGGTTATTACCTAACGAGTTTTTCTGCGTGACATAGGATGATGAGGGGAAAACCTCACGAAATGTGAGTTTAGGCGAATCCCTATCGTGAACACCCAAAAAATGTATGCCTTTGTGACAACTTATGAAATGTAAGGCTTTGTGGTGATCTAAGGAAAGAAAAGTCCATGTGGCAAATGATGAAAGGATCACCTTCGTGGCGCACACAAAAGAATGGCCATTGTGGCAACCATCTGAAGAAAACACTTCTGTGGTAGACCTTGAAAGAAAGAATGATATTCTCAACAAAATCTAAAGGAACATAAGTTATAGTGAAATCTGAATGAAAAGTCCTTGTGGCGTATCATGTTACACTTTCGATAAGATAATGTAATGATTTTTCCTTGTGATGAGCTCTATATGAGTTATTGGGGCCTATCTTGCATGGTCTTAATATAAGAATCGAGAATCTGGAATGCGCCAAAGCATGTGGTAAATTCAAAGTGTGGGCAAGTTAGACTTGAAGAACAAATCTGAGTAAAGGCTATGTCTGGTAAATTGAAGAAGGTTATCTGTCTGTAATTATTAAAGGAAAAAGGAGTGTCCTCCAGTAAGGATCAAATAGTATAATTAAAGAATGTATCTTCTACCTATGTACAAAATAATTCATGGATTTCGAAGAAACGATGGCTTAGAATGTAAGAATAACAATATTTTGTTTGTATGGGCCTTTGGAATGGGGATGGTTAAGGAATCACGAAAGTGAGAAGTGAAGAAAGTGAGTTATGTATCAAAGATTTGGAGGGTAATGCATGATTCTAGAATAAGTTGTGACATCTATGGTATGAAGAATGGAATTATAGGAAGGTATTCACTAGAGACGAGTTGAAAAACAAAGAACAATTGATGTTGGGATCAGATATCCCACAACCCCTTTAGTTTAGACTAAAATCTTTGTCTTTTTAAGCGGTAAACCGAAGAGAAAGCAAGGGAACAAATAGTACTGGTAAGTTTGAAAGCCCCCTATGCGGAAAAGCTCTTATAACGAATAGTGAGAACTGCACCCAAAGCGAGTTTTGAAGAAAGATTTCAGACCATCAGTCTAAATAGCAGTGAGATGGTTAATTGAATTTCTAGATACGATGTGTAAAAACAATTTATGTAACTGGTGTTTATCTCACTAAGTTCTCATGAACTTACTTTTGTGTGTTATATTACATGTAGATTGATTTGGGTTTACACCAGGAGAGATGATGCCAGGGCTACGCCAAAGGAGCTGCGTATCGAGCTATTACGCATACAAAACAAGTTTTTTGGCATATTCGAGTCTGAGTTGTTTTATAGAAGTCTTTTACACCGAATAATTATAACAGACTAGGACATCAATTAATCATAGTTGTAAATAAATTCTTTATGTATACCAATTGAGTTCTTGTATTATTCACACTTATGTATTTATCAAAGAAATTTATAATTAAATAGTCGTAATCGAATGTGAATTTGTATAATTGAGTGAGCTACATATGTACTTGAGTAGTAACACCTGGGATTAATTTAAAACAAAATCGAAATTTTAAGAAAAAGTTGTAAAAATTGGAAACAAGGGTCACACGGCCGTGTGAAAACACCCTATGCCGGTGTAACATTCAAACTAAGGACACACGGTCGTGTCCTAGCCCCTGTCCTCACTCGTGTAACTAACTATGGCCAAATATCAAATGGGTCCTTAGCATGCACTATACTTCAATTATTTCACAATTTCACCATGTAATATTTCCTATTATTCAGTTTAGTCCCTATTTGACAATTTCACTAAAAATTCCTTTAGAAAAGTTGTTTATCTAACAAAAACCATTCATTTTCTATCATCAAACTTCAAAAATCACATATATTCATCAATGGTAAAACCCTAATAGTTTAACAATTTTGCAAATTAGTCCCCGGGCTAGCTAGATTAAGCTACAACGATCTCGAAAATATAAAAATAATAAAAAAAGGGGACAAAAATGCATACCTAATTGAAGAAAATAGGGTTTCCATGGCTGCCATTATTTCTTAATTTTGGTTGTAAAAGATCAATAAAAGGAAATGGTTTTGTTTTATTTGATTATTTTTATCATATAATTACTTTTTTTACTTAATTAACCTTAAAAACTTTACAAATTACACAATTGCCAAGCCATGTACATCCACTATCACTTATTATGGTCTAATTACCATATAAGGACTTCCAATTTAATGTTATATAGCTATTTAATACCTTTAGCTATTGGAGCTTAACTTTTACACTTTACGCGATTTAGTCCTTTATATAAAATTAATCATGTAAACGGTAAAATTTCTTAACGAAATTTTTATACGATAATGCTATCATGCTGCAGACTATAAAATAATGATAAAATAAATTTTTTGACTTCGTATTTGTGGTCCCGAAATCACTGTTCTGATTTCACTGAAAACGAGCTATTACACTGATCTCATTTAGAAAATTTTACAAGATCACCGTAGTAGCTTATCGATTCATCCAGGAAGAAATAAAATGTATGATGATTTGAAATAGATGTACTGTTGGCCAGGTATGAAACGAGAGATTTCAGAGTTTGTATCAAAATGCTTATTACAACCTGTGATGATTCCAGAGTGGAAATGGGAACGTGTCACGATGGATTTTGTATCAGGATTGCCTCTATCTTTCAGAAAGAAAGATGTGTGGGTCATTGTAGATTTTTTGATGAAATCCGCGCATTTCATTCCTATGCATAAAGATTTTTCACTTGAGAAATTGGTCGAATTGTATATTTTGGAGATTGTTAGATTTCACGGGGTGCTAGTTTCAATAATCTCTGATAGGGATCCATGGTTTACGTCTTGATTTTAGAGCAAGTTGCATGAAGCTCTAGGTACTCGACTGCATTTTAGCACAACGTTTCATCCACGGACAGATGGTTAGTCTGAGCGAGTAATTCAGATACTAGAAGATATGCTTCGATGTTGTGTTTTAGTGTTCAAAGGTAACTAAGAGAAATTTTTGTTGTTGGTTGAATTTGCAAACAATAACAATTATCAGGCGTTATTTGGTCAAAAATACCGAACTCCGTTATACTGGACTGAGCTGAGCAAGAAAAGGATTTTCAGTGTTGATTTGATTCGAGAAATCGAAGAAAATGTCAAAGTGATACGTGACAATTTGAAAGCAGCTTCTGATCATTAGAAATCTTATGCAGATTTAAAAAGAAAAGATATAAAGTTTCAAGTTCGCGACAAAGTATTTCTGAAAGTATCACCTTGAAGGAAAGTCTTCTGTTTTGGCTGCAAAGGAAAGTTAGTTCGCGATTCATTGGGCCGTACAAGATCATTGAAAGGATTGGGCTAGTAGCTTACCAATTGGCTTTGTCGTTAGAGTTAGAAAGCATTCATAATGTATTCCATGTATCAGAGTTACGGCGGTATCTATCAGACCCTTCACACGTGATATCCTTGGTAGATGTTGAGATTCAGTCAGATATGACGTACAGTGAAGAGTTTATCAAAATTCTAGCTCGGAAAGTTAATGAATTGAGAAATAAAAGTATAACTTTAGTTAAATTTCTCTAGAAACGACACGGAATAGAAGAGGCTACCTGGGTACCGAAACAAGCTATGAAAGTGCAATACTCAAACCTATTTTCTGGTAAGATTTTCGGGGACGAAAATTCCTTCAGGGGGAGAGTTGTAATATCCCGTTTTTAGTGAAATCAGAATAGTGGTTTTTGGACCACAAATTTGAATAGTTAATTTTTATTTTATTATTATTTTAACATCTATGGGATATTATTAAGGTTATATTAAAATTTCGTTAAGAAATTTTGATGTTTGCATGGTTAATTAAGTGAAAAGGACTAAATCCTAAAAAGTGTAAAAGTGGAGTTCTATTAGTTAAAAGGGTCAAATGGATATGAAACTTGAAAGTAAATGGACTTAGATGGTAATTGTACCATTCTTAAGGTTAGTGGAAAAAAATGAACATAATTTAAGTGAATTCTTATGTTAATAAAAAAGGTTAAATTAGTAATTTAATAAATAAATGTAAACTAAAACAAAGAAAAGATGGTATCATCTTTCTAAATAGTCTTTCTCCATTAAAATATTGAAGATAAACACCATTTTTTGTGCTTTGAAGATTCGACTAGCATTGTTCTTGCATGTGGTCATTTTTTAGGTTAGTTTTTAGTGATTTTTATGTTTTTGTGATCGTTTTAGATTAATCTAACTAGCCCGAGAGTCAATTTGTAAACATGTTAAAGGTTGAGGGTTATGCCATGTATATTTTGAATGGTTATTGATGTTAAATGCTAGATTATAAATCTTTGTTGATAAATAAACAAGTTTTGTAAAGTGATTTTTGATGAAATTTGCATTTAAGGATTGATTTGTAAAAATGGCAAAAATTCAAGTTAAATTTATGAAATAATGATTTATTTGGGTTGGTTTAAGTCCTTAAGTAATTTGGTTAGCCTATAAGAGGGATTAATATTAAGGGCATATAATAATTTTGCATAAATATGAAATGTGGACTAAATTGAATACTATAAGTATTAAATGGATTGAAATTATCTATTTAGATCAAGAGAACCCACGTACAGACCTATATCGAGGCAAAACAAAAGCTTCAGATTAACTCGATTTACCTTCACGTCCCTAATAGTCGAGGTAATTTCATATGAACTGCAATCACTTAAATGTTGTCTAAATTGAACGTTTATTATATTTTTTTGATATAAATGGATCAGTATATCAACATATCAATGCTATGATGAATTGACGGATATTGAGTCCCGATTAAACCTTAGGAATTTGTAGGATACAAATGACATGTCATTAAGGATTTCATGTTTCAGGTGCTGGTCTTGAATGTCCTACCGATGGTTGAGATCCTGCATTTGTTTCGGATGCTACACAGCTCGTGTGAGTAGCATCATGTACCTTATATTCCAACCCACAGCTCATGTGAGTAGGCCCATTCCACAGCTCGTGTGAGCAATGATGTAAAGGAAATGTTATGGTTATGTAAAGGCACACTTTGTGTGAGCTTTCCCGAGTATCTGATGTAATTCTAGACGGTTCAACGGGTATGAAAAGGAAATGAAACAGTAAGTTCTCAAGTGGAATGTATCATGAACTTATGAAAAGGAAATGGTGATCTAAATGATGTGAATAAATGTGTAAATTACTTGTAACGGATGAATTCATTTGAGCCATGTATAAATGCACTAACTTGTGTATTTGATGATGTTGTATAGACATTATGCCAAGCTTATGGTTTAGTTGGTATTACACTTCTGCTATTTACATTATGCAAATGAAATGGTAAGTCATGTTTATGTTATACGAGCTTACTAAGCATTAATTGCTTACGTACTTTCTTTCCTATGATTTATAGATTATCGGAAGCTCGATTGGTTGGGAAGCTTGTCGGAGATATATCACACTATCCAACATAAATATCAGTAGTTTTTGAATATTTTGGCCAATGTTATAATGGCATGTACAGGTTGAATTGTAATGTCATTTTGTTAAATGGTTAGTTGGTGAATTGGTTTAGTACCATTTGATACCTTACTAAATGGTGTCATTTTGTTAAATAGTTAGTTGGTGAATTGGCTTGTATAAGTTATGGATGTTATCTTAGCTTGGAACCATTTGATACCTCGCTAGATTGTGTCATTTTGGTTAACTTGTGATGCATGTTTGGAATGGATTCTGTGGTATATTTGAAATGGTATGGTAATTGTCAAGGTGTGGCATGTTTGGCAAGTTTTGAACTACAATTTAATGATTGAAATGTGGTAAAATTTACATGTTTAGGTAAGGGATATTGAATGCATTTGAGGTGCCTTTGAATGGCATATTGGGTAATTGATTTAGGGTATTGGAATGACATATACATATGTATGTTTAGGTAGGGTTTGATTCCTTAAAGTGGTGCACAAATGGTCCAAATGTTTATGCATGAATTGGCATGGCAAATGGCTTGTTTTTAGGCAAATTTAGGTCCACACGGCCTTAGACACGGGCATGTGACTCAGCCGTGTGTGGCACACGGCCTAGTGACACGGTCGTGTCATCTGAAGGTTCCTTTTTATGCTAGTTAGTGAGTTACACGGCCTAACACATGACTTAGCACGCGGGCATGTGACCTTACTTTTAGAGTTACACGGGTGAGGACACGAGCTGGGACATGGCCGTGTGTCCCTAGTTCAAATGTTACACGGCCTGAGACACAAGCGTATGTCTCAGTTGTGTGAGGCACACGGCCTGGCCCCACAGCCGTGTGAACCCTGTTTCCAAATTTTTATGAACTTTTCTTAGAGTTTTCAGATGTTTCAATTTAGTCTCGAATTGTTTCTAAGGCATTTCTAGGGCCTCAAGGGCTCGATTTAGGGACGGAATGTGTATGCATGATTAGCTTATGATATGTTCTTGATAGTGAATGAAATTTATGTTTAAATGTTCTGTTGGTACGATAATGCTCTGTAACCTTAATCCGGCTACGGATACGGGTTAAGGGTGTTACATTTACTCCATTTTCTTGGACAGTTTGCTGACCCAACTGCTTGCCAGACTTGTTCTTTAATTACAAAAAAATATATTAGATCAAATTAATTTCTTTATGACCCAAATTCCCTTGATGTTGTTGTCCATGTGGAGTGAAAATAGGTTGATGTTCATGTGGTTTTAACAAACAAACCATTCATAATTCCTTGGTCCAAAATTAAATCAAAGTTAACATGTCAGATAAAGTAATTAAATTATGCACATATTTAATGCAAAATAGCATAGAATTACATTCTTTATTAAATCATGCCCCTTTTCTTAATATGAACAAAATTCACCCTTTTAACTATCAAAAACTCAGGATTAATATTATTTTTAAGTATAAAGATGTCATAAACTACTAAAAAAACTATATACTTTAGAGTTTTGACACCCCTAAGCTTAATCCATTTTTCGTCCCAAGTAAAGCAAAGCAAAAATTTAGGTAAAGCAATCTTGCAAGAAGTTTAAATAGAATTCCTAAGTAGAATCAACTTTTGCACAACATACATCAACAAAATCATGCTCAGAAACTCTTTTTATTGATAAGTCGCTCACATGCAAACTTTATTTCATAATTTTATACTAAGTGAGGGAAATGCTAACATAATTCATAGAGTGCATGCTTTTCAAGGTCATACATAACATTCACCATTCAATCAAAGCTTCCTTATCAATTAAAAAGAACAATCACAAGATTTAATTAATGATCCTTGTATGTTAAACTTAGCAATTCCTCTCCACTAATGTAGTTGGCATTATTATAAAAAATCATTAGGTCTTTTATAGGGTTCTAATGGGGTTAGGCTCAAGGTAGGGATAAAGAGAAGTGAATTTTTAGGTTCAATAATCTTGACCCTTACTTTGCCTTGGATCCTTTCAAGGTGCATCCTTCCTACTAACGAGTTTTACCACCCTCAAACTTAATTTGAAGCTTTATGTCCAACAATACTCCTCAATACTTGAATATTTATTTTACTCTTTTTGCTTGACATTTGAGCAGAGATGTTTCTCTTTTTTTCTTTGAACATACATAGAACATATACATCTTTTTGAATTTTTCCTTGATCTTTGTTCACCAAGACAAGTATAGTTAAGATAGGTGCAAAAATATGATAAAACTTAAAATGATGGTAATATGGCTTATGATGTAAGTGAATAACAATAAAATAAGCTTGAAGGCTCAAACTAAGGTTTCAAGGGTTAAATTCATATGGTAGGCTTGAAAGGCTCAAACGATCCAAAGAAAATGTGCCTATATCATGTTTAGATTCTTATGCCTCATAGGATTTCGCCTCAAGAAAGTTATTAAGTCAATCCTAAGGACTTAAACCTTCATGCATGTCTATTTCTAAGAAAATTAAATTTTCATGGCAAAAGACTACATAAGACCAAAGAACATACAATCATTCTATAACCTAAGATAACATAAAAAAAAAAAACTCAGATAAAATTAGAAATCATGTTTGCATTTGAGCTAACTTATGAACAAGTTTTTTTTTTTTCTGAACATCATTTTGTTTTAGCATATTTATGTGTAAACATTCAATCATACTTAAGAAAAAAAATTTAAAATTCATGAAAATTTTTCCTTACCCCCTTTAAAAAGAAGCAATGTTCTCATTGTGTAAACAAAGTAATGCATGAGAACTGAGCACTAGGTAAGATAGCAAAAAAAGGGAGGTTAGTCATGAAGACTGCTTAAGTGCCAAGTCTTTCTTAACAATCCAATCCTAGACATGTTAATTCACATTACAACACTACTTTGCTTTTTATTATAGAAGAGGCATTGAGCTTAATTTATTCATGTTTGGAAATTATTCAATTCATTTTATACATAAAACAAAATAATCCTAAGTAAATAAAAATATATTAAAAGTAATACTAAGGAAAAAAAATTCCTGCCCTTTTATTAATTTGTGTCATCCCCCTTTTTTTGAGATTGCTGCAACATATGGAAGTGATGCTGCGGCGAAGGGAAGGGGCAACGAGTGTTGGATATTTTTCTCCTTATCACTGTTCTGTGCCTCGAGCCCAAAACTGTAAAAATTTTATTACCTACACTAAAATAAACCTTGACAGAAATAAATTGATTAAACCTTGGGCCAACTTGACCTTCTTATTAAACATAAAAATAAAATTGAAAATAAACTCAAAATTAAAAACAAAGATTAAAATTCATTTTAGGCTACTTAGAAAATTTCTTCTCGAAAAATTACATCAAATTAAATTCCCAAGAAAGGTTAGAGGGGTCGGAAATGGTCCTGCTTAAGTTCCAATCTCCTTAGACAGAATTAATTCAAAGTACTAATTCAAGAAAAATAATTTCTAAGCATGTCATTTATTCAAATGAGAGAGAAAAGAATTGAAAAGTAAATTAACGATGGAGAGAGTGAAGAGAACTCCCTCAATGTTATTGTCACTGACAAAGGTGATGTCAAACGGTCATTTATCATACCAATTGTATCCATCTAAGAAGAAGAGATAATGTTGCCCAACAACTATATTCAATATTTGATCAAAGAATAGCAGCAGGAAATGGTCTTTCTATTTTACTTTGCTTGACTTTCTGTCATTCATACAAAATTTCCTACCCGTAATGATCCTTAATGAAATCATCTCATTTTCCATTATACCTTCTTTCTTTGGTACAAGTCCCACCCACTGAATGCCATAGATGGGACCCATGATCCTTGCTTTTAACCATTTAGGCTTGAGTTTCCTAGGATCAAATACTTGAGATTGAATCAGTCTCTTCTGTCCCTCAATATAACTCTTTCCAGTAACTAATGGTCTTTTCAAAAAGTTAAGTCTAACTCAAGTGTCTCTTTTCTTGATGGGTTGGGTTTCTTGTACTCATGTGATCATAGCTCTAATGATTCGAACTGAGCTTTTGAACTAAATCCTTCTGAGTTGGCTTCCAAGCATGTTTCATCCTCATCTTGATGTGGAGGGTTAGATGAAATACTTTCCTATGGATCATTGTATTCTAATTTTGTAGGAACCGGCAAATCTTTCTTAGAAATAGTAGAACAATGTAATTGCCCTTTTTAGTGAAATTAGAACAGTGGTTCTGAGACCACAAATCTAACGTGAAAATATTTATTTTATTATTATTTTAATGTCTATGGTGTGTTAGTAGTGTTGTATAAAAATTTCGTCAAGAAATTTTTATGTTTGCATGTTTAATTAAGAAAAAAGGACTAAATCGTAAAAGGTGCAAAAGTAGAATTCTATTAGTTAAAGGTGTCAAATAGCTATGAAACTTTAATGTGAAAGGACTTAGATGGTAACTAGACCATTAATGAATTTAGTGGATGTATATGGTTATGTATTAATGAAATTTTGGTGTTAAATAAAGGTTAAATTAGTAATTCAATTAATAAGTTAAAGTGTAAATAATAAAAACAAAAGTGTCATCTTCCTAATTTCTATCTTCCACTGAAATTTAAAAGAGAAAACACCATGGGAGCATTCTAGGTTTGGCTAAGCTTGATTCTACTTTCATGGTATTCAATTTTATCCCTTTTTAATGATTTTTATGTTTTAGGGATCATTGTAGCTTAATCTAGCTAGCCCAGGGACTAATTTGTAAAACTGTTAAAAGATTAGGGTTTTTCCATGAACATATCTACACGATTTTTGAATTTTAATGAAATATTATGAGTCTTTTTGTTAAATAGACAAGTTTTGTAAAGTGATTTTTGATGAAATTATCATTTAAGAACTTATTTGTAAAAAAAGTAAAAGTACTTAGTAAAATTGTGAAATGATGAGTTGTATGAGTTGATATGGGTTCATAATAAATTTGGCTAGCATGGGTTAGGATGAAAATATTTAAATTTCAATTTTTGAGCTTAAGGACTAAATTGTAAAAGGTTAAAATGCTAGGAGAAAAATTGTAATTTTGTAATAATATGAATTGTGGACTGAATTGAATAATAGAGTTATTAAACAAATTGAATTTGTATATTTAGATCAAGATAGACCTCGTACGGAGTTAGATCTAGGAAAAGCGAAAGCCTCGGATTGTTGATATCGTTTATACATATGTGTTGTCGAGGTAAGTTCATATGATTATATATTGTTTTAATGCTACGTATTGATCTTTATGTTAATATGATGATTTCTATGTAATTGTATGTTGTAAATCCAACAATGTCACGATGATTATCGAGTCCTATTTGAATCTTAGGAATTCGTAGGATAGAAATGACATGTCATTAGGGTTTTCATGTTTCGGGTGCTGGTCTTGAATGTCCTACTGATGGTTGAGGTCATGCATTTACTATGGATACTCCACAGCTCGTGTGGGTAGTATCGTGTAGCTTACATTCTAACCCACAACTCGTGTGAGCAATGATGTAAAGGAAAGGAAAGGTTACGATTATATGTTTAGCATACTTCGTGTGAGCTATCCTACGTATCCGATGATATTCTAAATGATTCAATGGGAATGAAAAGGAAAGGAATGGTAAGTGTTCAAAAGGAACTATATCATGTGTTTATGAAAAGGGCTGGAATGGTAAGTTTCATTGAAAGTATGATATGTTAAGGTAAATGATGAATTTAAATGAATTATTTTCATGTGTAATGGCTTACCTATGTTAAATTCATGTGGATTATGTTTGAATATGCTAACATGTGTTGTTGTTGGTGCTTAGGCTTGTGCCAAGCTTGTGGTTGGATTATTGCTTAAACTTAATGTTATGTATTAAAATGGTAAGTTATGTTCATGTTCTACGAACTTTCTAAGCATTATGTGCTTACGTAGTTTTCTTTCCTATGTTTTACAGATATTCGGAAGCTCGATCGGTTTGAAAGCTCATCGGAGATCTATCACACTATCCAGCGATTATATCGGTAGATTTTGATGTATCGGTCAAGGTTATAATTGATTGTATAGGTGGACTTATGTTTAATGGCTAGTTGATGCTTCTGGCATGTAAATGTTGCTTTAAATTTGTAGTACTTTTAGTAATTTTGGTACTATGTGGTTGGTGTGAATATGGTCAAGTTGATGTATGATTTTTTGACCAAAATGGTAAGTGATGGTATGTTTGCAATTTGGTCAATTATGGTATGTTTTGATAGGGAATTGAGCTAGATGTGTATGGATTAGTTATGGCCAATTATGCAAAATTTTAGGTATATTTGCTTGATTGGAATTGAGGTGCCTATATGGCATATTGGTTGGATGGAATAATGGTTTATTGAATTGGTTTTGTTATGCATGTTTTGGTATGTTTTGATGCCTTGGTCAAAGATGCAAATGGCTTGTAGGTGCATGTTTTGAATTGATGAAAGAAATGGCTTGATTGCGGCCAATTTCTTGTCCGCACGACCTAAGACACGGGCATGTGTCTGTACTATGTGTCACACACAGCCATACGACACTGCCATGTGTCCCCTGTAGGTTTCAAGGGCATTCAATTCAGGCAGTTAACAGCCTAGCACACGGCCTGGCACACGGGCATGTAAGGCCATTTCGAGTGTTACACGGCCTAGCACAAGGGCGTGTGGCTTGACCGTGTGACCCAACTTAGAGAGTTACACGGGCTAGGATACGGGCGTGTGTCTCAGCCGTGTGAGTCACTGCAATTTTAAATTTTCTAAATTTTTCCTCAATGTTTCAAATGTTACTGATTTAGTCTTGAATCGTTTCTAAAATGTTTCTAAGGCCTCAAGGGCTCGATTAAAGGACAATATGCATGTGTGTGAATAGAATATGCTATGTTTATTGTAATGTTTGGAAATGAATGCTTTTATGTTATGATTTTATGGTAATCCTCTGTAACCCTATTTCGGCGACAAATACGGGTTAGGGGTGTTACAAACAATCTTTAACCTCGTCAGGAGATCTTATAGCCTTGAGTATATTAAAGGTCACTTGTTCATCTTGAACTCGCATGGTGAGTTCACCTTTTTGCACATCAATTATTGTCCTACCAGTTGCCAAGAAATGCCTTCCTAGGATGATTGGTACTTTTTTATCTACTTCAAAATCTAATATAATAAAGTCAGTAGGAAATATGAATTTTTCAACACGTACCAAGATATCTTCGATATTTCCTTTTGGGTATACCAAAGATCGATCCGCCAATTAGAGTGTAACTATAGTTGGTCTGGCCTTACCAATGCCTAATCGTCTAAACACAGACATAAGCATCAAGTTGATACTCGATCACTGATCGCACAAAGCCTTACCACAATAGGATTCTCCAATATTGCAAGGTATTGTGAAACTTCTTGGATCCTTCAACTTAGGAGGCAACTTGTTCTGAAAGAATAGGCTACATTCTATAGTCAAGGTTATAGTGTCAAATTCTCCAAACCTTTTCTTCTTAGATAGAAATTCCTTCATAGCTTTCGCATAGTTCGGCATTTGCTCTAAAGCTTTCACCAACAGAATGTTAATATGTAGTTGTTTCAACACATCCAACATTCTCTTAAATTGGGTATCCTATTCTTGTTAGAGTCTTTGAGGATATGGAGGTTGTAGAACTTTGGCTTGGACTGGACAGCTCTTCCGAGGTAATATATCATCTGCATCTAATGAAGGGGTTAGCTTATTAGAATTCACTAGTTTAGATTTTACCTCTTCAGAATTTGTAGAAACTGGCTTCTCTAGTACAGGAAATCCAGCTATTGGTTGATTTTCCTCTTTCTTGGGAAGTTCATCTTTATCCTAAACTTCCTTAGGTTCCAAAGTCCTTCCGCTTTGTAAAGTGATTGCTTTACAATTCTCCTTGCCCGATTTTCTTAGGTTTTCTATGTCACTGGGCAAAGCTCCTTGTGGTCTATTGCAAATTTCATTGGCTAACTACCTCATCTAGTTCTCCAAATTTCTTAAAGTTGCACCATTCTTTGCCATGTATGCTTTTAATGAGTTCTTAAGATTATTAGAAGACTAGATTGGTAGAGGATTTTCTATGTTGCTTGGTACAACACCTTAGGGTTTGCTTCTAAGCTCATTAGCAAACTGTCCCACTTGATTTCTTAGATTCTTCAATGTTGTTGCTTAGCCTTGAATCAAGGCATCATTTTAGCAATGTATGCCTTCAACAAAGTCTCCAAATTATTGGAAGGTTCAACTTGTGGTGGTTTCTGAACTTGTTGATTGAAACCAAGAGGTTGATTTCATCTATGTTGCATGTAATTATTGTTCAGTCCAGCTCCTTGGTTACTCTAAGAGAAGTTTGGATGGTTTCACCACGAAAGATTATAGAAATTGGACTGTGGTCCTTATCCACTTCTATTTTAGTGTTGATTCCCTACATAATAATCTGACTCGGGATTTGATGGACAATTCTTGAAAGAATGATTGCCCCCATAATATATGTGGGAAATAACATCAAAGTGACTCAATGGCAATGATTGCCCCCATAATATATGTGGGAAATAACATCAAAGTGACTCAATGGCTGAGCTACAACATGATTTAACCCATTAGTTGTTCGATTTGTCGGCCACTGGCAATTGTTACTGACTATTCTCTCGATGATCTCGAAAGCCTTATTATAAGTCTTCGATAAGAGAGCACCATTTGTAGAAGCATCTACCACTAACCTTGTGTGTACGTTGAGACCATTATAAAATGTTTCTAACTGGATGCAATGCTGAATCCTATGGTAAGGGCATTTACGTAGTAACTCTTTGAATCTTTCCCATGCCTCGTATAGGGACTCATCATTTCTCTGCTGAAAGATGGTGATCTCATTCTTCAACTTAGCATTTTTGATAGGTGAGAAATGTTTTACTAGAAAGTGTTCAGCTAATTCTTGCCAAGTTCAAATTGAATTGGGTGGCAACGAATTAAGCCATGCTCGTGCTCGATCTCGCAATGAGTAATAAAACAACTTTAATCTCAATGCATAATCAGTTACACCGACAATCTTAAAGGAATCGCTCACCTTCATAAACAATCGAAGGTGAACATGTGGATTTTTTGTGGGCATTCCACTGAATTGGCCTATTGTTTGAAGCATATGAAGCATCACAGGCTTCAATCCAAACTGCGATACCTAGATCCTCGGTCTTCTAACTCCTGGATTTAATTCATTAAAAAGTGTCATAGCAACTGCCTTATAGCACGATCACTATCATCATCAATAAGGATTAGAATATGAACATTAGCGGTTCCACTCCCTTGAACATCATTTTCATGCACAGATGGGTGAAATTTATTAAATTGAATTCACCGACGCTCCCAATTTTTAAGTTTGGGAAATCATTAGATTCGTGACGAATATTTGGATAGGACCCAGACATTTCTTGGTTAAGATGTCTCATGGAGTTTGAATATATATCTCTTAGCTTTGAAATGCACTTTCAATCACTCTATTTTAAGTTCGTTCGAGAGCTCAAGTTATGACCATTTTAGTGAAGACTGCGCGAGCAAAATTTCTGGATGGGATTATGACGAGAATTACGAGTTTCAGATTTTTAATTTGAGTTTAAATCATAATGAGTTTGGATTTTAGGCTTAATTTTTATTATATATGAGCCCAATATTATATTTATCAGCTCTTATTATTTTATTATTACAAATTTCTTATAATTAATAAGTATTTTAAGTTATTTAGGAGTTTTATGTTAACAAGAAAGTTTTGCTTAAAACTACTTCTTGTTTAGATTAATTAGAGTTTTATTTGGATGTGCTTAGTTAGCCTATATAAAGGCTTATTCATTGTTTATTAGTTTTCTTCTCGATTTTCTTCAAGGAGTCGTGGGAATTTATTCTTCACCCTTCAATTTGCAAAGGATTATTTCTTGGAAGGTTGACTAGAGCCATTAATTGAGTTTCTTGGGGTTCTATTGAACATTTATCCTTCTATCCATCATAACCATCGGTTTATTCAATCCATCTTCCACTTTAATTTCGTATATTTATTTATTTTTATATTTTTATATTTATTTGTTTTGTTCTCGAATTTCTTTTTTTACTATTTTCGACTTCTTTATTACTAAATTTGTTTATTTCTTTTTTTATATCAGATCCAAATATTTACTTTTCCAGTCAAACAACTTGAATTCGATCATTCTTTCGCTTCCTCCGTTCATTCCATATCATTTGGTATCAAATTCGGGCATTTTAGGTGTTCTTTGTATTCTTATAAACCGATTCTAGTAAACAACCTCAAAACAAAATTTTTTTCTTTTTACCAAAAAAGTTTTTAGAAAAAAATATTTTTCAGTGGGTAAATGCTTTTCAAACGATTTGAAATTTTACATACTATTTCTTGGCACTATTTTAGAGTATAAAAAAATATTTTCCACGAAAAAAAGTGATCAAAAAATACAAAAAAGAATAAGAAAATAAGAAAATATTCTATGGGTTGAATTTGGTGCCAAAAGTTTCCAAACCAGATCTACATTATTTGAGGAGACTCCAGTTTAAATTTCATGATTTCTAGAAACCGGGAACACTTCGAACGAAAAAAATTCAATTTATTTTTCCATTGTTTTGAGTTTTCGGTTGGGTAGTTTATTTTTTTATTCTAGCATTAGGTTTTCTTTTGTTTAGCTTTTCTTATTCTATTACGCATTCTAACACATTTGTTTCTTATGTTAATAGGTACGAAAAGAGTTGTCTCTCCTTTCTCCGTGTAACTTACTTCCTTTAGAGTCGAGTTTTTTTTAGCTTCTTAGAGCCTTAGGTCCACTTTGTTAGAGAGTGATCCCCCATCTTTTTGAATATTATTGAGTTTGATTACTCTTTATAATTTACAAGTGAGAAAATCTTAATTTCTTTTCTTTTTCTCTTAGAGTTTTTTTTATTGCGAGTGTATAACAGTGATGTTTAATTTTCTCTGATCAACTTTTTTTTTGAGTATTTTTATTTTAGCCTCTAATAATGATACGCAAACATAGTATGGAAGAGGTTTTGGAATCTCCTACTGATAGGGATGATTTACTTGAATCTCATTGTCTTGTACTGCGATAGTCCTCTAGCATTCAAGTAAGGGATGATTCTAATGAAGTGCAAAGGATTAACATCTTCCACTCGAGGTGTTTGATTCAAGGAAAGTTGTGTTCTTTTATTGTTGACAGTGGTAGTTATGCCAATATTGTGAGTAGTTTTTTAGTGGATAATTTATCTTTACCTTGTCAAAATCATCCTAAGCCATATCACTTACAATGGCTTGACGAAAGTTCAAAAGTTAAAGTAGTTAAATAATCCTTAATTGTTTTCAAAATTGGGAATTATTCTGATAAAGTTTGGTGTGATGTAGTTCCCATGCATTCCGCTCATTTACTTCTTAGAATATCATGGCAATATGATCTTGATGTGGTACACCATGGCAAATTGAACCGTTACTCCCTTTTGTTTAAAGGAAAAATATACACTTTAGCCCCTTTGGAGCCCAAAGATGTGCATAAGGACTGATTGAAAATGATGAAATTCTGTGAGATGGTTAAGAGGAAAGAAAAAATTGAAAAGACAGAGAGAAAAGAGACATTGAGTGATAAAAATATACTTGATGGTCCACTTTTGGCAAGTGAAAATAAATATGAGGTAAAATTGGAGAGTTCTAAAATTGGAAAAGAAAATTAAAAGCAAGAAAATATCCAGGCAAAAGCTAGGAATGATTATGTTTCCACTAACCTTAACTTGAATTTGTCTAGTGGACTTGTTTCATTCTTTCAGGAATTTGTTAATCCATTGCTAGGAGCTCTATTAAATTATTCCACCTATGATAAAGATTCTTTCTTATTCAACCAAATACAAGATTCGAGAACGAATCTTTTTGAGAAAAGGGGGAATGATACATACATGGATGGAGTGAAATTTATTAAATTCAATTCACCAAAGCTACAAATTTTCAAGTTTGGGAAATCATCATACTTGCGATGACTTTTTGGTTGAGATCCAGGCATTTCTCGGTTAAGATGTCTTTATGGTGTTCAAATTTCTATCTCTTAGCTTCAAAATGTACTTTCAATCACTCAATTTTAAGATTGAGAGCTCAAGTTATGACAGTTTTAGTGAAGACTGCGCAAGCAAAATTTTTGGATGTGATTATGACGAGAATTACGAGTTTCGGGCTTTTAATTCGAGTTTAAATCATATTAGGTTTGGGTTTTAGGCTTAATTTTATTATATATGAGCCCAATATTATATTTATCATCTCTTATTATTTTATTATTACAAATTTTTTATAATTATTAAGCATTTTAAGTTATTTAGGAGTTTTATGTTAACAAGAAAGTTTTGTTTGAAACTACATCTTATTTAGATTAATTAGAGTTTTAGTATTCTTTAGAGTTTTATTTGGATGTACTTAGTTAGCCTATATAAAGACTTATTCATTCTTTATTAAGGAGACAATTGTTTTCATTAATAAAGTTTTCAACTCTTGGAGTTTGTTTCTTGTTCAAGATTTCTTGTGGTTTTTAGAAGTAGTTTTCTTCTCGATTTTCTTCAAGGAGTCGTGAGAATTTATTCTTCACCCTTCAATTTTCCAAGGATTATTTCTTGTAGGGTTGATTAGAGCCATTAATTGAGCTTGTTGGGATTTATATCTCAAAGGGTTCAATTGGACATTTATCATTATATCCATCATAACCATCGATTTATTCAATCCATCTTCCACTTTAAATTTTGTATTTTTATTTTTTATTTGTTCTCAAATTTCTTCTTTTATTTTTTTCGACTTCTTTATTACTAAATTTGTTTATTTCTTTTTTTTCAGATCAGATCCAAATATTTCATTTTCGAGTCAAACAACTTGAATTCGATCCTTCTTCTGCTTCCTCTGTTCATTCTGTATCAGTCCATTTCTGCGACTTGTCTCTAGGCTAATCTTTCTCGTCTTCTCTGTCAAATGCCCACTCGATTTCAAGGTCTACAAAGAGTAAATCGATAATTCGATCTATGCTCATGAACACCTGAAAATAAAAAGGATCAAAATATAAAAAAATAATTAGTAAAGTTAGAAAATTTAAAAAAATAAAATAAAAAACCAAATTGGAATGAATAATATCACAAAAATGATTAAGGCAACAGTCCCCGGCAATAGCGCCAAAAACTTGTAGCACATGGTTTGTGCAAGCCTACACAGTTGTTATCAAGTAATAAGTAAGTATAATAGTTATCGTCTGCATAGGGACTGTATATGTTAATAAGCATTTTTCAAAATTAATATTAACAATTTGGTAAGAAAAACACAATAATTTTGAGTGTTGGAAAAAATAAATGACTAGATGCAAAGTGATCCCTAATGCAAGTTAACCTAAATGCAAATGAAATGAACAGCTAAAAATGGATGAGATAGATTTAGCGACAGAATTCATAAGATTTCAACAATAATAACATGAATAGGCCAGGATAATCACATCAATTAACTTAGTTCATTCTCATCATGTTAATATTGTTCCGGAAAAATATTTCATGGCAACTAGATCTTTCATAAGCTTAAAACCAATATTAAGTCCTTTTGGAATCTTTAGGGTTTCTTAGAATTCATGTGAAGTAATAGGGACTAGGTCGGTTTGAAACAATTTAATCACATAAACATAAAATCTATGCAAGGTAATAGAGCTCAGTCAAGTTATTATGGACCTTAATTTATTCTGGATTGAATATAAATTAAGCATGCACTTTTCAATTATTGCATCCATTATTAATCGTCTGGTTAGGATCACTCGACTAATTCTAATGCATTCAATAATATATGAATGAAATGCATACTTGAGTTTAATTGAAAATATGAACCATTGAGGCACAGAGCATCATAAACACAGTTTAAATGAACTTTATTAAATTAATGCAACCATCGTAGCTAAATAGAATTAAGCTACCATTGTCGATAAAAAAACAACGAAGCAATTTGCAAACATAATGAATAATTATGGAAGAGCAAAAAGGAAGAGAAAACTCTTTGATAGTATGATCACTAGTCGTGGAGGCTTCCTCCAATTCTCACAACTACTCCTTCAGGTGGCCGGCCAAGAGAAAGTTATCTCTCTAGGAACTACTTAGCTAAATATGGTAATAGGATAGGTGGAAAAGAATGAAAGTTAGAGAAAAATGAGAGCATGGATGAATGTGTGTTAAAGGATGAAATGAATAATGATTTAGGAATGATTGAATAGTAGAATGAGAGGGCCTATTTATGCTAGAGGGATGGCTAGTAGGTTTGCTAAAAATAGCATTTTGAATCCCATGATATGATTTCATGCTAGGCCGGCCATATATTGTGGAAGGGAGTGGTTTTTGATTGCTTGATTCATGCATGAAATCATGCTTGAATCAAGCAAGGTGGCGGACGGCTTTAAGGGTAATTGTTAAGGGCTGATTTTTGAATGTTTTGCAAGTGTGAGAACCTCGAAATAAATATCCTAAAAGTCAATATTAGACTGCTCAGATGCCATTGTCGAATTGGGCTTTACTCCCCCTTTCTTGGGTGGTTTGTTGACCTAACTGCTTGCCAGACTTGTTCTTTAATTACACCAAAATAAATTGGATTGAATTAATTTCTTCATGACCCAAATTTGCTTGATGTTGACATCCATGTGGAGTGAAAATAGGTTGATGTTCATGTGATATTAACAAACAAACCATTCATAATTCCTTGGTCCAACTGCAAAAATTAAATCAAAGTTAATATATGTCACATAAAATAATTAAATTATGCACATATTTAATGCAAAATAGCATAGAATTACATTCTTCATTAAATCATGCCCCTATCTTAATATGAACAAAATTCACCCTTTTAACTATCAAATAGTAGGGATTAATATTATTTTTACGTAAAAAGGTGTCGTAAACTACTAAAAAAAACCTATATAATTTAGATTTTACAGTGTATAGGAGAGTGCGTTGATTCGCGATGCACTTATGAGACATGTTAAGGACTCTTTATGTCATTTTGAGGCATTATAAAGAGATCTGCCTATCCAACAGATTTTGATAATATAATTGTGGGCGAGAACATGTCTTATGTTCCTCAGCCATTCTGATAAGACAAGTGTGTGAGCATGTTTCATGCTATTTAAAGATCTATTTTGAAACAAGTACAAGCTAAGTTTTTAAGTATTTTTTTCAGTAAGTATACGCGAAACTATTTTCAATCTTATATGTTTTCTGACAAGCAGGATCTGTGAACTGGGTTTCATACCTTTATCACGAACCTAGCATAACAAAATTTCAAATTTTTGAACAAAATATAACCTAATCATAACTGAAAGAAAAATTTATTCTGAGTGGAAATGATTTCAATTTTTCAGTCCCCCTACTTAAGATGAACAATGTCTTCATTGTTAAAAGTTAATAGATACTAAACACCAGGTCGGATTCTAGAAAAGAGGAGGTGAGCCAATTTGACTGCTTAAGTACCAAGATCTCTCTAGATCCAATCCTAGACATGTATATATCTATTGCCACACTTTGTACTTTGCAACTTGTTCATTTTTATTTATGATTTCCACCTTTTGTTTTATTGTGTGAAAATAAAAATTCCTAATAAAACCTAATCCTAAAACATTAAATAACCTAAGAACAGAAATAAAATAAAGTCTAGATCCCCCCTTTTTATTTATTTGCAGATCCCTTCGAATTCGACTCATCTTTTGCTCCATCATCTTTCTTTTTGCATGAATCGCTTCGCTCCCTCTTCGATAGTGGACTCCATGGTTCAAATATGAAATCTGGAAACTCAGGCACAAAAATAAACAGGTCATTGAATATTTTCGTAAGAGCGCTTTTCATTGAGTCATCTCGTATTTTTGAATACCTCCAGTAAGCTTGTTGCTGCCACTGCAAATATTGCATTATATCCATCAACTTGGACAGCTCATCTCAAGATCTGGGTGAGGTGATTGAGTCCTAAACATTGAAGTTCCGACGTCAGGTTCGGTTACTGGTTCCATTGGTTTTGCCTTATCAGGGATTTCAGCTGATTGCATCAGTTAGATCTCTGTGGGATCTTCTTCTTCTTCGGGATCCTCGCTTTCTTCAACTTGTTGATGGAGAACATAATCTCTGGCTATTCGGTAGAGGTCTTAATCTGAGATTTGCCCTGGCTATAACCTGTATTCTTTACGTTTGCATGAATTTTAGCTTTCAAGCACAAAATTGTTATCATAAAGGGAAAGTAAGCCGGGCCAGAACGTCTAGCGGCACAATTCCACATTTCTCTCAGGATGATTTTTCCTACATCAATGGTCTTTCCAGTTAAAATCAAGTATAATAAGACCATTCACTCTAATGAAATTGTAGTCCAATGTGAAATAGGTATAAGGCTGAATCGAATGAAATAAAACCATACTTCGCTGATGTTGTCAAATATTCTCTGTGACAAGTGTAAATTCATTGCTTTGACACAGTCCACTTAGAACATGAAACTGTAAGTTCCTCGAGAATTTCTTGCAAATTTTCAGACTTAATATTGCTCACCAAGGTAGAATATTCTTCGTCTTCAAAATCAGGTAATTCAAAGAATTTATTAATAGCGTTTGAGGTTATTGCTACCTTGATTCCTCAAATGGAAACTTCTGTTAATTCATTTGAGGTCAAATTTGCATAAAATTCATGAACTAAGTCCTCATCTACACTAGTTCTTTTCTCAAAAATAACTCCCAATTGAGAGCTTCAGCAATTTATCGAATGCGCGCGCCTTGAAATCAATATAGTTGCTTTCTTTCAGTGCAAAGCCTTTCTCTGGGTGCATTTGTTGATTCTTAAAAATGCTTTCGTATCTCACTTTGGCTTCTTCATAGTGGAATTTGTTTTATGGTTCATCAGTTTAAGCAGAGGCACGAGTTCTTTTGCGAGGCATGATTAACCTGATCATAAGATAGAATAAATATTTTCTCAAAAATTTAATTAGTATAAAATATTAATAATTCAATAAATTGAAAAATTAAAAAAAATTGAAATTTAGGAGGAAAATTTGTCTTACCACCTTTTTATAAAAGTTAAAAACTCAAAGAAAATAAATATAAAGCAAAAGAGGTCGATTTAAGGATGGTTGTAGGGTGTTTTGATGGTGTGGTGCGATAGGCAAGAGTGTTGGTGCAAGTTACAAGGCGACAGCAGCACGCTAGGGAGCAGCTGTGCGCTAGGTGTGGCTTGGTACGATGGAGGCAGCAGCAATGTGTAGATACTTGAGTAAGCAGTAGGGCATGTGCGTGCTGCGCGGATGCGGGAAAGTGGGTAGAAGGAAGGTGCGTCGAGTTGGCCTGGCGAGATACTAGGCGCGCGAGCTGGTGTGGAGGCTGTTGGAGCTGGACGTGCGGGCAGATGTAGCGACAAGGAGCAGGCTGCTGGGATGTTGGCACGCACAGTTTGCGTTGGGGCTACTAGTACCGAATGTGGGTGTTGGTGTGGTAGGTTGAGGTGGTGTGAAAAAGTGGAAAAGGTGGGTGAATTTTATAGTGAAGGGAGTAGGAGTTTGATTAGAATTCTTAGAACAAATTAATAGTTAAAATATTCTAAGTTCTAAATCTACATAGAGTTAACAACAATTAATAGTTAATATAATCCATATTAAATTATTATTTGCTATTAATTTATTGAAAAACTATAAAATATGATCAAATTTAAACTAATTCTAATTCTATGCAAAGTTGATAATTATTAATATATATTATAATAAATAAAATTATATACTAGTTAGTATCATCTTATTTATTAAATTAAATTAAAAACATTTATTCTAGATGCCTTTGAAAATATTTACAAAAAGAGACATCTAATTTTTTTAATATTACAAAAAGAGCAACCAAATTTTAAAAATAATTCAATTAAGTACCTGGACTTAAAGAAAATTTGAAATTGAGTTGCAATTTAAAACTTGGATCAAAATTAACTCTTTTATTTGAAAACTAAAAATTTATTTTGTTATTTAGGGAATAATTTCTCGAAAGATTATGTTAAAATCAATTCCCAGGAAAGATTGGAGGGGTCACAAGCAGTCCCGCTTAAGTTCCAATATCCTAGACAGAATTTATTTGTACATACTAATCCCAAAAATATACCCTAAATCATTTATTAAAAAGGAAAATAAGAAAAATTAAATATTTGATAAAATGAACGAGATTTAATCCCGTTCAATTTTATCTCCCCAGTAATGTTTTAAGCGCTGAGCATTAACTTGAAAATTATCTCCCTTATTTTGAAGTTTGACAACTCCGTATGGATAGACTTGGTGAATCGTAAATGGATCGGACCAACGTGATTTTAACTTACCTAGAAAGAACATTAATTTGGAATTGAATAACAAGACTTGCTGACCTACTTCAAATTCCCAAACTCAAATGTGCTTGTCATGCCATCTCTGAAGTCTTTCCTTGAGTAATTTGGCATTCACGTCTGAGAACATTCGAAATTCTTCTAACTCGTTGAGTTGAAGCATTCGTTTCTCTTTAGCAAGCTTAAGATCCAAGTTGAGTTGTTGGAGAGCCTAGTAAGCTTTGTGCTCTAACTCCAAGGGCAGATGACAGGCTTTCCCAAAGACCAACCTATAGGGTGACATCCCTAAAGGTGTCTTGTATGCATTCATATAGGCCCATAAAGCATCATCAAGTCTTTTGGGCTACTCTTGTCAGTTCGGGCAAACTACCTTCTCGAGTATACCTTTGATCTTTTTGTTTGCCAGTTCAACTTGACCATTCATTTGCGGATGGTAAGCTATGGCAACCTTGTGCTTCACTCCATGTTTGTCGAGTAACCATTTCAACCATTTGTTCACAAAATAGGACCCTTCATCACTGATGATAGCTCTTGAGGTTCCAAACCTTGTGAACACATGCTTTTGCAAAAACTTCATCACAACCTTAGCATCGTTCGTCAGATATGCCTCGGCCTCAACACACTTAGACACGTAGTCTACTGCTACCAATATGTACTTGTGACCAAAAGACGGAGGGAAAGGATAGAGAAAGTAATACCCTAAACATCAAACAACTTTACCTCAATGATGTTTGTCCGGGGCATCTCATTTCTATTGGTGACGTTTCCAACCCTTTGACATCGATCCCAACTCTTTACATACGCATACGTGTCCTTGAATAGTGTTGGCCAAAAGAATCCAGCTTGTAATACCTTAGCCGCAGTTTTTGTACCTCCAAAGTGTTCCCCACTCGGAGCTGAGTGGCAATGATATAGAATCTTATGTACTTCATTTTCTACCATGCATCTCCTGATCATTTGATCTACACACTTTTTAAACAAGAATGGCTCTTCCCAGAAATAGTGTTTCACATCGTGAAGAAACTTTTTCTTTTAATGATATGACTGATCAATCAGCATCAAACCACAAGCTCAATAGTTAGCAATATCAGCAAACCAAGCGGTATTATGGACATGATTTACCTTTAGTATGTATTCAGCTGAAAATGTCTCATGAATGGGTATAAGTGGAGAATTCCCTTCTTGCGGCTCAAATCTGGACAAGTGATCTACTACTTAGTTTTCTACTCCCTTTCGATCTTGAATTTCTAGATCGAACTCTTGAAGTAGAAGTACCCATCAAATTAGTCTCGGCTTAGCATCTTTCTTGGCAAGTAAATACTTAATTGTCAAATGGTTGGTATAGACAGCCACTTTGGTACCTACAAGATAAGATCAAAACTTGTCAAAAGCAAACAAAATAGCAAGTAACTCTTTCTCTGTTACCATATAATTCAGTTGCGCTCCTGTCAGAGTTCGATTTACGTAGTAGATAGGATGAAAAACTTTGTTCCTTCGCTGGCCCATGACATCTCCTATCGCGAAGTCACTTGTGTCACACATCAATTCAAATGGCAAATTGTAGTCTGGTGTGATGATTATGGTTGCTGAAACTAATTGAATCTTCAAATCTTTGAAAGATCTTAAGCATTCCTCATCAAATTTGAACGTTGTGTCATTCTCCAATAATTTGCATAAGGGTTTAGCAATTTTGGAGAAGTCCTTGATAAATCTTGGATAGAAATCAGCGTAGCCCAAAAAGCTCCTAACACTCTTTACAGATGTTGAAAGTGGGAGTTTCTCAATAACGTCTACCTTTGCTTTATCTACCTCGACTGTATGTCTCGTTATCCGATGCCCTAGAACAATACCTTCTCGTACCATGAAATGGCACTTTTCCCAGTTGAGTACGAGGTTTGTTTCTTCGCATCGCCTTAGTACCTTGGCTAATTCGCTAGACAATCATCATATGTATCTTCAAATACTAAACAATCATGCATAAAGACTTCCAAGTATTTGTCAACCATGTCAGTAAAAATAGACATCATACATATTTGAAATGTAGCAGGTGCATTACATAAACCAAATGGCATGCTTCTAAATGAAAATGTACTGTATGGGTAGGTAAATGTTGACATGTGTTGATCTTTTAGTGCTACTGTAATCTAATTATACCTTGAGTATTCATCAAAAAAATATAAATAGTCTCGCCCTGCGAGTCTATCTAGCAACTTGTCCAAAAATGGAAAAGGAAAGTGATCTTTCCTAGTCACCTTGTTCAGCTTTCGGTAATCGATGCAAATTTTTCATCCCGTAACCGTTCTAGCCAGTATCAACTTATTATTCTCATTTTTAACAATTGTAATACCTCCTTTCTTTGGTATGCACTGGACCGGACTTACCCTCAAACTGTCTGAAATGGGGTAAATTATACCCACATCTAACCACTTGATGATTTCTTTCTTTACCACATCCCTCATGATGGGGTTCAGTCTTCTTTGTCCATCAATCATCCCTTTTTTGCCATCTTTCAGGATGATCTTGTGTATGCATATAGATGGACTAATGCCGTGAATATCATCTATGGACCATCCGATAGCCTTCTTGAATTGTTTTAATACTAGGATGACTTTCTCTTCTTGCTCAATGGTTAATTCCACTGAAACAATCACAAGTAAAGTAGAAGCGTTACCCAAATAAACATATTTTAAATGTGAGGGAAGTACCTTCAGTTTTAATTTAGGTGACTCCTCGATTAACATTTTTGGTTGGGCATAATCCCTAATCTCTAACTCTAAAGATTAAAAGCGGGATTGCAAATTAAATCCCCTTTGATTAGATCTAAAGATTCAAAGCGGAATTGTGGATTAAATCACTTTGAGGGTCTGATGTCAAAATTTACTCCAATAGGTCCTCAACAAAATTAAGTTCCCTTTCCATGATTAATTCCTCTAAATCAGACATAATAGAACAATCATCAGTTGCGTCAGGAAATTGCATAGACTTAAAAACATTAAATGTTACCTAATCGTCCTGAACATGCATAGTCAGCTCGCCCTTTTGCAAATCAATAAGGGTCATTCCAGTTTCTGGGAAAGGCCTTCTTAGGATGATTGACACTTCTTTGTCTGCTTCAAAGTCTAGAATAACAAAGTTAGCAAGAAAATTAAATTTGACTATATGTACCAATACGTCCTCGATTTTTCCTTCTGGGTGTACTAAAGAATGATCTGCTCATTGAAGTGTAACCGTAGCAGGTCTAACTTCACCTATCCCTAATTCCTAAATATTGACATGGGCATCAAGTTGATACTCGCACCCAAATCACATAGTACCTTACCACAATATGTTGCTCCAATGTTGTAAGGTATGGTAAAACATCCAGGATCTTTCAACTTTTGGGGTAGTTTGTCTTGAAGATATGCACTGCATTCCTTTGTCAGGGTTACCGTCTCAAGTTCTCCAAGTCTTTATTTTTTTTATAGGATATCATTCATGAATTTGACATAGTTCAGTAGTTTTTCAAGTGCTTCAACCAACGGGATATTGATATGAAGTAGCTTGAGTACGTCTAGGAACTTCTTGAATTGAACTTCCTACTTTTGCTTCTGAAATCTTTAAGGGTAGGGTGGTGGAGGCTTCTTTACAGAACTGGTTGATTCGTCTCCTATGGTAATTCTACATCTAACGAAGTTGTTAGTTTATCAAAATTAATTGGTTCAAAAGTTACCTTATTGGGTTTTACTGATTCTGGTTCGGTGAAACTGAAATTTCAACACTCGGTTGAACTTCCTCTGAGTCTTAAGCATCAGCTGGTTCCTCTTCAACTTCGACGGTGTTAGGCTCTAATGTCTTTCTGCTCCTCAATGTCAACACTTTACAATGATCCTTTCTTGGATTCCTCGGATTCTCCGTATCACTAGGTAAAGCACCTTGTGGCCAAATTCTGAGTTCAGTTACAAGCTGGCCCATTTGGCTTTCCAGGTTTTTCAATGTAGCTACTTGGATTTGGATTAAGGCATCATTCTTGGCTATGTATGCCTTCAACAAGTTTTCTAAGCCATTGGATGATTCAACTTTAGGCTGTTTCTGAACTTGTTGGGTAAAAATAGGTGGCTGGGCCGGTCTATATTAGGCATATGTATTACTAGGTCCAGCCCCTTGGTTACTCTAGGAGAAATTAAGACAGTTTTACCACGATGAGTTATAGCAACTGGATTGTAGTCCTTGCCTTCCTTGATTTTGGTTCTGGTTACCCATGTAATACACGGATTTTGGGATCGATGGACATTCTTCGAACAAATGTCCTTCACCACAATAGAAACAGGCTACATTTTCAAATTGATTCAGTGGTTATGCTATAAAACTATTAAACCCATTAGTGGTAAAATTTTTAACCATTGAGGAAATCAAGGATACCTAAGATGCGAGTGAAGTGAGAGCGTCTACTTTATGTATTCCAAAGACTCGTCTTTCTGAAACTACTCGATTGGTTGGCCATTGATAATTATTATTAGCAATCCTCTTGATGATTTTATAAGGAGAGTACCACTAGAAGAAGCGTCCACTACCATCCTCGTGAAACAATTGAGACCATTATAAAATGTTTCAAGTTGGATGCAATGTGGGATTCCATGATGAGGGCACTTCCGTAATAATTCTTTGTACCTTTCCGATGCCTCATACAAGGACTCATCATCCATTTGTTGGAAAGCAGTGACCTTGTTCCTCAACTTAGCATTCTTGCTACGCGGGAAATACTTCATGAGGAATCTTTCTGCTAACTCTTGCCATGTGGAAATTCAATTTAGTGGCAATGAGTTCAACCAGGCTCGAGCTTTGTCCCTTCGTAAATATGGGAACAGCTTCAATCGTAGTGCATCTTCGGGTACTCCGACTAACTTGAAAGAATCGCTCACCTCCATAAACAGTCTTAAGTGCATGTGAGGATCTTCAGTAGGCATTCCACTGAATTGGCCTACTGTCTGAAGCATTTGGAACATGACTGGCTTCAGCTTGAACTGTTGTGCCTCAATTTTGGGTCTCCTAATACCCGGATTAAGATCATGAAATAATGGCATGGCATACTGTCTTAAAGCTCTATCCCTATCATCAGCAATAAGGATAGGATTTTGAGTAGGGTTTGCTCCGTTTCCTTGATTTAGATTTTCGAAGTTCATCTCTTCGTTTCTTCTTTGACTTGCTTGTCTTCTCCGCTATCGAAAAGTTCTTTCAATATCAGGGTCTACGTGGAGTAAATCGATGATTCGATCAATACTCATAAATACCTGAAACAAACATAAAAAAATAATTAAGTTAAAATTGAACAGAAAAATAAACCAAAATGCAAAATTAACAAATTCACAAATAATGACTTTCTCAAATAGTCTCTGGCAATGGTGTCAAAAACTTGGAACGACGGAAATGTGCAAGTGTACACAATCGCAAAAAGTCATAACGTGACAAGTAAATGTCGAGTTATTGTACCCACAGGGACTATGGAAAGAATTATTTATGAATGCAATTAAAAACACTTTCGTGAAGAAAAATATTTTGATTTAAGGAGGTGATGAAAAACTAAGATTTTAACTAAATGAAATAAAGAAAAATAAAATTTAAGACATATTAATTAAATTAAACATATCAACATTAGAAATTTTCATAGACATGTTCATAACAAAGACAATAAAATTAAAAGGATAAGAAACAAGAATCAAATCTGGTGTTTCTCCGAGGCTTGAGTAGTTTGCTTCGCTCCTCCTTCTTTCCTTATTCTTGTTGAACCGAGACTTCCACAAACACTTGAATGCTGCTCCAAATGGTGGTTGAATGACCCTTTTTCAAGAGGTGAAATCGGAAAAGGAATAGGGGTAGAAAATAAAGAACAATGGAAGGGAATGAAGAGAGAAAAGTGAGAGAGAAGTGAATAAATGAATAGGGTTGAGATATGTTTGAAGTGAGCAGCCAAGGGGGGTATTTATAGGTTGAGAAGGCTACTAAAAATAGCCAAAATCAGCAGCCAAAGACGCCCCACATGGCAGGCCACACATGTGGCATGTTTGAAGATTTCAAACATGCTATTTTTAGATAGGGGCAAATCTTGAAATGCATGAATAGTGGAGGGGTTTGAATGCAAATTGAAGGATTCTTCAAGGGCCATTTTTCAAGCCAACTAATCAACCAAAAAAGCTGATTGGGTCAACATGTGGGATGATTTTGGGCTGCTCAGTGCTCGGGTGGATCAATTTTCTCGGTTCAGCTCAACTGGGCCCTTTTTCATAATTAATTAATAATAATTTATTTAACACAAATTAAATTAGATTAAAATTAAAATTAATTATATTATGAATTAATACACATAATTTGGACCGTCTTAGGCTAAAAATTTAATTAGCCTTGATGCTTCAAAATTACTTCTCGATTTTGTGCTTCTAGTAGTGTCTGCCAAGCTGTTTTTGCCCTTTGTGCGAATCTGTAAAAAATAATCAAAATTTGATAAAATTAATTAAAATTAAAAATTTTCATAATTTGAGTGAAATTTAATTATTTTATAATTATTATATATTTTTTGACAAGAATTTTACCGAGACTACATGAATTTGAGTTAAAAAGGGCATCAAAAAGTGTGTATATTTTCGTGTTTCCACTAGGCCATGTGAGTCACACAGCCTAGCCACATGGCCATGTGACCCTTGTAGTATGAAAAATTCTATCTTTTTCCATGAAATTCAAAATATTTTTGATTTAGTCCCGAATCGTTTCTAAAGTGTTTCTAAGGCTTTGAGTGCTCAAATAAGGGATGTTATGCGTGTTTTTGATTGGATTTTGCAATGATAATGAATGCGTTAAAGTTACGCATTTTCGGTAATACTCTGTAACCCTATTCTAGAGACATACGGGTGAGGGGTGTTACACTTTCTATTAATAAATTTTGAAATGAGGGGTCGAAGAATTTTGCGGTAATGTGGGTGATGATCCGGCCAAAGCTGAGTACTGGTTGGAAAACATGCAAAGAGTTTTAGATGAGATGTTGTGTCATCCAGTGGTCGTTTTTGTAACAACTCGCTTTTTAATGGTATCAGAAATAGTAGTTTTAGGACCACCATTTCAATGAGTGAGTCTGTAAATATTATTATTTAATATTTATGAGTTAAATATGGTGATATTGTGGATTTTGATTTGATAGATTTTATTAATTGGACCGTTAGTCAAGGTACAAGTGGTTCGTACTGATAGTTAGTAGTTTTGAGAAATGAGGTTTCAAGACCATGTTTTCATAAATTGAGCTTGCAAGTATTTTTATTAAATATTTAACGAGTTATATTATAGTTGAATCGAATCTTGGTCTGGTAATTTTAATGTTTGATTGGTTAGTTAATCGATATTAGTTATTATTTGCTAAAAGGCATTATTAACATTTATTTAAGGTTCTATATGACAATTAATCCATTTTTATCCTAGTGGTCAGTTAATGTATATGATAATTGAATGTTTATAATTAAATATTAGTTAAATTAAAGTTTAAGTAAATAAATTAAAAGGTTAAAAACATTAAAAAAAATGAAGTCATCTTCTTCATTAATTTTTGTCCACATCAAACAACCATTTTTGGAGCTTCTCATTTTCGACCAACAATCTTGCTTGCTTGGTAATGTTTTCTAAGCCCATTTTCATAATTTTTATGTTTCTAAGATCATTACAACTAGGTCCAACAAACTTGTATCTTGGTTTTCAAAACTATTAAAGATTTCTAAAGTTACCATTTATGTTAATTGAATTTTTTGAATGTTTGTGGAAGATTTTGACGTTTAGAAATGAAATGGGATTAATTTGGTAAGTAAATTTTATTAATTTTTGAGTTTAGGGACTAAATTGAAAATATACTAAAATTGGTATGAATTTTTTGTAAATTGTGAAAATAGGAGGTTGTATATGGATATAATTAAAGTGGATTTAAAATTTGGAGTTCAAATTCGGAAGATATGAATATTTTGTTATAGGGATTAAATTGAATAAAATGTAAAACTTTATGTAACAACCGAATAATGAAATTGAGTTGATACATGTTTATAATTAAATTAAATAAGAGGATTAGAACTAATAAATTGAATTGATTTATTGAATAGATCGAAAATTGGACCAATTTGAAGATAATCGAGGAAATGACAAATTTTGTTAATTACTCATTAGAGAGTTGTTTGTTTGTTTTCTTAAATGGGAAAGTTCATACAGTATCTTTGTGTTAAATTTTTATGTATTTACAATTATAATTTTAATTATTCGTAATTGAAATTTTAATTGTTTGTAATTCAGTATAGAAAGGTGAGATAGAGGATTAAATTGAATAAGATGAATTGCAAATTGAAATAATTATGGAATTGAACTTAAAGTGGACTGAAATAAGATATTTTATGTAATGATACAATGTAATTTAGACAAGTTGATAGTGATAAGGACTGAATTAAATATATGTAAAAGTATGATAGAATGTTGTAATCGCGAAATTGAATTAGTATGGTTATTTGATGTGCTACTATAGTTGAGAATTGATTGTCTGGTTGATGAAATTTTTAATGAAATTGAGAAACCGTTACCCTATTAACTGTTCGGCCGGAGTTGGATATAGTTGGCATGTCATAGGATAAGAAAAATTCAAGGTTATACGACTATGTGTCGGGGAGTGCTGGGCACCCCATTTGTCGGTTATACCGACCAGTGCTGGGCACATCTATTTTTCAATTATACCGACCAACGCATGGCACATCTTATTATTTTTAGATTTATCTGACAGGCACTAGGTGTCAAAATGGTGTGTTGGTTGGATCCGTATATCCGTTCGAGTCCAAGTGAGGCTAATAGGGATATAAAATGTGAAATTTGATAAACGATATATAAATTGGATTGATAATGTGATTCAATAATATAAAGATGATTTACGATATATATCGATAACATGTGAAAGATGTGAACCAGATTTACGAGCCGAAGGGCCATTATGAATTCATGATGAATTGAACAATGTGATTCAAAAAATGATATATTGATATAACTGTATAATATGGAATGAATAGAATTATAATATCAATGATACCATGTGTTAATATGATATATTCTTTGGATTGATTAATTTGAGCATGTATACATTGATTCATGTGATATCATTAAGGTTTTAGTTGCATTTGTAAATTGAAATGTTAATTGAATTTTGTCAATGGTATTGATTGCTTATATCATGAGATTGGGGTTAAATTTAATTGAAGTGTTAAATGTTTGAATTACTATATGAATTGGTTATGGAATGAACTCACCTTGTTGATTTAGGGTTGCCATGTTTAGGCAAAACCTCTAAGTTGAATAACTTATTATATAAATTCATACATTGATGTAAGTCGTTATTTTAATTCTTGTGAACTTACTAAGCATTGTATATGCTTACTCCCTTTTTGTTTTCTTGTCCATGTATATGTTATCCCGGTATTGGTTTGGTAGACTTTTGATCGTATTAAGGCTTGGTTATGTGTGGCATGTACTTAGGCAGTCTTATGTTTGGGAAAAATATTATATTTTGAGTGAGTTTGAGATTTGAATACCATTAGTATATGTAAATATATAATAGCCAATTTTCAGTGCAATAGAAACAGTAGTTTTGAGACCACTAATTTGATGTCAAAATAATTATTTTATTAATATTTTCATGTCTATAGCATGTTAGTATTGTCGTATAAAAATTTGTTACGAAATTTTATCGTTAGGATGCTTAATTTGATAAAAAGGACTAAATTGCGTAATTTGATTTCTATAAATAAAAATTGTCAAATTGCTATGAAATTGGAATATGAGTGGCCTTCAATGGTAATTAGACCACTAATATAATTAGTGGACAAAGATGAACATCTTTTTAATGGTTTTAAAGGTTATTAATTAAGGTTAATTTGGTAAATTAATAAAATATCATAAAATAAAATAAGTAAAAGAAAGATATCATCTTTCTTTCTTTCTTTTTCAACTGAAATTAGCACCTAAGGAAGCCATTAAAGACTTTCCAAGGTTCAGCCATAGTCCTTCTATGCATGTAAGTGCATTTTTGTTTCGTTTTTAATGATTTTTATATTTTTGGAGTTGTTGTAGTTTAATCTAGCTAGCATGGGTACTAATTTGAAAAACTGTTAAAAGTATAGGGTTTTACCGTGAATGTATATTAGTTTTTTTATGTTTGATGGACGAAAATGAATGTTTGATGATAGTTGAACAACTTTTGTAACAGGAATTTTGATGAATTTGTCAATTAGGGATTAAATTGAAAAATTGAAAATTATTCATGGTGAAATTGTGAAATAAATAAAATGTAGGGCTTGCGAGGGGTCTAAATAAAGTTCAGCTATAGTGGGTTGGTACCAAATTGCATGAATTTCATTTTGTAATGGATCCAAATTTATAGGAGCAAAAGTGTAATTTTTCCAAAATATGATTTTTGGATTTAATTGAATAGAATGAAGTTTGAATGAATAAAATTTGATTATTTAGATCAAGAAAAGCAATGTACAGATTTAGATCGGGGAAAAGAAAAAGTGTTGGATTAGTCGATCATATTTCTTCAGTTGCGATCGAGGTAAGTTCGTACATTTAATTAAAGTTGTATTATGCTCGATTTACATGCTTTTATGTTATATTATGGTATTACATCTCTACAGAAAAATCCAATGAGGTTTCGACGACTTCAGAATCTCGTTTGAACCTTAGGAATATATAGGATACAAATGGCATGTCATTAAATGTTACCATGTTTCGAGTGCTGGTCTTGTACGTCCTACCCGTGGCTGAGTTTCTAGCATATGTTGCAGTTACTTGACAGCTTGTGTGAGTAACATCGTGTAGCTACGTCTTGACTGATAGCTTGTGTTGCGGTTAATGATATAGTTTATATGATATCATATATATATGGTATTTAAAGTGATTATCGTTTTGGCATCTAAGTACTTAGTGATGGTAGTTGAATGGATGAACATTAAGGTATGCTATGAGATGTTGTTTATGTATGATATAGATAGTGCCTTGAAGTGTTAATGGTTAGTTTTGGTAGCCTTAAATGTATATTGGCATTTGGTATAGTTATTAAGATTAATGGTATATGTGGAAATGATCATAATGGTATTTGTTGTGCATGTAATTGGTATATGAAATTATGGCAAATATGGAACTGAAGTTGTTCAATTGGTGGTTTGAATTATGAATGAATTTGGTAAGTGTTTAGTCAAGTTTGATTGTTGAGTTTGAGGTGTCATTTTGGCATATTGGTTGAATGGTTAGTTTCTATGATGTTCTAGCTTGTATATGTATATATATTAAGTGTCATTTGAATGCATGAAAATAGATACATTTTGTTTATGCAAGTGGCTAGTCTTTGGGTGAGAAAAAGTGGCCTCTTTTTCGTCCACACAGCCAGAGACACGGGCATGTGTCTCAGCCGTGTGTCAGGCGACACGGTCGTGTGTCCGCTGTAGCTTATTAAGGGCTGCAAGTCAAGTAGTTACAGGGCCTAACACACGGCCTGGGACATGGGCGTGTGACTTGGCCCTGTAACTACTTGACTTGCAGCCCTTAATAAGCTACAGTCAGTTAGTTCCACGGACACGGACACGGGCTGGGACATGACCATGTGTCCCTACTTCGAATGCTCACACGACCTGAGACACGGGTGTGTCTCTCTGCTGTGTGAACCCTGTAGTTGAAAAAAATTATCTTTTTTTAAAAAATCTCATGTTTCTGATTTAGTCCCGATTCGTTTCTATGATCAACGACCTCCACCCCGACCTGTTCCCCAACCAGTCCCCGTTATTCCTCAAGGTTTGGAACCTTTACGTGTGAATAAGCCACCTATTGATATAATCCACAAATATGATGCCAAATAATTCAAGGCTACAGTTGAAGATGATCCTGAGCGAGTAGAATTCTAGTTAGAGAATATGATCCGAGTTTTTGGTGAGCTATCTTGTTCACCAGCCAAATGTGTTAAATGTGTTCTATCTCTATTTAAAGATTCAGCATATCAATGGTGGAATACATTGGTCTCTGTTGTACTGAGAGAATGTGCAGATTGGGAATTTTTCCAAACTGGGTTCAGAAAGAAATATATAATTTAAAGGTTTCCTGAACAGAAACGTAAAGAATTTCTTGAGCTTAAACATGGCCATATATCAGTATCTGAATATGAAAGAGAATTCGTCAGGTTGAGCAAGTATGCTCGAGAATGTTTTCCAACTGAGGTTGCTATGTGTAAATGGCTCGAAGACGGGTTAAATGAAGATATAAAGCTTCTAGTCAGTATTCTGAAACTAAAAGAATTCATTGTTTTAGTAGACAGAGCACATAAAGTCGAGGAGCTTAGTAAAGAGAAAAGAAAAGTTGATTCTGAAGCTAGAGATAAAAAAGAGATTAACTGGGAAGTTGTATCAGTCATTGTCAAAGAGATCGAAAGAATACCATAATCGTTCGACTGCGTCAGTGGGATATCCTAGCAGAGATCGGGGTAAACAACATTTGATTCCTAAAACTCAATCTACGTTAGTAGCGAGTTTTGGCAGTGTTAAAGCCAACAAGCCTGATTGTCAGCGATGTGGATGACGACAATTTGGTGAGTGTCGGATGAAAGACAGAGCTTCTCTCAGATGTGGTTCGCAAAAACACTTTATTCGGGCTTGTTTTGAGTTACCTGATAAAGAAAAGATTCAAACTATTCGACCGAGTAATACAACTGGGAGAGGGAGACCGCCGAGGAACCCTTGAAATGTGGATAATAGCCGTAGTGCGAGTATAGACTTTGCTGTGAGGTCTGAGGCTCGAGCACCAGCTAGAGCCTATTGATCTATGGGCGAGAGGAAGCTTCTGCTCCAGATGTTATTACTGATACTTTTTTTTATCTCTGACACTAAAGTTACTGCTTTGATTGATCCTGGATCAACCCATTTGTATGTATGCACGAATCTAGTGTCAAGTAAGAGTTTACCGATTCATTCCACTGAATTCGAAGTTAAAGTATCGAACCCCCTAGGTCAATATGTGTTAGTTGATAAAGTCTGTAAGAATTGTCCTTTGATGATTCGGGGTTATAACTTTCTGGCTAATTTGATGTTATTGCCATTTGATGAGTTTGACGTGATTCTGGGTATGGATTGGCTGACTCTACATGATGCTATTGTGAATTGTAGACAAAAGCTTATTAAATTAAAATGTCAGAACGGTGAAAATCTTCAAATTGAATCGGATAGTTTGAACGTGTTGCCTATGGTTATTTCAGCCATGTCAGCACAAAGACACGTGAGAAAAGGTTGCCATGCTTACCTTGCATATGTACTAGATTCTAAAGTATCTGAGTTGAAATTTGAATCAATGCATGTGGTTTGTGAGTATCCGAATGTGTTTTTGGAGGAGTTACCTGGATTACCGCCGATCAGAGAGGTTGAATTTTCTATTGAATTAGTACCGAGAACATCACTGGTATCGATAGCATCGTATAGAATGGCTCCTACTGAGTTGAAAGAGTTGAAAGCACAGTTACAAGAATTGACAGATAGAGGTTTTGCTCAACCTAGTTTTTCACCTTGGGGTGCATCGATTCTATTCGTTAAGAAAAAGGACGGATCAATGAGATTGTGTATTGACTACTATCAGCTTAAGAAGGTTACGACCAAGAATAAGTATCTGTTACCACGAATTGATAATTTATTTGATCAGTTGAAAGGTGCAACGGTATTCTCAAAGATTGATCTACGTTCTGGTTTTTATCAGCTACAAGTTAAAGATTCGGATGTGCCGAAAACTGCATTCAGGATAAGGTACAGACACTATGAATTTCTTGTGATGTCGTTTGGTTTAACTAATGCACTGCATTATTTATGGATTTGATGAATAGAATCTTCGGACCGTATTTAGAGTGTTTTGTTGTAGTGTTTATCGATGACATTTTGATGAACTCACGAGATAAGTCTGAGCATCCCGAGCATCTGAGAATTGTGTTGCAAACCCTGCGTGAAAAGGAATTATTTGCCAAATTTAGCAAATTTGAATTTTGGCTTCGGGTAGTTGGTTTTCTGGGACATATCGTACCAGCCGAAGACATTAGAGTTGATCCGAGTAAAATTTCAGTAGTTGTTGACTGGAAACCTCCAAGAAATGTGTCTGAAGTTAGAAGTTTTCTGAGATTAGCTGGTTATTACCGAAGATTCGTAAAGAGATTCTCTATGATTGCTACACCGATGATGAGACTTCTACAAAAAGATGTGAAGTTTGAATGGTCTGAGAAATGCAAAGTTTTAATCAATTGAAAGCACTGTTGACTGAGGCACCAGTTTTAGTTAGCCCTAATCGGATAAAGAATTTTTTATTTTCAGCGATACTTTTTTAAATGATTTAGGTTGTGTTTTGATGCAAGAAGGCAAAGTGATAGCTTATGCTTCAAAATAGTTAAAGACACACGAAAGAAATTATCCGACACATGATTTAGAACTAGCAGCTATTGTTTTTGCGTTACAGATTTGGCGACACCATTTATATGGCGAAAAATGTCATATTTTCATAGATCACAAAAGCTTGAAGTATTTAATGTCGTAGAAAGATTTAAATCTGAGACAACACAGATGGCTCGAGCTATTGAAAGACTATGATTTGATTATTGATTATCATTCGGGTAAAGCAAATGTAGTTGCACATGCTCTGAGTAGAAAGTCTCTAGTTGCTTTGCGAGTGTTGAATATGCGATTGATGATATCTGATAATGATTCGATTTTAGTTGAGTTAAAAGCTAGACCAGTGTTTTTACAACAGATTTGTAAGGCTCAAAAATGCGATGATGTGTTAATAGCTAAACAAAAATTGAGTGAATCGACTCCTAATTCAAATTTTCAGATTGGGTCCGATGATTGTTTACTCTTTAGAGACAAAATTTGTACACTGAGGAATCTTGAGTTAATTCAGAAAATTTTGCATGAAGCCGATAATGGTAGCTTGTCCGTTCATCTAGGTAGCACTAAAATGTACAGTGATTTGAAATAGATGTACGAATGGCTGGGTATAACGAGTGAGATTTTAGATTTTGTATCAAGATGTTTAGTATGTCATCAAGTTAAAGCTGAACATCAGGTACCATCTGGTTTGTTACAGCCAGTGATGATATCGGAATGGAAATGGGAGTGTGTTTCAATGGACTTTGTATCGGGTTTACCCCTGTCTTCGAGGAAGAAAGATTCCATTTGGGTTGTCATTGATCATCTGACGTAATCTGCGCATTGTATTCAAGTACGTGCAGATTATTCTCTTGGGAGATTAGCTGAGCTTTATGTTTCTGAGATTGTCAGGTTACACGATGTGCCATCTAATAGTTTATATTTTAGTGTGGCTTTTATCCTAGGTTTCTGAAAAACAAAAGGAAAAGAAAATTAAAGGAAGGAAGCTTGAACCTAGAACCTCTAGGATAGGGGAGTAACACTTATCCATCAAGCCCATTTATTTTCTTATTTATTTATTACAATTAACCCCCTATATTTTGGGGCATGCCACAGGGACTGACCACCCCCTTTAAAATGCACATTTCAAATTTTGGCTCTTTAAAGATTATAAAATTTTAAGTTAGTGCATGATAAAATTATACTTTCGTCGCTAAAAATGATAAAATCTTAATTTAATCCTTTAAAAAATTATAAAGGCATAAATATTAAAATGGTGAAATTTCATTTTAGCTCTCATAAAATGATTAAATGAGATTAGAAATTGAATTAAAATGATTTGTAACTTATGAGTGTCATATGTCGATGTTTTAGAATGTTTCAAGATGTTTCTGAACACCTATTTTAAAGCCTTCAACATTATTTTTATCTTATTGCTATGCTATTATTTAAATTGTGTGAATTTTTTAAGTTACGAAAAACTCTTTACTTTTTTTAAACCGAATGACCTCAATTTAAGCTAAAAAGCTTCAATAATTATTATATTTACTCTACCAATTTATTTATTAGTATATTAATTATGGTTATAATTATGATTGGTGATGCAATCACTTTTCATGAATTATTATAATTATGATTTATAAATTTATCTCAATATCATATATTTACTTATTAATATATAAAATTGTAATAAAAAATAAGACTTGTAATAATTTATCTTATTGAGATAGCAAGGGCTCTTTTATTCGAGATGAAGAAATTCCTAAATAATTATGGGTTGATGTTGTTTCAACAGTTTGCTTCTTGATCAATTGTATGCCTTATGCTATACCAAATGCGGATAAGTCATACAATATTTTATTCCTATTAAAGCCATTATTTCCGATGCAACCAAGGACTTTCAGTATATTTGCTTTGTTTGGGATGTTCAGCCTCATATCACTACAGTGAATCCTAATTCTTTGAAGTGTGTGTTGTTTTTTATATTATCACCTTCAAAAAGGATATGAATGTTATTAATCTTGATCTCAACAAGTATATGGTGTTTACTGATGTTTTTTCAAAACATTTACCTTTCTTTCTAGAAACGACATCAGTTGTTATGAGACAAAGGATGATGATGAGTGGTTAATGTGTAATGTTACAGGTCCAAACTCTTCTATTGGAAACTTTGCCTGCTACTCTTGTTCCAATTTATGTTTGAACAACTAATAGAACATCAGTTTTGGTGCAATCAAAGATTTTGTATTGGCATGTTTGACTTTTACATGGCTTATGTTTTAATATTATTAAACAACAAATGATAAGGAAATTTTGTACCAAACTATAATATGGTCATCATCATTCATTTGATTGGCTTGGAGGAGTAAGGAGAAGAGTTTGAATTGTCGAATAACCTTATCCTTTTCGTTTAAGTATATTTGAAGCTACTTTTAAAAAAAAAAATAAAGGATTTTATGGGATAATTATTGGAGATAATTTAAGAAATAAAACCATATTTTAAATGAGTATTTCAAATCTATCTAGAAAGCTTCTGAAGAGCTTTTGTATCAATCTATAAATAGGCTACTAGTCGGCTTAGTATTTTTGACACTTTTGTTAGGCTTTTCTTGAAGAGATATTATTTCTTGCAAGTGAGGTATTAAGCAACAGTGGAGCCACCCTATATGGGATCAATTTACCCCCACAAAATATTAAAAATGTTGCTTTAAAAAATGTGTTTTAATTTATAAAATTAGTAAATTGAACCCACAAAATATTATACTTTATAAAAATAAATTATTTTATGGGAAAATAAATTAATCTTTCTCCCCTCACTAAAATCCTGCAATGCCCCAAATTTTGAACAATTGGTTGATAAATTTTGTCAATAGGCAAGCCTTTGTACCTGTGTTTAAATACTTTGCTTATGTGTTTGAGATAGGGGGTTTGAGTTTTCCCTCTTGAATTTTTTGTTTATTTTAGTTTAACCCCTATCCTCAGATTCTTGACTTAAGTTTATTTTTGTGTTAGTTTATATTAAGAATGAGTTTGCTGGTTTGCTGGTTATTCTTATGTGTTTCTTTTAGTCCTATGTTCGAGTATCTGCATAAGCGATAAGGGAACATTTTTGCACTCCGTAGTAATTAGTTTTTACTTGTTAATTAATTAAGTCTTTCTTTTTTCCAAAATCTTTTTTCTTTTTCAAACTTTTTTTTTTATTTTTCTTTAGTCTATCATTTTTTTCCTTCTTTTCTTTTCTTTTAATTGAGGTTATCGCGTTGTCTGTTACTGAAATTTAAAAGGTTCTATGTAAGTTCTTTTATTGTTTCCTTTTGCTCTATTAGTTTCGTCGATTTCCATTTTAGAATGATTATTTTTGTCTGTCGTCCGAAATCTCTATTAATTGTTCAAACTGTTTCCTTGTTAGGTGAAGATATTGAGAGGAGAAGTCCTCTATCGGTTTGTTTTTGATTGATTGCCATTAAAGTGTTGGTAAGCGAATTGTTTCACTTCGGGGTTTTGCATCAAAGTTTTTGACGTAGTTAATTTGATTGTTTATTTAGCGTTTGATGCGGTTATTTCCTTTGAATTGGTAAATTGGTTACCATTTTTAGGTTTCAGAGTGTTCTTTGTTGCTTCTACATCAAATCTACATCAGGTGTGTAACAAAAACCCGATTTTCTATAAAATTCAAACGTCGAAAAACATGGCTATTGACGCCATACGATCGTGTGCCAGGTCATGTGGTAGGCTGTGTGACAGGCCGTGTGATAGGTCGTGTGACAGGCCATGTAATTCATTGTTTGTGAATTAGGTTCATACGGGCCAGGGACATAGGCGTGTGTCCAGGCCATGTAACTCACTGTTTGTGAATTAGTGTCACACGAGCCATAGATACGGGCATCTGTCTAGGCCATGTGAGAGTTGTTTTGATATTGGAGTCACACGAGCGTGTGCTTGGTCGTGTGTCAGACCGTGTAACTCACTATTTTGAGCAACATGGTCGTGTGCTAGGCAATGTAACAGGTCATGTGTGGCATTAAGAGGGCCACACGAGCTTGTGCTGGGTCGTGTGGACCACACAGGCCAGACACCCAGGCCATGTGAATCCAGACGTGTGTGTGGCCCAAAATGCTAAAATTTTCCCTAGGATCGTAAGTGTCATTCGAATCGAACGTAGGCCTTCCGTAGGGTCCGTATGATCTGAATTAGATTGTATATTTTAATAACCAATATTCTAAAGATGAATAATTGATTATCTATACATATAATTAATGTGGTAATTGTTAAATGATATGTATTATCTTGTTGTGAATTGTATATGGATAACTGTATGTACATCGTTGATATCTAACATTTTTAATTTGTGTCTGCATTGAATGGGAATGATATAAAGAAGAAAGTGCTAGCGGTTTAATGATCTGCTGATTTGAGTGGCTGAGCCACAAATCTGTATCTGATTCTGGCGATTTATCACATACTGATCTGACAGCTAGTCTGTAATCATTCGAAAACGTGTTATACCGATACTATGTGGTGTGTAGGGCTGGATGGGTATTTAATACCCTATATGGTCTGTTGGGATAGTCGAAACGATGTGTAGCAAATGGGGGTAGGAAATTGCATCTGTATTTGATCTGTTCTGCATCTATATTTGTTCTGTTCTATAACTGTAACAAATATCCTCTGTTCTGACTTCGTATTCGAAACCGAGAAATGTCTGAACGAAGAGAAAATGAACACCTATATATGTTATACAGACTTATGATTTGATTATGTACGTTGGTTACACACTGAGTTATACTCATTCTGTTTGTTTACTGATTTTCAGGTAAACCATCGACTTAAAAGGCTTGGCGTGTCAGGAGCTCGGTCATCTCTCCTTTCTGATTATCTTCATCGTTTATATAAACTTATACTATCGCATGTTCTTTCGGGTTACAATGTTGAGCCTTTAATTAACTTGATGGCTCAACTATTTAAATGTTTTCAGATAACGAATTTTTAATGGTTAAGGTTGGATTTTTCTTAAACGTTTTGATGTAGCTCTCCAGGCTCGGTCTTAAACTCTAGGTTGGGTATGAGGTGTTACAAACCCAAAAATTCCTAATATTTTTTTCGCTCAACATTTATCACTTCTTTTCTCAAATTTTTCTTATTTTCCACACACACTTTCCAAAATTTTTACTAGATATGTAAACTATATTTTAATACTTTTAAGTTGGCCTTCCTAATTTGGTAACAACTCTTATTTTCTTTACAAAATTTATTGATTAATCTCTAAAAAGTTAAGATTGTGACTTGTGATGCTTTAGGATTTTTGGCAAAGTTCAGTTTTTATTAATTAAATGATTTTTGAGATATTTCTTTTGTACAAGATTTCTAACCTCTTGATTCAATGATAACTTTTAGATTTGTATTAATACAAATCCTTGAAGAAATTAAGATTAATCATAATTATAATCTTTAATTTCATGAATTTTGATTAGAAATATTTAACATTTTTTAAGAAATTGTTATTGCTAGTGTGTATTTCGTGGTTGTGTTAATCTTGTGTTTGACATATTGCATTCGCATGATACCAAAAAGCACTTATGTGATTTTTATTTTTGTGAAAAAACTACTAATATAATGCTTAGAAGCAACCATAACCCCTCCTCAACACTTAAATATTAGTTATATGTTGGCTTCATGAATTTTTTTATAAATAAAGAATTTATTTTTGTGTTCTCAATTTATCTTATATTTCGTTTAATTTTTCATAGTAATTATATTTACTAAGTTGTTATTTGATAAATGAAAAAAAATGAAATGATGAAAAATTAAATACTGAATTTTTAGCATAGAAATTTATAAATATTGAATTTATATTATAAAATTGTTTGGTATATTATTAAAAACTAAAACTACATATAATCGTATCATTTGATAATAGTATATCTTGATTTTTTAAAAATTATTTATTTCATATTTTATTTAAAAAAACTTTGATAAGGGGAAGATAATTCAATGATTTCAACACATTAGAAAGTGTCATGGACAATTGTAAAAAAATCGAGTTATTGAAATTTATTTTATGTGCCTTTTCTTTTAGTTATTATTTTAATAATTTCATAATACTCTTACATTTGACTATATTATACATTGATTTATCAGGAATTAATATTATACATTAGTTTATATGACATTTTTAAATGCTTTAATTTTCTTTTTTTTAAATTTGACCCCACACTCCAAATTGTTTGGCTCTATCAGTGTATTTGGGAGAATGATTTGTAACGATTTGAATTCGACTTTTGGGTTGCAATTATTCATTGAGATATGCATATTGGGTTTAAGCCAGTAACTGTATTGGGTTAATTGTAGCATAAAATCATTCTTTAAGCATGACTTCGCGGAGTAGGATTATTGATCTGAATTGCGTTAACAAATATTGCATGTTATTTCTCTCCTTACTTTATTTCTTGTTTTAGCTTGTTATAAATTGTTTTGTCCCAACATTTGTTCAACAAAAGTTGCAACAACAAAGTTAGAATGGAGTGCAAACCGAAGGATTTTTCATCTTCTATTAATCAACCACCGAATGTTGGCCCTCCGGTACCTACTCTTGTTCCTGACCTTATGACTCCTACTCCGAAAAAGTCGTTGATCATTGAAGTTTATTCTAGACGAAAAGAGATGCATGATACATATCCTCTACCGATGTCTTCGTTTTAAATTCTGACCCCAAGTGATGTTGATCTTCCCATTGCCCTAGGCAAAGGTAAATGCCAATATATCTATCCTCTTTCCAATTTGTTTCATACAACCATTTGTCTCATTTATCCTATAACTTAATTGCATCTCTAAACTATGTTTTTATTCCTAAAATAGTCACCTTGAGGTTAAACTTAATTATCATATTTCAAAATTTAAATAGTTAATGATAATTGTATCAAACTATGTTTATGTTATTAAAATAAAATTTTCTTATCATTTATATTAATATTTTATATAAATTTTAAACTTATATAATTACTTTACTATATAACCCTTTACTATAATTTATATAAAAAATAATTAAAATGATATTCATTATATTACATTATATAAAATATTAAATTTAAATTCAAAATATGAATAAATATAAAAATTATTAAAGCATAATATCAATTAAAGGAAATATTTTTTTTCTTTATTTGAAAACTTTCTATATGCATTTACATGTGAATTATTTAGAATATAATTATTATAATATTTTATAATAAAATATTAATATTAATTAATTTGATGTAATACGTTAAAAAACGTAAAATTTGTAGTTTAACTATAAGTTTATTTTTAAAATTAAAATTATAATGTAAATAAATAATATATTTTCAATTAGGTATTATAAAAATGATAACTTTTTAGTAATAATTTTTTTTAAAAAAAATCCAACATCTAAAACATGAAAATAATTATGAGTTCACATATTAATAATTTTTTAATCTAAAAAAATACAATTTAATGAATTGACCTATTAAATACTACATTACAAACCTTAAACTTTGGTATTAAAAAAATTATGGTATGTATTCAACAATTTATTTATATACTTTCAAATATCTACGATGTACAATTATACATTTTTACTACAATTTTATTTGTTACTATTGTGTTATTAATCATTACTTCTATTTATCAATAATTTATTTTTTATATTATTTATCCTATTTTACTATTTTATAATTATTTAATTTTATTTAAGAAGTTTATTATATGTTATGAATAAATTATTCAGATAATTATACAATAATTTGATGAGCTTGGACTCGATTGCCCAACTATTAAAATATCAATTTGGGATATAATATTAAGAACATAAAAATTTTGGTCACCTCAATATTAAAAACTAGGTATAATGCCAACAATAATAACTAACGTTTGGCTATTTGGTCATTTTGGCCCTTTATTTTTTTTAAAGCGTTTTAACACCTAATATTTTTTTTGTCAAATTAGTTTATTTTTAACAGACATGCTGACGTTGCCGTTAGTTAACTAACGGTCAACATTAACTGCTGATGTGGCACTCCAAATGTAATTAAATTTTGACATGACACTATTTTATTTTATATATCATGTCATGATTTTAAAATTATTAAAATTATTTTAAAATCATCATCATCATAACCGTTTCTTCTTCTCCGTTGCTTCTTCCCATCATTCACCGTTTCTGCTTTTTCATTACCGATTTTTTAGGGTTTTATTAGTGAATAGATTTGAGGGGGCAACTTAGGATAAAAAAAAAGCTTATTAAAGCTTGTTAGAATACAAAATAACAGTAGTTAGTTTGTTAAGTAGCAGTTAGTTGTTATCGTTTGTTATTCTGTTAGCAGCAGTTGTAAAAGCTAACTCATGTCCTATAAATGTACGATAGGAGAAGAAGAGAGGGTACCCGTTTTCTTGATCAAATATAGAATAATCTTGTTTTCATTAAGTGGTTCTTAACATGGTATCAGTCGTCATGATCCTGGGGTTCTGTTTTTTTTTCAATTTCTTTCTTTTGATTTCTCTTCTCGCTTCCATGACTACTTCTACTGAGTCTGCTTCGGTCGAGCCTGCTTGCGTAGCATTTACTGGAGATCGAGTCGTTCATACATTTCCTTGTCATGACACAATCAAGTTGGATAATAACAGTTTTGTTCAGTGGCAGCAACACATTAGATTGATTGTAGAAGGATATGAATTAACAGTTTTTTGGATGGGACATTACCTTCTCCGCCACGGTTTGTGCCATCAATAGATGGTTCCTTGGTTCTGAATCCACGAGCGTCGGTCTACACTCAACAAGATCGTCTCCTCGCTTCCTGGTTGCGCTCTCCTCGTTCACTGATGGCCGAACAGCGTGTGATTTTTGGACTACGGCTACCCGTTTGTTCGCGGTAGTTACCGATGCCAAACTTTCCCGAGTTCGTCACAAGTTACACTCTCTCAAGAAAGGTAATCTTTCGATTACTGAATATGTAGCACGGATTCAAAATAATTGTGCTTTGCTGGATGCCTCAAGCTCACGGGTGTCAGAGGCAGAAAAAGTCAAAATTATTTTGGCAAGTCTTTCACCGGAATTTGATACGGTGGTTACTTTGGTGTCATTTCTGGCTAAACCGTTGCCTCTTCAATGTCTTGTGAACGTGCTTCTAGAGTATGAAAATCGGCAGTCGCGGATGATTCAAGAAGTTTCAATTCAGGCTAACCTTACGAAATCTGTACCGTCGCCGGTGGTGGTGGACTCAGCTCGAGGTGGTCGTTTACATGGTGGGCGCGATCGTGGGTTCCGGTCCCGAATCCAGTGTCAAATTTGTAGCCGGTTTGGGCACATAGCGCAACACTATTTTTATTACTACAACCGCGATTTTGAAGGTCCATCGTCTGTGGCTAAGTGGCGGCAGTCTGGTGGTGCTAATGGTTATTCACCGTCACCTAACAAAGATGCAGTTCGTGGCTTCGGTGTGGCGCCTCAGATGCGACGCGAATTTGCTAGGGTTTCTAATCAGTTTGCTGGTGATAATTTTGGGCAAGCTGGGTTTAATGTGCATCTTAGGCTTGGGCATGCGCATCATTCATTTGCGCCTGGGCCAAAATTGACTACAAGTAAACAAAATAGATATGGGCCCTACGCTGCTGAATTTGGGTCTGGTGCTAGCCGGTTGGCTACACATGGACATTATGGCCATCCTTATGAGTTTGAGCCTCAAGCAAATCATGTTTATCATGGGCCAACTTCCAAATTGGACCAGTTTAATAATTTGTTTATGGGTTACCATGGTAATGGGTTTTTTGGAGCGACTACGTGTCCTAAACATGGGATTTCTGTTCTGTGGCAAACCAAACCTCGGGCCTGGGTATCCATTGGGTTTGATCCATATATTGGACTTCCTAGCCTACTTGATTTATGTTCCTCTGATGTGTCGAATTCCACTGGTCTAATATTCATGCTGCTCAAATAGGGTCCAATCTTGATGGTTCTGATTCCTATGTCTCGTTACCTGTTGGCACTACGTCTTGGTGTCCAGACTCAGGAGCCACACATCATGTTTGCCATGATACTTCTGCATTAAATGGGTCTACTCCTTATTTAGGTACATCCTCTCTGTTAATGGGTGATGGAACTTCTACTCTGATCTCTTCTATTGGAAGTTCGATAATGCCTACATCGCATAAATTACTTCGTTTATCTAATGTCTTGCGTTTTCCAGCTTTACGTAAGAATCTTCTGTCTGTATCTCAGTTTGCCATTGACAACAATGTATTTTTGAATTTCATCCAACTTATTGTGTTGTTAAGGACATCCAGACTCGGAACATCTTGATGAGGGGCCACATTTGTGATGGGCTCTATCATTTTTCTCCGTCCGCTAAGTCTATCACATTTAGTGTGGAACCAACTCTTTCCAATGTTGGAGTTCAAAATCAATATGATAGTTGCGAAGTTTTTACGTTATGGTACAATCGTCTTAGTCATCTTGCTGTCGCTGTTGTCAAGGATGTTTTACATAATTGCAATATTGCTTGTAATAAATTTTGTCTTGATAATGTTTGTATTGCCTGCAAAAAAGGAAAGTCTCATAAGCTGTCTTTTCTGAATTCTACTACTGAATATAGTAATTGCTTTGATTTGGTAGTTTCAAACTTATGGGGATCTGCCTCAATTGCATGTGGTCAAAATTGGTATTATGTCTCGTTTATTGATATGTATAGTCGATTTACTTGGCTATATCTTATTCGGCAGAAGTCTCAGGCACTGGAGTGCTTTAATCAATTTCAGTAGTTGGTTAAAACTCAGTTTGAAAAGACTATTCGTCAATTCCAGAGCGATTGGGGGTGAATATTGAGTTTTTACTTCTAGCTTGGCAAAACAATGGATAATTCATAAACTGTCTTGTCCATATACATCTGAACAGAATGGGGTGGCAGAGCGTAAACATCGACATATTGTTGACATGGGTCTTACACTCTTGGCCCAAGCAGATATTCCTATGCAGTATTGAGGCTATGCATTCAGTTGTGTTGTTCATCTTATCAACCGTCTTCCTACCTCGGTGTTAAAAATACAATCTCTGTACAAGGTTTTATATGGGAAAGATCCAACATATGATCACTTACGAGTTTTTAGATGTTGTTATTTTCCATACTTACGTCCTTTTTCATGTCACAGGTTGGATTTTCGTTCTCAATCATGCACCTTTTTGGGATATAGTTCTCAGCACAAAGGTTACTATTGTCACACAGCAGATGGTAAGGTCATCATTTCTCGTCATGTTATATTTGATGAACGTCGATTTCTATTTACCAAGTTTGGGATAAGCGGTACCTCATTTGTACCTGAGCAGTCTGTTTCACTAACATATGTCCTATTGTTCGGCCGTGTCGTCTTCAGCACACAGAGCCCTCTTCAACTCAGACTCCTGCTCAGACTCTTGTGATATCATTGTCTTCTGATCAGGTGTCAACTCTGATCCTCTGTCGTGTTCTGATAGTGGTAATGTATTTACAGGTCCATTGTCTGCTTCATCTTCATCACAACCCATGTCTTCGATTCCTACTTCAAACTTTTCGTTACCCCTAATCAATATACATTCTATGGTTACTAGGTTTAAGGCTGGCATATTTTGCAACAGCCCGTTTCTAAGTCTAATCGGAACAGTGGTTTCGGGACACTTAACCGAGTCAAAATATTTATTTTACCATTTTAATGAGTTTTACAATATGATAGAATTATCGTGTCAAAATTTCGTAAAGAAATTTTAACGATTAAATGGTTATTTCGGTAAAAGGGGCTAAATCGCGTAACGCGAAAAAAATAAAAATAAAATATGAGTTCTAGTATATAAATGACTCAAATGGCTATAGAATTAATGGTGGGAGTCCTTAAGTGGATAATATACCTTTTATAATGCTAGTGGACAATTATGTCCATATTTTGCATGATTTCTATATGGTTTTATAAAGGTTAAATATATAAAATATTAATAAGTTATAATTAATTAAAAGACAAAGCCAAATTATGTTTATATTCATCATCTATAGCCGACATTAAAGAGAAAGAATAGCCATTTCTTTAGGGTTTGTTCGGCCAAGCTATAATTCTCAATTAAGATCAAGATAAACAAATACCAGAACTTGATCGGGGGAAACAAAAGTTAGACGGGTAGACGAAAGTATCCGAGCAAATATGAGGTAAGTTCGTATAGCTAGAATCGAATTATTAAATATTTGTAATATCCAAAAAATGAATTTATATAAGCTGAATGAATAATCCACTTGAAATTCAAATTACCGGTATACGATTCTATTACTGTTTACATGAATGAAAATGAAATGTTACAAATGATATATACGTTACATGAATTTGGTATGATAATATGCATTGAATATGCAATTTTAGTATTTAAATATATGTATTTAGTTAAATTGATATATATATATATATATATATATTGAGAAATTGAGTTATTGATTATTGAATGCTTAAATGATGAAGTTGGATTATACCAAGCCTCGTTCGAACTTTAGAAAATCGTCGGATACGAGTGACCTGTCACTAGGGTTACCATTTGGTCGAGCTCCAACATTTGTTGCGGACTCACCATAGCTCGTATGAGCTTACCGTTTCAGCTCTACGGAGCTTACCATTTAGCTCGATAGAGCTTACCGTTTACCGGTTCAAGAGGAGCATACCGATCACGGCTTGAAAGAGCGTAAATGATGATGAATTGATGGATTTCTGATCTATACACTTAGTGTATCACCCAAGTATCCCTCGATATTTCTGTAGGTTCAACGGGAATTATACCAATATGTGTTGTGAAGATTATATAATATAAAAGTTATATGATTTACATGGTTTATAAGTTACATGAAATACATGATTTACATAGTTTATAAGTTACATGAAATACATGATTTACATGGTTTATAAGCTACATGAAATACATAATTTACATGGATTATTTGTTATATGAATTTATGAATTATAGGGATGATATGATACATTTAGCTATATGACTTGGATTGATTTTATGCTACATGATTTATATGAATTGAGGAATGAATTTGGATGCTAAAAGAATGTTATATGTTTGGTTTCATCTTTATGAATGGATGAATATATGGATGTGAAATGACTAACTTGTGAGTGGTGATGTGAATAGGCTTTGTGGACAAATGAGTTGGTTTTAATTGCTTTAATACTTAATGTTAAATTGGTAAGTTTAATTCTATATTATACGGGCTTACTAAGCTTAATGCTTACTTCGTTCATTTTCTTATGTCCTATAGATTTGGAAGCTATCTCGATTTCGGACGAGGTCAGAGATTTGCTATCACACTATCCAGACGATATTTGGTACTTTTGAATCTTATGTAGATAATGTAAATATGGCATGTATAAGCTAGTTTATGGATTGAATTATATAGTCACTTATGTTGGTGAATGTGGTATGAATTTTGGGTTTTGATCAAGCTATGTGATATGGCTTGAGTTGGAAATGTTTGGTTTGGTATGGAAGCATTATGTGTTATGCTCATTTTGCGGTAAATTTGATAAATGGTATTTTGGCATAAATGAGGTATGATTAGGGATATGTTGGTATGAACGGTGATATGTGATTGAGCTGTAAAGGGATATTTTGAGGCATATGTGTGACCAACCAAAATGGTCATTTTTGTATGTGTTTACTTATGAATTTGGTAAGATTTTGATATGATTTAACAAGCTTTTGGTATGTTTTATAATGTTTTAAAATGAGGTATGAACATATGTTTGGATATGAAATTGATATATGAAATTGACATTGAATTTGGTATGTTTGAGATGGTATTTAGTAAATGTTTAATGTTTTACTATTCCGAACTGAATTAAAGGTCCTGTAATGCCCCTTACCTATTCCGGCGACGGTTGCGAGATTAGGGTGTTACATATTTAAACTCAAGGCCCTCTTAACTGAAGCTCTCGAGCCTTACTCAATTGAAGAAGCTTTTTCTACCTCAAACTGGCGTGCTGTTGCTCAGGCTGAATATGATGCTCTTATTAACAATTCCACATGGGAACTTGTTCCATTACCACATGGTCGAAAGGTCATTGGGTGTAAGTGGCTCTTCAAAGTAAAGAAAAATCCAAATGGCACGATTGTCCGTCGGAAAGCTCGGTTAGTGGCTAAAGGATGTTCTCAGGTACCTAGATGTGATTTCAAAGAGACGTTTAGTCCAGTGATCAAGCCTACAACTATTCGAGTCATACTAACAGTTGTTGTCTCAAGAGGTTGGCAGCTTCGTCAAGTAGACGTTAATAATGCTTTTTTAAATGGTGAGTTGACTGATGAAGTGTTTATGCAGCAACCTCCAGAGTATGTTTAGTTTAATTCTGATGTTAAACCTTTGGTGTGTCATCTCAAAAAGGCGTTGTATGGTCTGCGGCAGGCTCCACGAGCTTGGTTTAACAAGTTAAAGTGTTTCTTATTCTCAATTAGGTTTCATATGTCAAAATTGGATTCATCCTTGTTTGTTCAAGTTACACCTTTATCCACTTTGTATGTTCTTGTATATGTGGATGATATTATTATTACTGGAAGTGTGTCTACATGTATAAACAGTTTTGTTCAGTAATTGCATAATAAGTTTTCTCTTAAAGACATGGGTGATCTTCATTACTTTCTTGGAGTTAATGTGACTCGTTCCCCTAATGGATGTATACATTTACGTCAGCAAAAGTACGTTCGTGATCTACTTGATAGTTGTGGTATGACTACTGCAAAGAGCATTCATACTCCTATGATTAGCTCCTTTTCTTTGTCTAAGGATGACGGGGTACGACTTTCTAATCCCACTGAATATAGAAGTATTACAGGGACACTAAGTATATAGTTTTAACTCGACCTGATATTACTTACGTCGTAAATCGTGTTTGTCATTTTATGCATGCACCCACTACTATACATCTAATTGCATTAAAACGCATATTATGGTATTTGTGTGGTATTTTGGACTACGGGATTGTGTTTCGCCCATCTACTTGGCTTTCTTTATTTGGTTATGCCGATGCCAATTGGGGGCTGAATTTTGATTATCGTCGCTCCACAACTGGCTATTGTGTATATTTTGGACACAACCCAGTGTCGTGGTGTTCCAAGAAACAACAAGTTGTATCTCGTTCCACAGCTGAAGCTGAATATCGGGGTCTTACTGTAGCAACAATTGATGTCCTTTGGCTGACTTCATTATTAAAAGAATTAGAACTTCAGTCTAACGATTCACCTACTATATGGTGTGACAATACAAGTGCTGTTGCGGTTGCTGCAAATCTTTTTTTGCATTCTAAGTTTAAACATGTGGAACTTGATTTGTTTTTTGTTCGTGAAAGAGTTACTGATGGGTCTTTAGTTATGGGTGAGGTACCTGCGTGTAATCAACTTGCTGACATTCTTACCAAGTCATTGTTTGCTTCATCTTTTGCTCGTTTTCGAAGTCTTCTTCAGGTGTTACCCGTCGGGAAGATAGGTGAATGTTAGAATACAAAATAACAATAGTTAGTTTGTTAAGTAGCAGTTAGTTGTTATCGTTTGTTAATCTGTTAGCAGCAGTTGTAAAAGCTAACTCATGTTCTATAAATGTACGATAAGAGAAGAAGAGAGGGTACTAGTTTTCTTGATCAAATATAGAATAATCTTGTTTTCATTAAGTGGTTCTTAACAAAGCTTAATTTAATTGTTGTATATATATATTTCTTGAATTGCTTTTGTGTTGGTTACTGTTCCGTGTTGTATTTTGCACCTGCATTTGTTGTGTTTTTTTAATCTTTACCGAATTCCAAACCCTTAATATTTGAAGCTCCGATTTGAGTTCTGAAAACGCTCACGTTTAGATGCTGGAAGTAGATTTGGAAACAAAGAAAAATATCAGATTTTGAACTTTAAACTATGGGTGTTGGTAACAAACCCTAAAACCCAAAAAGAAAGCGAGGAAGGAAAGGAGATTTAACCTTGAAATTATGAAATCGGGCCTTGTAAGTAGCAAATCTAGAGGTCGTGAACACGGTGAGCCGAGAAATATCGGTCAATGAGTGTAAGGAAAAGAGGGACTGAAGGAAAACACGAACGAGGTTTAACCGGTCTAGCCTTGTAAGCATAAATTTGTAAGTTTCCTTTTGAGTGGCATATATGGTTGGTTGCTTGCTTATATGGGTGGACGTCATCGTTTTGTTAATGAAATTTTGAAGTTATATTGACGATTGTCTCAAAAGATTGGGAAGGAATATTGTTCCATCCAAAAGCAATGGTAGAGTGTGGCGAGCTTGAGGATAGACATTGAACTAGTGGCAAGCAATGGTGTTAAATTATCAGACAGTTGCGCTGTTGATAAAGCAACAGCAAAGCTACAGATTTGAATGATTGGAGATGGAGAAGTATGCAACTTAAGGGATACATTTTGGGCCTAGATGAACAACCTTTTTTTTTTCTTTAAATTATTATTATTTTAATAATTTTAAAATTATTTGCTGATGTAACATATAAAACAAAATAGGGTCACGTCAGCATTAATTACATTTAGACCGCTATGTCAACGGTTAATGTTAATCATTAGTCAATTAACGACCATGTCAGCATGTCGGTTAAAAATAAATCAATTTGACAAAAAAAAAGTTAGGCATCAAAATACTCTTCAAAAAAAACATAAATGGCCAAAGTGATCAAACAACCGAAAATTAAGACTAATTTTGACATTATGCCTAGAAACTAATGATTAGATAACATGGTAAACCTATAGATGATGCGTGCTATTATTATATACTTGAACATACTGCATAGTATTGTTCACTTGCTTTTATAATTTTTAAATTAAAAGAAAACAAATAATACTTTTGACCCATAATTTTTTGAAAATTTTTATTTAGTATAAATAAAAGAACAAAATTACATCTATATAAATCAATTTATTGATGATATACCACAAATATTTATAAAATCAAGATTTAATTTAATAAATAATTACAATATTTACAAATAAAAAATACTACTTTAAATTAATAATATTGTAAAAAAATAACGGGTGGTATAGTTATTAATAATTCAAAACAAAGTAGTAAATTATAATAGATAAGAAAATAGTCATAAATGTCATCATTAAAATGTTAATATTTGCATAAGCTATTAATAAGCTTTTATATATTTATAAATGTATATCACTAAAATTATATTGATTTTGCAAGTTAATTCACGAATCTTAGATCATTAAATTGCATGTTTCTAATATTGCAAAATATTTCAAAATAAAATTATTAGTTCATTTTTTAATATTAGCCATTAATAGAAAATATAATGAAAAATATTTATAGTAAACTTTGTAATTAAAAATAATTATTATTACAAAATGATAATGTATGATGAATGATATTAGTAGCAAACCATTAATAAATTAGTATACGTTGGTAACAAAAAGAAGTAAATTATAAATAAATAAATAAATAATATATATATATATATATAAATATAATAAATAAATATATATATATATATATATATATGACCACTCAATGATTTTTATTTCACATCAAACTATCAGAGTAATTTATTTGAGCACCAAAAGTTACGGATGCTGAAAATTTTGATCATTTGGTTGTTAGTTACTAATGGTGTAACCTTCCTAATTTGGCTTAGATGTTAGCTTTGAATTCGAAAAATTATATTAACTACAGTTTAAAGATAACATATTATAGATCATGAATAATAAAATAAATCAAATAATAAGCCTAAAGTGAATGTATAATTAAAAACTGAGCTGAGACCCACCTGATGTCGTGCCCACACCCTAACCTAATGGATTATCTAAAAAGATGGAAATTAAAAGGGAGTGAGCTATGAAACTCAATGTGAGTTCCATCACAAGATAATCGGTGTAATCGATTAGCATACAAAATCACACCTCATATAATAACTTGCAATAACAGTTTCGGAATATTGAATTAACATGTCAACATCATACACATATACACATATATATCATCTCAGAAGTCTCAAAATCGTTTGCACATACTCTGTGAATGCAACACAGTTTTGAAATTAACAGAAAAGATCTTACCCCACGCTACACACCATAATAAGAGTTCCCTAGAACTCGTCCATCCCTACACACCGGGTTGTGGTTAAACCACATAAGTTGCAAGCTAATACGTTGTCAAATGGTTGTGAATACACAACATAATTGCAGATAAGAGCTGGCAGATAATGAGTAGGTAAACCACCAATGTTGTAGGTTAATACACTGCCAGATGGTTGTGAGTTCACAACATAATTGTATATGAAAGCTGCCAAATGTATGTGGATAAACCACCAGAGTTGCAAATTAATAATCTATTAGAACTTCCTCCTCAAATCTTCCCGCCCCATGCAATGCAATATGGCATATTTATAACAGATCAAAATGGAAGTGAATAATATGCTTATGATAAACCGATAAGGCAGCTATAACATACCCCTAACTAATCATTACAATAGCATATGGCATACTTATAATGGTTTTGATTTAATGGTATCATAAGGCATGTTGTACATATATTCACAAATTTCGATACAATAATTCAATCATTCAGACCTTGGATTCTAACATTAATCATATTATTAGGGACTCAATTGAATACAATAAAACACTAAAAATAGTTCGGGAACCATTTAGGGACTATATTGCACAAAACACAAAATTTTAGGTAAAATTATTAAATCTGAGAATCAGAGGACACACGATTGTATGACCGGACCATGTAGGAAGCCCTGAACCATGTGGAGGGGTTACACGGTCGTGTGGCTAGGCCGTGTAATAGACTGAAGTCATGTGTAAATTGCAAAATTAAGCTATAAGGGAGACAGCTGTGTGGAGGGCCCTAGGCCGTATGAGAATCAAATTTCCTAGGGGTTTTAGAGGAAACATGGTCATGTGAGGGGGTTATGTGGTCCACATGTGTGGCCCACACGCCCGTATGGCTAGCCATGTGGCCTTATCCCGAGGCACGATTTGCCTCGATTTGCTTGTAAAGAAACACACACTTGTCTCTGGGATCTCGAGCGACATTCCTTATGTTCAAGTTTGATTCGGGATACCTAAATCGAGTCCTTCAAATGCAAGAATTAATAATGATTTTCAAGATTTACCACGATTTTCAAGAATTCGAAAAGAAACCGTAAAAGATTTTATTAATCGGGTGGAAGATCAGTGTTGGGACCATGATATTACAAAATACGAAATTCAATTGACGAAGCAAGGCACTTACCAATTATTGTCAAGGTTAGAGATGAAATTGAAAGTGTTACGCTAAACTGATAGGAAGAACGAGTTGAACGGAGATTGGTTTCGGATTTAAGATGCAAAAATATTTTTAGTAATGTATAGAAAATATTTGCAAAGGAGAAGATGGGAAAGAATAGAGAGAAGAAATAGGAAAAAGAAAGTAAAATTTTAGTTTAATTGGAAAAGAAAACTAGGTTGTTGACAACGAAAAGAAAAGATATGGCAAGTGTGTGAATAAAACCTAGAACTTCTAGAATATGAGGGTGGTAATTAACCATCAAATCTAATTAACTTATTAGTTATTTATTTCATCCAATCCTATATATTTTGATGTGATAATATAACATCATCTATCAAATATTAAATGACATTGTCAAAATGTTTTACATGCCACGTGGCAAGACCCAGGTAGCATCAGTTTTTTTTAATTTAAATAACACTTTTATCACTTATTTTTCAAAGTTTTCTATTCAGGTAACCTAATGTTGAGAAGTTTACAATTTGGTCATTAAAATTTATAAAATTATTGATATACTTTTTTGATATTATGAAATTTTCAATTTCGATTAGAATTTCTTGATTGATTAAACTCTTAAATATTTTATATTTTGGATATCAAATATTTCAAGAAATTAATTTTAACAGTTTGGATAATTAGATTTATTCAACATGCATTATAGTTTACAATTGTTAATATTTATAATTACAAAGTTTACTACCAATATTTTCTATTGTTTACTAATCATAAAAAATTAAAAAAATTAAAATTAAATCAATATAAAAAAATATGTAAACAATAAACCACTAATAATGAAATACATGACATGATCACATAAATTCCATCTTATTCTCTTTTCATGAATTTATTTATTATCAATTAGTTAATTTAATCTATTTTTTCAATTTATCCCATGTCAACTTAAAGTTCAGCTCTTATCTAATTGCAAGAATTAAAAAAATAATTAAACTTAAATTTCAAGGATTCTAAATGATATATAAAATTAAATTAAAATTATAAGAGAATTTATATAATTAAATAAAATTAAATAATTTTAATAAAAGAATTTCCATATAAAAAAAAGTAATATACTTTAAAGTTAAAAGGATATTTTAATCAACCACTTTAATAGTTTTTAGAGTTGGCTTGTCGTAAATATGAAGAAACAACAATTTTTTCTCTCCTCTTCATCCTTCCTATCGTTTTCAGAAGGTTTAAATATGTTAAATTTTAATTTTTATCTCTATATTTTTTCTGATTTAAAAATATTAGTCCGTCTCTCCAATTTTTCCCGTTAAAATTAATAATATCAAAGTAAAAATAATAATTTGGTCCTTACCCTTTAAAATTACATAATAAATTTTTAAAAATTATTTTTTTATATTTTAAATAAAAACATAAAAATTTATATTTTTAAAAATTCAAAAAAATATAATTTTTTAAATAAAATAAAAAAATGAAAAATTAAAAAACTCTAAAATTTAAAAAAATAAAAATTTCTAAAACTCATAATTGTTATCTAAATCGGACCGGTTGGACTGAAAACCAGTTGGGATATCAGTCTGATGAGAGGCAAAAGAATCAGCTGACCCTCAAACATGGTATAGACTGGTAGAATCGAGCTAAAAATTTATTGAATCTACAGTTGAACCAATTTTAAACTGGTTTGACCAATTGATTCCCAAAACGACCGATCTAATAGGTTCAAAACAAATAAATTATTAAAAATAAAAAATATTAAAAAATTATAAAAGTCGATTCAACTAGTTTTTAGCCCGGTTCAACCAATCCGTACTGGTTCGGGGGTTAATTGTTTTTAAAATTTTAAAACTATTTTACCTCTAAACATTTAGAGTTTTTTGTCAATTTGGTCATTACCCTTTAAAAGTACAAAAAAAATTAAAATTTTTTAAAAATTTTTTTTTCTTTTTAAATAAAAATAAAAATTTATATTTAAAAAAATCAAAATTTTATATTTTAAAAATAAAAAAATACATAAAAAATAAAAAAACTCTTTAAAATTAAAAATAAAAAAATTTAAAAATATAAAAACTCCAAAGTTCATTGTTATCTAAATTGGACTAGTTCAACATGGTATGGACTGGTTGCCCCGCAAACATGGTATGGACTGGTTGAACCAAGCTAAAAAAATCAATTGAATCGACAGTTAAACCGATTTCAAGCTAGCCTGATTAATTGGTTCCTAAAACGACCGATCCAACCAGTCCAATGCAAATAAATTATTAAAAAATTATAAAAATCGGTTCAACTAGTTTTTAGCCCGATTCAACTAGTCTGTACCGGTTCACATGTTAACTAGCTTTTAAAATTTTAAAACTATTTTAGCCGTCAACATTTATAATTTTTGTTGTCAATTTGGTCCTTACTATTTAAAAGTAAGTAATTTTTTAAAAAACAAATTAAACATTTTTTCATATTTAAAAAAATTAACAAATTATAATTTTCTAAAAATAAAAAATAAATGAAAATTTTAATAATATATATAAAAATTCAATATTATTTAAACCGGATCGGATAGGTTGGATCAAGAACCCAGCTGGGGTATCAATCCAATGAGAGGTAAAAAATTAGCTAACCCGCGAACTGATACAAACTTGTTGAACTGAGTTAAAAAATTAGTTGAAATAATTTTTATAATTTTAATTTTTAATATTTTATTTGCTTTGAGTCGGGCGGACTAGTTGTTATAGGAATCAATTGGTCAGACCAATTCGAAATCTATTCAACTAGTTTTTAGCTCGGTTCAACTAATTTGTATTGGTTCGCGAGTCAACCATTTTTTTACTTCTCATTGGATCAATGCCCTAGCCGATTCCCGATCCAATTGGCCCGATTTAGATAATAATGAATTTTGGAATTTTTTATTTTTTGAATTTTAAAGAGTTTTCATTTTTTTCATAATTTTTTTAAAAAATTATAGATTTGTAAAATTTTATGATTTTATTTAAAATATGAAAATTTTTAAAAGGTAAAAATTAAATTAACAAAAAACAGTTAATGTTAAGTGCTAAAAACGTTATTCAATAAGTCAAAATCTCTTTGCATTGTGGTTTTTCTCTTTTTAATCTTAAACAAACAGTCTTGAAGTGTCAGAATGAGTAAAAAAAAACAACAAATAGAAAGTCTAATCAATGACTTATCGATTCAATCTGCAATAGAAGAGACGATGCAATGAATATGAAATCTTGTTTTATTTCTAGAGTTCATACAAAATACAATAACGATCCCAGATTTTATTTTAAACAGGATTCAAATCCAAAGCTGTTTATTCCAACATAACTTAAACAGAAGTAGGGATATTAATACAATCTGAATGGAAGAGATCTTTTTGCTCTCAATTGCAAACTTCACATATTTCATATGAACAAATTTAAGATAAAACAACATAGACCAACACTGGATGGCCCTGCACTGCTTTATATTTTCATACAAACTATTCTATGGTCCTCCACTAACAAAACATAGATTACTCAACATATTTGTAGCAGCATTTCCATCCCTTGTCTATCGGACTCCAAGTACAAGTTTTGCAATCTATGCCGGTTATTCAAACATAGGTAGCTCCAAACTGCATCTATATTGGGTATGTAGGGCTTAGAGAGCTTGAAAAACTGCAACAAATGCTTGGGGTGGCAACGATCAAATGCGTATAAGATAGCTTATCTTCTCGGATAAAAGCTGTTACAGGGGTTGGGGACGTGTCTGAACCACATAAATATCTTTTCCAAGAACACATCCTTCCACATCCTGCGGGCAGCCAAACTTCCTCTCCAGGAAAAATCCAACTGCAGATAGACGCTGACTAAGCTGTTGACGAAATACCGGATCAACCGTCAAGGGTTTTTTGCTGTAGTCTACTGTCAAACGGATTACTTCCCCATCGGCAGGACTTGCACCTGATACCACCATCTCCTCACTAAAATTTGCAAATGCTACTGTTTTCACAAGCCCATCAAACTTCCCAGAAGATAAACGCCATGGTGTGCCCCTAGTTCCTGAAGCGAGGGTTTCACCCAGCCCTGGCGCAAGCTCAGCCTCAACATAGTTATGGTCATGATCTGTTGGGCTGAGTGTGTGGAGTACGAATGAAAGATCAGGAACAAGCATTTCCTGAACCAGGACTGCCATTGTAGCATCTTTCTGGGACACACCAGCAGCTCGCCGACTTAGTACTGCTCTTCGTGTATAGAGCGAGGCCCATACTTGGCTAACAGCACTGGCAAAAACAGTTGGATTTGAAGGACTGACATTTGGGATGGATTCATAAAGTCCAGCAGCTGACATCCCCACCAAATCCTCAACATTGGCACTTGAACGAACAATTAAGCGTACATTGCCTGGAAATACTCTCATTATGCTATCAATTATGTCTTGTGGGGGCTGTACGGAAGAGACCAGCTGCTGGAGTTGGTGGCATAAATTATCAAGTTCACCATCCTCCAGACGTGCTGTTTCAATCTTTTCTCGAAGAGACATGAATGTTTCCATGGATTTTTTTTGCTCTAAAGCCCATTCCATGGAGCCAAATGGAATAACTACTCCAGCTGGAACACGAAATGACGCTGGCACCCCTAGGTCACTGTAGACTGCAATAAAGAAACAAGAGAAAAAGATGAAAAAGAAAATCATGCAGAACAACATATAAATGTACAATTATAACACAGAAGATGAAGGTCCATGCAATGATAACAAATGAATTTATCAAAAAATTAGGTGGTTTATTAAACAAAAAAAAAAATCATTGATTCTTATTCATATATAAATCCTTCTTATGATCAAAAACTAATGAAGTTAGCTGCCAAGAACAAAAAGTTACCCTTATCAGAAACTGCTGCCAAGGAAGCTAAACGGCCACAAGCAGCTGCCTTTGCTCCTGAAGTTTGTGCATCTGCATCAGCAAGCAGTATAAGTCCAGCTGAAGAACTACCCTGTATAAAGAACCATTATCAGTTTGATTACTAACATAAAAAATAACTGTGAGATTGCTAGTTTCTTGCAACCTAAGATAGAAGAGGAAAAACCTTGCCTTATTGGAGTAAGAGGCTTTCGGAGACAACCCTGTCAAATCAGGAGGACCACGCATGTCAACAGCAGATGAACCATTAGTTGAAAGATTTTTGGCAACAGAATCAGCATCACGATCATCTAAAGAAGATGGACTTATGCTCACACCACTTGACGATGCCTCCAATCTTCAAAGAATTTACAAAATCAAGAAGCAAACAAAACAAACCATTCAACTGTCAGACTCAATGGTATATAGAGCTTAGAGCTAGCTATTGTTAGTTGATTGATGAGAACAAACATTGACTATACTGCAGAAAAGTTCAGAAACAACCTCACACATTTTCCTTCAAGCTTTTGTATATAAGAAACTTTTTCTTCATCTTCACATGTAACAAAGATGACCTTTTCCTGAACAAAAATATGTACTTTATCAGTATGTCATCTACTAATCAATGTTTCCATCACAAATTCTATGGTAAAATTAATATCATAAGAGGAAAGAACTTGCTTGTCTGGCCCTAACACCAAGATGAGATAAGTGAGGCAGCTCCTGCAAAAGTACAACTCCTGCAATATTAGATCCAGCTGCTGTCACCTGCAACATATAAATGAGATTACATGATCACTTTGCTTGTAAACGAGAAAATGGTAATAATATTCAAGGATCAAACAAACAGCTAACTGGATGGCCCAAAACAACAACAACAAAAAATAGCTAACTGAAAACTATCTCAAACCTCCTCATCTCCATCAGCTTTATTAACCACAAGAATAACAGGTCCTTCTAAAGATGATGGCAGCGATCCAGGGACAATGTTCTCAACCTGAAGCAAAAGTAATTTAGCATCACATGGAACTCAAAATTTTGCAGAGGTACACACGTAATAAAGGGGCACAATTTCACATGCATTTATTGGAATTTGGAACAATTAAAGTTGACATCAGATTATCAGATGACAAAGTTTAATGTCATACAATGTTGATAGTCTTACTGTGAGGAGCTTGGTGCAACACCTGCTAGTGACATTGTTAGGGATTTAGTTCTTGTTTGATTCAGATTTTAGCAGGATTTGATTTATCAGAATTTACTTATTAGTTTAAACAAAAATTTCCTGATAAACAAGGATTTCTTGCTGTCATATTTTAGCTTGAATGAAACTAGGGTTTTGGATCTTATTTCCTAAATTTAAACCTCTGTTTAAGAGGAAAATTATTAATGAATAAAGAAAGTTAAAACTTAAAAGTTCCAATAAATTATAGGAAACTCCCTTGGAGTTCCAAGGTAGGCAACTCCCTCACAGTTCCACAACTATAGGCAAAAATAGGAGTTGGAATAAGGACAAAGACCCTTTCTTCGGATCTAATTTTGTGTTAATTCTCAGGTAACTCAATCAATAACTCGGGAACTTAACACATGTATTTGACCCCTCTTTTTTGGTTGAGTACAGGTTGTGCCAGTGGTTCTTTTCTAGTGGCTAAAAAACATTAAAAAACATCATCGAAAAAGAAAATTTGAAATCCTGGAATTTTGAATTATTTATATTTTTAAACTCTAAAGCCAAGATCTAAGTAAACATCCTTAAGTCTCGTCAATACCAAATAATATTTACTTTTGGTCAGCCCCGAAAGATATTATTATAGCCTGTAGGACCATTACCAAATATTGCTATATTTTGAGAGACTAAAAGAACCATGTTGCATTAGGAATCAACCGTAACTGGACATCACCGTTCTATTACTTCTCTATTTTTAAAATCCAACTAAGAATTTTTTAGATAGAAGTTAAATATTTTTGTGCACCCAACTCAGGGATAGTTGCAATTAGGACAATGCATGTTGTCTTATTTCACTAACTTATTTTCAATTGCAAAAACATAACTAGGATTTACTTCCTAATGTAATGTGCCTCTTTTATGCGACAATGTTATGGATTCAGAAGGAACGGATTGAGCGAGACAAGGTGTAATAATAATATCCTCGTCAGTTGCATTAAAGTGATTGAGGTACCTGAACCAATGTTCCGGACACCACTCCTGGAACAAGGACATCCCACCCTTCAGAACCAAGTGCTGTTCTAACAGCTTTCAGGAGAAGGGAACAAAGTTTTGAAACCTGAAAAATCACCCTACAAATGAAATTTTTAAGTTAGGAAAATAGAAAATAGTAAACTACACACAAGTAATATGATTTTCTCCCTGCAGCTTAACTAGCAAAATCTCACAAACATAAAGAGCAACATTATCAGGGAAGTAATAAGATAAATGTTACCATACCCAGCTCGGATCTCAGCTTCAGCATATGTCCTTATGCTGTTCTCTGGAATTCCAAGAGCTTTCCCTAGCATCTTCAAGATTGACCAAACAATTTCTTAGGATTCCAGTTCATCTATAAACCTTAAATTAAGTTACTGATGATATAAAGCTGCACCAGTGGAGGTTGGAACATTGAGGAACAAACTGATCTATATATTGAAAATTGCTTATTCTTCCAGAGTTTATCTGACATTGCCTCTAAAGGTTGCAATATAAACAATTCATTAACTTTAGCAGTAAACGAATTTAAACATTTGGTTCCGTAGAAAACATTTGTTAAGCTTGCATCAATCTCAAAGTATTTACATTCACAAAAGTTTCATCATATAGCACAAAACTTTGCTTTTCACAAGAACATTTCCTTACCTGCACTTTTTGAGGGAATAATTGGAGAAGGACTTCAGAATATTCCTCAGTCAGCCTCCTTGATCTGTCAAGTGTAGCTTTGAGTCTTAATGCCCAGATTCTTTTGCCATCTTCACTTCCTTTATAATAAACAAAAGGGGCCCAGAAAATGAAATAAAGCAATATAAGGAGAGCTATTCTACTAAACATGAAATATTTTTTCCAGAGTTAAGAGATAAAAGGATAATAAAGGTACCTTCCTTCTCAAAGAGACCTTTCTCTTGCCAGGCAGTAAGCTCATTTTGAATAGCAGCACATTCTTCAGGTTTCCAACCAGATAAACTAAGCTGATGAACACCCACAATTAAGGCACCAAGTGGATCATTCCAAGAGCTTATGTTCTTTGATTCCAGATTATCTGCAAACCAATTGGCCCCTCCCACAGCTTCAAGCATGTTGAGTAGCCTAATTCAATGCAAGTCAGAACTGCATGAATGAGAAAAACGGAGAAAGAAGAGCATAAAACTAAAAGTAAAACCTATTGCTAGCAGCATCTAACTAGAAACATGGGAAACCAGAAAGTGCAGTGTTTCTGTTTCCACAGAAATCTTGAATAATTTTTCACTAGAAATGCAACAAAGGCTTTCTGTTGAGGCTGAATAAATATGAAGTGCATGACCATGATCACCTTTTATAAAGCATCCACTATCTGCAGGTTTGGTTGCAAGGTAGGGCATATCTCTAGCTTTTTGCATGATTTGCAGATTTGATGTATGAATACCAAGAAGCTAATGTCTATTATGTGGTAAAAAATGAGCAACAGTAACTTTCAGGTCTGAAATTAGAAACTCAGTTTAACAACCCAACCAGCCCAATAAAAACATGAAATAGCTTTTTCTAGCTTCAGTTTATTGCCCTTAAGATTGTCAAAACTCATTAATGTGACATCACTCCATCCTATTAATATGATTTCTGATATCAAACGTGGATATCTACTAAAATTATTCAAGGAAAATAATATAGACAAGTGACATAGGACATCAAGAGGCACTGCCTCAAACTGACAAGAATTTGGCAAGTAAAATGATAGGTTAATTAGAATTTGGGCAAAAATACTAAGATTGGAGGTTAAAACAACAAGGACGCTAAAAGAAAAGTTATGGTTTATAAGTGGAATGTTCAGAATTTAAGAAGAAATGAAGAAATTAAAATGCTATCCAGTGGCTGTTTTGATCCTGTGAAGGTACAGTTGAGCAACAAATTAAGAGTTTTAGGCTTTAGTGTTGGCAGTTGAAGTTATTACGGTTGGGGTTAGTTTCTAGTAGAGCAGATAGAGAACAATGTAGTAAATTAACAGACAAGAAAGAAGAGAAAAGATATAGGACTCAGAACGACACCCTAAAGCCACATAAAACAACGTCCACACTCAAAATCTTCTTGGAAATTAATCTCGATTTTTCCTAACCGCTTTGTTTTCAGCATGAAGAAGTTTTGTTGTATTGGTTGGAGTCATCCCATGTAAACACAATCTTACAGTAAACAAGTGGATAAGATGCCAATGGTTCATTTGAACTAAGTATGACCTAACTCATTCACCATATATCTGGAATATTTCTAAAGAGTTGTCTTTCTTTACAAGTTCAAGCACATCAAGTATCAAAAGCAGACCAAAATTTTAGATATGTACCTGCTTAAGAGGACAAAGGAATAGTCCTCAAGACCAATCTCACATAGTCGCCACTGATAGTTGCACACAACAGCACCAGTTAAAACAAGCCACGAGTGCAAAAAGAGAAAACTTCAACCTAAATTTCTGTTTATTTGAAGCTTGCTGAAAATTTAAAAAGAATGGACTGACCTTTTGGCGCATTGCTATTGCAGCATCAGGAGCATCATTTCTAAGACCACTTTCAAGACCCCTCACAATTACTTCTCTCAAAGCACCCAAAGATCGCATCGTCTTGATTAAATCCAAAATGCTACTCGATCCTTCTGCAGCATCCAGACTCTGGAAATATAAAAATGCCTCTTAGAAAAATGACTGCAACAAAAATTCATCGTCTAAAAATAAATAATTAGAACAAAGACTTTTCAACTATGAACTTCTTCTACGGGTTCTCAGTTGTATAACGAGCTTTTTTTCCAACTAAATGGGACTGGCTGCATGGATCAGAATCTGCTATCATATTCTATTTGGAAACATATCCAAGTAAAAATATTAAAGGAACTAAATGCATTTTTTTATTCAACGATGAACTTTCTGTCAAACTCCATTAATCACTAGATAAAAACTCTAACTACAAAACCATAGCAATAAATAAAAAACAAGAGCAAACAATTACAAAGATACCTTTTTGCAATCCAGAAACATTACAAGAGCTGCAATGCCCCGTTCATCTAACGATTCTCTAATTGACTCAAGTTGCTCAGTGAGGCTGCAATAACATAAAATCTTAGATAGATGAATAAATGTCTAGCAAGGAGTTTTAAGAATCGAGACATAGCATCAAAAGAAGAATTGGACCACTCCATGAACGGGAAAACACAAAGTAATATGCATAGATAATACAAAAAGTTCAAAAGGTCAGCTACATTTATGCATAACTAAAGAAAGCAAGTAGGAAATCCACTCTGTTTGCTGCAGGCAACTTTACATGGTAAATTACAGAGATGAGTTAAAAACTGATAGAGTGGGAGCTAAATTCAGATCTTGTAGCAGTAATCCAAGAATTTAATGGAAGTTTCAACAAGAACCATTAGAATTTCTAGAAGTTTACTTACAAAGCAAAAAGTCAATTTATTGTATCAGTATCATGGAGGACTTTATGCTACTGTAATGTTGCTTAATATTATCTTCAATGAGACTTTTTCATTAACGTATAACCCATGAAGGAAAGGAAAAGTAAAAGCAAGAAATACTAATCATTCAAATTGAACCTTCCAGCATTGAAAAAATCTTTGAGTTCCAGATGGAATATCTTGAATTGTTCCACAAATGCTTCACTATATTGTCCAGGATCCCTGGTGATTCTTGCAAGCATTGCTTCTGTTGCAACTAAGTCTTCAGGGCCAGCATTTCGATGAAGCTTGTTCTGTATTGTATGCTTTATTTCTTGCTGGAACACATAAATTGAAATTTTAGTTAGTAATTTGAATTTCAAATTAAAAAAAGGGCAAACTACACTTGTAGTCATCCAATTATTGGTAAGTTTCTTTTTCGGTCACCGAACTATGAAAATTTACAAAATGGTCACCCAACTATTTGATTTTTTCTTTTTTGGTCACCAGTTGTTAAATAACTGATGGAAAGATGACGTGGCAGCTTTTAAAATTGGCATAATAGTAATTTTAACCCTCAACATTTATATATTGTATCAATTTAGTCTTGATTGTAAAAAACTTAAACCCACAACGTTTACACATTGTGTAATTTGGTCCTCTTTTTTTTTTTTTTTTTTTTTTTCAATTTTGCTTTTCTTTGTGACCCTTTCACCTAGAAAGCTAAAAAAATCTATCAACTAAATTCGATCAAAAATATACAAAAATGGAAACACCCGAAAACCCAAGATAATAATTTTCATCTTTTCTCATTCTTTTAAAATTAACCCTCAATGTCACAAATATAAGTAAAACTACAAAAAAAAAAAAAAAAAAGGACCAAATAACACAATGTGTAAATGTTGAGGGTTAATTTTTTTGAAATCAAGACTAAATTGACACAAGGTATAAATGTTGAGGGTTAAAGTTGCTATTATGCCAATTTTAAAAGATGCCAAGTTATCTTTCCATCAGTACTTGAACGGTTGGTGACCAAAAATGAAAATTTTGAATAGTTGGGTGACCAAAAATGAAATTTACTAATAGTTGGGTGACTACCAATGTAATTTACCCGCAAAAATCGAGATGCCTGTGAAATCTGACCTTGAGGTCGTGAGGGATGTCATTCCGGTGAGCAATGTCTCTAATTCGAGTAAGTGGGACAGATGCTGTAAATTCTGCCTTAAAAGATGGCAAACAAGGATGGATCTTGCGAATAACAAGCAATTCCTAGAATTTGGGAAGAAAAAGGTAACTGAGAAAATTATACAACATGATAGTCTGATATGCATAAATCATATGATAAACAAATGTTGCCATTTAAAGTGCATGAGATTCGTCTTGTTTGTTCCTTTCCTCAAAATTTGGTGCTTGCAGCTAGAATAGTTACATATTCTAATTTCCTAAAATAAAAAGATTTAAGAAACATACAAAAATCAAGAGCAGACCAATCTGTAAAATAGGCTAATTTTAGAACAGAGGTATACTCTCACGAAGATGTGCAAACTCAATTATTTAAGAAACTAAGAGCAGCACTTTCTGTAAAACCGTACAAGGTCCAATCAAAGTACTCCTCCCAATTTTTTATTGAATCAACATAGGTGCCAGTGATTTTCAAATTTCAAAATACCATAAACTTCAGCTACACCAGCTCTTTAGTCCATTAAAGCCTGAGACCAAGTAATTGGTGATAAGAAAAAAATTTAAGGACTACCAGACAACTTAGTGACAATTACAAAGAGCAACACACACATTTTTTATTCATTAGATAACACAATGTTTGTTAAGCTACTTGAATACGAACACTGAACATATTGTCTACAGACACAGGTGTCAGCAGCTACTGTACCTTAAGTTCCTTAGGAACACTGAACATACTGTCTACCAATAAACTAAACAAGGAATCTTTTGTTTGGATCATCCATGTTTTGCTTTGGTTCTGACAAATTCAAAGACAAAGATAAGCACTACCTTATTCTCTTTTCTGCCAGAATGCACCTTACTCTCACTTTGCCAAAGTTCTTATAGTGATCCACCATAGAAAAAGTAAAAGAAAATGCCTAAATAACATCTAACATGCCAGTTTCTATCATCCTGTGCTAAATGCCAATTTATCATCTAGATTGTCAAAAATGGTTACAAGCAAAAGTCTTTCGACCATGCTAAAAGGATGGATAAATCACAAGTTAACATAAATTTGCCAAGCAAGATAAGTAGGGAAATAAACAAAGAGCAACGATGATATCAATCCTGATACAGGAAAAGAAACATATAACCTATACTAGAGTGTGTTTTTATTAATCTTGTTCAAAATGTAGTTTAAATTGGGCGAACCAGAATCCATGGAATTGAACCAAAGAACTGGAAAAGGTTATATTTTTTCACTAACACAGTTGAGAACTAGAGTAGGATACATGACATCAAGCAATCCCATCCTGTGCAAAGCAAAGGACTAAAAAAAATTAATAACCATGAATAAAGACAGCAAACTGCAGCAATAGAGCACCTGAGGTGAAGAATCTTTCCTACTAGAGATTCGCTCTAATTCACGAAATATAAGCCTGGAAATCTCAGCATGTCTGTTTGGCCGGTGATGACCCCCATCTTCAAAACAAGGAATTTGCCCTGTGTTTATCCACTGTATAAAAAGAATATTTAAGAACAGTGTGGAAGAATATAAACACCAAAACATGCTGTCATAAAAGAAATGTAAATAACCTTCAGATAGATAGCAGAGCATATTAGAGCTTCCAACCGTTCCTCACTTTGCAAACTTCCAACTAATAGCTCACGAACCACTTCAAGCTTTCATAATAGGAAAAATAAATACAGAAAAATGTTATGGGCTGAAGAAGAAATATAAATCAAAATCATGATAATCGACTACAAAGATAGAAGTTTAAAAGCTAAGTCATGATTTAAAATAATAGATGAACAACATTTGCATAAACAAGCGTTTTTATTTTTATTTTTATTTTTATTTTTTTAATTTTTTTTGTTCAGAAGATAGGCCAAGGAAGATAAGACATATTACATTACCATCTTTCCAACTACCTATGTGCAAACTCCCATGCATCCAACTGCCACCACCCCAATGCCCGAAGAAAAAGAAATTCAAAAACTTTATGAAACAGGGAAGAATACTATTAGCAATATCCTAGTTCTTCAATTTTCAAATTATATTTAAATACATTCAAACTATCAGTGTCAGTTCATGGAAAGAAAATAATAATTCATGGTTTTTTCATTTCCTTATCCCCACAATTTGACACCTTCACAACTTCTATTGACCTGGCTTGAGGCATGACAACACCAACCACAGAACTACTGATGCATGATGCATGTACTATGATGAAGTGCCAGCATGTGAGCTAGATAGATTGAATGGAACTTCATACTCAGAGCTCATGAAAAAGGGTTTCAGCTAATATAAGGTTCAATGAAATTGGTATTCAACTAAATGCATTAACACTATCAAGCTACACATGTCCATAATGCTAAACATCATAAAATTATACTGTATGTGAAGTAAATTTCAAATTCAAGTGCGTGTATATATATTGATTATGACATTTCTAGAAATTTTTCTATGAATATGAATTTTGCAATCAACAAAATGACTATGTGCACCTTTCTCCACCAATTCCTTGCACTTTTATCACCTTCAACTAATTTCAAAGCCAACCCTTCAAGACCAGTCGTATCCCATCTCCTCTCCAATTCTCTGTTGTGATGTTCATTTGACCGCATGAAGGAAGCAGGCCTCCCTTGCCATTGTCCAACAAAAGGACTTGCCTCAACCTCCAAGGCATCAGTAGTAGATGTCGATTCACTATGACCAGCATCATCCACACTGTCATCATATTCTTCCGAACTTAAAGGCAATAATTCCAGCGTCTCCTCTGTGGAATTCCAGTGACATATCATCCCAAAACTTCCTCCCTGAGGCAGTTTCAGAACACGGTTATTTCCACCTTCCCATGCTACACTCTTGTCCTTACTAACAACCACAAATTTGAACTCAACAGACTCGCCCCCTTTCAACTCCAAGTCACATATCCATCCATCCTCACTCCAGTTCATAGGCACCTGCTTCTTCCAGGATCCCAATTCTTTTGTGGACCCCAAGATCACTACATGCTCACCAAATTGAACTTGGTGGTCTAAACAAATATTAAGCCCTACTTTGCCACTTCCAGACTTTGGTTTCACTTTCGTCCTCTTCTTCTTCATTTCCTCTTGTCTGCTCCCAAAAAAAGAAACCCATTTTAGCAATCTCCAACCTCAAAAGGATTCGATACCATTTCATACAACCAATCAGGAAAAAACTATGTCATTAGATTTTTCAATCATAATAAAAGTAAAACTCAAACAACCTTTCCATTTGCAGACATTTCTCATCAGCAAAAGTTAAGTATAATTAAATATCAATAATGATAAGAAGGAGAAGGAGAGGCCTAGACAACGAAGGTTGTAAAAAGAAGAAGAAAGGAGAAAGGCGAAAAGGGTACCTAGTGGGAGTAGAGGAAACGGCGAAAACAAGAGAATGAGAGTGTTTATGGTGGCGGTTGATTCCCGGCGGAAACGGGAAAGGAAAGGAAATCCTGGGGCTGAAAATAGCAGCGTCGGAGAGGAATTTGAGTTGCTTCCGAGCTGGGATTTGAAAATGGAGTGAGCGTAGAGAAATAGAATCCATTGCTTCCTGCCCTTTTTTCTCCTTCGTACGTCTTGGGATTGAGATCTTGTGCTTGTATAGGCAGAGAACAAAGAAATGAATCACTGAATCATGGATTGGGATTTCTGGTCTCAATTGCTGGGTTTGCGCCACGTGGGATGCTCAACCCAATTGTCTATTTGTAAATTCCTAGTCACGCATTTTTTCTATAATTAAATTAAAATATGACCAAGATCCAAGATATTTATACTTGAAATATGAGAATCCTTGGAACATATTTATATTCATATAATTTAACTGTCTATTTTTATTATATAATTTTTTTTTATTTTCAAGATGATGAATAAAATAAATTATATTAGTAATTTCCATAATTAAATATATTTATTGAATAAAACAAAGTTTAATCGTTACTAGGATCTTTTTAGTTTTAAGAAATAATTTATTAAATTTATTTTAAAATAAATATAATTTTGTCTTTATAATAATCTCATTCGATTGCCGAGATTTTATCTAAAATAATTATTGTAAACTTACCTAAAATAAACAAAATTAAAATACCTATAACAAGTGCATGCATTATTACTTTTGTGTATCTTTTATTTTACATTTTTGCACATGATTAATTATGAAGTTCATAAATCTAACAAGTTCAATTAATCAGTATGAGTTATCAAATTAAATTAATCAATTAATTAGTTATTAGCTATTAAATTCAAGTAATCAATTGATAAGGTTATGATGTTCCAAATTCATATTAGAATATTTAATTATGGAACTTAATAGTTTATTGAATTGATATCTTTAACTCCATTTGTTGAAGATTATTTCATTTAATAAAGTATAATTAATAGATTTCTTTTCATGTGAAATTTAAATATTTTATTGAAATAATATTTTAGTTAAGATTATTTTTATTTAATAAATTGTAATTAATAGGTTTGTTTCAATGAAATAGTTATAATTTTACTTTTTAGACAGTATGTTGTTATAAAGAACTGATTTAATAAAAAATGTCCTTCACAACTTTGATTGTTGCTTTTATAAGTGGATATAGAGAATTAAAATAAAAAAATTATTTTTACTAGAAACTTGGTTCTTATAACAAATATAAAGAATTTTATTTAATATTTTTATTTATTTCATAAATATCATTGTTCCGAGATTGTTTTTTAAAACTATCTTGATACTCATTAGTGTTAAGGTATTCCTTAAATAATCAAGATTGTTTCGCCCTTGAAATTATGGAGGGGATTAAGAGATAAAATCTCAACACCCAAAAATACTCTAATGGACCCCTAAATCTAATGATTTTTTAAATTTAAAAGAGCTCAAAAAATTCAAGGACCATTTAGATTTTCCAATAGAATCCTAAGTTTAAACATTTTTTTAATATAAATAAATATTGACACCTATAATCCTCCAATACCCATTTAAATACAGTATTAAAACTCTAATCCTAAACCCTTAAAATTCCAAACATTTACTATTTTAAAATTTAAATGAATCTCAACATCAATGAGTGTCAAGGCCATTTAACGAACCATTAACCTGAAACTCTATAAATAATCTATTCCATTAGTTGATTTTTATAGAAAACTCAGAGGACCCTAATATATACTCTAGAATGTCCTACCTTATTATCTTTATTCGAAAATCTCTAAACCCAATATTCATAGTGAACTCTTTATTGAGATTACAAGGACATATTGTTTATGTTGCAACAAGAACAAATAAACTGCGAGTGTTATAAGCTCGAAAAAAATGTTAGACAAGCAATTCTATAGTTACTTACATACTATTGGTTTCTTTACAATTAATTAATTTAGTAAGATGAGTTGTGTGTTGCACTTTCTTTCTCCTCCAGTTTAGCGTTAGAAACTTAAAGCTCATGTGTTTCATTTCTCATGCAACGAATGAACGATAGCACTAGAAGATACAGCACAACTAATGGGCCTTTATGTCGAGGGTTTTGCAATAACAAGAACTACTGAATTTGATTTACCAATAATACTCATTGAATCATTAGACACTTTCTCGAATAAGAAGGATTATAATGGTGTTGGGCTTGGTGGAGTAGTTTTAAACTAGTACTTGTTATACTTCCATCCCTCAGACACACCTTTTGGGTGTCCACACCTCCGAATCATGTTTCGAAAGTCTCTTCGAAAACAATTTCTTGAACACGCTCCTCACATTCACCTTTCGGCTCCACATCACATAAGCCTCGCGCATTAACCGCCACTTTTGACACCAACTACCATATCCCATCTGAAGTGATTGACATCGTGTCTAATCACCGCCCTAATTAAACCTACCGTGACAGACCACTTGACCAACTTGCTTGAGGCTCATCTATGAGAAGATGACACGTAGCACCTTAGAATCATATCTAAGGGTACATAAACCTTTAGTCTTGACCAAAGGCAGGATCTCTCTCTCTTTCTCTTTAATACACTCATTTTTCATCTTCAGTTAACCTCATAACCACTATTATTGAACCACCATACACAATGGCTCTTCGCCTTACCTTAAGCAAGGTGAACTGCCTTACATGATCGGCATATTCATCTTGTGTGATCCTTGTATCCATAATTGGTGTAGTGAACATAAACCACTTCCACCCTCATTTCTTTTTTTTGTGATGGCAAACCCAAAATTAACATCCACACCCATTAAACTCAAGACTAAACTCAAAACACGAACCAAATCCAAACAAATAAAAACTTTGGAAATTATTACTATGATCCTTACAATTATTACACCTTGCCTTACCCATATCAGCAATACTACGAACCTTATCCAAGTTATCAAAGCCAAGCCTATGTTTCCCAAAACCCAAATGTCAACTCTCAAAAACTGTCAATGTTGTAACAACAATTCAAAGCTTTCCAAGAACAATTCCAACAATCCTAAAAGCCCCAACAACACTAACAACAAATGTATAAACAACAAAAAGAGCAACACTAACATGCAGAAATTATAATAAAATATTCTAACCAATCATGTTTTAATATCATTTCTCATTAATTATTGTCACCATAACTTATTATAGTTATTTTGATTGAGAAATGACCATTTTGCCCTTTTAATATCTCAATATTTATTTTTGGGTCATTTCTCACTTTTGGTAAAATTATAATTTAATCCCTCCCATTTCTCCATTTATTCAATTTGATCCTTACTTACCTAATTTATTTTACGCTTTGGTCCTTTCACCGTCAGGATATTTGTACTTTTAATCTCTCAACTTTTCCATATTTATATTTTAACCTCATGAATTTCAATATTATCACCAAAAAAAAAATATTTAGGCACATCACTTTTCATGTCATTGCAATTTAGTCCTACCTTAAATTAATAGTTTAATGCATCCAGCCCTACTTTTCACTCAATTTCTTTTGGTATTCATTAGCTTTCTCTTTAGTGATAAATTTCTATTTTATTTATCATCGAGAATCTATCACATATTTTCTTTGAAATTACACTACTTACGACTAAAGGGTTTTGGATGTTACCGTTTTTCTTTCTTTAATTTTATTTTTTAATGTTATTTGATTTGAGATTATTTAAGAAAGGTTAAACTACACCCAATGTTACTCTAAAATATGGTTTGTCGTATTTTGATCACTCTAAAATTCTTGATTTCAATTTGGTCACTCTAATTAAGATAATTAATCGAACTAGTCACTCTGTTAATAATTTCGTTAATCTAATAATAGATTGTTGACGTGACACCTTAGCCAATTGAATGACTACAAGTGGCAATTTTTTTTTTACTTTTTGACTAAAATGTTTGGAAAAATTACAGAGAAGTCCCTAAGGTTCAGTCAAACGTAAAAATAAAAAGTGTCACATGTCTTCATTTAATTGGATAATGTGCTAAATCAGTAATCTATTAATGAATTAATGAGAATTTTATCTGCAGTGACTAGTTTAATCAATTATCTTAATTAGAGTGATCAAATTGAGAAAAAAAAATTAAAGTGACCAAATAGTACAAAACTATTTTAGAGTGAGCTTGAATGCATTTTACCCTTTAAGAAATTAGAAGACCCCACGCAGGTATTGTGGACGATAACAGGAAAGCCAGCCATCTATCTCCACAGCCATCGTTACCTCCCATCTTTAATCAGAGGTATTATATATTTTTATATTATTTCCGGCAAATATTCTTCTTTTCTGTTCATGATTTTTAGGGGTTTTATCTGCTGCTTTCATTTTGAACTTGTTACTTGTAAGTGTTATTTGCGGAAACGTATCTGGGTTTCTTTTTGTTGCTGAGCTTTATGATTAAGTTTCCCCCGTAAATTTTGAGGCGATTGCTTAGTAGAACTTATAGCCGTTCTTGAGATAAACTTGAAAATTTTGCTTCTGGGTATTTCAATAACTGCCTGTATCTACAATTTTGCTTAAATTTGAGCAATAACTTGGATATTTGAAGGGGGGGGGTCAATCCAATCTCACACTAATGTTCTTAGTTCATTACCAAAGAAAAAAAAAAAAAAAAAACCTCTCAAAGCAGTTAACACTTAACAAAGATTAGTACTTCGAAATTTTCAACTTAAATATGAATAATGCCAAAATATATTTTTAATTGATTCTTTGTGTAGTCATTGCATCTTTCTATACCATATGGAAAAAAAAAAACCCTGATTCTTTTTCTTGCAAAGGTACTAGACAAATCTTTTTTTATTTTTTTTACTAATTTTTTGGGTGAAAATGCTATTTCTCAGGGAACCAAAAAGATTCATTTTTGTGTAATTCTTTAGCTTGTTTGGAGCAATCTTCAAACTTTTTAAGGTTTTATTTGAAATTTCATACTCTAGAAGTTCAAGGAAGAGGGGCCAAAGATGCAAACAACTTCTCAACTTCATCCAGCATATTACTTTTCTAGTAGGTCAGTTTCTCTCTCGATCCTAAATTCATTCTTTGAACTTCATCTGTGAGATTTAATATCTTTAAACACATTGATTGTAGAAGGAGCTCTATCAGATCCAACAGCAGCATGAAACTCGGAGGTTGGAATTCAAGTCAACTTGGCTTCACTGGAAGAGGTCAGAGTCTTAGATTTCTAACACCAATTCACAAAACTAGATTGTTTGTGATTTCCGACACAGATGATGGCCATGCATATGCCCCTGTGCTAGAAGAAGACAGCAATAACCATGCACCCTCCTCAGAACCTGAAACATTCTTTAGCAAATGGTCTCCTCCAAAGTACTTATGGAGAGGATTATCTGTTCTTGTCCTTGCTGGACAGGTTATCATTCGAACTCTAAAGGGTAAAGTCCACTGGAGGAATACCCTCCAACAACTGGAGAGAGTTGGACCTAAATCAGTTGGAGTTTGTCTTCTAACTTCAGCATTTGTTGGCATGGCCTTTACCATTCAGTTTGTAAGAGAATTTACCCGATTGGGTTTGAACCGATCAGTTGGTGGGGTATTGGCCTTAGCGTTCTCAAGGGAGCTAAGTCCTGTGGTTACATCAATTGTGGTTGCTGGGCGTATTGGCAGTGCATTTGCCGCAGAATTAGGAACGATGCAGGTCTCCGAGCAAACAGACACGCTGAGAGTTCTTGGATCAAACCCTGTTGATTATTTGGTGACACCCAGAGTCCTTGCTTCCTCTTTAGCTTTACCATTTTTGACTCTAATGTGTTTCACAGTAGGGATGGCATCAAGTGCGCTGCTGGCTGATAGTGTTTATGGGATTAGCATTAATATTATCTTAGATTCTGCGCAAAGGGCTCTTCGATCATGGGATATAATTAGTGCAATGATTAAGTCTCAAGTGTTTGGTATGATCATATCTATTGTGAGCTGTGCTTGGGGAGTTACCACCATGGGAGGAGCCAAAGGTGTCGGCGAATCAACAACATCAGCTGTGGTTATTTCTCTTGTTGGTATTTTCATGGCTGATTTTGCACTCTCATATTGCTTCTTCCAAGGAGCCGGAGATTCGTTGAAGAACTGTGTATAACCAGGTTGGCCTCTTTGTCAGCATCTAACTCTTTACAGCTTTCTCAATGTTCAATGGATGGCTCCTAGAGGACAGATAACATAGAGGGGAACTATATAGGTTCTGTATAAAGTCTTGCAATCTTTGGCTAGTTTGTCCCTCCCTTTTCTGTTGTCAGTGACTCAACATTACTCTATGTTACTCGGATTTGGGTGTATAAGATATTAATATGCATCCAAGATGGTATGTTGAAATGTTTTAAAGCTTATTTTTTTCACGTAGCTGGAGGGTCCTTAAAGGGTTATAGTTTCACATCCACATCCACATATACATTGAAATACGAGTATTTTAAAAGAATTGTTGCCTGAAGTGATTTTAATTTTATTAGAATGATAAGACATTTTCTTATTTGGAAATCAATGATTGCCACTTTGTGTAAAATGGTTTTATTCACATGCAACATAGTGGCAACTTTTCTGTTTGAAAGAAAGAAATCGGAGGGAAGATCTGTTTTTAGTTTGTTTTATTCATTCAACTTTGAACTTCAAGGATGGAAGTTGCAGTTATACCATTTTCTTTCAATCTTTTTATAATTATTATACAATATTTTTATTTTAAAATCTTGAATTATTTAAATATATATTTACATTTTATTAATTATAATATAAAAGTGTATATATATATATATATAAGATAAATAGTTAACTAATTAAAAATACTTAAATAACTATATAAAATAATAAGTATTAAAATTTTAAATATTAATAAAATATATAAATAATTTATCAATTCAATCTTACATTTCATTAATATTCATTTTCACAAACTAGTTGAATACTTGTGTCAAACATAATATAAATTTTATTTTATTATTTAATTCAAATATACTTTTTAATAAGTTTTAATAACTTATTATATACATTCTTCCATAAAAAATAATAGATACATATATTTTAATTGGTTGTCCTTAATGGTTATTTTTTATTTTAATCTTATCACTACCGTTGAGTTTGAATCCAAACATACATCTTATCACCACTATTAATGTTTTTAATCTCATCGCCCATCCAAATAGACCCTTTGATCACAGATAGAGTGACTAAATATTTGTATTCAAGTCTTCTATTGGCATCAATCTTAATCACAAAAGGACTTATAGTCGAATCTTCAATTAACATCGTTACTGAATTTAATCCTTGAATAAACCTATACCATCTAATGGAAATATTCCATATGAAATTACAACTTGAGCCAAAACAAAATATCATGACTCCTTGAGATTGAACATATCCACTATTAATATTAACTTCATTGATACAATAATTAATTTTGCTATTATCATTTTCTTAATCCTACTGAAATTAATCCCATAGCAAATTGCTAGACTGAATCATTTTGTTTAAGGGAAAAAGAAAAACAGTAAAATGGAATTACCCTCACCATAGTAGTTATTTAGTCCGCAAAATTAAATTATGAAATCCTAAGTGATAAAAGATCAAAATAAATGGTGGTGAGTCATTTAATTTAACTTTACAGAAAGTGTAAAGAAACATATGCAATATGATTACACTACATAAATATAATATGAAATAATAATAATAAGAAAAAAATAAAAGCATGAGATGACATTAATATTCATTTTTTTTTATTTTACAAAATTGAGAAATTCTTTTTAAAAGAAGAACCGAGAAGTTCCTATATTTTAATTTATCAAAATTTGGTTATTGGATTTTATAAAATCTAATAACTTATTGTTAAAATTTTACTTTTTTAACTTATTGACATGAAAATAATCAACACTTTATATCCACGAAATTAAAAAAAAATTCAATTTTATGAATTTATTAAAAAATGATTAAAGTTTTTTTTTTTTTAAATACAAGGTTCAAATTTTAATAAATTAAAATAAAAGCATTAATTTTTTTAACTTTTGTGAAGCAGTGATATTCAAAATTTATATAATACATAGCAACTTAAATACAATTACCACAAATAGAAATATATGAACACGAATTACAAGGTGTAAATTGTAATAACTACTTTGGTATATGCAATCAAAAGGATATTCATATGTGGGGTTTGAAGTTTCCATCAATGGAATCAACCTTGCTATGGAGTTTAACCTTTTAATGTCTTCCTTAGATCATAAGTAATATATAGACCACTGACTGATATCCTGTTACATTTTTTCTTTCTCGTTTCACAAGCAATCTATTTCAGCTTTGTTTTTGTTTATGGCTGTGAGCAAAAAATGGTGAAGCAAAGCCACAATCAACTCTGGTTTGCTATTCTTGTTTCCATTGTTTTCTGTTTTGTTTTGTTTTGTTTTGCTTGGATTATTCAGCTCTATCTCATGTCAACAATGAAGTCCCCTTTTTACTTCATAGCTTTACCATGGACAAAGATTCCCAGAATTTTCCCATTGATGGGAAAAGAGATAATCCATGTTCAGGTAAATACATATATGTTCATCGTCTTCCGAGTAGATTCAATTCTGATTCGCTAAAAGATTGTCGAACACTTAATAAGTGGTTCGATATGTGTTCATCTATCATGAATTAGGGGTTTGGCCCTAGGATTGAAACTCCACAAGGTGCTTTATCTGATATGAATTAGTTTGAAACAAACCAGTTCTTGCTTGAAGTTATTTTCCATAACAGGATGAAACAATACAAGTGTTTAACCAATAATTCATCGATGGCTTCAGCTGTTTCCGTACCCTTCTATGCTGGCCTCGATGTTGGTCGATATCTTTGGAACTATAACACATCTGTAAGAGATTCTTTGCCTTATGATATCGTCAACTGGCTTCGAAACCGAGCTGAATGGAAACGGTTATGGGGTCGAGACCATTTCTTCGTTGCAGGGAGGATTGCTTGGTATTTGCGTAGACCAACCTGAAATCAACCGAATTGGGGGAATAAGCTTATGCCATTACTTGAATCAATGAATATGTCAATGTTATCTATAGAAACAAGCTCTTATTGCAATGAATTTACCGTACCATATCCGACCTACTTTCATCCATCAACCTACATCGACGTAATCCATTGGCAGAAACAAGTGCGGAGTCGGAAAAGGCGATACCTGTTCTGTTTTGCCGGTGCTCCACATCCAACCATGAATGACTCGATCCATGTCCAGATTATCAACCAATGTTTAACCTCAAAAAACACATGCAAGTTCCTCGATTGCAACTCCCGTGCAAACAAGTGTGGCACTCCGGTTCAAGTAATCGAGGTGTTTCACAACTCGATCTTCTGTTTGCAGCCTCCGGGGGACTCATACACTAGGTGTTTGATGTTCGATTCAATCCTGGCAGGCTGCATTCCCGTATTTTTCCATCCTTATTCTGCATATGCACAATATATATGGTACTTCCCAAAGAATTACACCAGGTACTCGGTGTACATTCCTGCAAATGACATCAAACATGGCAGTGTGAGCATAAATGAGAGCCTGTCTCGATTTTCAGAGGATCGAGTGGTAGCTATGAGAAAAGAAGTTGTAAAGCTAATCCCAAAGGTGATATGGAGATCCCAAGTCTGGAATTGAGGATGCATTTGAGATTGCAGTTAAGGGAGTTATTAAGAGAGTGGAGAAAGTTAAGAAAGATGCGAAGGAAGAAAAGGATCCCAGTGTCGGATTTGCAGCATGGAACTGTTGGAAGTTGAAATTATCTGTAATAATGGGAGACCCTCCATTGGAGCAATTATTTTAAAGAACAAAGATCAGCTTACAAATACAAAACTTACACAAACATTAATACATTGCTTATTTATAATCTCCTGATAAGATTTCCCATTGTTTTATATCTTTTCCTTCTAAGTCCGAACCTATGTATCCACCTAACACTTGTTGATTAGGTAAATGGATTCTTCTTTATATTCATTATCAGCCTAAGTAAAACTAATGATGATTGCATGGATTTTATATTAAAGTTGGAAGTTAAAATCTCCGCTGAAGATAATAGATACAACGTGTCGAGGGTTTATCGATTTCAAGTAGATTATAGTTTAAAAATTTCTTTCAAAATAAACGAAAATCCCTCAACAATTATAATTTTCGTTTTTAGCACACGCAGATATTACTCGTATTATTTGAATACATCTTATTTTTCTTTTGCTGATGATAGATTCAAATATCCAAACATGCTTTACCTTTTAACATTATTTTTTAAAATAAATATGTTGATGTATTACATTTGAATATTTAATCGATTTGCGCAATTGAGAAGGTATTGCCAACCATCCATATTTAGAAAAGTCAAAGATATGGGTATCAAAATGTTGGCACTGGAAATAAGAGATTTAAGGCACTGAAAGTGGGATTGAAATTTGGTATGAGATATTTGCAATTTTTGGTCCCTAATTGTATGGTGACTTTGCAAGTTGGTCCCTGAATCTCAACTATAAATAGGCCTAACCATTTCTCATTTTCGATCATCCCCCACATTTGCCATTCTCTCCTTAAGGCATTGTTCTCTCTCTTTATTTGTAAAATTTCACTTGAATTTTGGACTGAAATATATTTGTTAGTGCTCGAGGACGTAGGCAAAATTTGCTGAACCTCGTTAAAATTCTTGTGTTCTTTATTGTTTATTTTGCATATTTTGTGAGAGTGATTGTAGTGATTTATTGTGCGGTTAAATTACGATAGAGGGATATTCTGGCTAGGAAAGACTTGGTACTTAAGTGATCCACGTGATCCACCTCTCTTTCCTGGGAATTGAACTTAGTTTGATTTTTCAGTACAATAATTTTACTCTTTTACACGCTTCCGCACAACAATTGGTATCAGCGCTAGGTTCGTACTTGGGGAATACGACCGTTTACGATACTTTGTGTATACGGTATTGCTCATCCATGGCATTATTCACGTTGACGGTACTGATCACATACACAGTAGTTGAGATTGAGGAGAAAAATGGCATAGGCATAGTCATCAGCAAAGACTACTGTGACCAATGCAAAATTTGAATAGAGAAATTTGATGGTACCAATAATTTTGGTATGTGGCAATGTGAGATCCTGGATGTCTTATGTCAGCAAGAGCTGGATATAGCCTTTGAAGAAAAACCTGACAAGATGGATGACAATGAGTGGGCTAAGATCAATAGACAGGCGTGTGGTACAATCCGCCTATGTTTGGCCAAAGAGCAGAAGTACTCTGTCATGAGGGAGACATAAGCGAAAAAGTTGTGGGATACACTGGAAGAAAAGTTTCTAACGAAAAGTCTTGAAAATAGGCTTTATATGAAAAACAAACTTTATCGATTCACGTATGCACCTGGTATGTCGATAAATGACCATGTAAACTAATTCAATAAAATTTTAGCAGACTTGCTAAATTTGAATGAGAAATTTGAAGATGAAGACAAGGCATTATTGTTGTTGAATTCTCATCCTGATGAATATGATAATTTTACCACCACATTGCTTCATGGGAAGGATACGATCACATTTGATGCAGTCTGTAGTGCATTGTATTGATCTGAAACTCGAAAGAAAGATAAAAGAGATCACAAAGATACAATTGCAGAAGTCTTAACAGTAAAAGGTTGTTCGCACAACTACAAACCTGGTAGAAGGAGTAAGTCCAAAGGGAGACCTGCCAAAGATGATTGTGCTTTTTGTCGTGAGAAAGGGTATTGGAAAAAGAATTATCCTAAGTTAAAAAAGGGCCAGGCTATTTCTGATACATGTGTAGCGGAGCATGATGAGGAGTCAGACTTTAGCTTGGTTGGCATGGCAATGGTATGTCATACAGATGAGTGGATTTTGGATTTGGGATGTACTTACCATATGTGTTGTAATAAGGACTAGTTTTCTAGTCTTAAAGAACTAGAAGGTGGAGTTGTTTTTATGGGCAATGACAGTGCTTGTAAGACAATGGGAGTAGGTACAATCCAATTGAAGAATCACGACGGCTCAATCCAAGTCTTGACAGATTTTTGCTACGTACCTAGCTTGAAGAAAAATCTCATCTCATTAGGGGTCCTAAAATCTAAATGGCTCACAATCACTTTGAGAGATGGATTACTAAAGGTAGTAGCTGGGGTATTGACGGTGATGAAAGACACAAGAAGAAATAACATGTACTATTTAAATAGAAGTACAGTTATTGGGTCAACATCAACAGCTTCTGTGAAAGATGCAGATTCAGAGGCTACCAGGTTATGGCATATGCGATTGGGACATGCTGGTGAAAAATATTTGCAAAATTTGGCGAAGCAAGGCTTGTTAAAAGGTGAAAATTCTTGCAAATTGGAATTCTGTGAACATTGTGTTCTGGGCAAGCAGGCGAGGGTAAAATTTGGTTCAGCAATTCACAATACGAAAGGAATTCTGGACTACGTTCACAGTAATGTGTGGGGACCTACCAAAGTGGCTTCTTTGGGAGGTATGCATTATTTTGTTACTTTTGTCGATGATTATTCAAGAAAAGTATAGGTGTATCTAATGAAAAGAAAAAGTGAATTTTTGGATGCATTTCTGAAATGGAAGAAGATGGTGGAGACTCAGATTGGTCGAAAGGTCAAACGACTTCGATCAGACAATGGTACTGAGTACAAGAATGATCCATTTCTACAAGTATGTCAAGATGAGGGCATTGTGCGACACTTCACTGTTCGGGATACACCACAACAGAATGGGGTGGCAGAATGTATGAATCGAACTATACTGGAGAAATTTCGATGTATGTTGTCCAATGCTGGATTAGGCAAGGAATTTTGGGCTGAGGCAGTTACATATGCATGCCATCTAATTAACCGGTTGCCATCAGCTGCAATAAATGGAAAAACTCCTATAGAGATGTGGACTAGTAAATCTGCCACTGATTATGATTCTTTACATGTTTTTTATTCCACTGCATATTATCATGTAAAAGAATCTAAGTTAGACCTAAGAGCAAAGAAAGCATTATTCGTAGGTATAACTGGTGGAGTAAAAGGATATCGTCTCTGGTATCATGATACAAGGAAGATTGTTTTCAGTAGAGATGTGACTTTTAATGAATCAACCATGATGAAGAACAAGGATTCACAAAAGGATGACAAAACCAGTAGTACTTTGCAGCAGGTGGAGCTTGAAAAGGTTAATGATGATCCAGCTAATATTGAAGGAACAAATGATGATGAAGTTTCGACCCAAGAACTTCTACAGCAACAAGATTCAATTGCATATAGGAGGCCAAGAAGAGAGATTCGTATGCCTGCTCCCTTTGATGATATGGTGGCCTATGCACTTTCAATTGCAAATGATGATGTTCCTTCCATTTACACAAAAGCAATAAGTAACCTTGATGGTGTAAAGTGGAAGCAAGCTATGAATGAAGAAATGTAGTCTCTTAATAAAAATAGAACTTAGGAGTAGGTGACACTGCCCAAAGGAAAGAAGGCAATTGGATGCAAATGGGTATATGCAAAGAATGAAGGATTTCCTGGTAAAAATGAAATTCGATACAAGGCTAGATTGGTAGCAAAGGGTTACGCTCAGAAAGAAGGAATAGATTACAATGAAGTGTTTTCTCCAGTTGTGAAGTATTCATCTATTCAGATTTTGCTAGCCTTGGTTGAACAATATAATCTTGAACTAGTTCAGCTTGATGTGAAGACCGCGTTTTTACACGGTGATTTGGAAGAGGAAATCTATATGACTCAGCTAGATGGATTCAAGGTTGCTAATAAAGAAAATTAGGTTTGCAAACTGACAAAGTCGCTTTATGGATTAAAACAATCTCCGAGGCAGTGGTACAAGCAATTTATCAGTTCATAAAAGGGTAAAGGTACACAATAAGTAAATTTGATTATTGCGTGTATTTTCAGAAGCTACAAGAAGGAATTTTCATATATTTGCTCTTATATATTGATGATATGTTGATAGCATCTAAGAGCAAAGTTGAAATTGAGAGATTGAAGACTCAACTCAACCTTGAGTTTGAGATGAAAGATCTAGGTGAAGCTAAAAAGATTCTTGGCATGAAAATATGTAAAGATAGAGCTCATGGCAGAGTTAGCTTGTCTCAGAAGCAATATTTGAAGAAGGTACTATAGCAGTTTGGCATGAACGAGCAGACAAAACTAGTAAGTACCCCGTTGGCTTCTCATTTTAAGCTTTCTGCACAACTATCTCCTTTGACGAATACGGAACAAGAATACATATTACAAGTTTCGTATTCTAATGCAGTAGGTAGCTTGATGTATATAATGGTGTGTACAAGGCCCGACATTTCACAGGCAGTTAGTATAGTGAGCAGGTATATGCATAATCCTGGAAAAGGACATTGGCAAGCTGTGAAATGGATTCTACGGTATATTCAGAAGACCATGGATTTTGGATTACTATTCAAGCAGGATACTACACTTGGTAAAGGTGTTATTGGGTACGTTGATTCTGACTATGCCGGTGATTTAGACAAACGAAGATCAACCACTAGTTATGTGTTTACACTTGCTGGAGGACCAATAAGTTGGAAGTCTACACTGCTGTCTACAGTTGCGTTGTCAACCATAGAAGTCGAATACATGGCTGTAATGGAGGCTGTATAGGAAACTATTTGGTTACAAGGTATGGTTAAAACCTTGGGACTGGTTCAGGAGCATATTAACATGTATTGTGATAGTCAAAGTGCTATTCATTTAGCAAAAAATCAAGTCTATCATGCACGTACAAAGCATATCGACGTACGATTCCATTTTGTGCGAGAAATTATTGATGAGGGAAAAATTCATCTTCAGAAGATTAAGACTGCAGATAATCCCGCAGATATGATGGCCAAGGTGGTAACAACAACCAAGTTCGAACATTGTTTGAACTTGGTCAATATCCTGCAAGTTTAACAGTTGAAGAAGGCACTATCAAGTATTGTTGTCAAATGCAGAAAGAATTGTGTGAAGATACGATTATCCTAATCAAATCTTCAAGGTGGAGATTATTGGCAACCATCCATATTTAGAAAAGTCAAAGATATGGGTATCAAAATGTTGGCACTGAAAATAAGAGATTTAAGGCACTGAAAGTGGGATTGAAATTTGACATGAGATATTTGCAATTTTTGATCCCTAATTGTATAGTGACTTTGCAAGTTGATCCCTGAATCTCAACTATAAATAGGCCTAACCATTTATCATTTTCGATCATCCCCGACATTTGCCATTCTCTCCTTAAGGCATTATTCTCTCTTTTTATTTGTAAATTTTCACTTATATTTTAGAGTGAAATATATTTGTTAGTGCCCGAGGACGTAGGCAAAATTTGCTGAACCTCGTTAAAATTCTTGTGTTCTTTATTGTTCATTTTGCATATTTTGTGAGAGTGGTTGTAGTAATTTATTGTGCGGTTAAATTACGATAGAAGGATATTCTAGTTAGGAAAAACCTGGTACTTAAGTGATCCACATGATCCACCTCTCTTTCCTGAGAATTAAACTTAATGTGATTTTCAGTACAATAATTTTACTTTTTACACACTTCCACACAACAGAAGGGGTATTAGGGGAAAAATCATCATTTGTATTATCCACATGAACATTGAATATTGATATTTATGTATTTAAAGGATTATATCTCAATACTATTTTTTAAATGATTTCGAACAGAAATGCTAGACATGTGTAAAAGAACAAACAATACGAGTAATATATGTAAATATTATCATGCAACTTGATAGAAACTTTTGCTTTATTAACCTGGAATCGACATTCTGAACATATTACAAGCGTGGATATAGCTACAACCAAGCTTGCACAATCTATCACCAAAAGCCGTTTTATTATTAAATCTCACAGAAAATTTATTCTAAAAACAAAGTAGAGGCCTTACATTAGGTCCATAACTCATCTTGAAGATTGTATTGATTTGAACAAGTATGCTCTCATTTAAGGTTTCCATGAAGATAAGGGAGGAGTATCCGATTCATAGTAGGTTGCGAAAGTGCCACCATATCGGTCTCCCTTCACTGAATCAGCTGAAGCAATGGATTCTAGCTCTGCCATCTCTTCGGGTGTTAATTTCACGGACAAAGCTCCAATGTTCTGATTGAAGTTTTCGATCTTGGTAGTTCCAGGAATGGGACAGACATCGTTCCCTTGGTGATGGACCCAGGCCAATGCAAGCTGTGATGGGGTGCATCCCTTCTTCACTGCTATCTCATTAACTCGCTCGTACAGGCGTTTGTTATGCTCCATATTTTCTGGCTGGAACCTTGGGAGATACTGCAACAAATGAAAATTCATTCAAATGATTATCGTATACCAGCACCAGCCCTTTCTCTGTAAATAATATAGATTCATATTTCAAGACATTTTAGAAAGCCTTCACTCAAATTTTGTTTTAAACTTATAAAAGAACCACTAAAGAGATATTTGCAGCCTAGCAAAACTCAAGGGAGGGACCATATTTAGGGACAAAAATATTATGGTTAGCCCTCTGCCTGGAAAGAGGAGAATATTGCAGAACAATTTAAGCATTAAGAAAAATAGTAGCCATCATGCCTGGAAGCTCTTAAACATTGTTATGTCAGTATTACTGTAGATTCTATCTGATTCACATGTATCATTTAGGACAATCTACCAAGAACATGAAATTAGATATGCCAAAAAGTAACAGATAAATCATTTTCTTATGAACAAATATGCAATTGTGAAACACAGTTACAAAGAACAAACCTTTCTAAAGTCACCTTCGGACAAAGTTTCCATCATTTTGGGGGCAGATGAAAAGAACCCTCTCCCCAGAGGACTGTAAGCAACAATCCCAATCCCAAGTTCCCTGAGAAATTCAAAAGAATCACATCAAAATAAAGAAACCCAAATCAGTAACTTTTTCAGCAAAATTGGTCAAGTCCCTTATTGATAAACAACCTGCAAGTAGGAATTATGTCAGCCTCAACATCCCTAGACCACAATGACCACTCCAGTTGCACAGCAGTTATTGGATGAACCGCATGAGCCCTCCTAATGGTCGATGCAGAAGCCTCGGATAAACCTATGTACTTCACTTTACCTTCTTCAACTAGTTTCTTCAGTTCTCCAATCTGGGTATTTAAAAACAATCCATAATACAGATCACAACAAAGAAGAAAACGTAAGGCAAAGGACAAAAGTTAAACACAAAAACAAACCGTGACTTCAATAGGAACCCTTGTATCCACCCGATGCTGATAATAAAGATCAATGCAATCAACACCAAGACGTTTCAAGCTACCTTCACAAGCAGCCCTTACATAAACAGGGTCACCCCGGATTTCCCTTTTTCCATCTCTATAATCGATACCGAACTTAGTAGCCAACTCAACCTTGTTTCTTACACCATCTTTTAGGGCCTTACCAAGAAGGATTTCATTGGTATGTGGACCGTAAACATCAGAGGTGTCAAGAAAGGTAACTCCAGAGTTGATAGCATGGTGGATGAGAGCTATCATGTCGGGTTCAGGCTTTGGAGGACCATAGAAAGCTGACATCCCCATGCATCCAAGGCCTTGTGCCGACACTTCCAGGCCCTGAGAACCCAACTTGATCCTCCCAACGTTTGTGGCGGCCATGTTTTCAGTGGTGGCTCTGGTGAATAGTTTTGAGTATGTGAGGGTGGTTGAGGAAGGATGGAATGGTTAAGTGAGGGGTAGAGACTTAAAAGGACGATGTAAATTCGAAATCGATGGCGTAACGCTCAATGTTATAGTGGCTCAAATGACGTAAGGACCTATGCAACGCTTTTACCCATCCTGCCAAGCTCATTCTAGATTCCGTGCCGTCTTTACCAACTGCGCATTAGAATTTTATGGTAAAGACTAAAGTGTTTAATGTATCAAAATAGCCCAAAAATAAATTATATTTGTAAAAATAACTCAAATTTAAAAATAATCACTAAAATAACTTAAAATGAACAGTATCTACTCGTTTTTTGCACCAATAATTGCATAATAATTGTGTCAGAATTAAAAAATTAATTTTTTGAGTTTTGGCCAATAAATGGCCAGAACTCATGTATTTTTTTAAATTGTATAATACTAATATACGAAAAAAGAAAAAGAAAAAAAGGAAAAAAAAATTTTTGGATGCTGGCCTGTCAATGGCCGGCACCCAACAGTAAAAAAAGATTGAATTTTTTCTTTTTTTTCGTGTCAGAATCAGATATAAATATACAAAAAAAGTAAAAAAAAATTTTGGGTGCTGGCCTGTCAATGGCAGGCACCTAACAGTAAAAAAAATTTGAATTTTTCTTTTTTGTGTCAGAATCAGATATAAATATACGAAAAAAGTAAAAAAAATTTGGGTGCTAGCCTGTAATGGCCGGCACCCAACAGTAAAATTTTTTTTTGAATTTTTTCTTTTTTTCGTGTCAGAATCAGATATATAAAAATACGTAAAAAAAAATTTCGTATATTTATATCTGATTCTGACACAAAAAAAAAGAAAAAATTAAAAAAAAATTTCTGTTGGGTGCCGGCCATTGACAGGCCAGCACCCCAAATTTTTTTTTTACTTTTTTCGTATATTTGTATCTGATTCTGACACGAAAAAAAAGAAAAAATTCAAAAAAAATTTTTTACTGTTGGGTGCCGGCCATTGATAGGCCAGCACCCAAAATTTTTTTTACTTTTTTCGTATATTTATATCTAATTCTGACACAAAAAAAAAAAAATTCAAAATTTTTTTTTACTGTTGGGTGCCGGCCATTGACAGGCCAGCACCCAAAATTTTTTTTTACTTTTTTCGTATATTTATATCTGATTCTGACAAGAAAAAAGAAAAAATTCAATTTTTTTACTGTTGGGTGCCGGCCATTGACAGGCCAGCACCCAAAAATTTTTTTTTTCCTTTTTTTCTTTTTCTTTTTTTATATATCAGTATTATACAATTTAAAAAAATACATGGGTTCCGACCATTGACAGGCCAAAACCCAAAAATTAATTTTTTTAATTCTGACACAATTATTAGGCAATCATTGGTCCAAAAAACGAGTGGGTACTGTTCATTTTAGGTTATTTTGGTGATTGTTTTTGAACTTGGGTTATTTTTACAAATATAATTTATTTTTGGGTTATTTTGGTAAAACAGCCGTTAATGTCCCTGGTTAGATTGGGTATAGTAAATTCTAAACATAATATTAATATATTTATGTTTGTTTTAATTCGACTCAACTTTAAATATGAATTTAAAATTTTACTTAAATATGTTCATATTTATAAAAGATTAATTCAAACTCATTTTAGATTCATTAATATTATTTTTATTTTTTTAAAATATTTATATTATATTATATTATATTAATATCTAATAATTATATATATTTAAAGTTTTTAATGTTTATATTTGAGTAGTATTATATATTTAGTATAAGTTTATTTTTGTAATGTGTTTTAAATTACATAATATATAAAAATAACATAATATAAAATATTAGAAACTTAAAAATGGGTTGGGTCGAGCTTGGGCCTTAAATGTTCAAGTCCGAGCTTGACCCATATTTTAAACGGGCCTAATTTTTTTGTCCAAACTCATTTTTTAGGACTAATATTTTTATCCAAATCCTCTTAAATTTCGGGCGGGCCTTCGGGCCTAAACGAGTAGTCTGAACCATGAGTAGCTCTAATAGTCACCCAAATTTCTAAGCATTTTTTTTGGTCTCCTACTTTAAAATTTTGTTATTTTAGTCATAATTTCATTTTGTAGTCACCTCACTTTTAAAATACTTTTTGTCATTAGATGAAATGTTAGCATTTCTTATTTTGATTATTATAATAGCAACATGGTCTTTAACATTTTACACAATTCATTAATTTGGTCATAATTTTAAAAAATTCAATAAAATTTTATCTCGATGTTTGCATATTCAATTAATTTAGTCATAATCTTAAAATTCAAAAAAATTATAATTATAAAAATTTCAAAATAAAAAGTACATAAAATTCAAAATTTTTTTTATAAAAGTTCAAAAATATTTTAAAAAATAATATATAAACAAAAATATATCTTGTAAAATATTTAAACATATTGAAAATTAAAAAAAAGTGTTGAATATTTTTAATATTTTATAATATATTAATTTTATATAAAAAGTTACAAAATTATTTCTCCACATAGTTTTCTCTTTGGACTTTTTTATTTTAACCCACAACCACCATCCTTAGAGCGGTCGTTTTAGGCGCTTGTTTCATCTTTGCCCATAAGCACCACCGATGCGTTATGAGCAAAATAATTGAATAAACAAAATAGTGGCATTTTGCTTTGGTTGTTATTTTTTGTTAAGTTTTGTTATCTTTTTGTTATAGAATTGTTTAAGTGAAACAATACGTTTCCCTTTAGCGATTGGTTGTAAAGGTATTAATAGACATGAAATGCGGTGATTGGGTATTAAAGATAGGAGTAGTTACTTTGTTACCCACTAAAGAAATCATTCCAAAACTCTCATATCTCTTTCTCACACACACAATTGTTTTCGCTATTCTTTTCCTCCTTCCTTCTTTGTGAATTACTTTGGGTTGCATCATTTGGGTATCAGAGCAAAGTTATGGTTGGTGGTGATAATGTTTCTCACACTTCAAAGGAAAACTAAGAATTAGAGAAACAAATTGATGCTCGAATGCAAGTGTTGCACGATGAAATCTTGATTGAGATCAAGTTTGAGTTGCAAATGGAGATCAAAGGGTTATTTGAAAATTATTTGAGTAAGTTAGAGTCTTCTATGGAGGGTATGGAGATAGTGATTCACCCTATGAAAGTAAAGGCATTTTAGGTGCTCTTCTAGAGCTGCCTGTTAAGGAGAGCTGCCTGTTAAGGAGGTTGTCAAGGATGCTAGTGGACGCGTAGTTGTTGAAGATGTTGGTTTTGGACCTAGTTGAGGGGGTGAAGCTGTCAATAAAAATCATAAGTTGAAGTGTCCTCGCTTTGATGGGACTTGTTTAAGAGGGTGGTAGTATAAAATGAAGTAATATCTTGAGGGAGAATTTGTGCTTGAGTCTACTAAAATTAGGACAGTGATACTTCAACTACAAGGGAAAGTTTTATATTGGCATCACTTCTATTGCCAACAGAAGAAAGGGTTTCATTGTTGGAATAGGACTCTTACCTCAAGTAAATGAAGGAAAGGTTTGCCCCTAATACGTTCCAAGATCCAATTGTTGAGTTAGTTTCCTTGAAGTATAAAGGAACATTAGATAAATACTATGAATCTTTTGTAAGTATTCTCAACCAGTTACAATTGTCAGAATTGTATGCCCGTAGTATTTTTATTAACAATTTGAAGTTGGAGATAGTATGTTAGATTGTTCAAACCTAAGGACTTAATTGAGAGTTTGCATATGGCTAAGAAAGTCGATTCTATTTTGCTGGCTAATCAGAGGAGCGGGCTGTTTCTTCTTGGTCTCTTTCACCCTTTAGGATTAGTTAATTGTTTCCTAGTACAGGGATTGCTAAGAATTCTTCTCCAACAGTAGCAAGTTAGGTTTCCAGTTAAGGATCAACATTAGCTAAAACTTTTCCTGTGAGTGGTGGATCGAAGGCTAAGCTACCTTCTCTAGCTGAAATTGAAGATAGGAAAAAGAAGGGGCTCTATTATTGGTGTGGGGCTAAGTTCATGCCTAGCCATAGGCAATAGGTGATCATAAAGATTTTGTAGACTGTATGGATGAAAGAGAGTATCTTTGCCATCTGATTCTGTGGCTCCTACTATTTCTCTTCATGCTATGCAGGGCACTACTAGGGGCGGTACCATGAGGGTGAAAACCAAGTTTGTTGACCATTCAGTAGCGATACTCATTGATTGAGGGAGTACTAGCAATTTTTTGGATGTGAAATTGGCTAAGATGTTGGACATACATGTTTGGAAGCAATATAGTTTAAAGGTGACTGTGGCTAATTGAGGTCTTTTGTTTACTAATAGAATATTTAGGGGGTCTAATGGGAATCTCAAGGTCATGAATTTGTTATTGGTTTTTAAAGGGTATGATGTGGTGCTTGGGGCTCACTTGCTTATGGAGTTAGGTTTCATTACATGGAACTTTACTTCCCTTTAATAACTCTAGAATATAGAGTTATTTTAATAGTTTTAAGCTTACATTTTCATTTCAAGTTCAGGGTGGTTGAAACAATTCTTGTTGTAATTATTCTAATTTCTGTTAAGTAGGACTAATTGGAAACTGTTGTTGGAATAATGAACTTTGGTTCATTTATATGCTAAAACATGAGTCTTTCATTCATAAAGGTGGTTGATGGATTCGAAGGGAAGAAAGAGTTGAAGTTCACATGCTAATGCTCAATGTCGCAACAATATTGTAGCATTGGGACGATGAGGTCAAGCCCAATAGTGTACATCTTTTGGATGCCTAAATTAGTTTCATCGAGCTTCATAACACTTCTTAACCCAATAATAGAGAGAACTAACCAACTTCGATAGCCCAAAATATTTAGGAGAGTCTAACCGTGTAACGCTCTCTACTCGACCCAAACCACCGGATCCATATATTGAATGTTACGACACAAAATAGAAATTTTATATAACAGGCGTAAACTATATCTAAACATACTTCATAATACTTTGTATTATTCTTTAATATAAAAGAGAAATCAAATAATTAAATTAAGGTATTAAATAGTGTACAATGTTACAACATAAAATTTTATTAAAAATAGACTCTTTAAGGCATGGTATACTATACACCATACTCCTAAAATGTCTTCTGTATGCATAATAACCCAACTCGCCGTTTCACTGACTCATTCTTAGCTTGGTCCCTGCTAGCAAACCCACTCTTACAATAGAACCTGAAGCATGAACAAACACTTGTAAGTTCATGCGAATTTCACAAGTTTTAACACATAATACCTTGGATCCTTTCTAGTTGAACTTCTCATCTTGAAAATTTTGGATTACATCTTTATCTTTGGCAAATACTTTCCTAATATCAGATATATATTTATACGCCAACTTTCATACTTAACGTATCAACTCTCGCTTCACTCATTGGCTTAATTCATATCTTACCAGACGATATATATCTTACTCATTCTTAGAACACCAAAGGTGCCTCTTAGAAGAATATCTATACAGAGCCCACTTTCAACAGATTCTTCTTCAAAAAAATATTAATATTTTTCCCAAAGATTTTTATTCACAGATATTATTCTTTAGTGGATAAGTAAACTAACTGATCTTTTACGATGAACTCCCTATTGATATTACATTTGGTGGATTCTCATACTGAATTTGATAGCTATCAGACTACCAATCAACTCATATCTTGAATCAACCCTAAATCAAACTTATACTGATGATGAAATTTTCTAGATCATCCAGAAGAATTCCAAATGCCTATGTTACATAACACGAGAATGCTCAAATTGATAAACGACTTAGATTCTAGATGGCCTCTAAACAAGACATGAAAACCATTCAAATATGGCGGATACCAGATAACTCAATTTTCATAGACAAACTCAGTTTAGCAAACACTTAGACCTTTCATAAATACGAATACTCCAATATCTAGTACTAACAGACTACTATGGCGGATTCCCTCTTTAGAAATACAGATGCATACTCTCTTTCAACAAATGCCTCTTAAAGTTCATTCAATTTTATCCTAAGACTAAACAAACCAAATTAACTTTAGACTTATCAGATCCTTATCATAGAATTAGCTATCGAAGAAATCTCAAAACTTACCCAGATCTTGCGACAAAGGCAGTTAACCAGATTCTGCTACACAGACATCATCGGTTACGCCACATAGACGTTACAAGATTCACCACAAAGGCAATACAGAATATGCCACTAAGGCTTAGCAGATCATGCCACACAGGCATCACATAGAGTTACTTGTTTACTGTCTCCACAGACTTTCTAAGAATGTGCTATGGGTTTCTCCCTCATGGTCTTATGCATATCTTCATGTCATGAGTTGTCAGTCCGGTTTACATCTCAGTGTAGGCATTACCATGAATATTCTCATTATGATATTATGCCATGGGTCTCAACCGCATGGACTTACACATATTCATGTCGTGATATGTCAGTCCAGTCTTCATCTTATTGGAGGCATCACAATGATTATTCTTGTTATCATTGTGATCTGCCAGTTTAGTTAGCAATGTACCTACCCTACTGGAGGCATCACAAAGAATGTTTATTCTTCCTACACAGAATACACTTACCCATATTCATGTTTATACCTGAATTGTTCATATTATCTTAACAAAATTCATCTTTCCATACTTGGTACTCACATGAATTTACATCACACATCATTTTATTCATACAATAACTCATTTACCTCGAATGTGAACATGCAACGATATTACTATGCTTCACACACTTACCAGTTATCTATGGTGATATTAACATGCAAAATTTTAATACAAATTAACTTATATGAGTCAGGATAAAGACTCACCTGATACTCACTTATATTGTAGCTTGGAGTTCAAAAATCGAACATCCTTCTCGAACCAGCAACAACAACAAGAGGTGGGACATCCACTGCTTAATTTTAAAACCTTAGCTTCCAACTTAATAAAAGAGAAGAGAATATATATGTTTAAGAAGAAGAAAAAGAGAGTAATATTGAAGAAAGTAAAATCATCCAGATGATCCATCCTTACCATATATATACACCGAGTACCTCTTAATGGACCTTGACAAGTGTGAAATGCATACAAAAGTTGTCATCTTAATGTCTTACAAAAATTGGAGAAAATATAAAAGATAATTTGATGTAGATATTATTTGACCGGTCAATGTTGGAAAAAAACCCAGTTTGAAAACAGTTTTCTTGGATAGTGAAAAATAAAATTTTGAAAATCAACCCAGTTTGTGATATTTATAGTAATAAACCTTAACCGAATTCGTACTTGTGTTTTCGGATAAGCGAATCCTTGATTTTTTTTTAGTTTCAACCAAATGATCTTCTCCATTATTCTCGTACCAAGAACTATTTCGATCGTGGGCTTGAACCAATTGAGTTGAAACACAAAGTTAGAAAAAAATTCCTTTTGGGGTGAAAACGAAAATTCTCTCTTCTTTAATAGAAACTGATAAAATTTTTATTATGAAAAATATGTTTATAAGTGGAGAATAAATTCTCTCTATTTTTTATCAGAATAACAATCTCTCAAGAAGTTCTGTTAATAACTCTATCGGTGTCATCTATTTATAAGAAGAGAAGGTAAAACCTTGTAGAGTTGTAGATGTTTATTTTAAATAGAAAAAGAACATCCTACTTAGATTAGGAGAGGGGTGAATGACTCACCCTTGTATTTCTACTATGTTTACCACCGTTTTCATGTTATATGAGGGGTTTTACGCTTCTCTCACAACGGGTCTAATTACGAGTACTTCTTGGGCCTTTTTGACCTAGTACTCTATAAAATGATCCAACATGATTCAGTTTTTCTATTTCTCAAAATAAAATTTAATATTTCTATATTAAATAATTTTCCCACCAAAATTTTGACAATTTTACCCTCAGTAAAATTATAACAATTTTCCCTTGAAAAAATTCGAGAAAATACGTTCAATATGTCACAACTCAACATGTTCACTATGACTGAATGATTTAATTTCATTTTCAGGCTTTAAAACAGTCCAAAAACATAAACTTATTTTTCCATCATTTTTAAGTAATCCTATATAGGATTGTAAATTTACATTTTCATTTCCATTTCCATTTTTGAAAACCTACATTCATTTCCAAATGATTCCATTTCTCCATTTCAAAGAAAACCATAATCATTCCTTAATGTTTCCCATTTCTCTTTTTCTATTCATTCCATTCATTTTTATTCAATCACGCAATTCATTTATGGTTTGAACGAGCTAGTGGAGGGACCGATTGGACATATGTAGTTGAGGCTCAAATGATTTATAATTAAGTTTCAGATTTTTGCCTATTTATTATAAACTCATTTAGTCACGAAGTCATTCCACTATAGTATCGTGAATGAGGTCTCCTTAACGACATACCATTACGAAAGTAATTACTCAGTGCTTGTCCAATCAACTTGTCATAAGTGTGTAACCCTCATAGGATATTATTGATCTCTTTGAGATAATATCCGCTCTCCCAATATGATCCTATTTTATCTCATGGTAACCATTACATCTTTCTTCATGAAAAGTCAATCACTATCAAATAATGATCCAGTAATCTATCACAAAGACAGATAACCCATGACCGAATTTACTTTTCATCAACCATGTAATGCCAATGAGAGGATATCATTTACCCATGCTTTGGACTATGAATTCCACTGTTGTGAGTGATGCTACATACTATAGAAGTCATACACCCAACGCACCAGCTTTTCTCCTTATCTATTTGAATTTAGGCTTTTACTTACATCAAAGTGTATGAGTCACACATATATAGGTCGCCATCCAATCAGGATTTAGATATGCCACATTATGAACTTTACAAGTAAATAAATTCATAAACAGATTTAGGATCTATTCTGCTTGGGTCCTGTCCGATGTAATATCAGTCCAATCAGTCACATCTATGTCTTTATCTTCTAAGAGTCATCCGCTTTGATGCCCAAGACAAGGCATCTCCCTCATTGGACTTGATAGATGACATATTAGTCTTTTAATCAGTTTGCTCATTTCTGATTAGACTAAGGACATGTTTAGGTTCGTCTACTAATATAGGCTATCTTTCTATACTACAATCCGACCATGTAATACTGCTTAGTATTATTTAAACATTTAGACAACCAATGAGGAACATTTTCTTCAATTTTGCTTTACGTGCAAAAACCATGTGAGGAAAACTATACAAAGCATATTAATGTAACCAATGAATTTGTTTTATTAACCAAACAGTTCAAAAAAATTACAAGTGTATATTGACGAAAATACTACACTTAGGGCACTAGATCCAATAGTCGAACCATTCAGTTGACCCTCAATGAATCACATTACAGAAGCCCACATACATATTTGTAACATCCCAAAAATTAGGGGTCAATAGAATCGAGTTTGTGAATCGAGAGAGAGTGGTCATGCCTTAATTTTTGAGATTTTCTATTCATTTTTAGAAAATAAATGAGGTATTAGTTTGTTGGTTAAGATTTAGTGAAACATTTTTTGAAACTCAAGTACAAATCCCTTCTTTTGCATCATTTTTATTGTTTTGCAAATTTTGCCTTAAACCCTAGTATGTGACATGCATTGTTTTTAAAATAAATATTGAAAAATTATTTCAAGAATGAGAAAAAATCCCAATGGTTAAAAGAAATATGAGAAAGCATGGAAATTAGATGAGGTCCTGAGTTTGAATCCTTTCCCTTGCGAAATAATTAAATTTTGCAAAATCCCTTATTTTTTTAATGTGTGTGCCATACATACCCTTGAACCCTAAGTATAAATACAACTTTTATTTTATTTTTAGCCTTTAATTCAATTTTTCCCTACCCTAGTCGTTCACCCTCTTCCTCCCCTCTTTTCTCTTCAATTTTCTTTCTTTCTCCCATTGTTGTCGTCATTTACAATTCCCATTTTACAATCTCTTTCTTTTTCTTTTTGCGTTAAGATTTTGCATCATCTTCTTTATTATATTGCTTCAATTTATCCTCATCTAAATCAGTCCCAAATCTGAAATCTTGAACCCCAAGATCGATCCCGAATATTGCCAAGAAAGTGTCATTACCGTTTCTCTCAACTAGCTTGGGTAAGATCTCTTTTCTCTTCAATTTCATCATTAATCTTGTCAATTAAAAACCAAAATTTCCAGATATGCAATTTGGAGGATTTTAAATGATTTCAAAGCTTTTTTTTTTTCCAGATTTTTATGAGATTTCAAACCGTTTTAAAGTTCGGCCCCAATTTTGGCCGCCATGGGTGGTAGTGTGTGCGCCTATGTGCAAGAAAGGGGGTTGTTTTGTTTCTTGGGTCTTGCCCATATTTTTCTAGCACTAAATTGTGTTATTAAAGCCTCCTAATCAGAATTTAATCACATGTTAATTAGGGAGAGATGTTCCTGATCAATTAGCCAATCGGATCCCACAAATCATGAATTGTAAGTGCAATTAAGGATAACTAGTTTGTTATTTCGACATAGTTGTTGGGCAAAGGTTATGAATTGATTAAATTAATGAATTTAATAATTAAATAACTATTGATTTTTTAGTATATTATTGAATTAGGTGCTAACCCAAACACCCCAAATCATCCGTAATGGTGAAGAACGATTGTACGTACGGTTTGTATCGATACAGTGTAAGGAATCTAACTAGTTTGGATTCATAAAATATTTATAATTTCAATGATTGGTTTGAACTCATAAGTGGGTGTTTGGGGGCTGATTTAATGGTAAATTGATTAAATTTATATTGAATTTTGGTTTAGGTTCGTTTAAGGAATTATTAAGGAAAATTGGTAAATTCGCTAGTGTGCTGCAAAGAAGCGAAAAATAAGGTGTGGGTCTTAATGTAACACCCCCAACTCGGCCTGAACGTTATGGGTGAATCTGGCGGTGTCATATGGTAGTTTTTTTCGAAAAATGAGTTGTCGTCGAAAACCTCTTATCTTTACCACCTCTTTACACTCTCTGATGCTTAATTCCAAGACGTGTCGATCAATTTCAACGTGATTCGTATTCAAAAGTTATTCTCTTTCAAAACGTTATTAATTTTCAAAACATCACTTATTGCAGAAGCTTTTCAAAATAGTTTGCATGTTTGTGCGAATTTTGTTAAAATGTTTGATCTGTTTTGAAAACTCGATTATCCCTACTGCTAGTAGTTGTAAATCAAAACAATAAAAACCCCAAATTAAAAATAAAAACCCAAAGAGGCCATTATTACAGTAAAATACCCAAAATAAAATCAAAATTATAATTAATTACTAAGTTGAACTAAATAGGTCGTGTGGCCACCGCTGAGTCCTCCGTCGCATCGATCTGTCTATGTCTGGGGATTACCTGTACAGTCAAATCAGAAGGGTGAGTTTACGAAAACTCAGTGTGTAATCCCATATAAAGCAAACAGTCAGAAGGCAATCACAATCTGGGCCTAAGCCCATTTCAGTACAATTTTAGTTTCAAATAGGGCCATAGCCCATTACAATACAGAAACAGTCATGCATTTGGGCCTTGGCCCATTACAGTATAAATAATCAGTGCAGTAACAAATATACAGTTTCAAATCCTACTCAGCCAGCCTCTACACTCCAACTCCGTCCACCCTTATACTCCATGTGGGGATATAATCAACCCACCCAACCCTAGACTCCAAAAAGTACCGAATGCGGCACTAAACAGTAGTTCGCAGCAGAGCTGCCAGTAACTTAGGCTCAAGGCCTTTCAGTACACTTCCTCCGAACATTGTAATTCCCCAACCCAATGTAATGCAATATACAGATATGACATGCTGTAACATAATATCATGCATGTAAATAGAGCATACAGTATCAAATCATTGGGACATCATCAGGCTTAATCATATCAGTCATACAGTCATTTCAGTCAATTAGGGGTCTAGGTAAATTACCGTCCCTACAGTAGGTTTACAGTTGACTTGGGCGACCCGTGCAACCTTATCAGTGAAACAATGAAATTGGGCCTACGAGCCTATGAAGTTCACCCGTGTGGCCCACATGGCCTAAATTGGCCTTGGCCTCTTGATCCATTTTAGTGTAACCCATGCTAGATAACTATTCATATGTGTTTCCACTATTTACTTATATAATCCTTCAAAACTGTCTACTTGAGTCACTATTACTAAATTATTTGTATCTTAAGCTAAAAGATTCCAAATTAAGATTCGAAAATTTTCCATGAAACTATACTCACATATCTTCTTACCATAAAATTTTTAGAATTTTTGGTTTATCCATTAAGTACAATTTATTCTTTAAAGTTTCCCCTACTCTGCTGTCTGGCAGTTTCGACCTTTCTACACTAAAAATTAATTATCTTCTTGTAAAGATTTTCGACAATTTCTCGTTTGTATATCTTGAAAATAGACTCATTCAGAATTTTATACATATAAAATATAACCCATAATTATTTTTATACAGTTTTTAATAATTTTTGGAAATTAGGATAGGGGATTCTAAAATCATTCTGACCCTGTCTTACTAAAATTCCATTATCTCATAATATGAAATTCTTTTGCTTACGTCGTTTCTTTTATGAGAAACTAGACTCAAATATCTTTAATCCCATTTTTTTCACCCTCTAACTTGATTCTTACAATTTATCGTGATTTTTTAAAAATTAGCCTACTGTTACTATCCAAACAGCAAGTAATATTAGCTTTTTGTTGAATCCTTTATTTTGTGTTTCGGGTACACACCTGGTATCGATTGATGCTACAACGATCCCTGAGCACTCCAGAACCTATAATTGACCAATTCCACTCAATTTATCACTTAATGATCAAACTAAAACTAAATCTGAAATGAGAAACGCATCCCTTTAGCGATGAAAAGCTTACCCCAGCACCTCGAAATAGTGGGTTACGCAATAACACGATGAGACCCTTAATCCACATGAGATGCTATTGCCAAACATCACAAAGCCCCGAATAAAAGTTGGAAAAAAATTGTAAGTTAAAGAGAGCAAAAACTCTACTTACCAGAACGTGCGACGAAAATTAACCCAACGGAATGAAGGTGTGGTAGCCAACAAAAGAGACGGAAACAGAAAGAATAATGGAAAGAAAAAATTCAGGTTTGACAATCGAAAAACAAAAGGTGAAGAAGAAAGGGAGAAGAGATGGTGTTAGAAAGGTGGGGAGTTTTGGGAAAATCAAAATTTTACAAAAAGGAATCAATAATGCTCAGAAAATCTGATAACCCCAAAATCCACTCCCCTAAATTCTCTCTACCAAACTCCCACTACTCAGATTTCCAATACAACTCAAACTCTCCAATTGACGAGCAAATAAAAATATATTTGTCCTTACACTCACGCAGGGATTCAAACTCCTGACCCTTTGCCAACCAACACTCCCCTTAACCATTAGACAGCAAGCCCATTCTGGTAAGTACTTACAAACTTTTAATTAAAAGCCAACTAGCCAGAAATAGGGGTTAAGTCAGAAAAATACTAGAATTTTCCAAATTTAGGGCTTGAACTCAAGACCTCCTAGACTCATCCAAAGTATTTAACCACAAATACAGATACTCAATTGTGTCACATTTTCACAATAACAAAAATAAAAATTTTGGGGCGTTACACTTAAACTCATAATTTTTTTTTGAAAATGTTAAATATCATGTTATATTTGATAAATTATCTTGCTGATTGGATTGGCTTAATAGCCAAATTATTGATTTTGTGAGTGGTCGAACTAGGTATGTTTCGAGCCTTAAAAGATTGACCTATTGACAAAATTGCTAGTTTGATAGTATGAATGTTTGATTGAGTTTCTAATTGCATATTTGAGTTATGAGATATGAGAATGTTTGAATGAATGATATAATTTGTTGAGATATTAAGCTTATGTATGATTTAAACGCATGAGATATTTGTTATATTGTTTACTGAAAAGGGTGCTGTTTATGCACAATGAAAATCTGTAATGTATGTGAAATTGAACGATATTGATTGATACCAACACAATGGTAATTTTAAAGATTGGAACACTATTTCTGTTTACTGAAAGTATGTGATTATTGAGGTCATGCTAAGCATGTCAAATGAATGTGAAAAGTATTGAGATATGATTATGTTTGAGATTGTGTGACATATTGCATATGCATTGGGTTGGGATTTTGTGGTTGACGAAGGAGTTTCATGGAGTACCGGCAACATATTAAGTCCACATTATTCATAGTTAGTGCACTGCACCTAGAGTACAAAGGGGAATGGCAATTTATCGCATTTTTACTAGCAACTTGTTTGCTTTTTTTACTGGCAGATTTTTCTACATTTCTTTATTGGTGGTTTTAACCACAACAGGCTTAAGCCCATAATGTTTTGGAGTTTGGATGATGGGTTTTGGGGAACTTGTGGTGTGTAGCAGATGGTATGAGTAGGAACCTTTTTGCATTGCATCATGTGCACGACATATTCGAGTGTTATTGATTTATGCTACGTATTGTATTTTGTGGTATTGAATGGTGTCAAAATTAATGATTGTTACTCGAATGAATGATGACCTGTGCTCATACACCGTTTGACATCAATTTGATAATGGCTATATAATGATATGAAATTCCTATGATGGTTTTGTTTTCTTCTATTAAAGCTAATTAGTTTCACTGTATTCGATATTTATGATTGTTTAAATAATTTTTTGACTCACACTGAGCTTTTCATAAGTTCACCCCTAATAGTGTTTAACATTTCAGGTAAACCTCGAAATTAGGACTGTACTCGGCATTTGGAGAATCACCTTGGACCTTGAACTATTCTTAATAAGTATTATTAAGTCTTTATTGGTATTAGCTTATAATTTTGAATTATTTCTGGTTTGTGGCTTGGTAACTTTTCTTCTGGGATTTTTTTGCATGCGTGGATTACTCAAGCATAATAACCGGATAAAGAATGATATCGAGCTTAAGTAAAATTTGATATTTTTCCCTAGTTTCAGCTGCATTGCAAAGGAACCGTTTTTGAAAAACAAATCGATAAGGCAATTAAGTTTCCAAAATGACTTGAAAAATGGTTTTTCCACTACATTAGTTTAACATTGTGGTTTTTTAAAAAGAAGAGCGACACGCAAATGATTTTTCTAAAACAATACTATCAACAATAAAATGAATCCTAAGTATACATGACCTAATGAATGAATGGTTTTAAGCTAACTCAAAGTACAGCTACGGTTTTCTTTAAAATGAGTTTATTTAAGGTTTTCAAAAGTAACATAAGTTAGCTAAGCCATTTCTGTGGCTAATGTAGCGTTCTCAATCTAGCCATAACGTCTAGGCCGAGTTTGGGAGGTTACAACATCGTTCAAAAAAACTGGGCGTACCATAACCTCATATATGATATGGCTTTAGAGACATTTTAGTTCTTAATAGGTTTAGCATTTACTTAGTAGGCGCATCATGTTCAACTAAAACTCTGAAGCATATTCTTCGCTTGTCGTACTCTATCCTCTATTGAAGATTACTCAAGAATAAATCTTGAGGTACTTCTATGGCGAATACTTTATACAAACTTTACCTCGCCAGGAGTCTAAAAATTGGTGGACTAACTATCATAACGCGCCAAAATAGGTGACCTTCACAACTATATGCCTTCTCCACAGGTTTGCCAAATTTGAGGTGTGACAAACCGTCCATGAGGACCAGGTCTTTATCCATCTCAACAACATGAGATAATCATGCAACCACCAACCAACATGGACAAAATCAAGGAACCACCACCCAAAATCAAGGAGCCAACGCCAAAAATAGAGAGAAAATCAAGGGAGCTCAATAGTATAAATAGGGGACAAGAGTTTGTGGAAAACAAAGAGAATTGAGAGAGCAACACAAGAGTTTAAGAGCAAGAAAGAATTCAGTAAGAGCTTTAGAAAGCATTGCTAAGTGTGACACTGTAACAACCCATTTTTCAATGGTGTAAGAAATAGTGATTTCGAGACCACAAATCTGATTATAATTTAATATTTACAAGTCAAATATGATATGATATTAAATTTTAATTTGATCATTTTTGCTAACTGAATGAACAATTAAGTACAAGTGGTTTGTCCCTAAATTCAAGTGGTTTTGGAAAATGAGGTTTCGAGACCTCATTTCTATAAACTGAGCTAATAAATATTTTTATTAAATATTTATGGAGTGGCTATTTAGGTGCATTTAAGTTTGATTTGGAAATTTTAGCGATTGAATTGTTAATTAAGGAAAATGACTAAATTGTAACAACCATAAAAACTTGATTTCCATTAAATTTTGTTGTCTAGTGACTTGATTAAATTTTATTAAGTGATTTAAGTGGTAATTTACCCACTTTCATAATTTTTGGATGGTGAGTGCATGTTTTGCTAATTAATATTATAATGTTATTTTTAAATTTAAGTTAAATAAATGTTAGTTTAATAAAACAAAAGTAGGGTCATCTTCCCCATTTTGTTTTCTTCCACTCGAAACCATAGAAAAACAAGAAACAGTAACCATTTTCTTGAAGCATAATTGACCTTTGCATGTGAGTACTTCTTAAGTTCGTTTTTAGTGATTTTTATTTTTTTAATCGTTGTAACTTAATCTATCTAACTGGAGGGTTAATTCGTTAAAAATGTTAAATGTTTTGAATTATGTCATTTTTGAATTTGAGATGTTTTTGAAGTTTGATGGTAGATTTGTAAGTTTGATAGCTAAATAGGACTATTTTGTAAAGTGATTTTTAGTGATTTTAATGTTTAAAGAGTAAATTGTTAAAATAGTAAAATTACATGAAATTCTTGTGAAATTGTGATAAATATGGGATGTATAGGGACTATGAAAAATTCAGCTAGCATGGTTGAGATTAGTTATGTTTAAATTTGAAAGTTTCGAGATTAGAGACTAAATTGAATAAAAGGTACAATTTTAAGGTAAAAGTGTAAAAAAATTGATAAAGGATTATATATGTGAATTTAAGTGTTTTGAAGTATTTGAATAGGTTAATTGAATAAAAATATTATGTTTAGATCAAGAAACATATTAGTTGGTTGATAATCGTGGGAAAGGAAAAGTTGTTGAGTAGTCGTCTTTGAAGTGTTCGTAGCTATTGTGATTAGGTAAGTTTGTATATTAATTAAGCTTATTAATTGCTGTTTTGGGTGAAATGTTGATTAATATTTGTGTTATGTATAGTTTAAAATGATTGTTATGTGATAATTAGTGATTTGGATTAAATTGCATTAACAGCTAAATTGAGGATTATGTTTGAAAAAAAATGGGAACTATATGGATGTGAATTTGAGAAAGTATAATGTGAGTAAATTCAAATGATTTGGAAATGGAATGTGACCCTTATGAACCTCGTGAATGCTTAGGATACAAATTTCATGTCATTAGGGGTTATTTACAATTTCGGATGCTGGTCTTGGATATCCTATTGATGGTTAAGGTCATGCATTTGTTGCAGATTCTCCATAGCTCGTGTGAGCAGCATCGTGTAGCCTAACATCCTGACCCATAGCTCGTGTGAGCAGGCCCATTTCACAACTCGTGTGAGCATATACAATTACAATCAGAGCTTGTGTGAGCCTTTTTCTTGAGTATCCAACGTTATTTCATTTGGTTCATCGGGCGAAGAATGTGTAAACAGAAATGGTAATATGAAATGGATATATGAAATGTTTATATGGAAATAGATGTATGAAGTGGTTATATACCGCCTCCAGACGTACCAACATTCAGAATAGAAATCCTGCACAAAATATGTTAAAAGGTAGTATTCGCAAGTATACGGGATAGGTTGTAATATAGTTGCAACGGAGTAGGTGAGTACTCCGAGGATCGTACTCAAGGGAGGCGAGCACTAAGTTAACTCTAACTAATCACAAATCCATCTAATTAGTACTTTAGATAGAGTATATTATGATGAAATATATAGAAAGATTTTTTGGATTTTTTATAATAATAAAAGAACAAAAATAAATAATGGGAAATCAAATAGTAGAATTTATTAAATCTGAGCATGAGTGATTAGCTTGCTTCAGTAATCATGATCAACTGATGTTTCAGGCTTCTTGTTCAATCAATTAGTTGATACCCTAGTAAGATCTTCTGATCTTTCTCTAGAATATCGAGTCAGCAAGAACTACTTATCTCTTAACCTCACAGTTTAAAACGGTTCAGGGTTAAGGCGTTTACGGATAGGCCATACCAATTTTGGGTTAATTACCACCTTGATGACTTCCTAGGGTCGTCAAGCCTAGGGTTTAAGTTCTTCCTCTCCCGAATAGCTGATCTGCTAAGAGAACCCTACAAAATAGTTAATTAATCATACCTTCACTCGCTAATCCTGCACAGGAGGATTAGTTTCTCATAAATATCATAAAAAACATAAACTTGATATATAAAATAGACATGCATAACAATTAAAGAATATAAAGTTTAGAAGAAGCTTGATTTGTATTGAATAGAATGTTGAATCTTCATAGAATTTGATCAAGTTCACAAATATTATCTCTCCATAAAAGTAAGGAACAAAACTAAAAATAACCTTAAAGCCTAAGAAAAGGAAAAACTAAAATCTAAAACTATGAAGAAAATTATACAATATGAAAATTTCTCCATATCATGTGTTAAATGAGCCTATTTATAAAATTAGAGTGGCCGTCTTCCTTAACCTTAGGTCAGCTATCGTCCTCGTGCTTAATGTTTGATTGTGCGGACCAAAACGCTCCTGGCTTGTGATTGTTTGTCATACAAAGGCAATGTCGCGACACACCAAGTCCTATGTCGCGACATCAAAGGCAGTATGCTCATCTTCATGGAATCTTCAGGGGTGTGTCACGACACCCTTGGGCTAAGTCGCAAAATCGAAGGCAATCTTGAAATTCTACTATTTTACTCCTTATGTTGCGACATTCAACTCTCCGTGTTGCAACACAATGACTAGTATTGAGTTAGCACACCTTCTAATGGTCTCCTGCACACTCACAAAGCCTATTAGCTCACCCTTAGGCCTCATTTAACCCCTAAGGTAAATAAAAGACTCAAATTACACATTTTATTGAATGTAAATGGAATTACGAAAATTTAACTAAAATTTAATCAAAGTGCTTGTATTCAAGCTCCTAAAATGTCAAAACTAGTTAAATCTACTACCTCGAATTTTGACAGATCAATTATATAAAGTGTTTAAAGAAAATACTTATATGAATATAGATATGTGAGAAGGGACATTTGAAATGAATACTTGAAATAAAGATGTTAAGTGTTAAATGAATATGTGATGGTTGGTTTATGTACTAAATGTGTTTTCGGGTACATGTTTGATAACATGATAAAGTTACATGTTTTATATATGAACTCACTAACCTTGTGAGACTTGTGATGTGTATAGGTAATTAATGAAATCATGACCAAGATATTGAATTATCTTGTAAAATGTTTAATTTACATCATTTACGGTAAGTTAAAGTTAAATTTTATTATGAACTTAATAAGCTTTAAGCAAGCTTACCTGATTTGTTGTAATTTGGTTTAGCAGATTAAACTAATTTCCACATTTTAGGATCATGAAAGCAAGCATTTTCAGTATGTTTTAATTATATTTTTGTAAGTTTTGCTAAGATTAATAAATTATGCAAATTGAGTCTTTTATTGACCTTAGAGGTCGAATGAGGCCTAAGAGTGAGCTAATGAGCTTTATAAGTGTGCAGGAGACCATTAAAAGACATAATAAACAGATACTGGTCGCTATGTCGCAACACGGAATGATCAATGTCGGAACACAGGGAGCAGAATGGAGAAATCATGAAACTGCCTTCGATGTCGCAGCACAGACTAAGGGTGTCGCGACATACCCCTAAAGATATACCAAGAGGACTATTTTGAATTCTATGTCGTGACACAAGTCCTAGTGTGTCACAACACCGAATTTGGAATGGAAATTAACACAAGCTAGGGGGCATTTTGGTCTGCACAATCAAACTTAAAGCTCAAGAACATCAACTAACCTAGGGTTAAGGACGATAGCCACCTGAGATCTATAAATAGACTCTTCTGTCACATGTAAAAGACACCATTTACTTAGCGTATAATTTCTCTCTTGAATTTAATTTAACTTTTCTTTATTAGTTTTTAGGTTTATTTTTAGTTTGTTCTTTGTTTGGTCTGAAAAGATCTGATTTGCAGAGACAGTCAAACTCTGTGGATTCGTTTCATCTTTTAATGCAAATAAGGCATTTTCTTAAACTCTACACTTCAATTCATCTATCATGTTTTCTCTTTACATCACTTCTATATTGTTGATGAAAGGTATGGAGAACTAATCTTTCTATGGGGGATTAGCGAGTGGAGGTATGATCTGTTAGCTGTTTTGTAGAGTTACTCAACGAATCAGCTGTTCGAAAAAGGAAGAACTTAAAACCCTAGGCCTAACAACCATAGGAAGTAATCAAGGTGGGAGTTAACCCAAAATTGGTATGGCCTATTCGTGAACACCTTCACCCCAAACCAGTCTAAACTGTGAGGTTGGAAGATAAGCTATTCTTGCTGACTCGTTATTTGAGTGGAAGATCGGAAGATCTTGTTGGGATAGTAACTAGTTGATTGACGAGGAACCCTAAGCAACCGTTGATGGAAAATACCAAAGTGAGCTAATCACCCATAATTAGATTTGATTTATTCTACTCCTTTGATCTCTTGAATTTTATTTCTTTATATTATTTTATTTTATCATTAAAAGTGTTATCACATATATTTATTAGTTGTGGTTTATGAATGTTAGTTTGTTCAATTCAGTGAATATGCCCGTGAAATTGTATCAACTGAGGGAGAAATGTGTACTCGCTTTGAATATGGTTTAAACGGCGAGATCAAGTTGTTGGTTGGTGTGATGGAAATTCGAGAGTTGTAGTTTTGTTAGATCGAGCTCAGAAAATGGAATAAGTATACAATCACAAAAAATGGTATGAAATGAAAGGTCATGACTTTAGTACATATAGCACACCCGAAACATTTTATACTCACCCACAGAAGAAAATGAAACAATCAGGTAGCCATTTTTTGGTGCCATCATGGTTTTTTGGTCGAGATATAATGAAACAGAATATTATGATATCACCAACACCTTCTATAGCTAGTGCGGTCAGCGTTTGAAATGTAAATAGAACTGAATGCATGCATTGTTGATGCATGGCTTAATTTTTTTGATGCTAGAATGATTATGAATCTTTAGCTTGAAATCATTAATACTTTGCTAAAGATGTTCTATGCATTTGGTTGTTTTACTCATTCAAGTAATATCACAATTACGCTTGCTAATGCATAAACAATATTGGTAAGTAAATGGATTAATTAACCGATTTGAGAAGATGGTTATTAATGGACACGCTAGTTGAATAGTTCATGTTTGATTGTTTGATAATTGAATTTGTAATGATATCGATAGATATTGTTACATTGCATACCCTTAGGAATGGTGCCTGAAAATGTAACCTTGAAGTTAAAATTCACATAGACATATGCAAAAGTGACTAAAAGGTTAAACATGAGACTCTGAGAGAAGCCTACAACTTATTGATTCTGGGATAGTAAATCACCAAATTGCCACAGTTCACCATAACATTCTTTAGTATTGTTTTTAATGATTGCAAGTTAAAGGGAAGTAATTATTCTAGCCCTTCATGTCATTGTGATTAAAACTTTTGTTAATTGCTTTACATTCTATGTTATTAAGTTAAATTGTTTATCTACTTAGTCAAATTTAGTTTTATTAATTAGTTCACTCCTTAAACACATAATCTTGTTTACTTACCAAGTTGAATAATGCTTAATTTCACAACTTTTACTCACATACAGTACTTGTGGAGACGATACTCTAACTCACTAATTTATTACTTATTGATGACTATGTACACTTACACATCATTCGATAATCTTGCGACATCCTTACCATGCAGTTTGATTATGCTCAAAAGCCTTGTGTGCTACAAGGTTTGGCACTTGGTTCGATTCACTTGTTGTCTACGAAGATGAGTTCCAAATGCATTTCATTATTGGGATCATTAAAACCTAGTTCTTTTTTTTTTTTAAATCCAGTTTAAGAAAACATTTTACTGTAACAGCGGAAATTTAAAATTTTTCTAAACTGAGTCAGTTTGTGATATTTATAGCAACAAAATTTTATCAAAAAGTACCTGTGCTTTATGCAATACAAATACGAATCGAGCTCGAATTTTAACCGAACGACCTTCTCTGTTATCCTCGTGCCTCGAATTTGGCAGAATGTGGGCTTGAGCAACATGGAACAAACAAAAAAAATAATTTTATTAGTTTTAGTATAAAAGTAATTCTCTTAATATAAATCTGTAGAAATTATAATTCCCTGTAACACCCCTCACCTGGTCCAGTTGAGGACTCGAGCTACGAGATGCTACAAATGATTCTAGAACAATCACATACAATTTAAAACATTGAAAGATCATATTAATATACAAATTAAATATTACAAATGAAAATGAAACTAAATCGAGCTTTAAAATACAATAGATTAGATTCGAGCATGAGAAAGAACCAAACTGTAAATTTTTCAAAACCTTAAAAATCTGTTATCGATACTGAGTGAATGGTATCGATACCATTTTGGTATTCTACCAAAACCTAAAAATTATGGTTCAAAACATTTTAATGATACCCTAAGAACAAGCATTGATGTTAACAATTAGGTATCGATACTTATAGTAAGTATCGATACCAAGTTGACATTCTATCTATTTAGAAAACTGTTCATTTGGTCAAGTATTAATACATTGGTCCTGAAATCGATACTTTTATCCAGATGGTCAAAAATAACAAGTTTGAAAGTTCATTTTATGCCCAAACCTTTATCTTAATTCATAGATACATATTGGTACACTTATGACCTGCATAAATCTCATTCAATCCATTACGAATATGCCATGATCTAATCATGATTCATTAACCATCTTACCTATTACCATTAGTAACTAAGTAGGCAATTGGGTACTTTATTAGGCAAGTTTAAAACCAAAATTTTCATTTATGTCTTAAGTATTCACTTAACCATTCTTTCAACCTATTCAAAATGCACCAAAAACATACCAAAAATGTACCATTATCCTAATTCTAACCAATATGCCTCTAGGCACTTCAATCACATATAAACCAAAGAGAAATATTTTAATTCATCTAAACATTATATATATCACAACATTCATTCTATTAATCACCAAATACATATACTTATCAAAACTTATGGGCATATCATATAAACTTCGAAAAACATATTATATCCACACTCAAAATGCCATTTCAATTACCAATGCATGATTCAATCCATCTACCAAATAGATATGTTTTCAACTAAACATATTCTTTTCTATAATCATTCCAACAAGAATTTAAAACCATATTACTATTCAAGTAAACCAAAAAAACTCCTAAGTACATGCCACACATAACTTAACTTTAATACAGTTAAAAGACTACCAAATCAATATTGAGATAGTGTGAGCTTCTCAACAATCCTCTTGACACATTTGGCAAGTTAGAAATCTAAAGGGAAAGGGAAAAACAAATGAGGTAAGCATATACAATGCTTAGTAAGTTCAAGGGTATTAAACCAAGTAACTTACCTCAGGTAATAAATATACACTACATGCTACTTAGCTTGGTAAAGTTTGCCTATAATGGAAAATCAATTCATTTATTCAACATTTCATCACCATTCATAAACAAATAATCATTTAATCAATTCACTATCTAATCATATCATACAATCTATTTACCCTCAATAGATCACATTAAAAATTAATGCCCACAATTTTTTTCATTTCATAATTTGAATTCTCAATCAAATTCATATTAAATCATATAAATTTCATTCCCATAACATATCAATTCATATTTATACCAAATATACATCAACACCACGTTGATGTAATGGAATATGTGACATCCTAAATTTTAGATTAATGAGGGAGCAAAATTATTTAAAAAAATAAGGAAATAGCCTAATGGTTATTTTATAAATGTAAAAGTGCATAATTAAATTAAGGTTCCAAGTTCGAATCTTTTCCCTTGCAAAATAATTAAATTTTCCAAAATCCCTTATTTTTTTAATGTGTGTGCCATCCATACCCTTTTAGACCTAGGTATAAATATTATTTTTAGACAAAATAATCAGCCTTTAGTCTCATTCTCCCCACACCATCCATCCCTCTCTTCCTCCTCTCGTCTTCACTTTTAATTTTTTTTCTTTCTTCCTTGTTGCCGTCGCCTATAGCTTCTTGATCTACCATCTTTTTCTGTTCCTTTTCCCACAAGACCTTGCACCATCTCCCCCTCCATATTTGTTCCATTCACCCTTAATTTTCCAGCCCCAAACCTGAAATTTTATATCTCCAAGATTGATACCCATTATTTCTAAGAAGTGCCATTGCTGCCCCCTTCACCTAGTTTGTATAAGTTCACCTTTTTTTCTCAATTTCTTGATGAATCTTGTGAGTTCAAAACCCAAATTTCTAGATCTAGAATATGATTGATTTTTAAAATTTCTAAGGAAAATTTTCCATCTTTTTAAGTAATCTTAAAGGTGGTTTTAAATCATCCCCAATTTGGCCACCGTTGGTGGTAGTGCGTATACCTATGGGCAAGAAAAAGGGGGCTGTTGCTTCTTTAATTTTTCTCATCTTTTTCCAAAATTATATTGGGTTCTTTAACCCCTCCTAATCATCCTTTAATTATGTTTTAATTATGAAAAATTGATCTTGATCAATCGACAATTCAGATCTGATAATTCGGGAAGCATATGTGTGGTTGATTGTAAACTAGTTTATAGTTTCAGTTTATATATTGGAGAAATATTGTTAGTTGATTAAATAAAGAAATTTAGTCATGGATTAGATACTGATTTTAAAGAATTTAAATGTTTTAGGTGTTGACTTAAATGCCCCAAACCAACAATGAAGCTGAAATACATTCGCGCATACGATTCACATCAATTCAGGGTAAGAAATATAACTAGTTTAGATTCGAAAAAAAGTTATAATTGTAATGGTTGGATTGAATCCATAAATGGGTGTTTGGGGGCTGTTTAAGAGGCATATTGATTGAGTTTAATACTAATTTTTAATTTAGGTTTATATTAAAGGTTATTAGAGAAACCGCAAGATTTACAAGTGTGCTGCGGAAGAGCGTAAAATAAGGTGTGGGTCCTAACTCAAAAACTTGAATGTTAATAATTATTTTAATGATATAATTGATGATTTAGTTTGCTGATTGGGCTTGGCTAAATAGCTAAGTAATTAAAATTGTCAGAGGCCAAACTAATTACGTTTCGAGCCCTGACTCACTACACCAAAACAGGTTTTTAGCGGCTTTTTTTATGCCTTTAAGCGCCGCTAAAAGTATTTGCGGCTTTTTTGAAAGTGCCACAAAAAATGCCGCTGTTGTCAACGCCGCAAACGTTTGCGGCATTTTAGAAATAAATGCCGCATAGATCAGGACCTTTAGCGGCGATTTTTCCACAAACGCCGCTATAGCTCAAAACCTTTAGCGGAGCTTTTCCCACAAACGCAGTTATAGATCAAGACCTTTAGCGGCACTTTTTTCACAAACGCCGCTATAGCTCAAGACCTTTAGCGATGCTTTTCCCACAAACGCCGCTATAGAACAAACCTTTAGTGACGCTTCTCGCAAAAACGCCACTAAAAACATAACATTTAAAAAAAATTATTTTAATCAAATAATATTTATTTTTATGATAAATATTATATTATGTTTTATTTTTTAAATTTGAACTTTAAATATACTTTTAAGGATAAATAAAAAATATTATTTAAATTAAATTTTCTATGAAAATTTTAACTTTAAAACTAAATATAAAAATTAATGAATTTAGTTTTAGAATTTAAAATAATAAATTAATAACACAACTAAAATCCAAAAGTTAGAACTCAAGTTGTCGTAAATATTAAAGTAAAAATAAAATTTAGAATCAAAACTAAAATAAATAATACATAAGAGAAACAGACTGACTAGTTGAACCTGTTTATGACTATACACATTGCAAGGTAATAAAAAATACAATGCATTTTCTTAATCAAGTAAATCTTGGTAATAAAAGATATAATACATTTACTTAATCAAGGAAATCTTGTAATGAACTCAAAGCAATGAGCTTAGAGAAAAACTTTTGAGCATGGCTTCGAATTTGAACTGCAGATTTAGTGCCTACATGCTCATTATTATTGGCAGGCCCCATTCTCTTTACATAACTACAGCTGCTGTAATGGCAAAAACAAAACAAAACAAAACATGTTGACTTCAACAATAATGCAACGTGTGTCAGGCAAATGTTTAAATTTAAGTCAATTCTTAACTTATTCTCTGCAATACCAGGGCACAGCTAGAAGGAACTCAACTTCCCTGTAAACCTACGAGTGATTAATTTTAAGAGTAAAAACAATTGAGCATGTCAGCTCTGATAAGAGTGGAATGATCGGGATTAATAAATTAGAATCAAAATTTGCATTCAACCTATGGCTCATGCAAACACCTTCAAGACGTGGCATCTGGGATTCAAATCCCAACATCATAACCATTTTAGTATATCTAATGTTATATAAAATGGGGTATAGCAAAGGATGAGAAAACTTACTCGTTATTATTGGCAAGCCCCATTCTCTTTACCGTTTATGGAATTGCCATAATGAAATGATGAATCCAACCATCCGGTAGTCTTTGCTTTTTCAACATATGCTAGAAACTGTTTTCGGGCATGAGCAGAACATGATCCTTTGCCAATCAGAGGGGAGAATTAAGATATAAACTTAACCGCCTTGCACATTGGTCTGCAACACAATCCATTCTACCACCTGCAATGCAGGATTCAATTCAACACTCAATAGAATATCAGAAACTCAAATATTCAATATACAGCAAAATCGGCATACCTTTTCCAAAGTAAGCATTTGCCCCCTGCAATTGAAGAGAAATGAATTATAAACTTTATATAACATAAGAGAATACTACCTCAACCAAAAAAAAGGTGAGAACAAACCCTCCCCAACATGAAAAGAGACGACAAAACCTATTTTGGTACAAAAAGAGCATCCGAAAAGCTGTAATACATTTCCAATTCAGCTGGACAAAGAAACACCATCCATGAAATTACAATAATAATTACAATCAATGTATCCGACTATAGATACAAACATGATCAATTATTACAATGAACTATCTGACTGATAACTAATAACTAATATATATGTATGAACAAATCCACAAAATAAATTAAAATAAATATAGAGAAAACTACATCCAATGACACTTAAACAAGGGATCAAAAAATTCCCCTAATTTCCTTTCTACTACTAAGTTATGGCCTTATCATAAAAAAGAAATAAATAGTGATAAATCTTTGAATAAAAGATACATAATCTTAACCAAATGTTGAGTACTTGTGGTGATCGATCAAGTTTTGAAATCAATTATGGTATTGCTTGCATGAACATGAGAAGGCTGTTAAACAAACAATGAAGGAACTAAGCAAGTATTTAAGTAAAATAGGTAACCTTACATCTGCTTCTGCTCATTATGGAGATACGACTTTTCGTAGTACTCAGCAGCTGAATAAAGCTGGGGCCTTAAGTTCTTGAGCTCCCATAAAATCAAAGGGTCAACTAATCAATTAGTATAACAATGAAATGTTGGGAAGCTCAAAAACTCATGAAGACAAATTTTGACATCAACAAGGAGAACAAGTTAACAAACCAAATTAAAATCTTAACTCTTGCAGATATTAGATTCAGATACATGAATTTTCCAATTTTCTTCTAATAAGATATTATTAGATAATACAATATGTAAAGCTTTTCCATTGCATAATTCAATTCGAATTCGCATTCTACTTAGACTAATACCATGGCTCTAAACTCAATAATGGGAATTAAGCGATTCTTTTTCTTCAATAAACACAATAAGAGCTATATCTAACTTACAATAGATTCATCCATTGCTGCAACTCTACTTTCTAGCTTTGAAACATATCTAACTTTAGTCATAAATGTAAAGATCTACCAATATTAAACTGTGAAGCCTTATTATTAAGTCACCAAAAATCAAAAGGAAAAAAAAACACAATAAATCAAGATACATTTCCAGTCATAATAATTACAGAAAGCAGAAACAAATGGGTTGAATATTGAGGACAAACTTGGAATCATCTATTAATCTACCATCGTAAGTAAACCGAGACAAAAGAGCCTATCATGTGATGAACTAACAAAGAGTACCAAGCAAGAAGAACAAATTATAATCCTAGCTTCGATAACATATTAAGCATCTAACCTAAAAACAATTGGCTATAGGGAAGGTTTAACTTTAAATAATGTGGGATAACACCAATTTTAACGTATGGCATCATATGTGAAGACACAACCCTTTCCAAATGGTTTAACATAAGAACTTTATTTCATATTCAAAGAGAGAAAAGAAAGGCTTAAAGCTAGCAACTAAAAGCAGATACCTTCGTAATCAAGGCCCCCAAAAACATTAATAAGAATAATGAGGAAACAAGTGCTTGTAAATTGTAATAATAAAGGGTGTTGGAAAGCAGTTGAGCCATTGCAGGGCAGCTCATTTGCTTCTTGTGTTGGTGCTGACAAATCCATATTCTTGAGAAAGCACCAACAGAATCATATGTTCATTATGTTAGCTGCAGAAGAATGTTCACAAGATTTAGTGATGCCATAGTTTTGTTCTTAGATTCCTAATCTATATCAAAACTAAATGCCTTTGTCTTTTGCAATTACTGTAGAACAGTTTCTACTACAACAACAAAAAAAAAGTTAAGTGAAGCTAACATTGATATGAAAAAACAAATTTACATCATCATATATTTGAAAGTTGAAATCTAACCAAGTAGCTAGCTGCCAGTGGCTTTTGTAAATGGAGGCAAAAACTAAATTAAAATTCCATGACTGGTAAACAAATTTCACAAAAAAAAAAAAAGAAAAAGAAAAAGAATGAAGTAGTTTTACTACTTTTTCAACCATAGGAGGCAACAAAAACTTAGTAGCAAATTTCACAAAATTTCTTAATTTCTCTCTAAAGCTTTCTATTCCTTTGATTCAAAGTAGCTTATCAGTTTTAGAGAACCCAACCTTCCTACTAATTACGACATAAAAGTGCAAAAAAGAAAAGCCCTTTAGTGCCAAAAACCATTACAATCAAGTTTCTCTATTACATTTTGGAGTAGTCGCCGGTGAGGATATTGTGACCGATAGACATTCAAGTATCAGCTGCTATAACACAGTAATCAGTCCTAGCGATAGCAGCGCAATATCTGCAATTTAGGAAAGCAATAGCATATCTGCAATTTGATATTAAGTTGTTAACAAATTGGGTATCGTGTCTTGTAGAATATAAATTCAAGTGGCAATTAAGTACAAAAAAATGGTTCAAATACGAATTAAATACTTTTAGATAAGATAAAGGGATCAACTATATATTAACCCAATTTTAAATGAAAAATTAGACTATATGACATCCACATTGTGACTCAAGAAAAAAAAATTAAACCTTAAATAATGCGTAAAATATCTCAAGGCTTCATTTGATTTCAAGAAATAGAAGTCATTCTCATTTTTGTGAAACGGAAATATTAAAGAATTGTGTTTGATTAAAAATTTTCAAATAATTTGAAAATTAAAAGAAGAATGGTCGTAAAGTTTAAAAGACACACACCCTTAGCACATCTATAGGAATTTGCAAATCTAGTCACCAGATTCTCACTTATACCCCCGAATGAACAACAACAACCTCCAAACCAATTATCAGCAACCTCTCGCCAGTCAATTGATGGCATTTGCACAAAATTTCTACATAAATAAATCAAAACTCCCAACAATCTACGGTTTTCTTGAGTTTTTGAGAGAGGCAGAAGATATATTTTTTCTTGAGTTTCCGAAAACATAAGTGGACTGGCTTTCTACAATTCTACTGAAAATGGGGAAAAACTTTGCATCAATACTATGCAGTTCCCCTAGCTAAGGAAGAAAACCACAGTTCGATATTCATTCTTTGGTACAAAACAAACCACATTTGGGAATAGGGGAAGGGTTAAGAATTAAAAAACAAAAACAAAAACAATTGTACATCATTTAAAACTAGCACCAGAAAAGACCATTCTCGAACATTATCACAAGTCTTAAAAGCACTAACAGCGAACTATATACCTTGAATGTATTCTCTCATTAACCCAATAAACCAAAGCTGTTAGGTGGCCATACCTAACAAAGAAGAGATAAGAAAAATGCTTTAAGTGCTGTGCAAAATTGGACCAATAATAAGAAACATATAAAATAAATAGAAAGATTAGGTAAGTACTGCAAATCATAATCCATTTGAGCGGAAACTTTAAGTGAAGACATGCTTTAGGATTTCCTTGCTTCTCCCTAGCACCAACGTCCAAACCTAATAACTTAAAAAAATTCAATCAACAAACAGAAGGCGAATGGGAGCCAGAAGAATAGGTTTTTTTTTATTGTCTTCATAGTAATTTATGCAAGAAATTCCAAAGTCATGAAGAATTAAAACAGAAAGGCAAGTAGATGGAAATAAATGATTGAGAAGAAGTTGAGAAAACTTTAACTTGGGTATGTTGAAGGAAAGAAGGAGGCTTCAGAGTCACACGAGAAACAGATAAAGATGGCTTTTGCGTAATGAAACATGTATGTTAGGTGTTGAACTTAAAAAAAAAAGAAAGAAAGAGTGGAAGATGATGATGAAGACGGTGGTGGCAGAGAGAAACACTTAAAGCGTGTTTTGAGGATACCAATTTCAGGGGGAAATTTTGGAATAAAGCGCCATTTTTAAAAGTGATATGATTTATTGCGGCATTTTTAAAATTATTTCATTTTGAACAAAAAGGCGCCGTTTTGCTCTGCTAAATTTTTTTATTATTTTGCTAAAAATTATTAGTTAAGTAATTTTATAAAATATTTTTTATTACTATTTTTTATAAATTGATTTTTTTATAAAATAAAAAAACCAAGTACTCTCAAAATAAATATTTTATATTTTAATAAGAAAACAAATGATAAAATGACTGTAATTAATTATTAAGTTAGAATTATCCAATGTGAGCAATCAATCTCTCACATATCAAATTTCTATTAAAGATTGAGATGTTAATCATGATTTTAAATTATTCTTTTCCGCTCTAATCTCCATTTTATTAGATATATTTTTTTCTAACTAAAATATAATTACTATTATTTTGCTAGATGTTCGATGTGGAATGATTTTAGTATATAAATTAAAAAATACCAATTAATCTAAACCCTAAACCCCTAATTTCAATCTCTAAACCCTAAATCATAAAACATAAATCCTAAACCCATAACCCCTAACGCCTAACCCCTAAACCTACTTAAGCCCCAACCCTTAAACATAAACCATAATCCATAATCCCTAAACACATAATCCTTAAACCTTAAAATAGTAACTCCTAAGTCTTAAACCTTAAACCCTAAACTATAATGCTAATTAATTCATAAACCCTAAACCTTGAATCCCAACCCTTAAACCATAATCCCTAATCCATAATCCTTAAATCCATACTCCCTAAACCTTAAAATAGTAACTCCTAAATTGGCCTTAAATCTTAAATTAATCATATACCCTAAACCAAAAACCCTAAACTATAGTGATAATTAATTCAATATTTTAAAATTAATACTATTTCTTTTACGATTATATAAAAAAATTTTAATATATAAATTAAAAAACAATCAGTAATCATATACCCAAAAAACTTTAAAATTATTTTAAATAATAGTATTTTAATTTTTCCATGTGTTTTATTTTCAAATTATTTCTACGTGTCATTATTTTTTCTGAAGATTTTAAATATTTAATTAGAAATAAATTGAATTTTGTTTAATTAAAGAAATAATCCAACTAAGATAAAATATTTTTAGCTGCGCTTTTCCAAAAACGCCGCTAAAGTCCCTAGCATTAGCGGCGCTTTTCCAAAAAGGCCACTAAAGCCCCTAGCATTAGCGACGCTTTTCCAAAAATGCCGCTAAAGCCCCGAGCATTAGCGGCGCTTTTGCAAAAACGCCGCTAAAGCCCCGAGCATTAGCTACGCTTTTCCAAAAACGCCTCTAAAGCCCACCCTATTGTGATTGTTATTTATGTTGCATTGTTATTTATGTTGTTTGATTGTGATTTACGAATCCACTTATATGCTTAAATGTATGTTTAAATCCTTTTTGTTTAGACTCACACTGAGCTAGTTAGCTCACCCTATTACTTCTAACTTCTCATGTAATGAATAGAATTAGGACCGGACTTGGCATGCGGACGTACAATGGAATTCAGACTTCATACTTATTGTTATTAAATTTTTATTTAAAATTTCCTAAAATTTATTTGGTTTTTGGACTGTAAAGTTATTTGAACTGTGGTTTGGGATTGTTTCTGTTTTGGGGATTTTTCATGCATACATAGCTTCGTACATGAGATTGATTAAATGTTATATATTGAAATTGGATTAAGCATGTTACTTGGCTTAATTAATAATTTGGTTCTTAACTGGTTTTTCCGCTACAATCAAGATAATCAAAGTTATTTTTCGAAAGCAACGATGTGTAAAGAATTTTTCAAAAACCACGCAAGTGTTACGAACCTGACTTAATAAAAGTTGGATATTAATAATGAGCATTTTCAAAAAATAACGAAGGTAACCTTGGTTTTATTAAAAGAGAGTGCATTTAAGGTTTTCAACCATTGATAGGGTAGAATCGTAGTTTAGGTGTTCCATGTGACTTTCACGATTCGACCATATCGTGTAGGCCGGGTTTGGGAGGTTACAGAATAGCACTGTAATCAGTAATTCAATTGTTTGATTCAATGGAATGGAATAGAGCTGTAATAGTATTCTTGTGTTAGGTTGAATAGAATAACTATTGTAATAGCATAAGGAAAAAAAGTTAAATGACAAAAGTACCATTAGCTGAATTTTGTTAAGTAGATGATTATTGTTATTGTTACTAAATTTTAATAAGATTATTATTAAATCTAATTTAATAAAATAATATGTAATTATTATAAAAATAATATATAACCTACTTTATTATTTTTAAACTACAATGTATATTTAATGTATTAAAATATCATTAGCAAAACATATAATTTAATTATCTTCTAAAATAAAAAGCAAAATATTAGAAGTAATAAATAGCTTGAGAATTTTATTTTACATCCAAACATAATGCTCATACATTAACAAAAAGTTACATGATGTCATTACCTTATATGCCATAATCTATATGTTAAATTTTACAACATCAAAAAGTTACAACAACCTGTGGCATTCTATCATGTCATTATACCATCCGAATATTACATATACAAAAAGTTACCAAAACATCACCAACACAACCGTGATTTTTAATAGTCAGAAAGAAATCTTCTCACCAATTCCAATTGCACAAAAGAAGGCAGACTAAGTAAAATGAGAATTTTTGTTAGATGGTCTTGAATTTTGCTTAACACACAATAGTGCTCATCCTAAGTTAATCCTTCTACTTCACATAAGGCCGAATATAATTTTTGAGCACTTTCTTGAAGCATTTTTTTGAAGCACTTTCTCGGAGGCAATGCTCCTACTTAATTCAAGGCCAATAATCCGTATGTTTTCCCCTAATAACATGGCATCATCAGTAATTGAAGTATAAATTTGGTTACTTCCATCAGAAATATTTTTTTCTTCTTTGAAAATATGGAACCATCATGGTTTGGCTTCAACGGTTGCGATTGTGTAGCCGAGACATCCATCTCATCCATGGAAACATCATGTTCGCATCCATGGTAATTATTTCCTTCTTCAAGATTATTTGTAGTAGCTACATCTTTAGCATCTATTTCTTCAACAATATCTACAGCTGTTTGAGCATTTTTCCCAATGGCTCGATCTTTTGCATATATAGATGTAAGTTGGTCATAATAAGGGAAACTAAGATGTCTGAATTGACCGGCTAATTTATGACTCTATAAAAAATTGAAGGAATCCACATTAGATATAGGTTTGGTCAAAGCAAGATAATAATGACAGGAAATAATTGTTACACTTATATATATGAGTTCCACACAACATCTTTAGCCACAATCATTTGCCTATGCTCATCTCAACCAAAGTCCCTATTGTCTTTTCCACTAAGAATGTCGTAAACGATTGCCCAATCCCTTTTAAATGTTCTAATCGTCGATACAAGATTAGGTTTAGCCTTCAACATAGCATGAGGTAAAACTTTTTCTAACATTCTTTCCAGCTCATTTAAATAACCGACCTTGAATCCCGTATCTGCATTATAGGTTCCAACATTATACAAGTCGACCATATAGACAACCAACGCAACATCTTCTTTTAGAACCCATTTCCTTTTGGTTCCTCGAGAATTTTGGGAAGAAGCAATTGATTGTGAAAAGCCTGACATAACTATCTTAAGAAAAAACACAAATTAAAATTAGGTTTGATATTATGAATCAAAAGGTTGACACTTTATAAAATTATAACACATGACGAATCAAAGGAAAATAAATTAAAGTTGTAATTCAACAACTCCAGTATTATACAAAAGAAAACTCAAACAACACCAAAGTTTCATAAACTAGATACATGAAATAACATAAACAAATTAACTTTATACTATGTTTTAATAAACCTAACTAATTTCTAGATTCTTGCCATTCATAGCACATTTGATTGGCCAGTTCCATTCTCCAAGTAGCCCATGTATCCGATGGATGAATATTTACGATATTTGGTTCATCGTCATCTATCACATTACTAGGTAATCCTTCTCCTAACTCCGCTTCAATAGGATCAAGACTTATATAGGTTCGAATAAAATTATGAAGCAAACAACATATGCAATAATGATTCTATTGTGCACCCTCACAGGATATAATGATGGACTCTTGAGTATTCCCCATCTAAGTTTTAATAACTCAAAACATCTTTAAATAACATTGTGCACCCAAGCATGTTTCATATTGAAAATTCTTTTAGAGTACTTGGCTAGTAACCCTAACGCCACTCATTCAAATGATAATTTTGTCCTTTAAAAGGTGCAAGAAATCCCTCACAGTTTGTATAACCAGCATAAACTAGAAAATAACAACCTCTAAAAAAAAACTATTTATCATGGTTAAATTTTCCAAAAAAGTATGATCTTAAAAATTAATTCAAATTTTTTCAATTCTGCACTTTACCATGAGGAAGTTTTAGTCAATGTCTCCTACTAATGGTAGCTCGAAGAACTCATCCATCAGTAATAGAACCTTTCCAATCAGGAAGAACATAAACAAAATGCATATCATGTGTACAAACACCTAACATATTTATTGCTATGTCACATTTTCGCATTCGATATCTAGGTTTATCAACTTTTGGAACCATAATCATGATGTGGGTTTCATCTAAAACACCTAAACAGTTCTACATCACATGTATAAAACCTCGAGTTAGGATACTATTTTTAAATATAAATCAACTAAATTATGTACGAGCTATATATGGAACTCACTTCAATACATTGAACCATTTCCACCTTGGGTCTGTAGAATTAGCTGTAATTGGCTCTGCCTTTTTAAATAGCACATTTTGTAATCGTGTGACAACATTTAAAAAAATTGTGAAATGATCTACTAACAGTTTCCCCAGAACTATTAAAGTGATGCTTGATAACTCGATTTTTAAGGTGATGAGAAATGATATGTAAAAACATTGCTACTTGCTCATCAACAAGCATATTCTTTGACGACTTCAATCCTCTTAAAGTTTGTAACATCTCATATAGTTTAAAAAAAGTAATTTTATTCATCCTAGCTTGTTCAATATAGGTCTCGTCGCTAGCATATACGAGTCTTTTCTTGTAACACCCCAAACCCAGCTTAGACATAATGGCCGTATCTGGCAATGTCACACGATAGTGTTTTTGAAACCTCGTTGTTACGTTGAAAACATTCTATTTTATTATCTTTAGTAAACCTTTGTTAGAACTTAGGAAGTCATCTTTATTCATTTAAAACATTTGTTTTGAAACATCCCTCGTTGCAGAAGATTTAATAAAACAGTCTAAGTGATCATGCGTTTAGAAACTACTTTAACTTTTGAAAACCGAATTTCCTACGACCAGCAGGTATAAATCCATAAAGTAAAATAAATAAATAAAAACCCAAAATTTAAAACCAAAGTCCCAGAGGGTCCTTAAATTACAACCCCAAATAATCAATAATAATTAAATCATAAAATGTAAATTGAAAACCATGAAGTCCAAAAATTTCTATGGTCATCGCTGAGTCTTCCGCCGCACCGATCCGTCTAAGTCTGGGGATTACTTGTGAATATTAAACAAAAAGGGTGAGTTTACATAAATTCAATGTGTAATCCCGCAAAAACAAACAAACAATCAGTATTCACAGTGCATAGTTATATAGTCTTAGGCCTAAGCCCTTTTCAGTATCAGTGACAGTTTGGGCCTTAGCCCATCTCAGTATTGTGTCAAAAATGCAGTAGGGCCTTAGCCCATCACAGTATCAGTAGCAGTAACAACAAAATCTTACCCATCCAGCCTCTACACACCATCTCCTTCCAACCCTACACTCTATGTGGGGATATAATCAACCCACCCATCCCTACACTCCAAGTAGTATCGAATGCGACACAAAACAGTAGTTTGCAGCTGAGCTGCCAGTAAATTAAGCTTAAAGGCTTTCAATACACTTCCTCTAAATGCAACATACAATGGATGATATGCTATTATGCAATTTTAGTACATATATTCAATTGAGGTATTAACATGCTCAGTACATATATCATTCACTCAATTTCACACATTTAGGGGTTTAAGTAGCGTTTACCGACCTTATAGTAGGTTCACAATCGACTTGGGCGACCCGTGGAATCTTAGAAACATTTTGGTAAAAATGGGCCCACACACCCGTGTCTGCCCGTGTGGCCCACTCGGCCCAAATTGGCCTTGGCTATGTGATCTATTTTTAATTTAACCCATGCTAGCTAAATATTCATATATGTTTTCACTATTTACTTATATGTTAATTCAAAGCCGTCTACTTGAGTCATTGTCCCTAAATTATTTATATCTTGAGCTACAGAATTCCAAATTAAGATCCGCTTGATGTTTTCAAAACTAGACTCAAATACTTTCTACCATAAAATTTTTAGATTTTATACTATATCAAATAAGTACAGTAAAATCTTCAAATCTATCCCGGTTCTGCTGTTTGACAGCTTCAACCTTTCCTTATTAAAAATTATTTATCTCTTAGTACGGAATTTGGATGATGTTTCTGTTTGTTTCTCTTAAAAATAGACTCGTTAAGGATTTAAACATATAAATTTAAGCCCCTAATTATTTTTTTACAATTTTTTATGATTTCTCCAAAGTCAGAACAGGGGAACCCGAACCCATTTTGACATTGTCTCACAAAATTTATTATATCTCATAACTTACAATTTCATTACTTACACTGATTCTTCCATGAAAAACTAAACTCAATAAAATTTAATTTCGTATTTTTTTCAACCTTTAACTTAATTTCCATTATTTTTGATGTTTTTTCAAAGTTAGACTACTGCTGCTGTCCAAAACTATTTTAGTGCAGAATGTTGATTTCCAAGTTTATAACACCCTTATTTCCTTTCTCTACAATATTTCACATCATTTTCTCTTATTTCTCGACAGCAAGCAATTTCGACATTTCGCCAAATCCCATTTTCTGGGTTTCGGGTGCACACCTAGTATCGTTTCTGATGCGTAAGCACTCCTAAGCCTCCAAAACCTAAAAATCGACCAACAAATCTCTAGATTAATCACTTAATTCATTTTTAATCAACCAATTTTGGAAGGAACTCGACTAAAATCCTAACAAAACCCTTACCTCACTTGAGTAACCACGACTTCACACAATCACAATGTCAATTCAAAACCACCAGCCCCTTTGATTAACTACTAAACACCAAAAAGGAATGCCCCTTTTAGTGATTAACCAAGAACGATTAACAATAGACAAAACAGTTACTTACCGAACACACGCAACCAACGATGAACAACCAAATCAATTGGAAAATAAAAAAAGAAATGGAAGGGGAAAAATAATGGAAATTTCGACAGCAACTAGGGGAAAGAATCGACAGATGAGGGAAAAAAGAAGAAGAAAACGTCAGAAAAAGTTTGGGTAATTGGAGAGAAAACTGAAACTCTACTTTTTTTCTGTAACAAAAAGATAATCAGATTATTTTCTGATAACCTCTCACCCATTATCTCCTAAAATCACTCTCTATTAACTCACTAAAATGCAACTACTTAGAATTTTTCCCCAACACAACTCTTAGCCGAAATTGGAGCAAAAATACTGTCTCCACGCCATCACAGAGAATTGAACACAGGACCTCCTTCATACCAACACTCCACTTATCCACCAGATCAGCAGGCCCATTCTTTTAATTATTTGCCAACTTTTACTTAAAAGCCTACTGACCAAAGATAGGACTTATTCATAAAAATACCAAAATTTACCCAAGTCCTGGCTTGAACTTGGGACCTCTCACATACCCAAAACACTTAACCACTGAAGTAGATACACAGTTGTGTCACACCTTCGCAAGAACAAAAATAAAAATTATGGGGCGTTACAACTCAACCCCCTAAAAGAAAATTTTGGCCCCGAAATTTACCTGATCAGAACAAATAAGGATACTGCTGACGCATCGCATCCTCAGGCTCCCACGTGACCTCTTCAGTGCTATGATTATGCCATAGAACCTTCACCAAAGGAATAAACTTCCTCCTCAGAACCTTTACGTCACGATCCAGAATCTAAACAGGCTCCTCCTCAAAGGTCAAGTCTGGCCTAATCTCAATCTCCTCAACAGGGACAATATGAGTAGGATCAGAGTGGTAACGCCTCAACATAGAGACATGGAACACATCATGGATACGATCCAACATTGAAGGTAGCTCCAACTGATAAGCAACTGGTTCCACTTGCTTTAGAATACGGTAAGGTCCAATAAACCTAGGGCTCAACTTGCCTTTACGACCATACATAGTACCTTCTTCCATAGTGAGACCTTGAGAAAAATGAAGTCCTCCATAGAATACTCGATCTCACGCCTCTTCAAATCTACATAAGATTTCTACCTATCAGAAGTCACTTTCAAATTATCCTAATCAATCTAACCTTATCCTTTGTCTCAGAGACCAACTCAGGACCCAGAATACGTCGCTCTCCCAAATTAGTCTAACATAAATGAGCGCGACACTTACGACCGTACAGTGCCTCGTAAAGTGCCATCTGGATGCTAGACTGGAAGCTATTATTATAGACAAACTCCGTTAACGGTAGATGATCCTCCCAACTACCTCAGAAATCAATAGCACAGCTCCTCAACATATCCTCCAGTACCTGAATCACCCTCTCTGACTGACCATCGGTCTGAGGATGGAACGCAGTACTGAAGCCCAACCTTGAACCCAGAGTCTTATATACCTTTTTCCAAAATTGAGACGTGAAATGAAGATCCCTATCAGAGATGATAGAAATCGGTACCCCATGCAGTCTCACTATCTTAGAAATATAGAGCTTCGCCAACTTCTGTAAAGAATAATTTGTCCTAACTGAGATGAAGTGTGCAGACTTAGTCAATCGATCCATGATGACCCACACGGAATCTTTCTTAGTGGGTGTTAAAGGTAACCCACTAACGAAATCCATCGTTACTCGCTCCTACTTCCATAGTAGAATCTTAATCGGCTGCAGTAATCCCGAAGGCAACTGATGCTCAGCCTTAACCTGCTTGCAAGTCAGGCATCTAGTCACAAAATCCGTAACCTCTCACTTCAACCTTGGCCACCAATACAACTTTCAAGATCTCGATAAATCTTATTTTCGCCAGGGTGTATAGCATAAGGGCTACTATGCGCCTCTCTAAAAATAGACTGCCTCAAGTCTGAATCATTTGGCATACATATCCGGCCTCAGAAACACAACACACCCTCAAAGTTTAACCCAAAGTCTGTAGTGCTACCACTCTCAATCTATCGGAACCAAAGACAGAAAGACTCATCCTCTAGTTGTCTACCCTTAATCTGCTCAATCCAAGTTGGCTTGACTTGAAGCTTAGGTAACAAACTCCTATCGTCGAACAAGATAAGTAGAGCAAACATCGCTCTCAAATCAGTCATAGCCTTACGACTCAATGCATCAACCACCACATTGGCCTTGCCAGGATGATACTCAATTGTACAGTCGTAATCCTTAAGCAGCTCAACCCATCTTCGCTGCCTTAGATTTAGCTTCTTCTGAGTAAGGAGATACTTGAGGCTTCTGTGATCAGTGTAGATGATACACTTCTCAACATATAGATAATGCCTCTAGATTTTCAATGCAAAGACTACTGTGACCAAATCCAAATAGTGCGTCGGATAGTTCACCTCATGTGTCTTAAGCTGATGCGATGCATATGTAACCACCTTACTATCCTGCATCAACACACATTCCAAACCAACATGTGATGCATCACTATAAACCGTGAACTCCTTTCCAGGTTTAGGCTATACCAAAATAGGAGCCTCAGTCAGTGCAATCTTAAGCTTCTCAAAGCTCTCTTGCTGCGCATTAGTCTAGTCAAACGATACACCTTTACGTAACAACTTAGTCAAGGGTGTTACGATTAGTGAAAATCCTTCCACAAACCGTCGGTGATAACCTGCAAGCCCCAAAAAGCTATGGATCTCAGACACATTCTTAGGCTACTTCCAATCTAATATAGCCTCAATTTTTGAGGATCGACTCGAATCCCTTCTACAGACACCACATGACCCAAAAATGTTACTTCACGTAACCAGAACTCGCACTTGCTGAACTTAGCATAGTCCTTGAATAAACCAATAAGTCATCGATGAACACCACTACAAACCAATCCAGGTAGGGCTGAAACACTCGGTTCATTAGATCCATGAAAGCTGTCGGTGCATTAGTCAGTCCAAATGGTATCACTAGAAATTCGTAGTGACCATAATGAGTCCTAAATACTGACTTATGCACATCAGCCTCCTTAACCCTCAACTGATGATACCCAGAACGCAAGTTTATTTTGGAGAACACAAATGCTCTTCGAAACTGGTCAAACAAATCATCAGTCCTCGTAAGTGGATACTTGTTCTTAATAGTCAACTTATTTAGTTGTCGGTAGTCAATACACATCCTCATGGATCCATCTTTTTTTCTTAACAAACAGTACCAATGCTCCCCACGGGGACACATTAGGGCAGATAAACCCACGATCCAATAACTCCTGAATTTGAGCCTTAAGCTCCGTAAGCTCCTTCAGTGCCATTCGATAGGGAGCGATAGACACCGGAGCTGTACCAGGGAAAAGCTCAATCCCAAACTCCACTTTCTGATTTAGAGGTAAACCCGATAGCTCATCAGGAAAGATATTCAAAAAATTCCTCACAATTCTGATGTCCTTTACAGTAGAGTCCCCAGAAGCGAAAACACTTACATAGGCCGAAAACGCCTCACATCTCTAGCGAACCAGTTTCTCAGCTACTAGTTCAGAGAGCACGTTAGCCAAGTAATTTCGACATTCCCCAATCACAACTACTTCATTACCCTCCTCAGTTCTCAATACGACCCTCTTAGTCGCATAGTTGGAACGATGAAAATGTGCAAGTGTACACAATCGCAACAAGTAATAAACTGACAAGTAAATGTCAAGTTATCGTACCCACAGGGACTGTAAAAAAGAATATTTATGAAATTAATGTTAAAACACTTTGGTGATGGAAAATATTTTGGTTTAAACATGATTAAAAACTAAATGTTAAAAACTAAGTGAAAAAATAAAAAAAAGTTCTAATGCATGATTTCAAATAAGGTTTAATCAAGATGATATAATTGTGTTGGATTAATTTCAAATAAGGTTTAACTTATGTTTATACTGCTACGAACAAATTCACGATAACTCGGTAATTTGCTAACTACTGCTCATACATACTTATTAAATTAATCAATCTCTTGAGCATTTTTCAATGTCAATCCAAGCGATTAATCAATCTTCACAAGCATATAAAAGATCAAGTGAGGTAACAGAGTATTTCTACCTTGAAATAGTTTAATCACAATAATCTTGCAAGTTATGCAAGGCATATGTATCGCCAATACAACGCTAAAGTAACTTTAGCTACCTTAGAAGAATAAACATGCACTGATTAAGTATTGTGTTGACTAATTACAATTTCAATACGATTTAATAATTAATTCATTAGTTATCTAACAATTAATATTGCAAGAATAACTTAGGCATGATTTTACTTAATCAAGCATCTTACCGAGGCCTATAACAACATAAACACAATTTCAATAATTCAAGAAGGAAAAATATAATCAACCCAACAGAGATTAAATTCAAGCTAGATTGATTAAAATAACCATTTCAATAGCATAAATATTCATAAACATGTTTGTCAAAACAACAACGAAATTTAAAGAGACAGGAAACAAGAAGCAAATCTGGTGTTTCTTCGTGGCTTGATTGATTTTTCCGTTCTTCATTCTCCATTGTTCTCGACTATCAAGGTGGTTTATGAACACTTTAATTGCTGCTCAACAATGGCTCATGAGGACCTCTTTCCCAAGAGAAGAAATTGACACTTGAACAAAAGGGAAAATGGGAAGGAAAAGTTGAGAGAAAGTGAGAGAGGAGAAGAGAGAATGAGAGTGTAAGGGATGAGTTGAATGATCAGCAAGGGGTGGATTTTATAGTTGATTGTGGCTGCTAAAAATAGCAAATTCCATTAGCCAAAGAGACCCCCCTTGGCCGGCCACACACATGGAAAAGTTGAGAGATTCAACTTTGCTAAAAATAGCCTGGGGCAAATCCATAAAGTTTTGGAGGGGTTTGAATGCAAGGTTTAAAGTTCTTCAAGGGCTTCTTTGCAAGCTTATTAGTCAGCTAAAATGCTGATTTGGGCCAAGATATGGACGGTTCTGGGCAGCCCAATTGGTGGCTGGTTCGGTTCACTAGATTTGGTTAAACTAATGCATTCAATTGGAACTTTTTTTTCCATAATTAATTAATAATAATTTATTTAGCCCAAATTAAATTGGGAATAAATTAAAATTAATTATATTATGAATTAACACACATTTTTGGACCATCTTAGGCTGGAAATAAATTTGCCTCGATGCTTCAAATTACTTTTCGATTTTATTCTTCAAGCATTGTCTGCCGAGCCAATTTTTGCCCTTTGTGCGAATCTGTCGAAAATAGTCAAAACTAATCAAAATTAACTATAAATTAATTAAAATTCATCATATTCATATGTTTAACATAATTTAATTATTTTATAATATTTAATTATTTTTCGACAATAATTTAACCGAAATAGCATGATTTTAAGTTAAAAAGGGCATGTAAAAACACATAAATTTTCGTGTTTTCAATAGTCCAAACTGACACAATGCTTGACCAACTAGTCCATCCCTAATATCATATCGAACTTCCCAAACAGAAGCTCCATCAAATCAGCCAGAAATACCATCCCTGGAACCTCTAAAGGAACATTCCTGTACAGTTTGCTAACTTTAACAGATTGCCTTAACGGGTTTAGCACAGTCACCTCACTAGAAGTACTCCCCACCGAAATCCCTAGGTTTTTGGAAACAGAACAGGTAACATAGGAATGCGTAGATCCTATATCTATCAATGCAGTGTAAGGCACATCATAAATAAGAAACGTACCTGTGATGACATTTGGAGCATCTCTGTCCTCTCGACAATGTGCAGCATAAACTAAAGCAGGTTGTGTAACACCCCAAACTTGGCTTAGGAGTTATGGTCGAATCTGGCTGTATCACATTGAGTTGGTTAGCGTAAAACTTGTTGTTGTTGAAATCTTTAAAATTAAGTAATCATTTTGTTATTAAACGGTGATTCCAAAACGGGTTGTTCATTTCCAAGCGTGCATCATTAAAAACTAATCACTTTTAAAATGTTATAAATTTTCCAAAATCTTATTTATTGCGAAAATGTGGTGTCCTTGAAAATGATTACCTTTTGAAAACCCGTCTTATTCTACAACTATTAGTTTATATCAAACTAAATAAATAAAACTCCAATTTAAAGTTTATAACTTTAAAGAGGACTTTTTACATAAAAATACCCAAATTTAGTTATTTATAAATCAAAAGCTAAAAACGAAAGTTGATGCGGTTGTGTGGCCACCTCTGAGTCCCTCGCAGCACCGAATCAACTATGGCTGAGGATTACTTGCACAGTTAAGAGGAGAGAGTGAGTTTACGAAAACTCAGTGTGTAATCCCTTATCAAACAGTCGACATACAGAACATAATCAGTCTAGGCCAGAGCCTTTTAACAGTAACAGTATAGTATGGGCCTTAGCCCAATACAAAAACAGTGTGGGCCTAAGCCCGATACAGTATCAGTATGGTACAAGTATGCAAACCCATCCCAATCCAGCCAACACACCACCCGTACCAACCCAACACACCATGTGGAGACAAAGTCGACCCACCCAACCCTCACACCAATATCACAGCATAGCTACTAGTAGTAATAATGCAGCAGAGCTGCCAATAGTCAGAATGGCTAAGAGCCGTAAACAGGATAGCTATAAGCTATAAACAGAATGGCTACAAGTCATAAGTATAGTAATGTGATTAGCACAAAGCCATCAGTAACAGTGATATGATTGGTATATAGCCATCAGTAACGGTAACATGATCGGCACAAAGCCATTAGCGGCAGTGATATGATCAGCACACAGCCATCAGTAACAGTGAAATAATCGGCACACAGTCATCGATAACGGTAAGATGATCGGCATAAAGTCATCAGTAACGATACTATGATTGGCACAAAGCCATCAGTAACGGTACTATGATTGACACAAAGACATCAGTAGCATCGCAGCAAAGCTGCCAGCAAGAGTATCGCAGCAAAGCTGCCAGTAATAGTATATGTGGCTATGCCACTAGTATAGTACTTCTTCCATAATAGTATCCCAACCCCATGCAGTATGTCCTGTATGCAGAATGCTATGCTCAGAATCATTCATTCAAATCACAGACAAATCAGTCATACTAAACACAGACAAATTAGTCATTTAACCACAGACAAAATAATCATTTAATCACGAGGGAAAAAATAGTCATTTACCCACTAGGGCATTACGGTCATTTTACCCTACAGGGGTATTACAGTCATTTTACCCTACAAGGGCATTACGGTCATTTTACCCTATAGGGGTATTACGGTCATTTTACCCTACAGGGGTATTACGATATTTTACCTTATAGGGGCATTACGGTCACGTTACCCTATAAGGGTATTACGGTCATTTTACCTTATAGGGGTATTTCAGTCATTTTACCTATCAAGGGTATTTTAGTCATTTTACCCATCAGGGGTATTTCGATTATTTTATCCATCGAGGGTATTTTAATCATTTTACCCTTCGGGGGTATTTCAGTCATTTTACCTATCGAGGGTATTTCAGTTATTTTACCCATCGAGGGTATTTCGGTCATTTTATCCATCGAGGGTATTTCAGTTATTTTACCCATCGAGGGTATTTAGGCCATTTTACCCTTCGAGGGTATTTCGGTCCAGATATTGACCTCTCGAAAAGTCCGCAGTTGCCTCGAGCGACTCAGGTAACCTAATTGGTCACAACCGTGTAAATGGGCCCAAGGCTTATTACTCGGCCCAAGTGGGCCCACACGCTCGTGTAGCCTGTTCAGCCCAGATTTCACCACGACTATGAGATCTACATAGCCCAGTCTAGTATTCACCATAAATAGTGGGTTTCATCTGTGTGGGCCCACAAGCCTATTGAGCCCACACGACCCAACATGGCCCATTACAGCCTAAGCCCATGAAAATGCTCATGGAGGCCTCCACAGTTTATCGCCCAAGACTCGTAGGTTCGGCTTTCCACACGAGCAATTGTAGGCTCGTGTGGTCTCAAACGTCGTGTTTCAACTTTTTGGCTTTTGCTGTTCTACAGTTATAGTGGGGAGTTTACACACCTGATGCGATTTGCAGATTCCCTTAGATCCGAACACTCTTATTCCGAAAATCAATGATCATCGCACCCTTGATTCCCAGGCAATGTGCCAATGAACCTCGACCACCACCAGTAAGGAATGGAAGTAATGCAGGTTAAAGAAAGCGACGAATAACCTTGGAATCCTCGCTGATCTCCCTCATTCAGAACAAGGAACAAATGAGATGTGATATATAGCTCTCCACAACAACAACCTCCCCAAATCCCAATATTCTCTCCTCAAATCTCTCCAAATATCCCTCCTAAATTCTCTTTATGACCAGATTAAACTCCATTCAAACTCCCCCTTAGCTGTGTTTTAGTCCAACTCCGCTGCCTACCTAGCTCAAGCAGCAAAATAAATACTTCATTGCACACCCCAGGACTTGAAACTCAGACCTTACAGTTACACAACACGCCACCTTGCCACTTGACCACAAGCTCTTTTTGTGATATAAAACAAACACTATTACTTATAAGGCCTATATGCCAGTGTCCAGATTCATTTAAGAGCAAAACTAAAAATTCTGCAAAAGCCAAGACTTGAACCCAGGCTTCTCAAACACTCCCATACACACCCAAATCACTTAGCTATTAAAGCAAACAAGCAATTTGTGTCACTTCCTTGCACAACTAAATATTTATGTGCAGTCTCCTAACTGTTCCCTTGTTCAAAACCTATTTCTTCTAGGCCCAAAATTCGGGGCGTTACAGGTTGCCTCGCCTTAGTCTGTCCAGCACCTCTGCCCCGTGCTCTTTTTCTACGATCCATGCCATTACCACCCGTAGCCTGACCATGGCCTCTAGATGGCTGCTGTGCAACCCTCTGTGGCTGTGCAGTACTAGTACCCTGAGCTTGCATCTGATCGGCCCTCAATGCACACTCCTTAATATGATGATCCAATGATCCACACCTCAAACACGCCTCAGTCCTTCTCCAACACTCGCCCTGATGGCGTCTACCACAGTCGACACATGGCTGCAGCCCAGTAGCAGTAACAAGGGGCCCAACTCTAACTGGCCTATCAGCTCTGGCCTTTTTCTTAGGCCGCTGCACAAACCTCGAGGGCTCCGAATCCCTATTGTTCTTACCTCTCTCCCTATCGCAGTTTTGGCGCTCAGCGCGCTTAACTTCCTCGGCGATCTTTGCCTCCTCAACTGGTGAAGAAAAATCATGCTCTCTCTGCGGAGCTATCAGGACTCTCAAATTATCTCTGTGGCCATCCTCAAAGCAGACACAACGTTCATACTCAGTTGCCACCATACCTCGTGCATAGCTGCACAGTTACAGGAATTCGACCTCATACTCGGCCACTAATCGATCTCCCTATGTTAGATTCAGGAACTCTCTCCTACGGGCGTCTACATAACTAGCTCCCACATACTTCCCCTGGAAGGCAGTCTTAAAGAACTCCCAGGTAAGACGTTCGGTTTGAGTGCCCTCCTTATCAATAAGCCACCACTGATAAGCCTCATCATGCAGCAGCGAGACTGCACCATTTAATTTCTACTCGGAGGTGCAATCCAAGTCATCCATGATCCTCTCCGTGGCTTCAATCCAGTACTCGGACACATTAGGGGAGACCCCAGTGACACCCCTGAAGAGCTCAGCTCCATTGAACCGGAGTCATTTCGTAACCAACTCACGGCCCTCAAATCCAGTATTAGGCCCAGCGACCCTCTCCAATATCCTCAACATAGCCCAAGACAATGCGTCGTCCCCAACCATGCGATCATGAGACTCAGTCTCAGTAACAGGTGACACTGGCGTCTCATTTGTGTCCAAATTAGTATATTACCTAGGGAAGAGGACTCAAATCGAACCACCCTACAGCCTCTACCTCGGCCTTGAGTACCACGTCCACGAATACATCGTGCACTCATGTCTATTTAGATTTATCTGTATTACGAATTTTTATGCATCAGTTTCAGTTTCAGTATTTACTAGCAGATGTTTTATGTTAACAGTTTCAGTAATTCAGAGTGATTTTCATAAATTGCAGTCTCTATTAGTTTTGCTGCAGTCTCAATATACACCATCTAGAGTGTTTTCACAGTTTACTACCTACAGTAGTTTTAGAATATCATAACATATATCAGTTTCAGAATATCATAACGTGTATCAGTTTCAGAACACTTACAGGATTGGCGCCGGAGACTTGGTGCACCACATACCTAGTAGAAATATTTCAAATCATTTAAAAACCAATTTTACAAAGACCAAATTTAAAACCCATAAGTCACAGCTGAGTTTTGCAACTTGACTCTGATACCACTAAATGTAACACCCTAAACCCAGCCTAGACATTATGGCCGTATCTGGCAATGTCACATGATAGTGTTTTTGAAACCTCGTTGTTACGTTGAAAACATTCCATGTTATTATCTTTAGTAAACCTTTGTTAGAACTTAGGAAGTCATCTTTATTCATTTAAAACATTTGTTTTGAAACATCCCTCGTTGCGGAAGCTTTAATAAAACAGTTTAAGTGATCATGTGTTTAGAAACTACTTTAACTTTTTGAAAACCGAATTTCCTACGACCAGCAAGTATAAATCCATAAAGTAAAATAAATAAATAAAAACCCAAAATTTAAAACCAAAGTCCCAAAGGGTCCTTAAATTACAACACCAAATAATCAATAATAATTAAGGCTCCGTTTGTTTGCCAGTAAAATGTTTTCCAAAAAATGATTTCTGGAAAATGATTTACTTTTCTGGAAATGATTTACTTTTTTGGTGTTTGGATGAATCTGTGTAAAATATTTTCTGTTATTTGGCAGATTTCCTGAATATATTTTCTAAAAAAGTTTTTTTACGTATATTAATAAATTTATATTTTAAATTGTTTTTACATATATTGCAATGATTTATTTGTAAATAAATAAACCAAATTAAATATATAATAATACTCAATTATTAAGCTAGAATATTAACTGTCATAAATTGAAAACAACCAAAGTCTATTCACACTTTTTAGATAAATGTCAAACACAAATACTTTAAGAAGAAAAAGAGAAACCCCTATAACATAGGTTTTCCTTGTATACATAATGGAAGTTTATTAGCTTAATATTGATGACCACAAAAATTTTATTGTTCATCAATTTAATTTAATAGAGAAATTATTTTTTCTCAGACAAATGTATAATTTGAAGACATTGAAACTAGTAGCTCAAGTCAAAGCCCAAAGCCTTGTATACAACCAGTGACAAGGAACCAATTAATATCCTAAGAAAGTTGTTCTATATTGGTACAGGCTTCAACTTCATGCCATGTTTATCTGTCATGTATCATGCTGCTTGTTTTGGATTAGCTAAACTAATCAATGCTTTCTAGATTAAACATCACCATATCTTCAAGCCCTAACCAGAAATCGCTTTGAGGAAGACATTGGAGACTCTTGATTGCAATATCAGCTTTTTCTTTTGCCAACTCTTGTGCCCTTTTTATTCCCCCGCATTGCTTTACTAGTTCGGTTGCTTCGTCAAGGGAACCAGTCTTGCAGAACTTAGATTCAATGATGTCTCTAAGTTTTGGCTCCTTTTCGAGTGCAAAAATTATAGGTGCTGTGAGGTTGCCTTTTGCTAGATCACTACTAGCTAGTTTCCCCAGCTGCTCTGCTGATTGTGTAAAATCCAATATGTCATCAACAAACTGGAATGATAGGCCAAGATTCTTTCCATATTCATACATTTGCTCTGTTACACTAAGATTAGCTCCACTGAAAATGGCGACTCCCTTGGTCCTAGCTGCAATCAATGAAGCTGTTTTGTAATAACTCTTTAGCAAATAGTCCTCAAGTTTGACATCACAAGTTTACATTTTTCCTTTTTTCGTTAAGAAACGACACAAGTTTACATTTGCCGTGAAGTATGTCCCATGTAATCCTCATAACACGTGATTTTATAGCTTGTTTTAAATGGTCCTCAATTTAACTTGCATCACTAACATGAAGTAGAAAGTAGCCAGCGGACATCAAATCTCAAGCAAAAAAATTAACAAAAATGGTTCTAACTAGAGAAACTCTAAAAGTCAGAAAAATGGTGACCATTATTATTCGCATGATGGCCTAAGATAACAGAATGCATAATTGATAGCAAGAGTTTCAGTCAAAAGTTCCACACGGTGAACAAATTATCATAAACAAAGCTGGCCTATTACTCAAAAGCTATTCTCGTTTCTTTCTTTCATCTTGTATCCCCAAGTTTTAGGACTCATCTCCATAGTTTCACCTTATTCTAATTTAAGGGAATCAAGTTATCTAAATACAACTGAGATAAAATAAACCAGCCAGCAGAGATGGGTAAGTATGTTACAATAATAGAATATGTTTGCAAATGGGCAGAATTAACTGTTGAAAAAGGATTGATAGATTCAATTCCATTAATGAACATCTTCCACAGAGATATATTTGGTAGTCATCCTCAAAAAGGAAAAAGCCAAAAACCAAATACCTAAAGATTAAGTTCTAATATGAGTCCTCTACACGTTAAGATAGATATAAAAAATACACAGAATTTAGTAGAAACCTAACAAAAGCGTGGAATAGCAACAAAAAAAAAACACAACAACAAAATGGAAACATTTTATCAACCACTCAACAACAATGAAGAGCATCAAAGAATGAACTCAAGCTAGAAAACAACTTGACTTAGACAAACTATGATCTACAAAATTGTGAATAAGCTCAACAAAAATCAGAACTCTTAGTAGAGATAACTTTTACATAGAATTTTTCCCATACATATATTTTCCCATATCCAAAACATATATTTCCTTTTAAGTTTTCTTCAATAATAAAGTAGAAACAGCATGCTCAAACACACAACAATTGCTCAAAACAAGATCTCTTAAGCATAATAAATAAATAAAGGAGAAGTTTACTACAGTATAATTGTACAAACCACTAGAAGAAGAGCCTGATTCACCACTGGATCCACTGGAACTACTGCATCTACTATTTCTATGGGTTAACCCCTTCTCTATTGCTACTGGAGGGTAACTACTACGGACTATATCTACGACCTCATCAACTTGATCATTACCTAGCAAGAAAGAGAAGAAATATTAGTTTCTGCAATGATTTGGTTTACTACTACCTTGCTATCTGTAAATAAATCCAAAAAATGCACAAAGGTTGGTAAATTACCTTTACATGGCTGCATTAATGAATTGCTAAACCCTGACTCATTAAGAAGCTACAAAAAGGAAAAGACAAAACAATATCATGAATGCCAATGCTGCATTTTGGATAAAAGAAAAGGCAAGGCACCAAAGGATGAGATAGATGTATAAGGATACCTCCATTTCACAGGATTCAGCTTTTGCCTGGTTCTTTTGCTTCTCCAGCAAATAGTCATCCAAAAGTTTACGCAATTTGTACAATGTTTCATAACTTAGAGCATCAATATCGATCTAAATCTCATCCTCACCCATTTGACCATCACTAGAACTCTACTCTTTAAGAAAGTCAACAATGTTTTCAGCAATTCTCCCAACAAAGACTCTAATTCTTTGCTCAAATTATGATTCTCTCTATCGGTCATGGTCTATCTAATGGGCTCTGGCTTGACCATAGCATCTTTTTGGTTAACTTTTTTTCTTTTTCAAAGGTAAAACATTACTATTCGTTTCACCTTCTATAGGTGCAGTTGCTGTTGAAGGCACAGCATCAACATTTTTCGTTACAGGCAACAATGAAACAAAGAAAGGCAAAATTTTAGGCATAAAATCGGTTAAAAGTGTGGACAAGTAAAGAACAAGAAGAAAAAAAAGAGCTTTATGCCCTACCCTAAGCCAAGACCCATCGAAGAATTCATGGTAGATTTGCCTAAGAAAGAGAGAAAGAGAGGAAATGAAATAGAATATGCTGAGAAGAGAAGATATGCGACGGACTTTTACCTAGAAGAGAAGATGAAGCACGGAAGAAGGAAAAGGAATGAAGAATGGAAGAAGGAGAAGAAGCCTTACCTGGATGAAGGAGGAACCAGAAAATGTCTTATAAAAATGAAATCCGTAAGACATTTTCCCCTAAAACTCATTCATTTTACCTGTGTCTTGGAAAATATTTTCCAAATGTAAAATGTTTTCAATCAAACAAACACTGGAAAATCAAGAAAACATTTTCCAAAAATTTTTCCTGTAAACAAACGGACCCTAAATCATAAAACGTAAATTGAAAACCATGAAGTCTAAAAATTTCTGTGGTCACCACTGAGTCTTCTGCCGCACCGATCCGTATAAGTCTGGGGATTACCTGTGCACATTAAACAAAAAGGGTGAGTTTACGTAAACTCAGTGTGTAATCCCGCAGAAACAAACAAACAATCAGTATTCACAGTGCCAGTTGAACAGTCTTGGGCGTAAGCCCTTTTTAGTATCAGTGATAGTTTGGGCCTTAGCCCGTCTCAGTACAGTGTCAAAAATGCAGTATGGCCTTAGCCCATCACAGTATCAGTAGTAGTAACAGTTATGCAGCAGTAAAATCCTACCCATCCAGCCTCTACACACCATCTCCATCCAACCCAACACTCCATGTGAGGATATAATCAACTCACCCATCCCTACACTTCAAGTAGTATCGAATGCGGCACAAAACAATAGTTTGCAACTGAGCTATCAGTAAATTAGGCTTAAAGCCTTTCAGTACACTTCCTCTGAATAACAACCCCCAACCCAATGCAATGCAACATACAATGGATGATATGCTATTATGCAATTTCAATACATATATTTGGTTCAGATATTAACATGCTCAGTACAAATATCAGTCAGTCAATTTCACACATTTAAGGGTTTAAGTAGCGCTTACCGACCTTACAGTAGGTTCACAGTTGACTTGGGCGACCCGTGCAACCTTAGATACATTCCAGTAAAAATAGGCCCATACGCCTGTATTGCCCACTCGGCCCAAATTGGCCTTGTCTGTGTGATCCATTTTTAATGTAAGCCATGCTAGCTAAATATTCATATATGTTTTCACTATTTACTTATATGTTCATTTCAAGCTATCTACTTGAGTCATTGTCTCTAAATCATTTATATCTTGAGCTACAGAATTCCAAATTAAGATCCGCTTGATGTTTTCGAAACTAGACTCAAATACATTACTACCATAAAATTTTCAGATTTTATAGTTTATCAAATAAGTACAATAAAATCTTCAAATCTATCTCGATTCTGCTGTTTGACAGCTTCAACCTTTCCTTACTAAAAATTATTTATCTCTTAGTACGAAATTCAGATGATGTTTCTGTTTATTTCTCTTGAAAATAGACTCATTAAGGATTTAAACATATAAATTTAAGCCTCTAATTAATTTTTTAAAATTTTTGATGATTTTTCTAAAGTCAGAATAGGGGAACCTGAACCCATTCTGACCTTGTGCCACAAAATTCATTATATCTCATAACTTACAATTTCATTGCTTACAATGTTTCTTCCATGAAAAACTAGACTCAATAAAATTTAATTTCATATTTTATTCAACCTCTAACTCAATCTCAAATATTTTTGATGATTTTTCAAAGTTAGACTACTGCTACTGTCCAAAACTATTTTAGTGCAGAATGTTGATTTCCAAGTTTATAACACCCTTATTTCCTTTCTCTACAATTTTTCGCATTATTTTCTCTTATTTCTCTTATTTCTCGACAGCAAGCAATTTTAGCTTTTCGTAAAATCCCATTTTTTGCGTTTTGGGTACACACCTGGTATCGTTTCTGATGCGTAGGCACTCTTAAGCCTCCAAAACCTAAAAATCGACCAACAAATCTCTAGATTAATCACTTAATTCATTTTTAATCAACTAATTTTGGAAGGAACTCGACTAAAAACCTAACAAAACCCTTACCTCGCTTGAGTAACCATGACTTCGCACAATCACAGCGTCAATTCAAATCCACCAGCCCCTTGATTAACTCCTAAACACAAAAAAGGAATCCCCCTTTCAGAGATTAACTAAGAATGATTAACAATAGACAAAATCGTTACTTACCGAACACACGCAACCAACGATGAACAACCAAATCAATTGGAAAATAAAGAAAGAAACGGAAAGGGAAAATAATAAAAATTTTGGTAGCAACTAAGGGAAAGAATCAGCGGAGGAGGGAAATAAGAAGAAGAAAATGTCAGAAAAAGTTTGGGTAATTTGAGAGAAAACTGAAACTCTACTTTTTTTCTGCAACAAAAAGATAATCAGATTATTTTCTGATAACCTGTCCCCTATTATCTCCTACAATCACTTCCTATTAACCTACTAAAACACAACTATTCAAAATTTTGCCCCAACACAACTCTTAGCTAAAATTGGAGCAAAAATACTATCTCCACACCATCACAGAGAATTGAACACAGGATTTCCTTCACACCAACACTCCACTTATCTACCAGACCAGCAAGCCCATTCTATCAATTATTTGTCAACTTTTACTTAAAAGCCTACTGACCAAAGATAGGGTTTATTCATAAAAATACCAAAATTTGCCCAAATCCTAGCTTGAACTTGGGACCTCACACACACCAGAACACTTAACCACTGAAGCATATACACAGTTGTGTCACACCTTCGCAAGAACAAAAATAAAAATTCTTGAGCGTTACATTTTACATAATCTCGTTGTGCATAAAAATATAAAATACATTATCTAACCCATGGTCTATAAGTATGTAGACTAGGGACGACACCCAATGTAACTAAGAACCAACTCGATACTATACACATTTGCAACCATACTGTCAATACAAGACCAATTCTTTTACGCTTCTCACTTTGTACAATTAAAGGCAGATGAACCATTACTGCAAGATATTAAAGTGTTACATATCTTCAAATCATAGTAAAAGGGTCACATTTCTTCAATGCTAATCTTAATAACAGTAAAACAAAATCAAAAAATTTAATTGCAAAAGAACTTACTGTGATTCAGTGAATACAAGAGGCTCAGCTGCGAATGGAGGAAGGAAATAAGCAAGCCAAAGAAGGAGAGGAAACAATAACACACTACCAAAGAAAAATGAACAATACATATTAATAATATTTGCAAACCACAAAATAGAAATTACAAATATCTTTGCAAGTAAAAACCTGAACTTCATTTCTTTATCAAATTTCATTCAACAAAATTGGTTGTTTGTTTAGCAAATAATAATGTCTTGAACAAAAATTTCATTAAACAAAATTTCATATATTTGTAAGTAATAATGTCTTCAATGTTGCAGAAAAATTATATAATAGGCTGTAGGGGTAGAAAATTTTAAAAAATATGTTGTGGAAATTGCATTTACATGTATTTTACGTGTTGCGTTTTAAAATTTTAATAGGATGTGTGCTCTTTAATCTTTTACGTCCATTTATTTGTTGTAGTTACATGTATGGATTCTTTTTAGTTCAATACTTGTATTATTAGATTTGTTGTAACTTCAAAAAAAAAAAAAAACCAAGTGACTATATTGTCAAATTTGAGGTAGTATAGGGACTAAAATTATAATTTAATCAATTTAAAATGTATTAGAAAAGCTCAACACATGCCACCTGTTTAATCACCATACTTTTATTTTTAACAATCTATTCACTCTACCAATCCAACTGTTATTACTATTAAAATTATTGTACTAAATTCAGATTTATTACATCATTATTATTTTTAGTTGCATGTTAATTTTCTTTATTTCAAAAGTATGACATAAATCACGAGCATGAATTTTTTCAAGTTTCATGGATGTGTAATGGAGTATATGTTAGGGTTATTGCCTAAAATAAAGAAATAAATATACTTGTAACAATTTTCAAATTACTATGCATAAGAAAGAGATGAAATATGAAGAGCAAGATAAATTTACTTTGCTGAACATTTTTTACTTAAATAAAAAATAAAGTGCACTGACTATTCTAAGGAAAATGCTGAAATATGCTTCACCAGTCATAATACCAACAGATACAAGATATCGAGAATAGGACACCCCCATGGCAAATATATTGTTCTTGTTCCTACTAGAATCTTATCCATAGTACCAACAGATACAAGATATGTAGATGTATGATTGCACTGGTTCTACGGGCCAAAACAAATAATCCAAGCTTGAAATGGCCAAAACCCGAAAATCAAATATGTACGATAATTCGGAATCAACTGAAGAACCTCAAAATCTAACAAAAAAGGATTTAAATTATACTAAGGAAGAAAACACAACATACCATAAAAATACAACTTAGTTTCTGTTTCTAAAAATTTGTAAACTATAATCTTCATTTAACGATGGAAAATGTATTGTTCTTTCAACATTTGGAAGTTAACAAAAAGAGAGCTAATATACTGAAATTATAAGGATCAAAAAATAAAAACCCTATTTAAGGATTTTTTTATAAAATGATATAAAACTCAGTTGTAATCCTAAGGAGCTCCTATTTTAACTCTTTTTGTTTTACTTTAGAGTCCTGCATTCCTTTTTTGTTTCCAACAATACTTTATTTCCACAGCAAATATATTATTCTTCTTCCCACTAGAACACTTCAATGATATCAAAAGACATCTACATAACCATAAAAAAGTAACAATAGTATAAAGTGTAAGTACAGATCAAAGCAAAAACCAACCATTAAATCTTGAGGGACAACAAATAAAGTATTGAAGATCATGAAGATACCTGAAATTTTGGGTAGTCTGAAGTACTAAATATAGTTATCAGTTTCCCCGACTCCACATCATGCTAGTTATGCTGCTTCACCTGAGCATCAAGAAAGGCATCAGTTATTCGTCTCATTTTCATCGATCATATATGTTGACATTGTAGCGTGAAACAACGATTACATACAGATAGCAAAATATGCTTGGAACAACGATTACTTAGCGCCATATATGCCTGGAACATGAAACAAATCTAAACACAAACCAAGTAGAAAAATTATCAAATTTTAAAAAGAAAAAAAAAAGAATTAAACTGACATTGCCTTCACTCTAAGTTGGAATTCAAAGCACCAACGATTACATACAAATAGAAGTGCTCAGTAACTAGTTCAATTTAAGGGGAAATTCTTAAAAAAAAAATAGTAACAAAATAGCTTAAGGGAAGAATAATGCAATTTGAAGCCCTAATTTTTGGATTTAGAAAAACATATCAATACAATATTTACATTTTCATCTTAGATTAAACGCAAAACGAAAATAAAAAAACACGTAAATAACAAATCCCATGAGAACATTGGATAAGACTTAACCTTTGTTTCAAATCCCATATTAAATCCTTCTTTGTGGGTGTTAGAGGCAACCCATTAACGAAATCCATAGTTACGCGCTCCCATTTCTAAAGAAGAATCTTAACGGCTGCAGCAAACCCAAAACTAACTAATGCTCAGCCTTAACTTGTTGGCAAGTCAGACATCTCCCCACAAAATCAGTAACCTTACGTTTCAACCCTGGATGCATAGCATAAGGGCTACTATGCGCCTCTCTCAGTATGGCCTGTTCAGAACATAGATCCTCCCATGGAAACAGAGTACCCCACCACTGTTCAGTCCAAAATTTGTAGTACTACCAACCTCAATTTGCCGGAATCGAAGACCCAACGACTCATCCTCCAACTGCTTACCCTTAATCTACTCAATCCATGACAACTTAACATTAACTTAGGCGAGCAAATATTGCCCTCAAATCAGTCATAGCCCTACGGCTCAGTGCATCAGCCACTACATTGGCCTTACCAGGGGTACTCAATGGTACAGTCATAGCCTTTAAACAGCTCAATCCATCTACGCTGCCTAAGATTAAGTTCCTTCTGAGTGAGGGGATACTTGAGGCTCTTATGATCAGTGTAGATGATCAACTTCTCATTATACAAATAATGCCTGCAAATTTTCAGTGTGAATACCACAGCGGCCAACTCTAAGTCATGCGTCGGATAATTCACCTCATGGGTCTTAAGCTGACGAGACGCATAGGCTACCACCTTACCATCCTACATCAACACACATCCCAAACCAACATGTGATGCATCACTATAAATAGTGAACTCCTTTTCAAGCTCTGGTTGTATCAGAATAGGAGCTTTAGTCAATACAGTCTTGAGCTTTTCAAAGCTCTCTTGCTGCGCATCAATCCAGTTAAACGACACACCCTTACGTAGCAGTTTAGTCAAGGTGCTGCAATCAATGAAGAACACTCTACAAATCGTCGATAATATCCCGTCAGTCCTAGAAAACTAAGGATCTTTCGAGGATCAACTTGAATCCCTTCAGCCGAAACTATATGACCAAGAAATGTCTCCTCACGCAGCCAGAACTCGCACTTACTAAACTTAGTATAGAGCTGTTTTTCCCTCAAAGTCTGAAGAACAACTCGAAGATGCTCATCATGCTCATCCTCAGTCCTCGAGTAAACCAGTATATCATCGATGAATACCACCACAAACTGATCCAGATAAGACTGGAACACTCAATTCATTAAATCCATGAAAGTTACTGGTGCATTAGTCAGTCCGAATGGCATCACTAGGAACTCGTAGTGACCATAACAAGTCCTAAACACGTCTTATAAACATCAGCCTCCTTAACCCTTAATTGATGATACCTAGATCGGAGGTCAATCTTTGAGAAAACTGAAGCTCCTCGAAACTGGTCAAATAGATCATCTATCCTCGGTAGGGGGTACTTGTTCTTAATGGTTATCTTGTTCAGTTACCGTAGTCAATGCACATCGTCATAGATCTATCCTTCTTCTTTACAAATAGTACCGGTGCTCCCCACGGAGACATACTAGGGCAGATGCACCTACGATCCAATAACTCCTAAATCTGAGCCTTAAGCTCCATAAGCTCCATTGGTGCCATTCGATAGGGGGCGATAGACACCGAAGCTGTACCAAGAAGGAGCTCTATCCCAAACTCCACTTCACGATTCGGAGGTAAACCCAATAGCTCATCATGAAAGATGTCCGGAATAATTTTTACCTCGATGCAATGCACATAAAAATTATGTCACGCCATTATGCAATTAATAGTACATACATTCAGATATCATAAGTCATGCTCGGTATAAAAGTCAGACAGACAGATCACACATATAGGGGTCTAAGTAAAACTTACCGACCCTACAGTAGGCCCACAGTTGACTTGGGCAACCCGGGCAACCTTACAGAATTTTTTAAAAAATGGGCTCACACGCCCATATGGCCCACTCGACCCAAATTGGCCTAGGCCACGTGATCCATTTTTAATGTAACCCGTGCTAGTTAATTATTCATATATGTTTTCACTATTTACTCATATGTTCCTTCAAAGTTGTCTACTTGAGTCATTGTTACTAAATTATTTATAGCTTGAGCTACAGAATTTCGAATTAAGATCTGCTTGATGTCTTTGAAACTAGACTCAAATACCTTTCTACCATAAAATTTTCAAATTTTTTGTTTAGCCAATAAGTACAGTAAAATCTTCAAACTTACCTATAACAGCCCAATTTTGACCCTAATCAGAATAGTAGTTTCAAGAACACAAATCTGAGTCTGAAAAATATTTTAATATTTTTTCTATGTCTGTGATATTTGAATTTGATTGTGTGAAAATTTCGTAAATTTATTTGGCCGTTTTTGTGTTTAATTTGATAAAAGTACTAAATTTCATAAAATGTAAAAGTTGTTAGTTAAAGTGTAAAGCACCTATTTGGTAATGGCTTTTTAACTTGAAGTCCTTAAAGGGCAATAAACCCATTTAAAATATAGTGGACGGCAAGATGGCTAAAAAAGGCATGTATTATATGTTTTAAATATTATTTTACAAAGGTTAAAATAGTAAAAGAATAATAATGTATATTATATCATAAATATTATAAAATAAAGTCATTTTCTTCACCTTTTTCCACCAAAACAAGAGAAAGAAACTTTGTTCTTCAAGCTTTAGCATTCGGCCATCTTAGGGATTTCAATTCAAGGTTAGTTTGATTTTAGTTTTTGATAATTTTTACGTTTTTGTGATCGTTGCTTTGAATACTTCAAAACCCATGTATTAATTTTGTGAATTAATGATGATTTTGTGTTTTGCCATTGATGAGTGTTTGAGCTTTTTGATAGTTGTTGATGAAAAATGAAAGATATGTTAAAGATTAATATGTTTTGTATTGGAGTTTTTGGTGATTTTGAGTAATTAGGGCTAAATTGCAAAAAAATAAATTTTTGAAGGACTAAAATGTGAAATAAATGAAATGTATGGACTTATATGGGTACTAGGAAGATCCGGCCCTTAGGGAGTGTGGCCAAATTTTGTGTATTTTGTGTTTTGTGCAATAAGGACTAAATTGTGAAAATGTGAAATATTAGGGGTAAAAATATAATTTGCCCATTTATGTGTTCTTAGACTAAATTGAATGAAAATATGTTTAAATGAGATTTTTTTGAATATGTTTAGATCAAGAAACCAAGAAATCGGATTTAGATTGGGGAAAATCGAAAGTAGTTGAGTAGCCGATCTATTAGTCGACGACTTCCGAGGTAAGTTATTAAGCATATATATATATATATATTCGTATTGTTTTAAATCAGCTTAGTATTTATGTAATTATGCTGAATTGAATGGCATATATATATATATATATATATATATATATATACATGTAGTGATAAAATTATTGAAATAAGATGTATTGAGTTGTTGACTTTCGACACTAAGTGTGCGAGTTTGATTGTAAAGCACTAAGTGTGCGAATTTAATTGTAAAGCACTAAGTGTGTGAGTTTAATGGTAAAGCACTAAGTGTGCGAGTTTGATTATTAAGCACTAAGTATGCGAACTTATTAAATATTTTCGAATAACTATTAGCATTGAGTATTTGACTTATTGAGAAATCATGATTAGTAAAATGAGTAAATACTTGGACTTCTTGAGTAATAACCATTATGGTTGTATTTTAGGTTAAGCTTTGTAAGTATTAAACCTATGTGGTGATTTTATTTGGAATTATATATATATATAAGATGATTCTTTATAATACATAATGATGAAATGCATAATGTATTTGGCCTTGTATTTAAATTTGAAGAAATGCTTATGGTTGTGTAATTATATTGATTTTAGTTAAATCATAATAATGAGTGAATAATTATCTTATGATATGGCAAGCTAAAGGTGGGATGATTTAGTAGTATGAATTGGTAAAATATTATTCGAAATATCGAGTTAAATTGTAGAGTTTATTAGCTTATAACTTACTAAGCTAAATTAGCTTACAATGTGTTGGATAATTGTTTTGATGTATAGATTTTGGTGATCGCTACGTGTTCGGGGATCGTCAGCTAAGTCCATCACACTATCGACATTTTCTTTTGGTACTTTGCTAAGTTGTTTTCAAGTATATGGCATGTATAGCATAGTTAATATGTTGATTTTGGAATCAATGTGTATGTGTAATTAAAAGCCATACGAAAATGGCTTATCTCTTTTTGTTTAAATTTGGCTTTGATGCATATAGTTTAATAGACAATATGGAGTATATGCTTATGTTATCATGTGCATGGTTAATTAAGTTTAGGTAATGTATATATTCGGCTAAGGCAAATATGTTTGATAGGTAATGTATATATTCGAATCTCATTTTATCATCCTAACTTTATTTGAAGTTTTCTCGAATTGAGTCGAGTGAGATGGAATTCGAATAGAATCGAATCGAATATATTTGTTCGAGTTAAATTTTAAAAAATAATTTTGGGTCCTTGTAACCACTGTCACCCATTGTAATAAAATTTGTCCACCTTAATCAAATTTTTTATTAACTTTCATCACCTCATAATTTATTTATTAATTTTTTATATATTGGTTAGCTTCTTTGCTTGCTTAGTTGTTTCAATTATCTTCAGATTTTTGTCACTATGTATTTTGGAATTAAAAAATATATTAAATGTAAAAATATGATTTTTTAATAAAATTTATTTTAAAAATAAAATGTGAAATTGATATCAATATAAAATTTTAACACGAATATTTTATGGCATAATTAATAATTCAATTTTAATATAAATATTCAATATGACTAAACAATTCAATAATATAAATAATATAAAATGTGAAATTTAATTTAATAATATAAATAGTAGATATAAATAAAATTATTACTATTTATGTTTAGTGATTTTTTTTTGGATAATTGTGATTTTTTATTTGAGAGTAAAGGGTGAGAAGTAAAAGTTTAGGGGGAAAATAAAAAGTTTTGGGGAATAAAAGTTTGAGGGAAAGTAAATATGGGGGAGTAAAATTTTGGAGGGAAAATATTAAAAAAAAATTGGAGGGGGGAGGGTTTGGGTTAGATGGGAAGTGGGATGGGAAGGTAATAAAAGTTTTAGGGAAAAAGTGGGAAGGAGTAAAAATTTTGGGAGAAAATAAAAGGTTTTGAGGGTTTTGGGGAGTAAAATTTTGAGCAAAAGTAAATGAGAGTAAAATTTTGGTGGGAAATGGATTTTGGGTAGATTTGGGGGTTGGGAGGGGAGGGGAGTAAAAGTTTTGGGGGGAAGTGGGAAGGAGTAAAAGTTTTGAGGGAAAAGTAAAAAGGTTTGGGAGTTGGGGGTAAAAATGTAAAATATTATAGTTTGATATTCGAATTATTCGAGTTATTCGAATTCGAAAACTCAACTCGATTCGAACTCGAAATTTGAAAAAATTTTTGAGTTGATTCGAATAACTCAATTAACTCGATTTGTTTAACTCGAAATTTGAATTTTTTTTGATTTTTTCGAATCGAATCGTGTTTTGCTCACCCCTATTCTTAATTATTGGCAGAATCATCATTGTCCGACACTGTTTCCACTTATACATGACTGTTTTAATGCCCAGTTCCTCTGTTCTGTGTGGTAGAATCGTCTTGCCTAGTTTCGAAACTTGGAGTCCATGGCTCGAAAATAAAATTTGAAAATTCAAGCACAAAATCAAAAGGGTTATGTAATATTTTCTTGAATGCACCTTGAATCAAGTCGTCTCGTATTTTTGCATATCTCTAGTAAGCTTGTTGCTACTGATGCATGTGCTACAGTGGGTGCTGGATTGGTCCAATCGGGATTAGTAATCGGTTCGGTCGGTGCTGCGAAGTGAGGATACTTAGTTGGTTCTGTTGTATTCAGCTCATAAACCGGTTCCATCATGTTGAGATAGTCGAGCGGTTCTTCTCTGTGCGGGTCATCAATTGGTTTTGTATGTATTTGTATAGCAACATCACCCACCACTCTAAAAATATAACTGTATGTTATACATCCTTGGTTGTATCGTTCTTTAACGTTTATTCTTAGAGGATGTGTGCTTACAGACACAACAATATGATCAATGATGGAAATGTTGGAAAAAATCCAATTTGAAAATGATTTTCTTTCACAGCGAAAAATTAAAATTTTGAAAATCGACCTGATTTATGATATTTATAAAAATAAACCTTAAATCGATATCATACCGTTGTTTTTGGGTAAACAAATCCTTGATATTTTCTGGCTTTCAATCAAACGATCTTCTCCACCATTCTCGCAACACGAATTGCTTCGAGTGCAGACTCGAATCAATTGAATCAAAATACAAAACTAGAGAAAGTTTTCTTTCTTTTTAGGGTGAAAACAAAAATTCTCTTTTCTTTAATAGAAACGGGTTGAATTGTTATTTTGGAAAAATATATTTAATACTTGAGAATAAATTCTATTTATTTTTTGGTAGAGTAACAATCTTTCAAAGTTGTGTAAATAGTTCTACCGATGTCATCTATTTATATGGAGAGAAGGTAGAACCCTTGTTGAATTGTAGAGGTTTATTTCAAGTAGAAAAACAACTTCCTAGACCAACTAGGAGAGGGAGAGGGGTTGATAGGGTGTATTTCCCCTCATATGTATTATGATAGGGATTCAACTATCTAATTGTATTAGGCCTAATAATATGTGCTTTCTAGAATTTTAACCCAACACTTTATAATTTAATCCAACTCAATACATGTTTTTCTATTTTCCAAAATAAATATTAATTTTCCAATTAAATAACTTTTTATCCCAATTTTACTGTCAGTAAAATTATTACCATTTTACCCTTGTAAATTTTCCAAGAAAATATATTCAATATTTCACAACTCAACTTGTTCACTGTGACTGAATGGTTTGTTTTCATTTTCAGGCTTTAAAGCTACTTAAAAACATAAACTCATTCTTCCAGTCATTTCTGAGTAATCCATGTACATTTGCAAAAGAAACATTTCTCATTCTCATTTTCATTTCCATTTCTATTTCCATTTTGAGAAAACCACATTCATTTCCAAATAATTTCATTTCTCCATTTCGAAGAAAACCATAATCATGTCTAAATGTTTTCGATTTCTCTATTTCTATTCATTCTGTTCATTTTTTATTCAACACGCAATTCATTTCTAGTTTCAACGAGTTAGCAGAGGGACCGATTGGACATATGTAATTAGGGCTCAAATAATTTATATTTAAGTTTAGATTTTCGCCTATTAATTATAAACTCATTTACTCAAGAAGACATTTCACTATAGTATTGTGATTGAGTTCTTCGTAATGACAAACCATTACGAAAACATCTACTTAGTGCTCGTCCAATGGCCTTGTCATAAGTTTGTTACCCTCGTAGGGTATCTTTGATCGCTTTAGGATGATATCCACTCTCCCAAATATTATCCTAATTTATCCCATGGTAACCATTACATCTTCCTTTATGAAAATTCAATCACTATCAAATAGCGATCAAGTCATTCATCACAAATATGAATGACCTGTGGCCACGTTTACTTTTCATCAACCATGTAATGCCAATGAGAGGATATCATTTACTCATGTCTCAGGCTATGAATTCCACTATTGTGAATGACGTTATGTACTGTAAAATTCATAAACGTAATGCACCAGTTTTTGGTTCGTATCTATTCGAACTCAGGCTTTTACTTACATCAAATTATACGAGTCACACATACATAGTCAGACATCTACTCAGGATTTATGTATGCCACACTAGGAATGTCACAAGTGAATAAGTCCATAAACAGATTTAAGATCTATTCTGCCTTGGTTATGTTCGATGTACTGTTAGTCCAGTCAATCACATCTATGTCTCTATCTTCTGAAAGTCGTCTGCTCCGATTCCCAAGATAAGACATCTCTCTAATTGGAATTGATAGACGATATATTAGTCTTTCTATCGGTTTGCTCTTTTCCAATTAGATTAAAGGACATGTTTCGCCTACTAATACAAGTTTTCTTTTCATATTACGGTCCGACCATGTAATATCGCTTAGTTTTAATTAAACATTAAAAACAAATTATCAACATTTGTTTCGATTTTGCTTTGCGTGCTAAAACCATTTGAGGGCAATAATACAAAGTATATTAATTGTAATCAAGGAATTTATTTTTTAACCAATTTATTCAAAAAAATTACAAGTTTGCAAACAAATATACTACACTTAGGGCGCCAGGTCCAACAGTCTCCCACTTGCCCTAGTGAAGTAGATGAGCCATATTTCACATTATTATGCTCTCTATGTGTTTATCAAATCTCCTAACTAGTAGAGTGTTGGTAAACGGGCCCGCAAGGTTGTCCTCAGATGCGACCTTGACTACAACCACGATTTCGTCTACAACTTCTTCCCTTATGGTATGATAATTTCATCAATATGTTTTATCCTCTTATGGTTTCTCGTCTCCTTGGTATTAGCTACTGTCGTACTATTGTCACAATATAGTGTGATAGCTTTTCCTATACTAGAAACGACTTCAAGATCCGTGAGGAACTTTTAAACCCGTAGTGCTTCTTTGGTAGCCTCAGAAGTAAGTACATATTCGGCCTCCATATTAGAGTCAATAGTACAAGTCTGCTTTACACTTCTTCACACAATAGACCCACCGCCTAAGACAAAAACACAGCTCGATGTTGGTTTCCTTGAATCCCGGCACATTTGGAAGTTAGAATCAATATATTCGATAGGAGTAAGATCTCATACAGAATACACAAGCATATAATCCCTCGTTCTCCATAAATACTTGAGTATATGCTTAATTGCTTACCAGTGCCTTGGGCCTGGATTCACCTGGTATCGACTTACCAACACCGTTGCAAAACTAATATTTGGGAGTGTGCATAACATAGCATACATGAGACTTCCTAATGTCGAAGAATAAGGAACCTTTCTCATGTTCTTTCTTTCTTCCACTATCTTAGGACAGTTCTCTAAAGAGAGATGAAATCCTGATATGGAGGATTGATTTCTCTTTTTCAAGTTGGTCACTGCATAACGCTCTAATATCTTGTCTTTATATGAAGCTTGAGATAGTGCTATGACTTTGTTCTTTCGATCCCTTAGGTTTTGAATGCTTAGAACAAAATTAGATTCTCTCAAATCATTCATGTTAAACTATTGGGTTAACCACAGTTTAACCAATGACAATGTCCCTACATCATTCTCAATTAGTAGAATGTAATGGACATATACAACAAGAAAGTCCACCTTTCCATCCCCTAAATGTTTGTAAACATAAGGTTCATCTACATTTTGCTAAAATCCAAAAGTCTTGATTTCTTAATCACTTTTTTTTATTCTATGAGTGGGATGCTTGATTAAGTCCATATATGGATCAAAGTAGTTTGCAAACTTTATGACTGTTTCCTTTATCTATGTATCCTGTGGGTTGCATCATATAAATGCTCTCATCAAGATAGCCATTCAAAAATGTTGTCTTGACATCTATTTGTCAAATCTCGTAATTCGTGAGGCTTCACAGTAGATAACAATATGTCGATCGACTTGAGCATGACAATAGAGAGAAGGTTTCTTCATAACCGATACCTTCTTTCTAAGCATAACCTTTTACTACAGGTCTGGCCTTATAAGTTTCCACTTTTCTATCCACATTTCTTTTTCTCTTATAGTTCCACTTACACCCTATGTGTTTTATCCCAGTCGATGAGTCTACAAGTTCCTATACTGAGGTTGAATCCATAGAATTCATCTCAGCTTTCATAACTATTTTCCAAAGCTTGGAATCAGCACTCTGCATCATTTTGTCATATGTGAGATGGTTATCATCTTCCTATTGGGTAGATTCAGTGTTAAAAACACTTCCTCTAGATTGGAAGAACTCAGGCCTACGAGAGACCCTCCCACTACAACGAAGTACCCTATGTTTCTGAATGTTTGCATGTCTACTATTAGGAGTTGGTTTTGGAACCGTTTCATTAGATTTTTGTATATTTCCTAAAAGTTCCTCAAGTACCTCTTTACTCTAAGGTTTGAATTCATTCATGTAACTTTCTTCAGAGAAAGTACCATGAGTTGACACTATAACAGTTTGCTCTTTCAGGTTATAAAACAAACCGCCATCTGTTCCCTTCGGATATCCTACAAACATGCACAATTTTGTTTGTGAGTCCAACTTCCTTGCATCTTTGTCCAATACATATGATGGGTATCCCCAAATCCTTAAATGTTTTAGACTTGGCTTCTTGATTCGTATGGAGTTTTCGATAATACCTTACCTGGCACATCATTCTAATATATCAAGCCGTTTGCACCACATATCCATAGAAAGAGATTAGTAGCTTTGAATAACTTAACATCAAACGTACCAAGTCTAACAACTTTTGATTCATTCTCTCTACCACACCATTCTGTTGTGGTGTGTCTGACGCAATTAGTTAGGATAGAATCCCATTCTCTATGAGGTACCCTAAGAACTCATCAAATAAATATTCCTCACCTCGATCTAATTGAAGTGTCTTTATGGGTAAACCTAGTTGTTTCTCCACTTCTGCATGAAACTCTTTGAATTTATCAAAGGCTTCACTCTTGTAGTGCATTAGGTATACATACCTATATATGGAATAGTCATCAATAAAGGTTACATAATTCTAGTAACCACCTCTTGCACTAACGCTCATGAGGCCACATACATCAGTATGCACAAGTTCTAGAGGTTTTTCGGTCTTCATTCCTTTTGCATTAAAATATCACTTAGTCATCTTACCTTCCAAGCAAGATTCACATTATGGAAGATCAACTTCTTTAAGTGAACTTAAGATGTCGTCTTTCACAAGTCTAGTGATTCTTTCTCAGCTAAGATGACCAAGTGTCAAATTCCAACGGTACGCCTAATTAGAATGAGAGATTTTAAGTTTTTTATTTGATATTTCAGTCTCAAGCAGTGTGTACATCTTTGTTTTGATAAAATATAGATTATTTGACATACATCAATTTAAGGTAAGATTGGGATTTCTAAATATTTCAATTCCATTATTAAAAGTAACGGTCAAGTCGTCTTTATATAAACATGCAAAAGAAATTAAGTTTCTTTTAAAAATTTGTACATAGAAAACGCCTTTCAAAATAATCTTCCTAAAGTAATCAAAGTAAAGATGTACATCTCTCTCTGTTCCAGCTGTCACAATTTTCCCGTTTCCTGTCTGCAACGATAGGTTCTTATCTCTAAGATCTTTCTTCTCCTTGAACCCTTGTTTAGAAACACAAACATGATTAGTGGCTCTTGAATCAATAACCCAATGGTCTATCGAATCCTCCACAAGCTTCTATCATAAAGAGTTTCATACCTTTGCCTTTGATGTCTAGGTATTCCTTCCACTCTTTACAGTTTTCCTTGAAATGCCCTTTCTTACTGTAGAAGAAACATTTAGACTTATATAAGCCTTTAGGCTTTTTGGTTCTCTTTCTTTCCACTTGTGGTGGCCTAGAAACCTTAGCCTTGCCTTTCTTAGCGTGTTTTCCCTTCCCTTTTAAGGAAGAAGCGACAACTATATGTGTTTCTGCTTTTCAGACTGGCAGGCCACCATTCAATATTAAGCCATAGGATTTTAACTCCCTCATGAGTTATGTAAGTGTCAGGCTTCTATTGTCAAGGGTATATGCGGCCCGAAAGCCAGCAAAATCCTTGGACAAGCTCTTGAACACCATATCAATTTGAGTGTTCTAGTCCAAATTGGCCTCACTGTCCGTGGCCTCGCAAAGTATCCTATGGTCTTTGATCGAAGTGTTGGGCTTTTGTTGGACATTCATCAAGCTAGTTATAGAAGACTATCGAGCCAAGGCAGCTTGGCCTTCGAACATGTCTTCTAACTTATCTAGAACCGCTTTAGTAGCCTCACAGCTCTCCAGTTATTTATATAAGGTGCTAGTCACGTTTTCCAACATATAGCAATGAGCTATCTCATCAAACTCCTCCCAGCATTTTCTAGCCTCAGCTTGAGTGGCCGGTGGGCACTTATTATCAAAAACTATTTTAAGTGTCTCACAACTCAGGATAATTATCAGGTTCATTTTCCATTCTTTATATTTATTTTCGTTTAGTTTGTTTTCAGTGAGTATGTTCAATAAGGGAGTTGGTGTAATTTTGGAACTGAAAATAAAACAATCATATATTAATATCTTTGTATTAAGAAAATGTTTGAAAATGTTTACAATATGCATTAAAATGATGCATGCGTCTTACATGAAACCTTGAAAATATTTGTAAGTTGTTGCAACGATAGTTTCTACACCCATTGATTCAAGCCACCTTAGGGTGATCATGATCAACTAGTAAGAACATGGATTTCCATCCAATTAGTACATGAAACTGATTCCTTAGGCATTCATGCGTACTAATAATCGTGTCATGTTTGGCCATCGTTCTAACTTAAGCAGAGCTCCTTAGGAGTTACTTAACTAGATGACCTTGAGTGTATAACCATTAACTCAACATCTATCACATCATGCACCATAAATGAGTCATTTTGAGACAATCGAGTAGCATGTTGTGACTAGTTTGAAGACAACATTTCTTGATGTCATGATAATACTTACTACAGAGGCCGATCCAACTATCATACAATCATTAATTTCAGGAAATCTCTTTGGTGAGATCCATATGAAAATATTTAGCTTGAGGCAGGTTCGTTTCATGCCATCACAAGGGACCATTGATGGAGGCCGTAGGTCATGTTTAGGGACTTTTTCCCACTCAATATTTTAAACACATGCAATGTTTTTAATTTTTGGTTTCAATTATGAATGATCAATATATGCATGACAAGTACATGTGGCATTCTTCCCTAATCTATATGACATGCTTATCCCATATGTGCATGAACATACATTCATAGTCATATAAATATCATCATGCTTGTCTCATACATATAAAACCATAAAATTAAATGACTCTGGCCAGCTAAATTTTCCATGATTCCATCCTGGAAAAATAATAAAATTATAGAATTACAGAATTTACCCCCAAAATATACTTTGGGTCCTATGTTTGGCCACCACGAACTTTTGTTACGATACCGGTTTGCGTTTCTATCATTGTCTTCTTTCTGCCACTGTTTCCATGTCGTCACCACCACCGGCCATCACTGACCACCGTCTTCGAACCATTGTCGACCATTGAACGTCGTCGTCGGACCACCGTCGTCTCCACTGGGTCAAGTTTCAATCGTTTGGTTTTTCGGGTTTTGCCAAGAAATAATTTTACAAAAATTCCTATGTCCATTTTTGACTCATATATTTTATTCTAAATAAATAAATAATAAAATAAAACCTTACATACAAATGATAGTCCACGATCTAAAATAAAAATGCCCTAAAAAATTACATTAGAATGAAATTTCTAGGACTCACAACTTTGGCAAAATTACTTTATCATCTATAACAATAAAATAATTATATACATTCATTGACATACATTTCTTTAAACATGCAAATAATTACAAAAAAGTAACATATTATCAAATATTAAACAAACAAGATAAAGAGAGAGATTTGGTATCGGTTTACACTAAAACGTAGCACAACATGGCGCTTTGATACCAATAGTTGGAAAAATCTGGTTTGAAAAAGATTTTCTTGCACAGCAAAAATTAAAATTTGAAAATCGGCCCAATTTGTGATATTTATAGAAATAAACCTTAGACCGAAATCATACCTATGTTTTTGGATAAGCCGATCCTTGATTTTTTTTACTTTCAACCAGACGATCTTCTCTGTTATTCTCGTACCGTTAACTACTTTGAGTGTGGGCTCAAATCAGTTGAATCAAAACACAAAAGTAGAAAAAGTTTTCTTTTCTATTTGGGGTGAAAATAAAAATTCTCTCTTTTTTAATAGAAACCGGTAGAATTGTTATTCTGAAAAAATATATTTAATAGTTGAGAATAAATTCTCCCTATTTTTTAGCAAAGTAACAATCTCTCAAAGTTGTGTAAATAGCTCTATCAGTGCCATTTATTTATAAGGACAGAAGGTGGAACCTTTGCTGAATTGTAGATGTTTATGTCAAATAGAAAAACATCCTAGTCCAACTAGGAAATGAAGAGTGGCTAATAGGGTGTGCTTCACCTCATATGTATTATGATGAGGATTTGAGCCTCTCATTGTATTGAGCTCAATTATATGTGTTTTCTAGACTTTTAACCCAATGCTTTATAATTTAATCCAACCCAATACATATTTTTCTTTTTTTCAAAATAAGCATTAATTTTCCAATGAAATAATTTTCTTATCCCAATTTACCCTTAGTAAAATTATGACAATTTTACCATGGTAAAAGTTTCCAAGAACATATATTTAAAATTTTTACAACTCAATTTGTTCACTATGAACAAATGGTTTGTTTTCATTTTTAGGCTTTAAAACTGCTAAAAAAAATAAACTCATTCTTTCGATCATTTCTAAGTAATCCATGTACATTTGCAAATGAATCATTTGTCATTTTCATTTTGAGAAAACCACATTCATTTTCAACTGATTCTATTTCTCCATTTCAAAGAAAACCATAATCATTTTTGAATGTTTTCCATTTTTTCTATTTCTATTCATTTTGTTCATTTTCGATTTAACACGCAATTCATTTCCGGTTTCAACGAGCTTAAGGAGGGACCAATTAGACATATGTAATTAAGGCACAACTAATTTATAATTTAAGTTCTAGCTTTTTGCCTATTAAGTATAAATTCATTTAGTTATGATGTCATTCAATTATAGTATCGTGACTGAGTTCTCCATAACTACATACCATTACTAAAGCATCTACTCAGTGCTCATCCAATGGCCTTGTCATAAATGTGTTACCCTTGTAGGATATCCTTGATCGCTTGGGGATAATATCCCTCTCCCAATATTATCCTGTTTTGTCTCATAGTAAGCATTACATCTTCCTTTATGAAAAGTCAATCATTATCAAATAGCAATCAAGTCATTCATCAGAAAGATGAACAACCCATGGCCACATTTACTTTTCATCATCCATGTAATGCCAATGAGAGGATAACATTTACCCGTATCTTGGGCTATGAATTCCACTGTTGTGAATGACTCTACGTACTGCAAAAGTCAAAACCCAATACACCAGCTTTTGGTTCCTTATCTATTCGAACTCTGGCTTTTACTTACATCAAAGTGTATGAGTCACACATACATAGTCCAACATCTACTCAAGATTTAGGTATATCACACTATGAATGTTACAAGTGAATAAGTTCATAAATAAATTTAGGATCTATTCTACTTAGGTCATGTTCAATGTATTGTCAGTCCAGTTAGCCATATATATGTCTCTATCTTCTAGGAGTCATCTGCTCTGATTCCTAAGAATAGGCATCTCCCCAATTGGAATTGATAGACAACATATTAGTCTTTCAATCAGCTCATTTTTTATTAGACTAAGGACATGTTTAGGCTCGTCTATTAATGCAAACTATCTTTTCGTATTACAATTCGACCACTTAATAACACTTAGTATTAGTTAAACATTAGACAACCAATGAGAAACATTTGTTTCCACTTTGCTTTGTCTGCTAAAACCATTTGAGGACAATAATACAAAGTATATTAATTGTAATCAATGAATTTTCTTTATTAACTAATCTATTTGAAAAAATTACAAGTTTATAAACGAATATACTACACTCAGGGCACCAGGCCTAATAGGAAAATAAGTACATCTTGCTTGTTTTACAACGCACTCCCAAAGTTCTTTAAGGATGATTTTCCCACATTAATAGACCTTTCTGTTATGATAACATACAACAATAGCATAAGTTCCATCGAGATTGTGGAACTATGTGAAATAGGCATAAGGCTAAATCGTAGAAAATAGAACCATATATTTGTTGTTGAGAAAAAAACTCCCATCGACAAGTTTAAGCACCATATTTCGAAATTATCCATTCAATTCCAAGAACCGTAATTTCTCGCAGCCCTTCTCTAGCATCTCCAAATCAAAATTTTCTAACATGGAAGGATATTCATCGACGTCGATGTTGGGCAGTTCAAGAAATTCATTAATAGCTATTGGAGTTAGAAATACCTTTTTTTCCTCGAACTTAGATTTTTGATGTAGTTGATGAAGTCAGAGAAGTCAAATTTGCGTAGAATTCCCTAACTAATTCAACTTCCGGAGGTGGTTTGACATCACAATACATATTCCACCTTAATTAGTCCATTATTTTTTTGAGTAAGTGGCAACATTACAACATTGTCATTACTCTCCAACATGAACCCTTTATCTAGAAGCATTGATTGATTCTTGAAGATAGAATCAAATCTCTCCCTTGCTTCATCATTATGGAACTAAGCTTGAAAATTGTTAGATTGAGCAACATAACTTTTTTCTTTTACGATAAATGGTAATTTCAGCTTTTAAGTGAATAGTTTCTGTGCAAGCATGTACTTGAATAGATGATTGTAACACCCCAAACCTGGCCTAGACGTTATGGTCAAATTTGACATGTCACATTGAAGTGCTTTATGAAATTAAACTCTGATGGAGAAAATCGTCCAGTAAAAATCCAATTAGTTCTTACTTCTTAAAATCATTTGGTAAGTCATAAAAAAAAACACCACGCGGTACAAACGGCTTATTATTGGAGGTTTAAATTCACGGAAGCTACTCCATTTAAGATTATTTTAAAGTTGAAAATACATGTTTGTCTTGAAAACAGTGTTTGTTGTGAAAACTTATTTGTTTCTGTTAAGTAGTTCAAAATAAGCAAATAAAACCCAAATAAAAGAGAACTAAAATACCAGAGGCCTTATTACAGAAAAATCACTCCAAAGTAAAATTTAAATAACTGGTCTAGAAAAAAACAAATATTAGCCAACGTATGGCCACTTCCGAGTCCCTCGTAGCTCTAAATTATCCAAGGTTGGGGATTGCCTGCACAGTCAGAAGAAAAGGGGTGAGTTACAAGAACTCAGTGTGTAATCCCTTATCATGCAGTAACAATCTAGGCCCGAGCCCTTTCCAGTATCAGTGTGGGCCTTAGCCCAATACAATATCAGTACAGTGCGGGCCTTAGCCCAATATAGAAATAGTGTGGGCCTAAGCCTGTTACAGTATCAGTATGGTGTAAGTATGCAAACCCACCCCAATCCAGCTAAACACACCACCCGTACCAACCCTACACACCATGTGGGGACAAAGTCGACCCACCCAGCCCACACACCAATATTGCAGCATAGCTGCCAGTAAAAATATTGCAGCAGAGCTGCCAGTACAGTATATGTGGCAAAGCCACCAGTAACAGTAATTATGGCAAAGCCATAAGTACTTCCTCCATAACAGAAACCCAACCCATGCAGTATGTCATGTCATAAATTATACGTGGATGCAATATGTCATACTCAGTAACAGTCAAATAAATATCCGGTCATACATAACATAAGGCCATAACAATCATCTTATCTCCTAGGGGTATAACGGTCATTCTACCCATCGAGGGTAATTCGATAATTTACCCATCGAGGGTATTTTAGTAATTTACTCATCGAGGGTATTTCGGTAATTTAAGCCCACTACGGTCTAAGCCCATGAAAACGCTCATAGGGCCTCTACAGTCCAACACCGTGTTACGTGGTCTCGGTTTACCACATGAGCGTTCGCACACCCTTATGGTTACAGTGCCGTCTTTTTTGATTATTCGGCTTTTGCCGATATACAGTTGAGAGAGGGTGTGTTTACACACCTGTCTACGAAATCGAGTGAACGGTTCGCCGCCCAAGCCTACATTCATTCAAGGTATACTATCAGTTTCTAATCATTAATGTTCACAATACTTAAACCCAAATCGCCACTCTCTACTCACCTTGAACGAATAAGAATTACTTAATACTCTCGGATTGCCAACTAAGAATCGATCTCACGACCTCGCCGATTAATTTCCTGAATAAAGAAACCTATAAGACTGGATTGTTAACAAGAATAAGATTTAAGGCCCCAATACAAAACGCAACACCATTGATGAACAAACCAACCTACCCCCTTCAAATATTCGATTAAAAGGCGAAAGAAGAATCTTGGATGCCTCTGCACTTTCGAGGAACCCTCTTGAATCGTAATGAGAGCAACACTAGAGAAAAGAAATAACAATTGGTCAGTATGATTATTCGGTTTTGAGAAAGAATAGAAGAACACCAGAGCATTCGGTTTTTAAAAGAAAAGCAAAGAATAACTTTTGACCACTTACCAATAGTTAGAACCTTTGCAGAAGATTGACACAGAGAAGGGTTAACAATAGAGATATTCGGCCAGCACAGGATAGAAGATGAACAGAAATTAAAAGAAGAGACAGGAAGGTTCGGCCAAAAAGATAGAAAAGGAAAAGCAAGGATGCGGAGAAGGAATGACATGAATGGTCAATTCATAGCACAAAAAGACCCAGAAGGATCCTGATAAAAAGATGCACGAGAGGTCAATTTTCAGCTTCGATACAAGAGAAAAAGGAAAAAAAGTTCAAAGCTCCCAAATGCAAGAGAGAAAATTCGGCATCTACACTCAACAAAATTGAAATGCATACCCAAAATCCCCCCTTAGCCGAATTGCACAAACAAGACTCCCTAAACGGCATACACAACACCCCCAACTTCCTTGATTTACTCCACCAATTCTCTCCATAATCTTCTCCCTCACTTACTCTCACAATCTCTCCATGACCATTTCAACTCTTCAACCCTCAGACTTCTATTGCAACACAAACTCTAGCCGTCCTAGCTGCAAAATAAAAGCCCCCTCTACAACGCTAACACTCGAACCTCAGACCCACTTGCCACACTTGTAACGGCTCCCCACTGCACTACAAGGCTTTTTGTGACAAAAGACTAGCACAATAATTAATAAGACCCAGGTGCTAGCGTCTAGGTCCTTTTAAGAGCAAAATTTAAAAATTCTGCAAAAGCCAAGACTTGAACTCAGGCTTCTCAAACACCCCCATACACACCCAAATTACTTAGCCATAAAAGCAAACAAGCATTAAGTGTGAAAATATGCAGAAATTAGAAACTTGAATATTTGGGGCGTTACAATGGTTGTCAGTAAAAACAACACTAGTAAATTTAATTTACCTCGGACAATTACATAAGCTGGCTGACGATAGGTTGAGCAAAACCATGAAAAGGTGTAATACGGGGACAGTAAGGCTTTAGGTTCATAAGGCAGGAATTGGGTTTGACATTGATGGTGGTGGTTGGCCATGGTTTTGGGTGGATGACCAATGGTGTGGATTGGGATATGGGGGCGACAATTTAGTTCTTTGGGGAAGATGGATAAGGGCGGCAATAAGGTTTTGAAAAGGGGATAAATTAATAATGGTAAGGTTTTGAAGATGAACCTATGTAGGTTAAAATAATACTTGTACTAAAGAGACAAACTAAAACAAACTAAAAAGATTAGTACTTTGGTCAAAACACAACCCTTATTTTTGCACACATTTTTATTTATTTATTTACTCAGTTGCCCCTAAAAATATTTTTCAAAAAATAGCAGCCACTTTTTTTTATTAAATTAAACTACTTGTGGATCTAGTAAAGTAAGCAAAGCTTTATTCCACTCAACTTCACCACCCCAATAATGCTTTAAATGTTGACCATTTTCCTTAAACTTAACTCCCTTACCATCTTGTAGTTTGACAACTCCATATTGATATACTTGATTGATAGTGAAAGGTCCAAATCGTCGAGACTTTAACTTTCCAGGAAACAACCTCAGTCCAGAGTTGAACAATAGGACTTATTGAACAATAGAAACTAAATTCCATCTAAAAGACGATACTAAAATTTTTCTTTTAAATCAAAATAAAAACCAGTTCCTAATAACAATATAAAATGCCCAATTGCTTTCAATTCCACCAATTTTCCATTGTCCACGAAGATGTGTCTTCCACCATCACTTGGCTTTTAGTGCTCAGGCAACCCTACATAGAAACAGTTATGCGAGTAGTAGTACCAAAATCAATCCACCAAGTGTTTCTAGGTATTGAAGCTAAATTAACCTCAAAACAAACCAAAGTAAGAATTATATATTTCTTTGAATGCCAGGCGTGATACTTGTCATATTCTTTCTTCACGTGTCCAGACTTGTTACAAAAGAAACAACCCTTTGTAATCTAGTCTTTTTTGTTTTTTTGAGCTAAACCCTTAGTAGCTTCATTTTGATATTTTCTTTTCTTGCCCTTATCTTTAGAGGCACTAACCAAATAAGCATTTTCAGGCTTATCATGCTGCAACATTTCTTCCTCCTATATACAATGAGAAATGAGCTTATTTAGAGTCCATTTTTCCTTTTGACAGTTGTAACTAATTTTAAATTGGTTAAATTGTGCATGAAGCAATACCAAAACCATAAGAATAAGAAATCCCTTAGAAAGCTCGATCTTAAGTGCCTTAAGTCTTGAAGCAACATGAAACATCTCTATAATGTACTCCTTCAAATTTCCTTGACCCTTATCCTTCATAGACATCAAACAAGTCGGAAGTGATGTCATCTCAACCTTATCATTTTTGGCAAAACATTTCTCAATTTTGTCAAGGAAACCCTTAGTCTAAATAATCTCTTCAGATTTTGTGCCCCTAAAGACTTCTAGAATGTTGTGCTTCATGATCAATAGAATCACGCAGTTTAAATGGTCCTACCTCTCAAAATCCATATTAGCATTAGAGGTGCTTGCCACAATGAGAGGTGCAGGTTGTTCTTCCCTTAGTGCAAGGTCTATGACAATACAACCAAACACTATAAGTAAGTGTCTTTTCCATTCCTTGAAATTGGTCCCATTAAGCATGAGTATAAAATTGATATTAGTGATATTGTGGCAACAAAAGATGAACTAGCTGAATATGGAACAAAAATAAATAAAAACAAGCTCACATCAATATTCATAAGTAAATAATAAATTCAAAATAATGGCTAATTCCATCTCAAGATACCTAACACAACATTAATATCAAGTCTTTGGATAGTAATTTTAATAGTAAGTGATACTCTTGTTGTAGCAATCAAACATTGACGATAAATTATGTTAAACAATAAATCAATCTTTAGACAAACATATTGCTCAAATAGAGTACTCTATAATTGCCACACATTTATCACCACAGATATCAGTAAAATCTGTCAAATATTAACTTATCTTAGGGTCAATTAATAAACAGATGAATCACAAATACATGTAATCATCTTGATATTTTAAACAAATTAATCTACGCAAAAATGTCACTTTGGTGGCATTTTGTTTCAACTAATCTATTTAAAATATTAGACTTTCTTAATTAAAATCTAAAGCCAAAATCTGAATTTATTTATTTCAAAATATTTCTCTTAATTTCATCTTTCAATCAAATTAAAAGATAACGGTATATAAATGTGTATATATATTTATCCCTAAACAACATACATCAACGTTAAATATAATACAATTTACAATTTGTATCGAACTCAGCTATATATACTAAAAATACCTAACCAATATGTAAATAATAATAACAATCATCAATCAAGTGAATGTCATTATTATTTTTTTATGAGTGAATCATTCCAAAAAGAATAGAAATTTAATTAATTCTCAATGATTTGACATCACTTGGCTCGGATGTCACTTGATAGAATTGAAAGAATATAATATAAACCAGGAACTATCATATATACACTACAGCAAAACAAGCTTTTAGCGGTGTTTTTTTAGGCCTAAAAAGGCCGCTTAAAGTATTTGCGGAGCTTTCACAAGCGCCTCAAAAAATGCCGTTATAGACCATGTCGCTAATTTTGGTGGTGCTTTTTTCACATAAACGCCGCTAAAGAACATGACCTTTAGCGGCACTTTTTATCACAAACGCTGATAAAGATCATGACCTTTTGTGGCATTTAAAAAGAAGTGTCGCTAAAGGCCATGTTCTTTTGCAGCACTTTTATAACAAACGCCACTAAAGAACATGACCTTTAGCGGCGCTTTTTATCACAAACGCCGCTAAAAGTACCGTTCTTTAGCGGTATTTTACAGAAAATGCCACTAACTTTGGCAGATTTCTAACATCTAATTTTCATCCATATGCAACCCTTCCTGTAGCATCGAAACCAACCAAAAACAACAAATCTAAATGATACTTCAAATTCAACGAAAGATATATGATATAAATTGATAAATGAAGTATAATTCAAATTATTCTTACAATAATGTTAAAAGTTAAAATCTTAAAAATATTCATACAATAGTCTAAGATGGCAGATTTTGCGACTGCTAAAACATCTTCATCATATTCTGAAGCTGTAGTTGGAGTGCGTCGTACTTTCTGCTCTGCTCTGCTTCCCTTACTGCTGCCTCTGCTTCCCTCGGTGCTGCCTCTGCTTTAAGGTGTAGCTGGAGTTCTTCATATTTTATTTGAACCTCAGCATCTCTCGATGCTGCCTCCACTTTAAGTTGAGTAATTTGCTCAACTATGCTCGATTGCATCTGAGCCATCTGGTCTCTTAACCTCTGAACTTCAACTTGAGCCTGACTCCCCGATGGCATGTATTGCTGCGAGCTGGATCCAAAATATTGGGTTGGGTTAACAAAAAATCCTTGAAATTGAACTCAACCATACCTTTCAGGACCCAAAACTTCAGTAATAATCCAATTATCAATGTCGTCAACATTAAAAGAACTATCACTTGAAGCAATCGCTTCATACTCCGCCTTTTTATCCTTTAGTTTCTCCTAATAAATTAATCAAAGAGTTTGAAATGAAATATATAATAAAAACAAATGCAACATAACTTAACATTATTTGCATTACAAATGACGAATTAAACCATTATACTTAAACACTATAAATATTTAAAATAATTCAAATTTTATTAAGTAAACATACCATAATTTCTGCAGCTTTAGAAGTCATGGGAGATCCATCTTTCTTCCTATGTGTAATGTCAAAAAGCTGAAGCCGTCCAACTTTTTGACCAGACGACAGTTCCTACAATATAGTAGTAAAAATATTATTTAATGGAAAGTAATAAATATTTGACACTATTAATAAATTCAAAATACCTCGGCCTCAGCTACACAAGCAAAACTTTTCGACCCAGCTGTGTGAGTGAATTTCTGTTTTTGCCTGCTGCTTGTTCCAACTCGTTCACGATCCTACATTATGAAATTATTATAACGTATATAGTAAATTCTATAAACCAAAATAATTATAAGAGTTTGGAAGTACGTAATACCTCTCATTTCTTTGAATTTCAAAGTCTAACCATATCTTCCCATTGGTACCTAAGCATTCCCGGCGGGACATTTTGCAATTTCTCTTCGAGGGTTGTTTGTGTCTTAAAATATTCTTTCTTTAAAGTGCTTTTATGGTCTCTCTACCTTTTTCCCAATTCCTTCTTGACATAATTATCCGAGACCTCTAAAGCAAACCTCGCCTACAAAAAACACAAGTTTAGAAAGTAAATATAAATGAAACTTAAACCAAAGTATTATAAATCACATAAGGTTTTGTTACCTTAATATTATCGAGAGCTTGATTTTTGTTACTATCAGGCATTTGATGCCATGACTCGTAGTTGATGGGCAACATATTGGCATTTTGTGCTATAATGCCCAAATATCCTGCTAAAAGTCGAGCTTCTGATCCAACAGGCTGACCAAAATTGTTTCTACATACTTTGGCACGCTCGACAGGATCTAACTCGTATAAATCTTTACGTAGCATACGTCCTCGACCTCTGCGCGTCCCACCACTTTCAGCTGAAAAATGGTATATTATAATATAAGAATTTGAAAAAGAAATCAATAATAAAAGTCAACACGCATGTAAATTAAATTTAACATTACTTTGAATTTCTGCAGGTTCGTCAGGTGTATTCGGAACATTCGAAGATCCAATAGCAGTCTGTTGTTCACTATTTATTTCTTCCGAGTTTGGAGTATTTTGAACAATACTTAGATCTCGCAATCTTCTTCTAGGCATTTTATCTACAATACACATAAAATAGTTGAAATTTTAGTAACTAATTACAACAATAACAACATATATAAAATAGTTGAAATATTTAATAAGACCAATATTTAAATTATGATATTACATATAATTAAAAAATCGTAAAATCTTACTACATCATAATTCGTAAATATCTTCATCAACATCCTGGCGAACCCATTGAAATTGTGTACTAGTACTAGGGATATTTTCATTTAAGTTTTGTTCTGGAAAAGGCAAAGTTTCTGATTTGTCGTCGATGTCATCTCTACTTCCATTGCCCATGTCAAACAAGTCTCTAGGGATGTTATAGAGTACAACGTACCAACCCTCATCAGTTGGATCTTTTGAGTAAAAAACTTGTTTCACTTGAGAAGAAAATACATACGGCTCATCTATCAATTGCTGTCCAGTGTGAATCAATCGAGAGAAGTTCACCATTGTAAAACCAAATTGATCTCGTTTAATTCCGTGAGCAGTATTAACATCGCCCCAATCACATCGAAATAAGACAACTTTCCATTTCCCATAGTAATCCAACTTAATAATGTCAGTAAGAAGTCTGTAATACTCCACATTTCCCTCAACAGGATTATTGTCCCTAGAACTAGCATAACTTGTAATTGAAGAATTAACAACTATTCCACAATTTTGAGTTCTCCTCAATCTCTCCCGATATTTTGTATGAAATCTGAATCCATTGATGATGAAGGCACTATATCTTTTTACTACTATATTCAGACCTTGGGAAAGCCATTTAACTTCGTCATTGACGTCCTTCCCACTCCAAACCTATTGAATCGAAAGTAAATTGAGTAATTATAAATGTTATGAGAAAACATTATTATTTGTCAATGAAAGCTTCAATTGCATACCGTTTGGCTTAACCATTCCTGAAAAGATTTTGAGAATAACTTATTAATCTCTCGATGTTGTAATCTTCAGGAGCGTGAATGAGATCTCAAGATTTGTTTGTAATCACTATGTTAAAAAGAGGTTTACTTTGTTAGAAGATAAACAAATTATAATTGATGAATATTTATCAAATTCTAGAACTTAATTGCGTAATGGTTCTATTGAATCGTGGTGAAAAAGAACATATCGATGTGCTTGTACCCACGATCTAATTCTGAAATTTCAACTTTACCGATTGGTTCTCCATAACTTTGAAATAAATAAGTTTCGGCCAAGTTATGATCAGTGAGCCCAGCATTTCTACTTGGTCTGTTCATTCTTGTTTCAACATCTTCCAAATATCTAGAACAAAAGTCATACACTCCTCTGCCAAGTAGCCTTCAGCAATTGATCCTTCTAGATAATGCTTATTACGGTAATAAGACTTCAATTTGGATAGGAACCTAAACACGATATACAACATTATCAAAAGTTGTAACTAAAGGTATAGAGGTGAATGAAAGAATAATTTATAAATAAATTAACACCTTTCCATAGGATTCATCCATCGATAGAAAATGGGTCCACCAAGTATTGCTTCATGAGGGAGATGGATTAGCAAGTGCACCATAATAGTGAAAAAAGAAGGTGGGAAGATCTTCTCCAAATTGCATAAAGTCAAAGCGGCTTGATCTTGTACTTTCTTAAGTTCTTGAACATCCAAAAATTTGCCACAAATGGCTTTCATTATATTGAATAGTTCAATTATACAAGGCGTCACCTTTTTTGACATACAACACCGTAAAGCAACTGGCAGTAAATCTTGCATCAAGATGTGATAGTCATATGATTTTAAGGAATATAGTCTTTGATCATTAAGACTCACACATCGAGATATATTTGATGCATACGCATCTGGGACCTTTATATCCTTCAACACCATACAGAACACTTCTTTCTCTCTCTTTGACATTGAAAAATAAAAGGCGGCAATCGATATTTCCCATTCGAAAGTGCATGGGGTTGAAGATCACGTCGAATTCCCATGTGAACTAAATCAAGTCGACTCTGAAGATTGTCTTTCGATTTTCCATCGACATTCAAAATTGTCCCAATGATGTTCTCGCAAACATTTTTCTCAATATGCATAACATCTAGATTGTGTCGTAAAATGTGATGCTCCCAATAAGGCAACTAAAAAATACTTTTTTTTCCATAAGTCGCCTCATTAGGATCATCCTCTTCATCAGATTCATCATTAGATTCATCCCTCGATCGTCTCTTTGTTTGCGTGTTGGGCGGTTGATTCATCTTCCCATAATTGAAATTCATATATTTCAACATGAACAAGATTTTAGATCTGCCGGTCTGTGAATGAGCTTTTCTAAACTCTTCAGTACCGTCAAATAGAGTACTCTGAAATCTAAATTTATGATTTCCCGGTAACCACCGACGATGCCCTATGTAAGAGAACTTCTTCCTATTATATAACCATTTCGAACATGTTTGCGCAGCACAACAAGGACAAGCATAACATTACTTGGTACTCCAACCAGATAAATTGGCATAAGCCGGGAAGTCATTAATAGTCCACATCAAACCTACACGTAAATTAAAGTTCTCCTTTCTCAATACATCATATGTCTCAACACTAGCCCATAATTGTTTTAACTCTTCAATAAGTGGCTGCAAATAAATGTCAATATCATTTCTGGGACCTTTCTCTCCGGGGATAATCATAGATAAGATAAAGGAAGATTGCTTCATGCAAATCCATAGAGGCAAATTGTAAGGAACAAGCACTACAAGCCAAGTACTATACGAAGTGCTCATGATTTTATAAGGATTAAATCCATCAGATGCTAGCCCAAGCCTTACACTCCGAGGATCGCTTGCAAAGCTTTGAAATTTACTGTCAAATGATTTCCAAGCTAAAGAATCCGCAGGATGCCTTAACAATCCATCATCGGTTCGTCCATCATGGTGCCACGTCATAGACTCGGCTGTCTTCGAGGACATGAAAAGCCTTTGAAGCATTGGTATTGGCAAAAAATATAATTGGCTTCTTCCTTGACTGTGCATCATTTTCATCCTCATTCTCATCTTCTGTATTTCTATTCATCCAACGGGATTGACCGCATACATGACAGCACTGTTGGTTTTTCCGGTTCTCCTAATACAACATACATGAATTTGGGCAACTATGAATTTGTTGTACTCAAGGCCTAAATCTTTTATCAGTTTCTTCATATCTTTACATGAATGATGGATTTTTGCAAACGGAAACATATCACTCAAAAACTCTAACAGCATTGTCAAAGAGTTTCCAGTCCACCCTCCCAAACACTTTAACTAAAAAAGACGAATACAGAAGGACATTTTTGAAAATTTTGATCCCTCATAAAGTTCTTCATTCATTTCATTAAGTAGCGTGTAGAACATTGTCGTTTCTCCATTCGGCTCTTCATCAGGTATACTTCTTCCCATTTCGATAAAAGCATTTCCACCAAGATTACAATCATCTGATGCATCCCACAACATACCTTCCATGTCATCTTCTCTAACAGACCGATGGTAAGCACTACAAGGATAAGCTGGATTAATCGTGGAAGAGGAAGTACTAGGTGTGCGTTCTCCATGGAAAATCCATTTTTTATACCCCCGAATAAACTCATCAACAATTAGATGCTAGTATACAACTTCACAAAAATGCCAATTGATGTTGCCACACTTCTTACACGGGCAAAGAATCATATCCTCTTGGCTTGCATTTTGAAATGCAAAATTTAGAAAAGTTTGTACTCCATTTCGATAGTCATTGCTTACCCTTGAAAAATTCATCCAAGACCGGTCCATTTCTTAATTCTTGAAGTCTAAAGTTGACAATAAATTACAAGGGTAAGTTGTTTATTTATAAGTATAAATAAGCTATGTAAGTTATGATATAATATATATTTATGTAAGTTATGTCAGTTATGTAAGTTATGTGAGTTATGTAAGTTATGATATGATATATATAAGTTATTAAGTTATGTAAGTTATGTGAGTTATGTAAGTTATGATATGATATATATTTATGTATTATGTAAGTTATGTAAGTTACGTGAGTTATGTAAGTTATGAAATGATATATATTTATGTATTATGTAAGTTATGTAAGTTATGTGAGTTATGTAAGTTGTGATATGATATATTTTATGTATTATGTAAGTTATGTGAGTTATGTAAGTTGTGATATGATCTATATTTATGTATTATGTAAGTTATGTAAGTTATGTGAGTTATGTAAGTTGAGTTATGATATATATAAGTTATTAAGTTATATATGTTATGTGAGTTATGTATGTTATGTGGAAATTAGTATTTCAAGATTTGTATTTAGATTTTTAAAATAATGTAAATTGAGTAATAAGTTATTTAAAAATATAACATTTATAAATATGTATAAAATTTAAAATTTTATGTATAATATTTAAAAATATTTAAAAATAAATAATTCTGTCTCCTATTTCCCCCTATCCCCTAAATAATTATGTTTAAAATTTAAAAAGTTCTTAGTAATAAATTTGAAATATAGGTTACATATCCATACTAATATAGGTTATATATTAAAAATATAGGTTTTAATATTTAAAATATAATATTTATAATTATGTATAAAATTTAAAAAAGTTATTAGTAATGAATTTGAAATATAGGTTACATATCCATACTAATATAGGTGATATATTAAAAATATAGGTTTTAATATTTAAAAATATAAAATAAATAATTATGTTTAAAATTTAAAAAGTTATTAGTAATGAATTTGAAATATAGGTTATATACCCATATTAATAGGTTATATATTAACAATATAGGTTTTAATATTTAAAATATAATATTTATAAATATTTTTAAAATTTAAAAAGTTATTAGTAATGAATTTGAAATATAGGTTATATATCCATACTAATATAGGTTACATATTAAAAATATAGGTTTTAATATTTAAAATATAAAATAAATAATTATGTTTAAAATTTAAAAAGTTATTAGAAATGAATTTGAAATATAGGTTATATACCCATTCTAATATAGGTTATATATTAAAAATATGGGTTTTAATATTTAAAAAATAATATATATAATTAATTTTAAAATTGTTTATGAATAGTTAAAACCAAAATCTATTTCCCGGTATTCCACTTGTTCAAATAATTCTCAAAATTATTCATACGCTTTAGATCCCATTTTTCTGTTTACATCTTTTCTAGTATGAATGAATATTTTGCAGCCCATAGAGTGAATGGGTAAAAAAATCGATATCTCCTAAGGTTTTAGATTTGAGTTTATCATTTTAAATGAAAAAACAATGCATGAACAGCTTGCCTCTTGAATAGTATCTGATCTAATTCGACTTTAGATTCAATGCAATCCTTGTGGTTAAAAGATTAAAATGTAGTCTTAAATTATACACATAAAGTTCATAAATAGTTTCAAAGTAAATTGAGGGTTAAATGCTGAAATTAAATCACACTTTTTAGGGATTGTTTATGTGAGGGTCAAACCTTTGAAATTGATCATATAAGGGTCTAACATTTACAAGAGTGTGCAAATAGGATTTTTCACGTGCTTCAGCCAGTTTAAGTAGAAATTTGTTTGTTAGATAAACAAAAAATTTATGAAAAGCCAAGCAAAATGTATAAAATTATTACTTATTTAAACAAAACAGTCCTATAATACATGAAAGTCAAATACCAAGGTATACATACATAATACATACATACATACTTTGATGTTTCCGAAAACCTAAGGTCAGTAGTCATCTGTTTCAGTAGCATGCTTCAAAGTTTACCCACATTATACTTACACAGGATTGAATTCAATTTGTTAAGCCAAGTTTCAGTATTGAGTAATAAATTGATCAATAAAAATTTCAAGTACTATCTAAACAGCCAAATATATACCAAGCACAAAATAATTTCTTTCCTGGGAGCAACACACAATCTTACATCAATCAACTACTGAATTTCAATTATATACCAAGCACAGAATAAAGCAGTGTTGTCAAATATATACCAAGCACACAATCTTACATCAATCTTACACAATCTAAATAGCCAAATATATACCAAGCACAGAATAAAGCAGTGTTGTCAAATATATACCAAGCACACAATCTTACATCAATCTTACACAATCTAAACATCCAAATATATATCAAGCATAGAATAAAGCAATGTTGTCAAAACAAAACTACTAAATTTTAATTACAACAAGCACCCTTACAGACCCAAAATTCACTCCAAATTTTAGCATCAAATTCATCTCAATACACCAGCAGACAACATAACAAGACAACCAATTTGCTAAATTGCAACAGCAATTCCTAAAAGCCAACGTAACAAACCATTTTTTTAAACTAATAGTACAGTGTGAATAAAAAAGAGATTCAGACTAAACCCTAATCCAACGCCAAAACTTGAAGTAAGATAAAAGAAAAGAGTACCTTGCCGATGATGAAGAGAAATGAAAGCATTTCAGAACGGTTTCCACTAGTAAAAGGATCGAAAACCCTAAAACCAAAGACAATTTAACTTCATTTCAGGGTCAACAACAAATTATAAACAAAAAAATTAACAAAAACAAGAAAAACCCAAAGTTTAAACACGCAAAAAAAGAGAGAAAATGAACCTTAAATACTGCTTGACCAAAAAACAGAATCGGAATGTTCGACCACCTTCTTCGTCTTCTCTATCTTCGTATGAAAGTTTACAAGAAACTGAAACAAATCTTTTCTTTTTAAGTAAAAAAACCAATTGCAGAATCGAAGAAACAAAAATCGAAGAACCGAAACAAGCTCTGTGAATATTGACTAATTAGGGATTTGGATGGGGAATTTGGGGCTAGGAGCGGGGATGAAGTAGAAAACTGATTTGTGGAAGAAAACGGCACCGTTTAGTATTGCAACATTTGCAGCGCTTACAAAAAACGCCACTAATTTTACAACTTTTGCGGCGTTTTCAACAAAAACGCCACTGCCAATTAAATTCTTGAATCGAAACGGAGCCGTTTTGTTCAATTTTTAATACATTTTTGCAGTGTTTTTAGACAAAATGTCGCTAATACTTACATTTTGCGGCATTTCTGATTCACTTATATATATATATATATGTCTGAAATAATATTATTTATAAATATTCAGATTTTTAATAGATTTATAAATTTGATACATTAATATGACATTAATATGACATTATTTTTAATTGATACATTAATATGACATTACTAATATTATTTAAATAATATTATTTAAAAATTTGATACATTAATATGACATTATTTTTAATTGTTAAAATTTTATAAATTTTATAAATCTTAGAGAGTGTATCATTTAAATATTATAAATATTCAAATTTATAAATTATTGATATTATTCAAATAATGTATTATAATTGTAAAATTATACTCTATTTTTAAGTGAATAAAAGAATGTAAATAACACAATTATCAAATGTCATCATAATATATATGCCACGAGTCAATAAACTAAGCATTCATGTCACTTAGAACCCTAATAACATAATAAGAAGTAAAAGACAAAAACTATTTGTAATTTTTTTGAATTTGGTATCACAAAAGTAATTAAACCCTAAAACCCTAAAACCCTAAATCTTAAACCCTAAACCATGCACTGTAAACCTTAAATCATAAATGTTAAACCCTAAACCATAAATATCAAACCCTAAAACCCTAAACTTCTATATCTCATAAGACGTAAACACTAACCTCTTAACACTAAATCATAACCTTTAAACTTTAAACCCTAAACCCCAAACCTATACCCTAAACCCTAAACTCAAAACTCTAATCCCAAAATAATAAATATTATATCATGAACCCTAAACCATATACAATAAACCTTAAATACTAATCCCTAAACCCTAAAATAAATTTATTTTTTGCGGCATTTTTCCAGTAAAGCTCATGAAAAAACGACGTTGTTTTATCAAACTTTTTGCGGCGTTTCTAAAAAAGCTTCGCTAATTCTACTAAAGGTCAACAAAAAATGAAGTCGTATTGCACAACTTTTTTGCGGCGTTTTACAAAAAGCGCCGCTAATTCCTGATCTATAGCGGCATTTCTAATAAAGTGCCGCTAAAGCTCGACCTATTGCGGCTTTTTTTAAAAAAGCGCCACTAAAGCCAATAAAAGCTAAAAAAACGAAGCCGTTTTGCTCAAATTATTTACGGCGTTTTACATAAAGCGCCGTTATTACTTGATCTATAGCAGCGTTTCTCAGGCTTCGCCGCTAAAGCTCGGTCTATTGCGGCGTTTTTTAAAAAGTGCCACTAAAGCCAATAAACCTCAACAAAAAACGAAGTCGTTTTGCTCAATTTTTGGTGGTGTCTTACTGGAAATGCCGCTAATTCTCTATCTATTGCGGCGTTTTTTTTAAAGCGTCGCTAATTATCATTTATTGCGGTGTTTTTTGGTTAACGGCACTAATACTTGATCTTTTGCGGCGTTTTTTGTTCAAACGCCGCTATAAACGCCACTAAAAACCTATTTTGCTGTAGTTAGATCATTAAGAACAAAACATATATGGAAGCGTACCTAAATCTATTGTTGGAGATTGCCTAGAAGGTTTTGATCTTCTAAGAAAATAGTTATTTTCTCTTTGTGTATTTATCTGATGAGGGTAGAAAAGAAATACGAGATATATCTATTTCTTGGGGATCACAATCTCTTTTTAAAATAGTTGATTATTAAATTAGTTTTGGGTGTTTATAATTTGGTCTCTTATCGAATTATAAATACTACTTATGTTATCTACAAATTATTGCCATGGCACTTTAATACAGATGATGCTTATAACATAATTGGTCACTTAATTTTGCACCACACTTTATAATAGTATTATACATTATACATAGCACACGAACATGTAGGATAGGCACACGCCTATGTCAAGAGCTACACGGCCGTGTGATCCAAGTCAATGAGTTACATGAGTAGATACACAGGCTGGGACATGACCGTATGTCCCAACTTCGAAAGTCACACGGCCTAGGATGTTTCACACGGCTTGGCCACACGGTCATGTGTCCCTTATTAGTATTTTTGAGATTTGCCCTAAACTTTCAAAATTGTTTCAAATTAGCCCCTATTTGTTCTTAGACTATTTTTAAGGTCCTGTAAACTCGCATTTAGGACTATATGAGTATTTTTACTGTAATTTTTAATGAAATAGCAAACCTAAGCTAGGTGAAGTAGGTCATTCTACTAATATCATCAAATGTAGTAGTTGTTGGAGTATGGTTCAATACTCCGGTGCTAATAATTGGAATAGTCTTATTATGCATCCAACTTCTATCTTTCTAGAAGGGATAAATAACGATAAGAGTGTAGACAGTGGAAGACCAAGTTTAGCATTGCATACTATGATACACTATTCAATTATATAAGACATTAATATGAAAGTATTAAATTGGCATGATCTACCCATGTATAATATAATGTTCATTGTTAACTTACAAAAATGCTTATGATGTAATTAAATGTTCTGATTGGTTGTAATGCCCGTGACCCTAATCCGAGGACGGAGAGGGGTTAGGGGTGTTACAGGTTTATTATTTTCTTTTATTCCCCTTTTAACATAAAATATAAAGAGGCCTCTTGTCAATTAGTCTAAAAAGTTTTTTCTACCAAAAAGTATTTTTGTAACAAAGTTGATTCCAACCAGAAATAAATTTTATTTATTTTTTGAAAAATATTTTTTTGTTCAAATAATGTCTGGCATAACAATTAACGATATTTATAATGGTTTTCTTTCACCCACATTATATTTGGAAACTATAAATTTAACTAATAATTATAATTTATAAATAATAAGATTTTTCTAAAGCTTTTATAATTATAACTTTATATCGTGTCCGTAAATCAAAATGATAATAAAATTATAATTATTTTTGAAAAATAAATAAAATTTATTTCTAGTTGAAATTGACTTTTTTTTATAAAATACTTTTTGGTAGAATTTTTTTTGGACTAATTAGTAGGAGGCCTCTCTATTTTTTTATGTTAAAAGGGAACAAAAAATAATAAATAAGGGGGATTTATGAGGGAATTTACCCTTTTGAAAGTAGCGGCACCTTAAAGCTTTTTTTATTTGCCAATTAAAATGGTAAATTTTTATATTAGGTCCCTAAATATTCTAGGTTATCACATTTTAGTCTAGCGCTACCAATATGTCAGGCGACACCGTCAGAATACTGTAGCAAATGCATATTTTCATAATTAATCTGTTTTTCATATATTTTTTGCAATTAATTGTTTTTATATTATTTAAGTAAAATACCCTAAAATATATGAGGACAAACCAAAAACTATAAGCGCATACCAAAAAACATTAGGGTATACCAAAACATATGAGAGGCTACTTGAAAACATAACGAGGCACCTATGAGAAGATATAAAAAATTTGGGAGTATACCAAAAAACACGAGGGTTGCCAAAAAAATATGAGCAAATACCAAAATTGTGAAGGATTACCTTAAAACATGAAGAAATACTAAAAAATTAATGGGTAACTAGTAAACATGAGGGGATACAAAAAATATGAGGATATACTAAAAAATGAGATATACCAATTTTCGGTTCATATTAAAATTTTGTTAATTTATTTAAATTTTAATTTAATTGTATCTTTTACAAAATTTTAATTTTGAAACCATACCAACAAATATGAAGGTAAACAGAAAAAAGAAAAAAGAGGATTACAAAAATATCTAAGAGAGTACCAATAAACATGGGATTAATATACAAGAGAGTATCAATTTTTAATTTAAAAAGTTATGAAATAATATCAAATTTTATGAGGAAGTATTAAAATATATAAGAAATTATCAAAAGTTTGTTGAGAAATGCCAAAAAGTATAAGGTAGTATTAGAAGTGTTCATGGGTCGGGTCGGGCTCAATCAAAATTTAGGCTCGGCCCGACCCGAAAAGTAGACTTAAAATTTTGTCTAAGTTCAACCCGGATAAAAATGTTAAAATCCGGGTCCGGCTCGTCTCATATTAATTTTTTATATTTTTATATAGTTTTTAAAAAATATAATACATCAAAAATACTAAAAATAATAAAATAAATATTTTCCAAAAAATTGAAAATAAATTTTAAAAAAATATGTATACTTAAATAATACTAAGATATGTGTAACTTATCAAACAAATATCTCTAAAATAGTAACAAAATTAACAATAAAACAATAGTTACACGATAACAACAAAATAATAAAATAGTAGAACAAGAAAATAACAAAAAAAAAAAAAAAGAGTAAGTCTAGGTAATATCAACGAGAATATATAAAAAAAAATGATAATATATTTATTTTTAACTTGTAACTTGATGAATGGCGAAAAGTTGATCTTAAGGTTGTTTTTTTTTTTTTTTTCAGAGCTCACAGCAGAACTGCCCAAAAACATGGTGCGTGCGATAGGCATGAATTAAAAGACGTATTTTTGGCCGACAATAACGAACCCCAAAACTATCTTCATTATTATCTCTATGTTCTCTACTCCTTTTTCTACTTAAAAATACATAAAATAAATGCTAAAATAACATAATAAAACAACAAATCACCCAAAGGCCAAAACCTTCCCATCCCAGACCAAATTTTGATGTAAGAACTTCATCCATCTCTTCTTTTTTGTAAGAACATCTCATCTCTCCTTTTTTTTTTGTTTATTTTATTTTATTGCAATCAATTTCCTTTTATCCTTATGTTCGATCATTTTCTTCTGGCTTGTCTTCGTACATGTTTTTATTCTGTTTTTTTTTTCTGGAAAAATCGAAACTTTTATATGAAATGTTCCTCTTTTGTTGGTGGGTTTTGATGGTTTTTGGTTTTTTTCTGTTCATATCGTATTTTAGATATGATTTAATCATATTTTAGGGTTTTTTTGGGTTATGGTGGTTCATTGGTTTGTTTGGAAGTAAGTTTCTTTTATGATTTCTGGGAATATTTGTTGTAAATTCCATTTCTTTTTAGGGTTTCTCTGGGGTCTTCTATTATATTTTAGGTTTTTTACGGCGGTTTGTTTGGAAGTAGGTTTAGTAAATCCTGTGAATATTTGCTTCTATGATAAAAGAAAAGTAATGTTTGCTAGTCTGCTTGTAAGTAAGTTTATTTCAATGATTTTAGGAATACCCTTTTCTCCAATTAGTATATTGTCTTTAGGTTTTCCAATGATTTTTATTTATTTTTGTTTGTGAGAAAGGAAAACATAAGAAAATAACAGTAATAATTTGATAATTTCACAGTTGGATGCAAATATAGCATGTCCCGTTTGCAACTGGAGGATTTCTATTACATGGCTGAAGACATCATCGATGATATGGATGAAGACGACTATGGTAGAGCTGGTGGAGACATGGATGCCCATGAATATGACATGGTTTGTTTTTCATTTTGGTTATATGTATTTATTTATATATTTTTGTTAGTTTTAGTTTATTTTAGAATTAATGATGAAATTAATCACTTTCAAGCTATAATTTGACCATTTGAGCAGCTGACCAAGGTGACTGATACATCTTCTGGTCAAGCACGGAAGGGGAAGGACATTCAGGGGATTCCATGGGAAAGATTGAACATAACCAGGGAAGATTATAGATTGACAAGGCTTGAACAGTATAAGAATTATGAGAATATCCCGGCCTCTGGTGATGCTGTTGTCAAGGTTTGTTTCTTCTACCATCTCTAAACAAGATAGTTTGTCCTAAAGAGATTATCATTTGAACTGTATGTAATTGGTAATTTTTTTATAGGAATGCAAACAGATGGAAAAAGGTGGGAACTACTATGAGTTCTTCCACAACACTAGATTAGTTAAGCCGACAATCCTCCATTTTCAGGTTTGTTGGTTAGAAAGTGTGTTATTATTTTGTTATTTTCATTTATATTTTCCATCTGAAGATGTTGATTTTGGTGTCAAAATATGTTGTTATTGGATTTCTTTTTCCTTTTAGAAGGTGATGTATCTTTAATGTGTTTAATCATTCGAAGACTAATCTTCACATCATTTGTCTTGGTTCAGTTGTGTGCTCAGGCAATTATAAATGTGCCCGATTTTGTTCTTTGGTATTGAGTGTGTTACTCAGTATTGTCATTCCTCATGTATGGATTGTGATATTTACACCTTTGAACCTGTAACTCTGTGTGTGTGCATGCTCACGTGTCAGGGTGTTCGTTTTAAGTTTTATTTTCTAGGTCTCATTTTTTCTCTCCAGTACATCCACATTATTTTTGTCATTGTACAGGTAAATGCTCTGCAGTAAGAAGTCCAAGCTAGTCCAAGATTTGGCTTAGAAGTTTAATACATACTGCAATTGTTGAATTCACTATACAAAGAGGACCTTATAAAAACTATTGATAACAGGACAACAATACATATATTTCTTTGTCCATTCATTGTTTGGTAAAATGATTCTTGAAGCCGGCAATTACTAATTTGAGATTAAAGGCTTAGGTATATATATGTATATATATGCATATATGTGTATATATGGATATATATGTTTTAGTGCGTGGACACATATAGGTGCATGTACGGATGCATCAGTTTTTAAATACTGTTTGAACTTCTGAATTTTGATTATTGACAAGTTTTTAAGGTTTGTTTTTCTTATTGAGGGGAAATTTTTAAGTTGCTAAGATCGACCTAACATAGTTTCTCTATCCTAGTAAGTTGTGGAGCTTATTTAGTGCTCCTACCTTAAGAGGCAGTTTAGGGTTGTCAAATAGTACTTGGATCTTGCTTTGGTGCTTGTATTGGACCTGAGTGTTGGCAGTTGGTATGAGTAATGCTTTTTGAGTTCTATGCTATAGCTTCTTATTTGACTAGAGGTAACCTCTCTTCCCCACTGATATCTTCATCGATTAAAAACCAAAATTTTGTCCAGAAATTAAATTTCTCGCTGTTCACATGGTTTGTTCATTGCTCATTAACACTTCCGAACCATAATTCAATATTATGTACAATGATGACTGTATACCTGCTATATCTTCTGTAAAATAATCCCAAAGCTCATTCTGCTTCTATTTGCTTGCTGTTGAACTTTTAGGTGACACTAAGAATCAATCTCATTTGATATATCATTTTGTTTGATACACTTAATCCCTCAAATATCACTGAAAACTATCCTTTAAACCATAATATATCACATTGATTACTGCATATCTTTTGTGGCATTCTTGTATTATAGACTGAAAATGTCCAATAGTGGAAAGGCAGGAATTCATTATTTCTATACATTTACATCTACAGTTCGAGTATCTCTAGTTTGGATGCATATCTGTTGCACTATATTCTGTTTCTGAAGGTTTATTATTACACATGGCATTTGAGCAAGACACTTTTTTTGTATATTGAAGTTTTGAGTAATAAATCTGTAGTGCTGTGATTTATATATTTGTTGTATCTAGGTTGGAGAAGTATCTATTGCTTTTTATTTGGTTATTATAAGTGTATATGGACACTTGTTATCTGAGCTTCAATAACCTGTTTTGGAATGAATTTGCAGCTTCGAAACTTGGTTTGGGCTACTTCAAAGCACGATGTTTACCTTATGTCCAATTATTCAGTCATGCATTGGTCATCATTGTCATGTCATCTCTCTGAGATCCTTAATTTCTCTGGGCACGTGGCACCTACGGAGGTATCAAAGTTGTACTTGTTGGCCATAACGCTTCTCATCTCTTTGTTATTAACATGAGTGATTTTGAAGATAGCTATTTATTTTAGTAATTATGGTCTACTGTTATCTCCTAACTTATATTGTCATGTAACTAGAAACATCCGGGAAGTTTATTAGAAGGTTTTACCCAAACCCAAATAAGTACACTGGCGGTCAAAGACAATTTTATGGTTGCAGGAGGTTTCCAAGGAGAGCTTACTTTTAAGGTAAGCTAATATTTGCATAACCTTTGCCCTGTATTTGCTAATCTGCTGCTTATGAGGTGGAAAGTACGTTGTGCCAAATCTTCTTTTCTTTGAAACACCTATGTCCGATGCATATTCAGATATGGGTATGGAGATATGACCCTCCCAAGGACCCCCAAGTACATGGAAAAATTTTAAAAGAATTGAACATGCTTGTATCCAACAATCAAATCCCAATCCAAGTAACTTAGGATGGAACATGCTATCTCGTTTTTATGTTTTCATGGTTGTGATGGGGAGAAGAGGCAGTGTGCGTGTGTGTAAGAGAGGCTCTTAGTTCATTTCATTGCTCAGCTGAGATAATTCCTTGGAGTCTTGGTTTAAATGTAATATCAACTGCCTTTGACAGTTTGAGCACATACAATTTGTAGGTTCTATTTCTACAATTTCACTTTTCCTGTGTCTGCAGCACTTGGACAGAAAAGGGGTAGCATTTTGTACGCGAACAACCTATGACGATAATGCAATTACAAATGCTATTGAGATATACGACAGCTTGAGGTAGCATGATATTGCTGATTGTCTGTTTGACTGGAAAATATATATTGAATAAAATATAGATTGAATTTCAAAATTGTTTTGCAGGGGTGGAATCAATTTTATGGCTGCCAATAATGACTGTAGCATGAGAGAATATGATACGGAGAGATTTCAGCTTCTAAACCATCTCCGTTTCCCTTGGCCAGTAAATGTAAGCCCTTCAAATCTCTACTATTTGACTACTTTCTTAATTCAGCTGTTCTTTCTTGTCTCGCTGAATGGTCTATTTTATATCTGTAAGTTCTAAAGAGATGCAATGGTGCAAGGATAGTTGTATGGTCATTCACTGTAATAAGTTTCTTCATGTAGTGGAGAAGTATGGTGAATTTGACTTATCGGGTTTGTGCTTCAAAAGAAAAAGAGATTGTTTCTTCATAAATGGAGAAAGCGAATCTTAATCATTTGACATTTTATTGATTACCTTAATATTCAATTACATGATGGAACTTGTTTGTTCTGATGCAGCATACATCAGTCAGCCCGACCGAAGGCTTATTACTGTTGTTGGAGATAGCTTGGATGGGTTGCTTGTGGATTTGCAAAACGGAAAGGTAAATAAAAATCTCATTCGATTAGATCTGCACAAGTGCCTTGGTGCAACATTGAGCAGAAAAAGAAGAATTATTGTGGTTACTGAATCACGTTGTCTTTGGTTTCAGACTGTAGCAACTGTGGTAGGTCATCTAGATTACTCCTTTGCATCTGCATGGCACCCAGACGGGCGCATATTTGCCACTGGAAATCAGGATAAGACATGCCGTGTGTGGGACGTTCGAAACCTTTCAAGGCCAGTTGCGACTCTCAAAGGAAACTTGGGTGCCATACGATCAATCCGCTTTTCATCCGATGGTCAATTCATGGTGGCTGCTGAACCTGCAGATTTCGTTCACGTGTATGGTACGCGTGCTGATTACGAGAAAAGACAAGAGATTGACTTCTTTGGGGAGATTTCGGGAGTATCTCTGAGTCCAGACGATGAATCTTTGTATATAGGAATATGGGACAGAACGTATGCAAGTTTGCTGCAATACAACAAAAGACACACATATGCGTACTTAGATTCGTACTTGTGATAATGTCAACTGCGTGCTGTTGTAGTTATGGCGCTCTCTTTTGTTTTCTGTTTTGTTTGTGTAGGGTGATATGAATGAAGATTAAATATTATATGACAGTATAATAAGTGTATGTTGTGTTAGAACTTTTCTAGAAAGGTGCATGTACAGTACAATATCATCCTCTAAATCATATGCTATTTGTATGATCGATTTTCTGTTCTTAAATGTAAGTTAATAATAGAGTAAAATTAACTTGCTTGGATATTCAAAAGCGGCTGTTTGCGGGCTTTTCATGCCCTTTCTCTTTCTCTTCCACTCCTTGCCCTTTCCATTCTTCAGTTTGCTTTGCAGATTATTGTCTGATTGACAAATTCTGATCTCATGCTAATATAATTATAATATTTTCTAATTTTCATGGCCATTTTTAAATTATTTTTCCAACTATTTCAAATTTAAAACTATAAAAGTATTTTTTTTTTGTTACTAATTTTATTAGCTTAATGTATAGTTTGGTACCTTAGTTTGACACTTTCTTCTACTATGATATTTGTGTTATTTTTTGGTTCAATGTGGTCCAGAGGAAACAATATTAACGTTTTAGTTTAACTTGAGTTTGAGTTGATTTAATGAAAATTCATAATAAGAGATATTAGTAATTAACTTTTATGAAAACCCTAGAATTTGAATTAAATCATATTTTAAACAAATTGTATTTGATAAGTTAAGTGTAAAATTAAACAAATTCACAATAACATTAAATTTATTCTATTAGTAAAATAATGAAAAATTTCAAATAGAATAATATTAGTAATTAACTTTCATCAAATCAAATTTAAAAATTAAATACTGAAATTAGCACCATTACCTTTGGATAATAATATATATATTCAAATATAGACACTAGATTGGACCGAAAAATAACAGAGGTACCACATTAAAAAAAGTATCAAAATCAGGTACCAAACATATATTAAACCAATTTTATTTAATTCTGAGACCAATTGAATTTAAATATAAAATTATAAATTATCATGAATATACATTTATGATTATAAATTTATTGAATTATTCATTTACCTTTTGTAAGTAAATTTTAAAAATTTAACTTCTATAATAAGTTCACTTTGATGCATTAGAGCTTTAGGTTATTCTATAATTTATTTCATTATTTTTTTTATATTTTTGTACATTAATTAGTTTTTATTTCTTTTCTAATCTTCCATATGTTTATGATGTTTAACTAATTATTTTTTATTTTTAAAATTTGCGAGATAGGGCTTTGTTAAAAATTGAGTTTTTTTACAATTTTTTTTATTTATAATTATTTATTATCAAGGTTTTGTTTTCCTCGGCAAAAAGCAGTTTATTTCATTAATAAAAGAAAGACACTCACCAGGGCCTGCAAAAAAAGTCTAAAGCCCAATATAACAACAACATTAAAAAGACATTTCGTATTTGAATGTATATTTTAAATTTATTGATATAAATTTGATTTCTTTTCTGAGAACTCTTTTTTAATATTATCAATTTATATTTTATAAAATTTTATTATGTAAATAATATTTGTATAAGATTCTAAAACTCTTATACAAAAACAATGATTTTTATAATCACGAATAAAATTAGATTTTGAAATTTGTGTAAATTGCTATATATGGTACATCTTTCTTTATTTACTTTTATCTTTGAAATTTTATAAAATAAAAGTAGTTTATAGTAAAACTGGTTTAAAATAAAATTTGAGATCATGTAGGATTAATAATGAGAGCATGCAGTTACCCGATTAAAAATGTCTTGGCCCCAGCAATGGCGGAAGAGATTGGTTTTCGTCGAATCACGGTGGAAGGAGATGCATTGACAATAATAAAAAAAGTAACATCAAAAGATGAAGACAAATCAGTATTGAGCACAGTGATTAAAACAATTTAAACAAACGCCCAAAAATTTGAAGAGATAAATTTTAGATTTGTACCCAGAAAAGCAAATGCCGCGGCGCATGGATTGGCCCAGGAAGGCAAGAGGTTTGAAACAGACAGGTCAGGTCTTGGATAGAAGAGGCCCCGGTGAGAATGGAAAAGTTGGTGACAGAGGACAGAAGGCGAATGCAGAGGGGAGGAAATATGGACTTATGGAGTAAAGTTGGGATAAAAAAGAAGTTACAAAGCCCGTGGAGTGTCGAATCGGCAATAGGAAAGCAATCGGGACTATAAGATGATCATCGGAATGGGATGAAAGGTTGCAAGATTTAGGTTGCCGAAATAACCACTGATTGAATCGATTGTGGGTAGAAATAGGAACTGTTCAATTGCAATGAATTAGTGGAAATTTCTATTCAATTATTTTTGTATTATTAGATAATTAAAAATATTTAAAAATGTATAATTATTTCAAGGTTATATAGTTTTGTCAAAACTCTACTCGAAAAATTCTGCTACTGTTGGGACTCCAAATCAATTTTAATAAGTTAAACTCTTTTTCAGTTTGTCAACTAGACAACAAGCTAAAAGACGGTAAGTAGCATTCTTAACGCAAAAGGAATTGACCAATTAAGGAAATACTTCGGTTTGGAACCGGGGAAACTACATAAGAAAAAAGAAAATTTCCAAAGCTTAATTGGCAAGGTGAACAATAAATTCACTTCATGGAAGTCAAAGTGTGTCATCAGGTGCAAGGTTCACTTTCATCAAATCTACTTTAAGGTCACTTCCCCTTTAACCCCCTTTCTGTCTTCAAGGCCCCCAATTACATCTATGATGAAATTGACAAGATCATTTGTGTTTTTTGGTGAGGCCACAAATCTAACGATAGAAAATTTCACCCGTCACTGGGATAAAATCTGCACTCCTCTATCATAAGGAAGGTTGAGAATTCACAAGACTTACCTTTTCAATGAAGCCATTCTCTCAAAACTTGTGTAGCGTATCATGACAAATCAAATTTGTCTTCTTACAAGAGTCCTAAGAGCCAAATACTACAATCATCACCCCTTTGAATATGCTAAGCCTAAATTGTTGACTCATTGGTTAGGAAAGGTATTTTTAGAGGTAAAGAATCTGCATACAAGGAAAAGATGTCCAACTTTGGGATGGTAAAAACTGTTGGATAAGTACAAACACAAATTCTCCCATCGTGGACACTATCAAACCACCTGCTTCTAGCATTGAAGTTTATCTTTCTGCTTCTCTCACATCAACAATTGGGATAAAAATAAATCTTTAAATTTGCTCAATCATGGTCGAGCCTCTGATCTTCTTAGTAGGACTCTCTCGATTCAAGGTGGTGAAAACAAAATTGTCTAGAAATTTGACTTCAATGTTTGTTTTTCTGTGAATGCGTACAATCTTCTATATCAGTCAGACATTAATACCCCTCCACCACTAGCTTCGTATAAAGCATGGACCAAACTTTGGTGACTCAAACTTCCTTATAAAATAATCATTTTCCTTTGGAAAATTCGCAAAAATTGCCTTCCAACCAAGGAACTTCTCTTGAGACGCTCTCTTAATGATAATCATTGTCCTTTCTGCAAGACCAATAAGGAAACTACAGAGCACCTCTTCCTTGATTGTAATTTTGCTAGAGCAGTTTGGCTTGATTCTCCTCTCAATCTCTATTCTGATTCCCTTTGTATTTCTTCCTTATCCAACTAGTTTCTTCATTGGCTTAATTCTCATGACTTAAGGAAATTCTACACTATTGCAACTTCTACTCTTTGGATAATTTGGAAGTCAAGGAATGAACTCATATTTCGAAATACTAATCCTACACCAACAGACACAATTAGAAGGATCCATTATCTTTGGTTACCCCTTGACATTTTGCAAATTCTTCAACCAAGAACCCATGCATCTGTTACTACTTAAGGACCACTCTCCCATTAGACCCTTTCACTATGCATTGTTCATGATGGCCAAAATGATATGATTAGCGGAGCTACAATTGCTCAAGACCCTGAAGACTCTCAATTTTTGTTCATTCGAAGCTTTAAATTTGCAAGCAAACTATAACAACCCATTTTCAGTAGTACCAAAAATAGTGGTTTTAGAACCCCGTTCTCTGATGATCGAATCCAAAAATATTAATATTTAATAATCATTGGTTCAATATAGTGTTATATGAAATTTTGGTTCAGTAATTAGATTGATTAGAAAATTGATTATAGTATAAGGATTAAATTGTAAAGGCGGTAAAAGTTTATTATTATGGATTTATATTTTCTAATAATAATATATTAATCAATTAGTACCTAAAATGAAAATTTAGCCATTTTATTTATAGATAGTGGTCGGTTAGGTGTTGACATTATTTAAAATAATGTTAATTTTATATAATAATTAGATTATATATATACAGTAACATAGTGGATGGTGGGGGGAAATTCTTTTTTTTTTTTTTCATCTTCCCAATCACTTTCTTTCTTTCTTGTTGAGATAGGGAAGGTCAGCAAAGTTCCGTGCTCTTGCATGGTAAGCTAATTTGAGCCTGTTTTGAATGGATTTTGTGTTTTTGAGATCGTTGTACTACAATCTAGCTAACAGTTGTGTCCGTTTCTAAAACTAATAAAGATTCATGAGATTGCCATTGTTGAATGCTTGAAATCGTGGTGTTAAATGATTAGATTAGAAGAGAGGTTATGAAAAAGGATCACTTTGTAAAATCAAAATTTGTTAGTTTTGAATATTAAGACTAAAGTGTAAACATTTCGAAACCAGTTTGAGATTTCTATAAACGTTGTTATAAAAGGGCTCGACTGTATAATGTGTTTGGATTAAAGGAATTGTGAGTGATAGAATTGAACTGACTTATATGCATAATAAGCTGATAAATGATATTTGGTTGATGAAAATTGAATTAAATTATGTTATAGATTAATATTTGAATCCACCAAGAGAAGATTGCAGGAAAGGGAAAGTCGTTGAGTAGACTCTACCGTGGTGTGTTACCATTCTGCCAGATAAGTTCATAAGATATAAATTTTGTTTAGTTTTTTCTCTTTAACTGTATAATTGGAAATTTGGCAGGTGAGATTTGATTTGCTTAACATAAAAAGGAGATATTGAATTAGGATACAAGGAAATAAGGTTATAGAATGAAATCGTCCCGACGAACTTAGAAAAAGACTCATGCATATGGTTAATTTTATTTCCTAATGATTTCAAGATCTAACATTTTTTGTGGACTCGAAGATACATGTGACACAGGTTTAGCCTGGACTAGTAACTTGATTTCATTTTCAAGGTTTAGCCTAGACTGACAACTTTACATGTATATACAGCTCTGGCCAGGCTATTATCATGTCGTTAAAAGTTTAGCCCGGATGGGTAACCTGACACCTCTGCACATGATTAGCTCGAATGATCCCCTAGTATGCAATGCTATTGTGTTTTGAGCTTTTTTACGATGGTTTATCAAGTAACATAAAACATGCAAAGTGTTAAATTGACATGTTATGAAATGAAAGGTAACAAAATATTTGATGGATAAGTTCTGAGTAAACAAAATTGAAAGGAAAGTGGATTATTCAGATATGAAAGTTTAACATATTATGTCATGTATTTGGCATATTATACATTTGATTCAGTGTATAAACTTACATTATTGGAATTATGTAGTATGATAGGTAAACTTATCATCTATATGAAACTACATATATTTGTTGGTGAGGTAAGTCAAGTGTTGAAATTGTATGAGCTTACTAAGTATTTTAAAGACTTACTCCCATATTGCTACATTTTCTATAGATTTTTATTATTCAAGTCACACCAATCGGATCCACAAGAAGCTCACACTATTTGCTCGCTGACTGGTAGATTTTGTTTATGTCATTGCAGTAAAGTGACATGTATTTAGGTGGATACTTGCATATGGATATAAATGAGTCAAAGTTGTAGTTGAATGTTATGGTCCCTTTTGATGTTACAAATGAAATGGATATAGATTTTGATTTTTGAACATGCATATAAATGATACATATTGACTTGGTTGTGGTTCTGAAAAGCATAGGACTGCATACGTCATGGTTTAAATGTCCGTAGGACATTCCACAATATATGTGTTAGCAGTTTAGCCGTCTATAGTATAGTACACAGTTGGATTGCTCACAGTATAGTCTACCATGTATCTGTTCATGGAATGGTCTGCTATACATATACATATATGTGTATTGTGTATTGTGTGTACTGTAAGTTACACGAGTTGTGTGTCTGCGAACTGTATCAAGTGGTGTAAAAAAATTATTCTGATATCGATGATAATACCCTGTAGCTAGGGTTCGACGACCGGGCTAAGCTATGATGTTACATTTAGTGATAACAGAGCTACAGTTAGCCGATTCTAGGACTGAAACATCGCACGTACGAGTCTAGAAATACATGCCACTTATAACCAGTGATAGTGTGATGTCTTCTTATCCGATCTGGTTTTAGTTTTTCATATACATAAAAGATGTCGACTGAGTTTAATCACGCTGCACCTGATGTAGATAGTGATGTTCCAACTCCTGAGTAAGGAGCTGCTCAGAGTCCAGTCTCAGCTTAAGGGCATGAAGTTAGGCGCGCAGTGCTTTCTTCCAAATGATAAATGAGTGGTATTTGGAGTTCCTATGAACTCACCCAGTGGCTCTGCAACCTCCACCCCCTTACTTTTTCTCCCCCAACACCCTGCGTGCTTAAGATTTAAACCTGGTAAATGTTCACAGACCCCCAATCGATAAATTCCAAAAATGTGGAGCTGAAAAATTTTGAGGGAAACAAGATTATGATTCAGCTAAAGTTGAGTGTTGGTTGAAAAACACACAACGAGTTTTTGATGAGATGATCTATTTGCTAAATGACTGTTTGAGGTGTGCCATCTCGTTATTAACAAATGAAGTGTATCAATTGTGGACTACACTGATTGTAGTGGTTCTAAAATAAAGAGTAGACTGGGAACTTTTTCGAACTGAATTTCAAAAGAAATATATCAGTTTGTGGTGTTTGGAAAAGAAGAAAAGGGAGTTTCTAAAGTTAAAACAAAGAAACATGTTAGCGGATGAGTATGAGAGAATTTGTTCGACTCAGTAAATATTAATATGAACAAGATCGTAAGTTTGTCCAACTCGCGGATTTGTCTTAGGGCTTTAGACGATTGAAAAGAAACTTGGAATTTGACACAACTTGAAACGCAAACAAATCCAAGTCATATATAAGAATTAAAAAAAATTAAAGGAAGCAATTAAAATAGATAATTAAGATAGAATTTTTTTTTAAAAAAGATCAATTATTTGAATAATTAAATAGAAAAAATAAAATAAAGAAGAACATAAAACAGATAGATGAAAAAGATGAAGATGGCGTGTAGAAGTCCTAAGGAGCCTTGGAAACCCGATTAATCCAAAACCCCTTCAAACAACTTTAATTGTCCCTCTAAGAAAGAAAACTTGTAATATCCCGAAAATTACTACTGTAATACCTCAAAAATTACTACAGTAAGAAGTAGGTATCCTTGATAGTAAAATAAGGAAATAAAGTGACAAAAAGGGAAATTTTGAGTTATGGCAACATTGGGAATTATATTATGACATATTAATTCAAGAAAGGATTAAATCGCAAAAGTGAGAAAAGTTTTGTTGCTTAAGAGTAAATACTCAAAATTTGAGGGATTAAAGTGTAAATACGAAAAAGTTGATGAACCAATAGTGTAAATATTTTAAGGGTGGAATAATCTAGAAACTAAGGAAAATGGATGAATTAGGACCAAATTAAAAAGGTAAAGAATTTTGAGGGACTAAATCATAATTTTACCAAATTAAGTGTTAACTCAAGGATGAAATTTTTAAAGAATATGAAGGGCAAAATGGTCAATTAAAAGAGAGAGAAATCTAGAAGATAATGATGATGTTGGAGATATTTTATATTAAATAAATAAATAAATATTAGTTTATTAATATTTTAATTTTATTTTTAAATGATATTTTATTATTTTATTAGTATTTTATTTAGTATATATAAGAAAAGGAAGATGAAGAATCATCCATTCCACCATATTTCCATGCAACTAACGTGAGAAGAGAGGAGAAGAAAGAAAGTTTTGCCTTCTTTACAATTTGGTCCTTCCACCAAGAATTTCCATAGCTTCCAAGAGAGAAGAATAACAAGGAGACAATGGGGAGCTAGAATATCAAGTTAGATTCAAGAAATAAAAGCTGGAGGAGAGAGAAAATCAAGTTAAAGATTGAAATCAATAGCACAAGGTAAGAACATCAAGATTTCAATATATTTTTAAGCTTGATATTATTGAAAAAGCATGGAAATAATGTTATAGTAGATTTTCTTATATAAGGTCTTATGTTCTTGATATATTAGTGAAGAGAAATAAGTGAAAGTGATGGGAAATATTATAGAGAAAGGGAATAAGGGAGTTATACACCTAGTAATCAACATTTTGCACTAAAACAGTTTTGGACAGCAGCAGTAGGTTAAATTTGAAAAATCACCATAAATTATGGAAATAGAATTATAGTATGAATAAAATATGGAAATAAATATTATTGAGTCTAGTTTCTTATAGAAGAAATAGTGTAAGTAATGACATTGTAAATCATGAGATATAATAAATTTTGTGAGACAAGGTCAGAATGAATTTGGGTTCCCCTGTTCTGACTTGGAAAAATCATTAAAAATTGTAAAAAAATAATTATGAGTTATAATTTATATTTTTAAAATTATTAATGAGTCTATTTTCAAATTAAAGAAATGGGAACATCATCCAAATTATGTACAAAGAGATAATTAATTTTTAGTGAAGAGGGGTTGGAACTGTCAAATAGTGAAATAGGGGAAACTTTAAAGAATAAACTGTACTTATTGGCTAAACAAAAATTCTGAAAATTTTATGGTAAAAATATATATGAGTCTAGTTTCATATAAAATTTTTGGATCTCAATTTGGAGTTTTTTAGGTTAAGATATAATTAATTTAGTGACTATGACTCAAGTGAAAAACTTGTTATGAGTAAACAAGTTAATAGTGGTATTATGTATATATCAAGGATGTGGAATGGAGTGGAGGAGGAGGAAAAATATATGTGAATATTCAAATAATATGAGTTTATTTTAAAATAGCTAATTTACATGTTTTAGGTTCAGGGACTAAATTGAATAAAAGTAAAATTTTAAGGGTAATTTTGTAAAAATATCAAAAAGTGACCAAATTTCATGAAATGAATTGTTTTATTATTTAAATTAATAAATTGAATGAAATATTAATTTATATCAAGATTGGGTGGAAATTCAAGTAAAATAGAAAATTACCAAAATGTCCCTAAATTTTGGTATTTCTGCAATTTAGCCTGGTAAGTTCGTGTAACTTGAATTATATTCTTAGATGATTGAAATATATATATTGGATTGAGAAATTGATTTGAATTGTGAACATGAGAAATTGTAAATTGAATGAAATGGAAATGAAGCTTTGAATTACATGAGTAAATATCGGGTCTCGTAGGCCCTATTTGTTATGAATATAATATTTCGAGGATATGTTGTAAAGAATTATAAAAGCACATTAATAATTTGAAAGTTTTAATTCGGATGAAATTTTGTAACTCGGTTTAATACGTATGCAAATGTATGTCTTCTAGTAATGCCTCGTACCCTATTTCGGCGTCGAATACGGGTAAGAGGTGTTAAATGTAACATCGCCAGATTCAGTCATAACATTAAGACCGAGTTTGGGGTGTTACAAAACTCGACAAGAAAAAAGTATTAGCTTGGAAGGATCAACTCGAGATCGATGATAGGGAGGTTGAATAGGCCTTTGATAAGTTGTGGAAGAAACAAAAATTGTGCAACAAAGAACACAAGGATTTATAGTGGTTCGACCTCAATTGCCTACTCCACTACCTTACCTTTCCACAACTAAGGATTTTCCCAAATTCACTAATTTGACAACCTTTGAGGATAAGGTTTAACCTTACAATCTCTTTTAAGACTTATACCCCACAATCTTAAGATAAAACTCCCTTAAGGTTTCTACCCGGACCTTAAGAATAAACTCTCTATCAAAAGATATAAAAATAAGCAAACAAAGAAAACAATCCTCCCAAGATCATGATGTTTGCCAATTAAGTATAAATACAAAGAAGAACACTTGAGATAAATGAATACAATGAAAGCTCACAAGTATCGACAAGAAAATGTATGAAATAATTAAGCTCTAGGTTGTTTTGATTTATATTTAAGCTTTGCACATTGCTCTTCTTGTTGCTAGACCTTTGGAAGATGGTATTTATACCCTCTAATTGATTTTCAACCATTGTGGTTGTTATGGAAGTGACTATAGCCATTAGGAATGAAATACTAGGTCATTAATTGCACCTGCAACAATGAGTATCGATACCTACTAAAAGAGTATCAAGATTTTTTGTAATTAATGTAGATTTTAGTGATCGTTGGTGCAGGAATATCAATACCTTAGGAAATATATCGATACCTTAAGAAAATTATCGATTCCGGATCGATACCTACCAGGGTTTGAAAGAAACAAAATGTCAATTTGGTATCAATTATCAGAGGGGTATCGATATCTTTTAAAATATCGATACTTAGACAAAAAGTATCGATACTTTTTTATCCTGCAGCAATTCTAACTTGTTTGAAAATGGTTAAAACATATGTTAAAATGTTTAACTCAATTGAAACCATTTCAATTTGATTTTATCAAATTGCTCAACTTTAATTTGTTATATCAAAACATATTATCCAATAAGGCTTAGTTTAACAATCTCCCCCTTTTTGATATAACAAAACATTTTGTAAATTTGTTTTTGAATAGATTGCTCCTGTAACACCCCTAACCCGTATCCGTCACCGGAATAGAGTTACAAAGCATTACTGAACAAACGAAACAGTAAACCATTCAATTCATACATCAATGCAATACATATTCTAAATTCATTCAAATACATTCATAACGTCCCTTAATTGAGCCCTCGAAACCCTAAGAATATAATAGAATCAATCTGGGACTAAATTGGAAACATCTAGAAAGTTTAGGAAAATTTGAAAAATTTGGACTATAGAGGTCACACGACCGTGTGACTCACACGGCTAAGACACACGCCTGTGTCTCAGGCCGTGTAACTCACTAACTTGCATGCCTTTAACATACAGGTTTGTACTCTATCTCGCGTCAATCCAAACCGTGTGTTACGCCTGTGTCTCAGGCCGTGTCGCATGGCTGTGTGTCACACACGGTTGAGATACACGCCCATGTCTCAGGCTGTGTGGACCCAATATGAACCTTAAAACACAATATTACCATTTCAAGTTTGCTTGGACCTTAAGAAACTCAAATACCAACCAAAATACCAAATCAAAACGACTTTAATCGAGGCATAAACACACCAAAACTAACCTATTAAGTACCTAGGCAATGTACCCTTATTGGTACCACAAGTATATACAACTATACATCAAAATAAACATCAATTTAACTCATCAATCCACTCAAGCTAATACCTAGCCAATATGCCTATCAAAGATACCTCAATCACAACAATTCCTTAACACATATCATTCATACTAGCATAAAAAATATACCTCATTCTCATGTAATATATAAGTTGGCCATTTACACAAAAAAATTATCCATAATATTTACATAAACCAAAACATTAACGATAGCCACACAAGAGCCTATACATGCCATATAATCTGAATTAAACATTCCAAGAACTACCGAATTGAGTTAGATAGTGTGACTTGAGTGCCGATCCGATCGTCCAACCTTCCGAGAATCTACAACGACATTAAACAACACAAGTAAGCTTAATGAAGCTTAGTAAGTTCGACGCATTAAACGATAAATCTTACCGAAGTAAATACAACAGTTCAAACAATAGTAACCAACCATTAGAGTTCCCTATCATTCATAATTTCAATCGATGAATTCATCTATGTTCAGATCAATATTCAATAAATAACAAATCTTTCAAATTCACTAAACAGATTACCTTACCAATATTTTTCATTCGAAAAACGACTTACGGATAAGAGTACATCGTCAGATCAACCGAACACACCAAACATAAGTTCATAAGAGCTAGTCCAACCAGATAGAAGCTCATAAGAGCTAATCCAACCGAAACACACCAGATAGAAGCTCATAAGAGCTAATCCAACCGAAACACACCAGATAGAAGCTTATAAAAGCTAATCCAACCGAAACACACCAAACAGAGAGAATAACACGGGAGTTCGCAACAAATGCTGAACCTGAGTTTACTCCGATAATATAAAGATATGTCCCTCCAGTACCATCTCCACTCCAAACCCCCGTAACATACCAAATCACGATTGTACTCTATCCCACGTCAATCCAAACTGAGCATCAAATTTAATGTTATATCTCAAATTACCATTAATTATCAACAATTAAAAATAAATATATAAGTTGTACCATGTTAATCTACTCAACAATTCATATTGATGTTAAATTCTAAACAGTACGAACTTACCTAGCTAAATTGCAGAAATGTCAAAGTATAGGGGCATTTTGGTAATTTTCCATCTCCTCGATTTTCTACTCAATCTTGGTCTAAATTAAAAATTTCATTAAATTTATTAATTTAGATAGTAAAAAAATTATTTATGCAATTTAGTCATTTTTGACATTTTTGCAAAATTGCCCTTAACATTTTACTTTTATTCAATTTAGTCCCTAAGCCTAAAACATACAAATTAATCATTTTTAATGCAAATCCATGGCAATCGAATATTCATGGCATCCAGTACAGCCCATTTGTTGTGACTAAATATCTCAAATGCATAATTTAACATAAAAAATTATTGGATTCATCAATGACAACATTCAAAATCTTTAACAATTTCAAAATCGAAGGTACGAGCTAGCTGGACCTATTTTCAATGATCTCAAAAACATAAAAATTAAATGAAATGGGTGAAAATAGCTTACCAAGCACCCCAAAATAAATTGGCTGAATGGTTTTCCTTCACTCACCATAGCCATTTCGTTAAAGCAATTAAAGAATGAAGAAGATGATAATTTTAGGTTAAGTTATTTTAGTTTATATTAAAAATTACTATTATAACCTTTAAAATTTACAAGATTTACCATGCAACCTTATTATGAATATCCACTCACATTAATATGGTATAAATACCATCCAATATGAATATCCACTCACATTAAATATGGTATAAATACCATCCAAGTCCATGAATTTACCTTTCCATAGCTATTAGATCCATTTAACTAATAATATTCAAGTTTTGCACCTTTTTCAATATAGCCCTTTCACCTAATTAACCTTTTAAAGATTAAAATTTCTTAACGAAACTTTAATAAAACCTTAATAACACTTCGTAAATATTTATTTCGTAAATATTTATAAAAATATTTATGACTCGTTTTATATAAATAAGGTCTCGATATCTCATTTTCTAAAACCATTTGACTTTAGGGTCTTACCACTTGAACTTAATTAATTAATTATATAACATAAATTACCAAATTAAAAACCTTTTTAAATCCATATTTGACTCATAAATATTAAATAATAATATTTACAAACTTGTTAGATTTGTGGCCCCAAAACCACTATTTTTGATACCACTGAAAAACGGACTGTTACAGCTCCCTTTTAGTAAAAGTCATTTTCAATTTAAGCTCTCCCTATATAAAAATCATTTTCAATTTAAGGCTTAAATATTTGGAGCATAAATATTTTAAATAAGTACAAATTTGACATTCATTTTGATTTGAAAATTTGGTCACTAATCTTGGCATATAAGTAATCAATTAACCATTAAAATTTTCTTTTCTCTTCTCCCCTTTTTTGTTATATATATAAAAAAATAAATAATAAAGCTCCCAAGAGGAAAAGAAAGTGGTTAGTTCAAAGATAGATATTAAACATAAAGAACTAATGAACTACCATACCAATCAACATTAAGGTATAATCACATAGAATTTGCCTTTTATCTCCTTGAAGCAATGCACCTTACCTGCAAACATAGAATTAAGTTTTTGGTACCCAATATCTTTTGGGTCCATAATCATAGTCTTCAAAATCTTAGTCCTTTTAAGTATCCATTTTGAAAGAGTTTCCTTGTCTTGAGTAACACTAAGTCCTTTAGGGACCCATACACTCTTAACAAGTTTTTCCTTGTAAAATCTTGAGGGACCTTTATGTTTATAGTAATTAAAACTATTTTTAACAAATTATTTGTTTTGAATTTTCTCCTTTTCCAAAAACTTTGATAGAGCGAGCTTTTTCATTCTTAAGCAACTCAAGTTACTTTTGATGATCCTCATAAACTTTTGAAAGTAAATTATGCAAGTCTAAAATTTTCTTTTCAAAGTCATTAATAATTTCTTGCTTTTTTTTGTTTACTTTCTCTTCAAGTTCATAATTAGTTTTGGAAAGTAAGTCATTTCATTTAGTAATTTTGAAACATTTTTCTCGTGTTTTGATATCATGAATTCAAAGTCCAAACCCAATTCATCATAGGCATCTTGCAACTTATCAAAGGAATAATCATTTAAAGTAGATGAATTAGAAGTTACCTTAGGATCATTGATGGCCATAAGACATAAGTTGGCTACTTCATCATCGGATGAGTTTTCATCACTCCAAGCAACAACATAGGCCTTTTGTTTGCTAGACCCATCCTTTTTAAGTTGAGGACAATCATACTTGATGTGTCTCGGTTTCTTGCACTTATAGCAAATAATGAGATTTTTCTCCTTGGTAGATTCAAGTTTGAGTCTTTCCTTCTTTTGAAATTCTCTTCCTTTGTTGGACCACATGAATCTCTTGAATCTTCTAGCAAATATCTCCATCTCTTTATCTTTATCCACCTCTTCACTTGATTCATTATTGTTATTAGTGGTAGATTTTAGAGCTTTACCAACATTCTTTTTCATAATTCTTTCTTCTTCACTCCTTTGTTAAGCCTCATCTCATATGTAAGCAAAGAACCAATAAACTCATCAAAGGAGAGAGTTGAGATCCTTTGATTCCTCTATTGCCGTCACTTTAGCTTTCTAAGATGTTGGGAGACTATTCAACATCTTCTTCACCATCTCCTTATTGGGATAGATCTTCCCAAGGTCTTTGAGACCATTGATGATGTGGGTGAAGCGATCAGACATCTCCTTAATTCCTTCTTCCAGTTTTGCTTTAAACAACTCATAATCAAGGGTGAGAAGACTTATCTTGGACTCCTTAACTCTACTTGTCCCTTCATGGGTGACTTCAATCTTGTCCCATATTTCTTTGGCATTGTTGCACAAGGAGACTCTAATGTACTCTACTTGTCCCATTCACTCTCTTCATTTGGGAAAATAACACCTTTGACCCTTTTCATAGGAATGAATGACCCATTTGTAATTATCCTCCAAACATCACAGTCGTTGGCTTGGATGAATAGTTTCATTCTTGTTCTCCAATATGAGTAGTTGGAGCCATTGAATAGAAGAGGCCTTATGGTGTTATGTCCTTCTCCCAATATGGTGGAATTTGGCTCGAAAGTGGACATCATTTTATAGAATGAGTTGATGGTTGTTTGAGCTTCTTCGAGGATCGTCTCTAAAGATGGTTATTAAACCATCTTTAGAGACTAGCTTTGACGCCAATTGTTAGCTTAGAAGGATTAACTCAAGATCAATGATAGGGAGGTTGAATTGACCTTTGAGAAGTTGCGGTGGAAGCAACAACAATTGTGCAACAAAGGACATAAGGATTTATAGTGGTTCGGCCCCAATTGCCTACTTCACTACCTTAGCTTTCCATAACTAAGGATTTTCCCAAATTCACTAATTTGGCAATCTTTGAGGACAAGGTTTAACCTTACAGTCTCTTCTATGGCTTATACCCCAAAATATTAATATACAACTCCCTTAAGGTTTCTACCCAAACCTTAAAAATAAACCCTCTCTCAAAAGAGATACAAATAAGCAAACAAAGAAAAAAATCCTCACAAGATTAGGATATTTGCCAATTAAACAAATACAAATAAGAACACTTGAGCTAAATGAATACAATGAAAGCTCACAAGTGCCTACAAGAAAAGGTATGAAAGATTTAAGCTCTAGGTTGTTTCGATTTATCTTTAAGCTTTGCACATTGCTATTCTTATTGCTAGACCTTTGGAAGATGATATTTATACCCTCTAATTGATTTCCAACCGTTGTGGTTGTTGTGGAAGTGAATATATCCATTGAGGATGAAATACTAGGTCATTAACTACACCTTTAGCAATGAATATCGATACCTAGTAAAAGGGTATGGATATTTTTTGTAATTAATTCAGATTTCAATGATCGTTGGAGCAGGAGTATCGATACCTTAGGAAATATATCAATACCATAAGAAAAGTATCGATACCAGATTGATACCTACCAGGGTTTGAAACAAGCACAATGTCAATTTATCTTGGAGCAATTCTAACTTGTTTGAAAATGGTTAAAACATAAATGTTTAACTCAATTGAAACCATTTCAACTTGATTTTATCAAATTGCTCAACTTTATTTTTATTCAAAAACACTTTAATTTGTTATATCAAAACATATTATCCAAAAAGGCTTAGTTTAACAAAAAGCTTGAAGATGATCCCCACAATCTAAGAAAAATTGTTAAAACTCTTTTAAAAGAAAACTTAAAGAGAATTTTATTAACTCAACGTGAATAATGAATAAATTGATTGTTGAGTAATAATGATTTGATTTGTGTACAATTAAAAAACCTTTATATAAGCTAGCTAAGTACATTTAAATAAAAATCTTAAGTAGATTGAAACTCAAATTACCCTAAACAAGAAATAGTTTTAAACTAAACTTTTTATTGACTTAAAACTCCTAAATAGCTTAAAATACTTAAAAATATCTAATATTTAGAATAAATAAATAATAAAATAATAAAACTTAATAAATACAATATTGGGTCTGTATATAATAAAAATTAAGCCTAAAGCTTGAACCCAATATGATTTACCGAATAAAAAGCCCGAAACTTGTAATTTTTGTAATAATCCCGTCCCGAAATTTTGCTCATGCAGTCTTCACTAAAACGGTCATTACTTGGGATCCCGAACTTGAAAGTTAGTGATTCAAAATGTGTCTCGAAGCTAAAAGGTAGCTCTTTAGCCACTATTTAGACATCTAAGCCTATAAATGTCTGGATCCAATCCAAAAATTCATCGCAAGTTGACTAATCTTTTTAGCTTGAAAATGACAATTTGATTGAATTGACTTTAATAAATTCCACCCATTACGTACATGTATCGTTTACCCTTTCCTCAAAAAGTTTTATCCTCACATATTGTCTTTGACCGAGTCTTGGTTTGATTTGCTTGGCCTTTGACCTTGTCATTGGACCTTGAGGTAGTGTAAACCCATCACATCCATGGGCTTGAAATTGGGCCTTGAGACTCGCAACATTCTCCCATTCCTCAAGAAGATTCATACTCGAATATTTAGCTATAGAAATAGAAAAGGATTAGAATTAGTAACAATAAAAGCAAACAAATACTTATCTAAGCTTTTTTCTTATGCACCAAAACTATATCTAGGATCAAAGATGTGATTTTGATCCCCTAAATTAGCATGGATCAAGTACCACTTTTTCAAAAACAAACAGTTAACACTAAATAAAGAAATGTTAGGCACGTGAGTGTTCAAGTAAAAAATAACCTATAACATTATTTGAATATGCATGGCCATCCATAAGAATTTCCAACGATGAGTCAAGAATTTCACATAACAATAAAAATCAAGAAGGTTAATATTATTATGTAAAAATTCATCATTAAAGGTCAGGATAGAAAATTTTGTTGCAAGAAGAAATGTATAAAATGCTTTAATAACCCTATCTAATGCAACAAAATTACTATTTTTAACATTTACAAAACTAGATAAACCTAGAAAATCAATTGAACTTTCAGACCAAGGTTTAATGAAATTTGACCAATGAGAAAGCATGTTCTAAGGAAGTATTTTACAAATAAAATCAATAGCGTACTTACAAAAAGAATATTCAAGGTATGCCTTATTAAATCAATTTCTAATGTTTCCTTACCTTTGTTACCTTATAGAACTTGAGGGGAATTATAAATGTTTAAATTACCTCTTTCCTACAAGTAAAATTTCTATCAATGGTAGAGTAATGTAATTAGAAGTCTATCAATGAATTCTTTAAATCTTGTAATAAAGAAATACCATTGAACAAATTTGAGTTACGATTAGTTAATAGATAATCATTCCTCACTTTTGCATGGGTATTTTCTTGCTTTTCATTTTCTTTTCTCACTAGAGAACTCTAAAATTTTACCTCATATATATTTTCACTCACCAAAAGTGGACCATCAAGTAGACTTTTTATTACACCCCAAAAATTAGGTTAGTAGAATCAAGTTACTAAACCGAAGGTTGTGTCAGATATCAAAAATTAGGGTCGAAAGTGAGTAATTAAAGAATTTAAAGTTACATATTCAAGTTTTTATTTTATTGTTTAGCTAAAAAAAATTCAATTTTAAGGTCTAATTTGGAGAAAATGAGTTTTAATTGATTTAGGAGCTATTTGGAAAAGGGAAAAGTTAGGAGTGACCAAAAGGGCAAAAAGTTCAATTTTTGCAATTTGGCTTTCAAAATTTCAGCCATTCACATCTTTCCATCCCCTTTGTCATCATTCAAAAATAAATTTCCCTAAACCCCAAATCCACTTATTTGCTCTCTAAAACCTAACCCTTGTGATTTTCTGATCTCCCAAATTCTGAAATCTCTCCTAATTTTAAGAAAACCCAAAAAATATTATAAATTTCCTCATTCGATTTCCAAACAAATTTTTTGAAATTCAATCTTTTGTTCATTCTTCTTCTTGATCGAGGTAAAGTTTTGTTTCTTATTAAGTTTTGATATATTCTACCTTTTTATATCAAGTTTTGATTGGTTGTAAAAAGAAATTCATGTTTTAACCAAAATTGGGATCTCTAATGGAGGAATCTGAGTTTTCCAATTAAAATATTGGTTCTAAGTGTCTTTCAACTTGTTTTGATTAGATTAAAAGTTTTTAAACTCGTTTTAAACTTTCGTTAAAAGATTTGAAGGTTATATTGAGTTTTCATTAAAAATAGCCATGGATATCAAAATTTTTGGAACCATAAGTTTGTGGAGTATTAAGTGTTTTGAGGGTTGAGAGTCCTTCTTTATTGAATAATTAAATGTTTAGAATTGATTTTAAGTGATATGAATGAATTTGGATTAAGATATTTGAGGTTTGGCTAAGCTAGTAAAAAAATTCTATTCCAAGAGGAGCTAGTTTAAACCAACATTTTTGTTTGATTTGAGGTGTGTTATTGGTTGTTAATTTTCTTTATATGTTGTGTGGTTAATATTGAGAAGACTTAGAATTGTTGGAACCCTCTTCAAGTAAGACAAAAGGCAAGTAAAGCTAGTTTGAACTTTCGACAAACAAGCGAAAGCATGATTAGTGAGTGTTTTGGAATCGTTGCTTGTAGTAGGCACGATTCGTAGTGTTAAATGGAAGCTTAGGAGTAGCCTAAACCTCTATCCTAAGTTCTAAGTGTAAGCCTTCTTACTCATTTTGTGTATTTTGCAAAATTGTGATTATGTGATTGTGTTAATATGTTAAATGGAACTACTAGTTTTATGAATGTATATGAGATTTATTGTGGTTATAGTTCATTGAGCAATATGCTAGCAGTTGTGAGTGCAGCAATAGAGAGCATGGTAAGCATGTTATATGGAAGTGATAGTGTTGTGTGTATGATGTTTAATGGGCAGTGAAAATATGAAGAAAACGGTAAGTAAATATGTGTATAATTGTGAATATTTTGGCCTTGTAATCTCTTGAGACCGTTGGATATAGTTGGCATGCCATAAGATTTGTGAGTACTCACTCTTGTGTTGTGATTTGGGGCATTGAAGCCCAGGACAGTTTGGAGAGATAAGGGAATGTGAGCTAAGCTACATTCATTGGGATATGTTGGTGTGTTGAAGAGTGTTAGCTTGATGCTACACTTATGGGATATGTTAGACTCTTTGAGTCATTAGCGTGTTGGAGATCCTTGTATCCAATGTGTGGTGATAGAGCCCACTTTTACGTTTCATAGTCCCAAGTTTCCAAATTATCACTTAATGAATTGTATATAGAGTATGTTGTATGTATATGCTTGTGAGTACATAAGTTAGACCAATAAGATAAATGAAGTGTGACTTTGTTCGCTCGATGGTGTAATTAAATATAGTTGTGATTGTGCTTTAGTTTCTTTTGTTTAACGTATGATATTGTGTACATTTACGGTAATTCTGATCATTCACTGAGCTTGTTTAAGTTCATACACTCCTTACTAAATCCTTGTAAATTGTTAGCATTTTTGGTGTGAGCGGTGCGACCAGGTGTTGCATGTAAATAACTAATGCAATTGTGCAAGTGTACACGTCATTCAAGTAATAAAGTAATAAGTAAGTATCATCTCAATAGGGATCGTAAATTGGTAAGAGATTTATTAAGTTATTATAATCTTATTAACTAAACTAAATAGTAGGAAATACTCTTAAATTGAATAAGGTGTTGGTATAATGAATTAATGTAATTTAATGTTAAGAACAAAGACTTGATATGGCAAATAAAATGTATTGGCAAATTACAGAGAAAAGCAAGTGTAATTATGTTGTTGAATGAATAGGGCTGGAATTATTTAGGTGAAATGCTCATATCAAAATAATGTCATGGAAAAATATTGTGTAATCAACTACTCAGAGAGTTACTATTATAACTTGCCTCTTTTGATAGCTAGATTTTAAGCTAAAAATCTAAGTTACTGTATGTCTACAGAACTTTGGATTAATAACTGCAATGATTGTTTTTCTCCACATAACTCGCAACATCTATGTCTTGAGTGCTACGAATATTCTGTCAAATATTCACTTGCATCAAAGTATTCTAGATCCAGTATATTTAACCTTTTTAAAATTAAAAATACATCTATAAACAAAACATACAATCAACTATGTCTAGAGCTTGCACGCATTTATTTAACATAAACATAAATCGAATGAAACAGTGATATAGGCAATCTCAAATCATGAACATTAAAGATGATAAACATTCACCCAAATAACTCCAACCAAAAAAAGATTTAGTTCATGGGTGGAAAGGTAAACACCAGATTTAAATCATTCATCAACAATTAAAGAAGTTTGAATAACAGAAATCAGGAAAACTAAAGGAAGAACTGCAGGATTTCTCGCCACACACCAACTTCTCTTTTATCTTCTGATCGTATGTGAATCCAGGATAGATGTCTCTTCCCCTTCTTTACGTATGTATTCTACTCTCTGTAGCCGCTACCCTTTCTTTCTCTGAAATTCTCCAATGGATTTTTTCTTTGTGCAGAGAGAGGATTGCTGTCACCAATCTCTTTCCCACACAAATTCTCCTCCATTTCTTTTCTTCTCCTCTCTCTTTTTATTGGGTAGATCCGTCCCACCTCAGCACACATTTTTCATTCCTCTTTTTAGGTTGGTTTTCTGGTACAAGTCCAGCTGACTAAGAGTGACGTGGATAGAGTACTGAGTCATCTTTTCCGAATTGCCATGGAAATTATGTTGTCAATCAATCTTAGAAATTGCCATGGCAATGTTTCACTTTCTTTATTTTCCCTTTTCATCTTCTTGCTCTTCCTATGCCTATATTCACACAAAACCACACCTTTCCTCCCCAAGTGATAAAAGTAACAAATAATGACTCACAATCCAAGCTTTTATTCAATGTTCTAAAAATATCCTAAAAATGCAAATGTATTCACTTAATTACAACCAATTAATTTTATTTAAAGGCCTTAAATATAACTCTTTCCAAGAGTTATCACCAGGGAAGTGATCCAAGTTAGGTAATAGTAATTTGAGTAGGTGGTTTTATTATTCTTTTGAACTTTTGGAATAAAGGCAATATGTTAGAATTTTGACTGGTTATTATTATTTTTGTTGGTTTACTATGATTTTGGACTTCTAGAGCTTTGGTGGTTTACTATTATTGCTTATTCATTCTATTATGGTTTTTGGACTTTCTTTTATGGGTAATTGCATGTATAAGATTGTGATTTGGAATGCATGTGAGAAAGATATTTGTTTAAGCATGAATACTTATCTATTTTGCTGTGTTTTTTTTTGTTGATTTGTACAAAGGTATTGATATTTAGAACTTAAGTATCAACACCTCAGTGTTGGAGCAAATGTGCAGGAAAAAAAAGGATCAATTTGATATTGATAACGTTTCACGAGTATAGATATTCGGGGTAAAAATACCGATACCTATGTCTGAGTATCGATAAAATGTCTGGAATCAAAATTTGGTATCTTTTTTCTTATTAGCATTGATACTTACTTTACAAAATATCAATACTTGATATTTGTATGGATATCAACGTTGTTTTATTTGGAATTTTACTAGATGGTCCCTAAGCATGTATTTAAATTGTTTCTACTGTCGATTAAATGTTTGCTAAGTCGTAAACAACTCGGTAAATGATTAAGTTATTAGCAATTTTCCTTGCTTAAAATTTATGCGTAGATGTGTAAAAGTTATGTTGTTGATGTCATGTCTTGTAACTCGGGTCTGGCGGCCAGGCCGAGTGAGGGGTGTTACACTTTTATCACGCAAGGTCTCTTTTCTTTCAATCTTTTCACATGATTTTTCCTCACTACCCATATCCGCTTCACAAGAATGGTGAATATTAAATTCAGTACAATATATCTTAATTGGAGAACATGATGTTTCTATCTAATCTAACTCCACAGATTTGAGGAAAAAATCTCACTACCATCTTTTTCTGGTTCACAAAGTTTGCTATCACAAATCTTTTTTTCACTAGAGTAATAGTAAACAAAAGGCACAGAGTCATACTTTCTAGTTGGACATTTAATTGGACACCGTAAACCCGCATGATCTTTTAAGCTACACCAATAACATTTCACAATAGGTGAGAGATCAATTGTACTCTTTCTTTCATTTGACCATCTCTTCTTGAAGTACTCATCAACTTAAAGTCATAATTACTTTCTAGTTGGACATTTAATTGGACATCGGAAACCCTCATGATCTTTTGAACTAAACCAATAACATTTCACAACAAGTGAGAGATCAATTGTACTCTTTCTTTCGTTTGACCATCTTTTCTTGAAGTACTCATCAATTGATCGATTGCCTTGAACATGGGTCGAAGTTTCGTTTTGACCTCTTTGTACTAATGAGAAAGAACAAAATGCTTTCGCATCACTTGCTTCAACTCGTCCCATGTTTCAATTTCACTTTCATAGTTTCTTTGACGATTAATTCCAAGTTGAGTCCACCAACTCAACGCATAATCTGAAAATTTAAGGATTGCCAATAGGACCTTTTCCTCTTTCAGGTATTTATAGTAACAGAACATAAGTCCTATTTTTTATTCCCATTCACAATACGCCTTGGGATCATTCTTTCCACATAGAGAACTTTGGTTTAGCCAAAGAAGGCTGCCCACGATCATTATTAACCAAAGTTTCATCATTTGCACGAGGGGCACGTCTAGCATTATTTCCACGAGCATGAGGTTGTTCAATCGCAACACCATCATCATTGCCGAAATTATGAGTTAAAGGTTCATTTTGAGCATTCAAGCGCTCTAAGATTGTCTGAAGTAGAGCATCCCATTGTTTGTCTTGAACATCCCATTGTTTGTCTTTAGCTTCTCGAGCATTTAGATCTTGTTGTATCTTGCTAACTTATCATTGACCTCGTAGAGGTAGTTTTGTAATTTTGACATGTAACCAACAAGGTTCTCTGTTGTAACTGGTGGCTTTACATTAGGATTATCACTCATTTTTCTACTATGAGTATCACGAGTCATTGTGCAAGCTTGAAAAGAACACAACACTCAAAAAGAAAAAAAGAAGAAGCAAACCTCACCATTATGTGCTTAGAAATAAAGTTAAATTCTCAATGAGGTCAGAATTAATATTGTGATTCTTTTAAAAGTTTTTATATCAACTAATCAAATGTATTAGAATCAAACTAGTAACGCAAGCCTAGCAGCACTAAGAGTCCAAAATCGGCTAAACACCAAAGAATTGTGTTGCGTGGAGAAGGGAATGTGCAACGTGCTTTAACCTATTAACACAAGAAACAATAAAGTATTAGAATGTGTAAAGGAACAATAAAAAATAAAAAACAAATAAAAATCTAAGGCTAAGAGTTAACGAAAATCACTGAAACTTGAAAAATTGCGAAGCAACTTGACAAACTTCGTTCGAGGTTTCCCTAATTTTCAAAAATCACAGAACTTAAATTGGATCCTCATCAAATAATTCAGATCTGATCTGGAAAGTTTCAGAACAAAATTCAAGCCACAGAATATTTTTTTATTTTTTCTTTATTTTCGTATTTTTTTATTTTTCCCACTTTTTCGATCACTTTTTTTTGGAAAATATTTTTTAATATTCTAAAAGAGTTCCAAGAATCAATATGTAAAATTTCAGACCATTTGGAAAATATTTACCCACCCAAAAACTTTTTATGTAATTTTTATTTTGAGGCTATTTGGAGGAAATAAGTTTATAAGAACACAGAAAATTAAAAGCGCCCAAGGAACTAATACCAAATGATACAGATGAGTGAGAAGCATGATCGTAAGTTTTTTCAAGTTGTGGATTTGACTTAAGGCTCTAGACGTTTGGAAAGAAACTTTGATTTTGACACAACCTGAAACGCAAACGAATCCAAGTCAGATAAAAAAAAATAAAGAAAGCAATAGATGAAAAAGATGGAACGTGACATGTAGAAGTCTTAAAGAGCTTGGGAAACAAGAATCCATAACCCCCTTCAAACGACTCTAATTTCCCCTCCAATAAAGAAAACTTGGCAAGAAAAAGTTTTAAGATGATCCCCGCAATTTGAAAAGATTGTTAAAACTCTACTAAAAGAAAATTTATGACAAATTCTTGAAAAGAAAAAGTCAAAGAGAATTTATTAAATCAAAAGAGAAGTTGTTGAATAATAATTAATTGATTTCTATACAATGAATAGACCTTTATATAGGCTAGCTAAGTACATCTAAATAAAATTTTAAGTATACTGAAACTCTAATTACACTAAATAGGAAGTAGTTTTAAACTAAACTTTCTAGTTGACATAAAACTCCTAAATAAATTAAAATACTTAAAAATTATCCAAAATTCAGAATAATCAAATAATAAAATAATAAAAATTAATAAATACAATATTGGGCTCACAAATAATAAAAATTAAGTCTGAAACTCAAACCCAATTGACCTGCTGCCAAACGTGGTGGCAGTTTTAGTACTTTTTGACACTTAGAGGCTTTTTTTTGGCTATTTTACGTTTAATTATCACAACTTTTGCTTTCGTATTCTAGGTTTAATTATTTACAAACTAAACGTTTTTCAAAATAAACGATGCTAGTTGACCTATTAGGCTAATTCGGGCCTTAGTTAGTTTTAATATGTTGAATTGAGTGTGCAAGCTGTGTATTTAGTAGCCTAACAACCTTAAATACGACACCCGAGTGTAGCAAAACTTTCCAGAGGCGTAATACAAGAAACTGGAACTCCAACCTCAGGAAATCAATGTCGTGTTGTGACAGACCTTGGTTGTGTCACGACATAGGTCTGAATGTGGGGCACAAGACTCAACAAGGCTAAAATCATTTGCACAATCAATACTTTCTAGGATTATGGCCTGTAATAGACTTAATTAGTGTTTCTAAACATCACTATAAATAGAAAGGTTATTACCAATATGTGGGCAAGCCTTTAGGAGCCGTAGTTAGTAGATTTAGGTTTTAGTTTGTTTTATTTCATTTCATGAACACTTTGTTCTTTTTGACTAGGTTTGGTTTGAACCTAAGTCTTTTCTATTAAATATTCATCAATTTATTTTATTGTTCTTTTGCAAACATTAAGATTAGTTAACGATTGAGAAATTATAAAACTCTGAGCACATCCGATTCAATAAACTAAGCAATTTCTTTGCCCTTTCTATTACTTTAACTTATTTGTGTTCTTTTGCATGTTGAAATTAAATTTAAGAGTTACTACATCTAGATCCATGAGAGGCTAAGTCTCTAGGGAGACTAACGAGTGGGTGTAGGAGTAGTTAACTTAGGAATGTGAGTTTGCTATAAGAATTAACTGATTTTAAATTATGTGTGCCTAAACCCTGTGATGATCCTAGGAAGTAATTTAGGTTAAATAAGGTCAGAAGATAAGCTTATTAAGTAAATCGTAATTTATCTCGGTGGAGTAAGTGAGGTCAGAAGATAAGTGAGTACCTATAGATTAGTTAATTAGTGGAGGTCGGGAGGTAATACTAGTTAAATAATACTTAATTCCATTTAAACCAAAATTCTGATGTTAATTACAACCACTGACGAGTTAATCTTCTGCCTGTTAACCTAATTCAATTGTTTGTCAATTTTAAGTGTATTTAATTTATTTTATGCCTTTAATCTATTTTATTGTTTACCGTAATATAAGTTTCAAATACTGTTGTTTAGACTTGTTATTGTAGAACTAGATTTCTGATTTAATTTTTCCTCCCTTGGATACGATCCTCGAAATACTTCCTTGTGTTATGTTGTAACAATTTACTATATTACAATTTGACTCATATACTTGCAAAAACTGCTGTTTTATTTCTATACCTTTTGTTGCAATATTTTTTGTCCAAAAAATTATTTGTTTGGCTATGGTCAAGTTGTCGGCACCATTTTCGGGGAGGTTTCGGCATTAAATCGGAATATTATTTCTACTACTAATAACATAAATAGGAAAGTTAACATTTATAGATATGATTTCTTTTCTTTTATGTTTAATTACTAACTTTTATTTTATGTCTTAGGTTTTTATGTATGACTCGAAGCATAAGCATTCCAATCGAGTCTTACCTTGATCCGAAGCAACTCCTTAAGTATCATTGTCAAGTAAGGGAAGATGATCTTGCCACGATAATTGATTTACCTAGAGAGAACCCATTATTTGACGATCTACTTGAACAACAAGAACAAATCCGTGGAGAGCTACTGATGGCTCAACGAACATTGCGTGAATTTGCACTATCGACATTAGATGTCGTGTGAGATAGTATTGAAAGACCGACCATCAATGCCAATAATTTCAAGATAAAAATGACTACAACCCAGATGATCTAGAACACATTGTAGTTCAAGGGAAATATGATGGAGGATCCGAATCAACATTTGAAGAGATTTATTCAACTTTGCGATACTTTTAAGTATAATGGAGTAACCGATGATGATGTTCATCTTTAGTTATTTCCTTTCTTATTATGTGATAATGTAATCAAATGATTAGATTCACTAGAAATAGGTTCCATTACAACATGAAATGAATTAGCGGAAATAGTTTTTCATAAAATTTTCCCTATAAGCGAAGGTAAAACATAGTACGAGGTGTGGGAGTGTTTCAAATTGATGATACAAAAGTGCCTCCATCATGGATTGCAAAAATGGCTCTACGTCCAAAATTTCTACAACGGTGTAGACGGTAACATCAAGGCTAGTATAGACGGAGCAACCGAAGGATCTCTTATGCACCACACATATGAGAGAGAATACCAAAAATAAATGACATGGCGATGAAGAGATTCACATACAAACCAAAACCCTCGACAATGAAAGCAATCAGCAACGAAGAAAAATATCACCAAATCGTGGAGAAGCTGAATTGGTTGGAAACAACCGTTTAGAAGCATATGGGGGAAAACTAACAGGAGGATGTTAGCGATATTGGTAATAGGGGTAGAAATTCCTATTCAAATACATATAATCCCTGCTAGAAGGATCATCCAAATCTCGGGTGGGGAGGAAATCAAGGAGGGGAAAACCTAGTGCAAAATAGACCGAATCCTACGTACCAACCACTGCATGTGCAAAGAACTCAAGAAAGATCCATGGGATACGGACATGTTGCATGTGGTCAACGATTTGATCGAATTGAAGGGGAGATGCAAGCTATGCGTGCAGATATGAATGACATGAATGAGCAGATGCACCAGATAATGGGCTTGTTACAAAAACATATTGGCCAAGGTATCCCTAGTAACACGGCGAACAAATCTTAGAAAGATGGGAAAGAACATGTGAATGCGATCACCATGCGATCGAGGAAGAAACTTGACAACCCAAATGTACCCATAAATGAAGAGAAGACTTTTCTCGAATCTGTTAATAAACCCATGAAAGGAATCTAACACGAAGAGCCAAGCAAAGAACCAGTAAAACTGGTAGCTGAACTGGTAATCTCAAAACCAAGCACAACAAAGGCAGCATTCTCATTAAGGTTAGAGGACAAAAAAAGGAGGGATGAGGCAAATTTTGTAAGTTTTCTTAACTTTATTAAATCCTTCAATGTTAAGTTTCCACTCTTAGAACTCATAGATAAAATTCCTAAATATGGAAAATACTTAAAAGAAATCATGGCAGGGCATAAAATACTAAAAAAGGGTCAACAAATTGATATTGACGCCTTATGTATTTCTATTATTGCGAAAAAAATTCTCCCCTAAATTAAAATATCTAAGGAGCTTTAAAATTCAGATAGAGATAGGGGATAAGCATTTCAGCAAAACCCATTTGTGATTTTGGTGCTAGCATTAACCTAATGCCCCCTATCAATCTACCAAAAACTCAGATTAGGGGAGTTAAGTAATACTTCGATAGCACTACAATTAGCTGATAGATTTCCATCATGCCCAAAAGTGAGGGGTTTCATAATACCGGTAGATTTTGCAGTTCTCAATTTTGAGGAAGACCAAGAAATTCCCATTCTATTGGGTAGACCATTTTTAGCCACATCTAGATCGGCTATCGAATTTGAAAAAATGAATTGATAATGAAAATCAATTGTGAAATAGATGTGTTCAAATGTGGCCTTGATTCCCAAAGCGATGAATTATTAGGGAAGGAATGCTTTGTTTTATTTTATTTAACCCCTAATACCTTGATCAAAGGTACGTGTGAAGTTGTGTGAGTGCAGGTAAATCAAATTCAAGAAGCATGACAAATGGTAAGGTCCTGATTGGAATGGATTATATTGGACAGACGAGGATTGTTGACAAAGGAAGAAAATTTCGATGGTACAACTTGACGAATTGTCGAACAATTCCGGTAGCAATACATAAGCAAACCATCAACAATTAAATTAAACTTGTATATATTGTAAATTAATTCTTGTTTTAGTTTTTAGGATTTTTTCTTTCATAGTTTGTGTTAGACTTAGTAGGTAAAAGTTTTAGGAAGCGAGAAGTGAAGCACAAAGTTGTCCAAGGTAACTATGGACAATTGGAGGGCTTCGACATGAACCAAAAGAAGAAAATTAGCATATTTAAGGTCATGTTGTGACACATGTACTCATATGTTACGACACACAACTTTGAAACAAGAAAATTGGAGATATCAGATTTGTGTCGCAGTACACATAAAAATTTCAACAAATTTCCTTTTTCCCAGACAAACGAAATCTTTCAAGATTGCATGAATTACACGCCAAAGTTACCCTAAATGTAACACCCTAACCCGTCTCCGTCACTAGATTAGGTTTACGAAGCATTACTGAACAATCGAAACAACATTTAACATCAAACCATATTCAATCAAATCATTTAACATTAATTAAATAAATCTCATTAACAACCTATCAAACATATGCATTTGGGCCTTAACTCGAGCCTTAAAGGCCCTAAAAGTAATTTAGAAGCAATTTAGGACTAATTTGAAACAAATCAAAAGACTTGAGAAAAATTTGTAAATTTTGAAAACAAGGGTCACACGACCATGCATAGCCTAAGCCATGTAACAATCGAACAAAGGGACACACAACCGTGTCCCAGCCCGTGTCTCAACCCGTGTAACTCACTAATTTGGGTCACACGGTCATGTCGTAGGCTGTGTGCTTGGCCGTGTAACTATCTGACTTGCGACACATGGCTGTGTCACAAGCCATGTGCTAGGTTGTGTAACACACTGACTTGATACACTAACAATTTACAAATGACACATGGTCGTGTGAAAGCTGTGTCTCAGGCCGTGTGATCCATAGTTTGACCCTAAAAACAAGCCATTTCAAGGCCAAAACATATCTAACCATCCATCCCATTTGTGCACACATTCAATTGACCTAAGCATCATTCAAACACTTATAAACATACCATTTCAACATCCTATTTCATCTAACCAATATGCCATTCAAAGGCACCACATTCATATCAAAACATCAATAATCAAATCAAAGCAATATAGTCACATTTCAAGCATAGAACCTAGTTTCTTTAACTACCAAATAAAATCACATATAACCATTTACATTTCATCACAAGCATACCAACAAGGATCATGTATTTCAAGTACCTAAAAGTGCCCAACATGACTTAACTTGTCAAGGCATTAAAAGTCCATCAAACCAAACATTAACTTCAAAAGCATATACATATCAAATCAACCATTAACATATTCATGAACTACCATTACAAAAGGTCCTATACATGCCATTTATAACCTTGGTAAAAATACTCAAAAACTACTAAAATGGTTGCTGGATAGTGTGATAGATCTCTGACAAGCTTCCAGCCAATCGAGATTCTAACAATCTACAAAATAAAGGAAAGTAACTACGTAAGCAACTAGTGCTTATTAAGCTTGTACAAACTCAAACATAACTTACCATTTCTTTAGCACAAACTATGGAATAAACATAATATCATTACCAAGACCATAAGCTTAGTAAAAACCTATACAAGCACCATCAAACTCACAAGTTAGTAGGTCATCCATGATACATATGAGTTCAATCATATAGTAAGTAGATTTCATGTACACATCATTTAACTCATCAACCTTTTCATAGGATCATGAACCATTTCAATTGTATACTTACCATGCCATTTCCTTTACTAACCTGTTGAACCATCTAGAATTGCATCGGGTACTCAGGAATGATCACACATAGTGTGCATCCCAATATAATCGTAACATTTCCTTTTCAATAATGCTCACACGATATATGAAATGGGCCTGCTCACACGAGCTGTGGGTTGGAATGTTAGCTACACGATGCTTTTCACGTGAGATGTGGAGAATCTACAACAAATGCAGGACCTCATCCATCGGTAGGACATTCAAGACCAGCACCCAAAACATGAAATCCCTAATGACATGTCATTCGCACCCTAAGAATTCTTAAGGTTCAAACGGAATTCATTATCCGTCAATTACTTAAAACATCGATACATAAGCATTTTCAAGTCTATTTATATTAACACAATATAGTAAATAATAAATTTTATCTATTATTAATATGATTATAATTCATACGAACTGACCTCGATAACTATAGTCGTAGAAGTATAATTTGAAATTAATCCGAAGCTTTCGCTTTTCCTCGATTTAAGTCCGGTTGTTTTTTATCTTGATCTAATTAGATAATTCCATTCAATTAAGTACTTCAAGTATTCAATTCAATTCAATCCATAATTCATATTTATGTAAAATTACAAAATTACCCCTAATATTTTAACTTTATACAATTTAGTCCTTAAACTCATAACTTGAATATTAATCATTTTAACCTAAATCCATATTAACCAATGCTACAAGAGACCTTGGAACAACCCATAATTACCAAAAATTTACAATAAAACCCATTGATTTACACTTTCAAGAATTTAGTCCCTATTTCAAAATTCATCAAAAATCACTTAACAAAACAAGTTTGTTTAACAACCAAGATTAATAATCTATCAATTAACATCGAAACATATTAAAAAACAACCAACCATATCAAGTCCCTCAACCTTTAACAATTTTTCAAATTAACCTTCGGGTTAGCTAAACTAAGCTAAAACGAGCTAAAAAACATAAAAATCATTAAAAACGGGACACAAAATCATACCATGCAAAGTAGAAGGAATAGTCAAATGCTCTCCCTTCAAAAATGGTGGATTCGGCCAAACAATGAAGAAATGGAGAAGATTATAGCATTTGTTTAGTTTATTTTAGTGTTAATTATTAACTTACTATATTATCCTTTAAAATTCACTTTATTTACAATAAAACCTATCCATGCACATCCACTAGCATACAATATGGTATATTTACCAACTACATCCTTCAAATTATAATTTTCAAGCCATTTAATCAATTTAATTACTAGAATCCATCTTTTGCACTTTTTTCAATTTAGTCCTTTTTACCTAATTAACCATTTAAATTTCAAAATTTCTTTACGAAACTTTAATAGGACCCTAATATAATCTCATAGACTTTAAATAAATATTAAAATAATAATTCACTCATCAAAATTGTGGTCCCAAAACCACTATTTTCAACACCACTAAAAATGGGTTGTTACATTAAAAACCTTTATAAACTCACTGTGAGTAGCAGCCAAAGTCCCAAGCCACCCTGAAACACCAAAGTAATTCTCTATTCAATTCTTCCTTACAATTTTTTGAGTTTTTCATCCTCGAAAATATGCACAAACATATTCTCGACAGTGAATCATGTTTTGACAACTTCGTTCAAATCAAAGTAAAAGAGAAAGAGTTTAAGAGTCATCTCCAGGAAATCAAGAGAAAAGCACCCCTTCAAGAAAGAGGATTTGAATCCTTGTCTGTGCTAAATGATGATACAAGAGAAATAGTTCATTACCACAGATGGGAGAATTTCTGTCGACTTCCAACGAAATTTTCAAGCATTGGTTGTTCAAGATTTTTATGCTACGTTGAAAGAGGCTGACTTAAAGCGATCGAGCGATGATCTATGATCACAGATAATAGTTAAAGGAAAAGAAATTCTTGTTTCACCTCTGAAGATTTTGAAATATTATAATGTTCCTTTGTTTCTATATGATTTTGTGCAAGAAAGTGATTTAACATTTTTCCAGAATATTGACATGGACAGGATTATCGAAGTCTTATCGATGGAAGCGATGAATGGAAATGCCATCTGGGGACACACTACTCGACATCATTCCCACAAGTGGACCAATCTCCAAAAGTGAGGATGTTGTTACAATTTATCAGCAGTCAAATTTTCCCTACGGTAGATATGTCGAACATTGATACTTTTCAGGCTACTTTATTATATGTAATTTTACAAAAAGAAATAATCTATTTGGGGACATGGATTTACCAGAGCATGATTTGATGGGTTCGGAAAGCAAAGGTTGAATTACTTTTCCCCCATTGGTGACGACATTATGTAAATGAGAAAAGATACCGATATGACATTTTGGACGTATTTTGTAACCTATGACGAATCCAATACAACAAGCAAGCATGAAGCAATTCATGGATGATTGGAAATGCAAACGAAACAAATATACCAAGCCAAATCAAGGTGCAAGTTACTTGCTGAATTCCAAATGGATAAAGCGTTGGATGCAAGAAACATGACCTATTTATTAAAACCATGCAAGAAGGAACGAACTACGGATGCCACAATTTCCTTTCATTAAATACCATGCTAATACCGATACTAGTAACATTGAGGAAGAGGAAAATTCAGAAGAAGATGAAGAGAACCCAAAAGAAGAAGTGGATCCAAAAGGTGACGACGAGGAGTTAAAAATAAATCTCGACTAAATCAAAACAATTTTTATATATATTCTTTTTTAACTTAATTATTATTTTCTTGTTAAGACTTGGATATTTTATTTGGTGGGATATTTTTAATTTTAGGCTTAAGAATATTTTATATTTTTAGGTAGGTTGTAGTTGTATTTTGTTTTATGTAAGAACCCCCACAATTTTTTACAGCTCCAAAAATTTCGACCTTCACCAACGAGGATGAGACTGCCCAACAAAATTCGAGAACTTTCCAAGCTTATCGGGTAATCTCTTTCCTTTATTTCATTATTTTCACATTAGGGACAATGTGCCAACTAAAGTTAAATTTTTATTATTTCTATTTTGTTTTTAATCAATTTTAGTAGTTAAATTGTTGTTGTTGTTGTGTGTTTTCCATGTGGTTGAGCTTGTAGAAATACAAGTAATTGGTTAGAAACATATACATAGGTTGATTGTTTAAACTATAAATTTAGCTTGAAAATAAATAATATAGGTTGTTTATATTTAGAATAATTAGTTCAACTTATTAAATTGTGAATAGGAAAAAAATTAAATGTAGACTGATAAAGATAGATACGAATAGGTATTTATGTGTGCTTAATCATATGATGTTTGAATTAAAGTACTCAGCAAATAAATTCATGGTTATTGAAATGGTGCAGTATAATAAGTATAATTTTTACAAGCCTATGCTTAAATTAAAATGAATTGTTGGAACAAAAGCATTGTGAGGGTTAAAATCGTAATTTAACTAGGTGGGGAAAGTGAGGTTGAAAGATAAACAAGTACATGTCAATTAGTTACTTAGTAGAGGCCGGGAGGTAATACTAGTTAATTAATACTTAATTTCATTTATACCCAAATTCTGATGTTAACTACAACCACTGAAACGAGTTAATCTTTTGTCTGTTAACCTGATTTAGTTGTTTGTCTATTTTTTGTTTATTTAATTTAGTTTATGCTTATCAACTATTTTATTGTTTGTCATAATATAAGTTTTAATTACTACTATTTAGACTTGTTATTGTAGAAGTAGATTTCTGATCTAATTCGTCCTCCCTTGGGTACAAATACTTCCCTCTGTTCTATTGTAGCACTTTACTGTATTACAATTCGATCCGTATACTTGTAGACACTGCTGTTTTATTTCTATATATTTTTCTACAGTATTTTCTTTCCAAACGTTCGCACGTTTGGTGGTGGTCACCAATATGATTTAAACTCGAATAAAAAGCCAAAACTCATAATTTCCATAATAATCTCGTCCAGAAATTTTGCTCACATAGTCTTCACTAAAATGGTCATAAATTTCACTCCAAAACTCAAAATTGAGTGATTCAAAGTGCGTTTCAAAGCTAAGAGGTAGGTCTTCAACTACTATTAAGACATATAAGCCCATAAATGACTGGATCCCATCCAACAATTCACCGCAAGCTGATTAATCTTTTCAACATGAAAATTGATAGTTTGGTTGAATTGACTTTAATAAATTTCACCCATTTTGTGCATGTATTATTCCCTCTTTCCTTGAAAATATTCGTCCTCACATATTGTCTTTGATCAAATCTTGGTTTGATTTTCTTGGTCTTTGACATTGTTATTTGGCCTTGAGGTAGTGTAAGCCCATGACATCCTTGGGTTTGAAATTGGGCCTTGAGACTTGCATCAAATATGCTCGAGAGATAGTTCCCACAAAAGCTTAAACGTGCACTCATTTTGAGTGGTGTTTGAATGAAGAATTCAGATGTTGGTTGGAGCTCTTGAAATTAAGGAGGTTGTTGCTTTGGCTGATAGAGCATGAAAAATGGAAGATATATGTAACGCAAAGAAACAAGTTGAAATGAAACATAAGGATTCAAGCAAGCGGAGTACGTTTAGTTCTTTTCCTACTCTTCCACCAAAATAGTCTAATGATTTTTTAAAACAGTTCACACCTCCTGGATATGTGAGAAGAGATCAATCATGACATAATAATTCAAGACTTAGACTACATCCATCACCAATCAGGGTAGTGTCAAGAATGTGGATAAGCCCATATGTGAGCTTTGAGATAAAAACCATTTTGGTGAATGTCGATTGAAGAGTGGATCCTATTTTTGATGTGTTTTAACAATGCATTATTTGGGGAATTGTCCACATAAGATTGAGATTACTTAGAACAAGTTACCAAACCAATGACCACTTAGTAGAGAGGTAGAAAAAAAGGACCTGGAAATAATGTAGGAGCTAGTCGTAGTATAACACACGAGATGACTGCGAGATTGGAAGGTTGCACCAGCCCAAGGTTATGCAATCTAGGCTAGAGAAGAGGTTGTTGCTCCTGATGTGATTGCTGGTACATGATAAGTGATAAAACTAACATATTTTAATCCCGTTCTTAATGCATTTTTGGATGATTATTTATGCAAATTGGTGAATTTGAAGCTCCTAATCCTTTGAATTCATGTTCCTTTACTTAGGTAGCATTTGGGAGATAAATAAGTTAAAAACAAGTGAAAATTGGACAAAAATAGCATATTTCAGGAGCCACACGAGTTGGACACACGACCATGTGTCAGATCGTGTCGAATTCACAACTTGCTTCCCTAACACATGGGAAAACACAATCTTTAGACTTTTTGAGCATTCTAAAGTCTATAAATACCAAATAGAAGAGGAGATATGGGAGCCATCAGAGAATATTGAAGAAAATAACTTGACGAACACCATTGGAGCCAACTCTGAAGTAGATTCCCATCAAGATCGAATACCTTCTTTTAATTTTTTTGCAGTTTTTATGAGTTTCTTTATTTCTTGTGGTTTTTCTGACTTTGAAATATTTTTATTCAGAAATATAAACTAATTCCCTAGATACCTAGGGAAGATGAAACCTATGATGAATTCTATTATTTAATTTCTATTTTACGTGATAAATACTTGATTCTTGTTCTCAGTTATATGTGTTTATTTCTTTTTTTAATATTTTTGGGATATTAATTCATGTTTAATGTGCTTAATTTAGTGGAGGAAACATCCCTGTTTAAGAGTAGTTGTAGTATAATTGAGTGGAGTTGCATGCAATCCTAAAAATAGGACGACATAAACCTACTAGATTAGAGTCAAATCAATTAATGGAATCCATAGATCAAGTTAATGCGATGGTAGGGGTTTTAATTAGAAAGAGATTTCAATTAATTAACCTAGAGTCAGTTTTTCTTACTCTCGAAAGAGATATTAGCATCATTTAGGGATTTGTACGGATCAAGATACCAAGTGAATAAATCGTTTAATTCAAATTCATAATAATAGCTGAAGCCTAGGTGGATTCTTTCCTGGGTATTGTCTCTCTCATTGGTTATTATTCAATTATTTCCCTAATTTATTCACTATTGAGTTCTTAGTTAAATTAGTTTAGTAATTTTAGTTTAAAACTCATCACTCTAAATTGTCGGCTGAATAATATAAAAATAGTAATTACTAATACTTTTAGTCCTTGTGAATACGATATCTCTACTCACCATAGCTATACTTTTTATCGATAGATGCACTTGCCTTTGTCGTATTTTTAGTTAGTTACGTGAGACAAATAAAGTTTTTGGCACTGTTTCTGGGGACTAAAATATTAGAAACGCTTAAGTTTTATTAATTTAGCCATTTTTAATTTTATATTTTTATATTTAGTTTAATTTTTACATTCTAATTTTTCTTTTGTTTGGTTTTGGCATGTTCTTTTGGTTTATGACTAGAAGAAACCCGTCGGGACCATTGCTTTTTTACAGCAAGATTGAAAGTACTATTAGTAGAAATCGTAGAGAAGCAAGTCAGAGTTGACAGAATTTAGTAGACGAACAAGAGGACAACATTATTATTGAGGAGATGGGTGATAATTAGAATATTCAACTACCTCATGCAGCTCATGTTCCTCGTACTATGTACAATTATGCCAAGCCCACTCTAACTGGGGCTGAATCGAGTATTGTGAGATCCACCATTGCTGCAAACAATTTTGAACTGAAGCCTAACACTATTCAGATGGTACAATAGTATGTTTAGTTCGATAGTTTTCAAGATGAAGACCCAAATACTCATTTGGCCAATTTTCTGGAAATTTGCGACACTTTCAAGATTAATGGCACCACTGACGACGCCGTTCACTTATGGTTGTTCCCATTCTCATTGAGGAACAAAGCAAAAGAGCGGTTAAACTCTTTACCAAAAGGTTCCATCACTACATGGGCTCAAATGATCGAGAAGGTCCTTCTAAAGTACTTCTTACTGGCTAAGACAGTTAAGTTGAGGAATGACATCTCTTCTCTTGTACAGATCGACTTAGAGACATTATATGATGCATGAGAGAGATACAAAGGCTTATTGAGAATGTGCCCTCATCATGGGTTACCCTTATAGTTACAAGTTCAAAACTTCTACAACGATTTGAATCCCTCAACTAGGCAGTTAATCGAAGCAACAGTCGGTGGAACACTGAACAATAAAACACCTAAAGCATTTTATGAGTTTATAGATGAGATGACACTAAATAATTATCAGTGGCAAGTCATTAGGACAAAGTCAATGAAAGGAGCCGGTATTTTTAATCTAGATGAAGTCACCATGTTATCAGATCAAGTAGAATTGCTAAATAAGAAAACTGATGGTTTATATCTTTCTATGGAGGTACATCCGGTGATGTAATACGATACAAATAGAGGTGAAATGAATAATCCAAAATGTTTACCCTTCGGTCCTAACACAGAGAACAAGCAAGTCAATTAGATGGGTAATAATTTTAGACCTTAAAATAACCCTTATAGTAATAACGATAATGCAGGTTGGAGGAACCAACCCAATTTCTCTTAGGGTGGTCAAGGAAATCAAAGAGCAAAACCACCTCCAGGCTTCCAAAACCTTATCAGCAAGAGAAAAAGCCAAACCTTGAGGAGATGTTGATAAAGTTTATCTCAGTGTCAGAAATGCATTTTCAAAACACTTAGATAGCACTAAAAAACCAACAAGCACCAATTCAAGGACTTGAAAACCAAATAGGATAGCTTGCTAAACTAATTTTAGAACAACCACAAGGTAGCTTGCCTAGCAACACTGAAACTAACCCAAGGGAGCAGCTCCATGCAATTACTGTTCGAGATGTGGATGGGTTAGTTGAACCTAAACAAGAGACGATGCAAGAAGATGTGGCGAAGAAAAATAAGGTTGAGGAAGATAAGAAAGAACAAAATCCGGTTGTCAAAGAATACATACTCGAGTGTCATATCTTAATGCGTCTAAGAAAGACCATACAAACGAACAATATGGTAAATTTCTTAAGCTCTTAAAAAAATTACACATTAACTTACGTTAGTTGAAGCTCTTTCACAGATGCCTAATTATGTTAAATTCTTAAAGGAGCTGTTAACAAACAAGAGAAAGATAGACAACTCGTCGACTGTGGAGCTCAACGCAGTTTGTTCTGCCATTCTCCAAAAAAAACAACCTAACAAACTAAAAGATCCAAGGAGTTTTACTATTCCTTGTCTCATTGGTAGTTTAAATATTGATAATGCTTTGGCTGATTTAGGGGCTAGTATTAATATTGTGCCATATAAAATGTTTAAACAACTAGGTCTTGGGAAATCCAAACAAACTAGGATGAGGATTCAACTAGCGGATAGAACCATTAGATATTCTAGGGGTATTATTGAGGATGTGCTTGTGAAAATTGATAAATTCATATTCCCCATTGACTTCGTTGTTTTAGACATGGATAAGGATAATGAAGTACCTTTGATCTTAAGTTGACCCTTTTTAGCCACTGTTGGGACTATTATAGATGTGGGTACGAGTGAACTTGTGCTTTGTGTTGATTACGAAAATATTATTCTCCAAACACGTGATTCTGTGAGAGTCTCTAGTGATCGAGATAATTTTAAAATCTCTGTTAATGTTAGTAACCATGTGGCTCAACCTTCTTTGTAGGAAATCCTCGTGAAACCGTATGGGAGCCATGTTTCAGTCGAGGTGACAAAAATAGAACAACTTATAAAGAGCGAATGGTGCAACTCAATGAACTAGATGAATGGCGAACACATATAAAGGAGAAACGGAAAAAACACGATGAAGAGGTAAATCGACACCATGATAAGCATGTGAACAGAATGAACCAATTTAAGGTTAGGGAAAAAGTACTACTAGACAAAACGGATCCACGAATCACCCATTCGGAGCTCAAATCAAACGGATCGAACCCATTCATGGTACTAAACATCTTTCCATAGGTGTAGTTGAGGTAACTCATTCGGAGTTTGACACAATTAAGGTGAACAGTACTCGACTCAAACCTTATCTTGGTGAAATAATTGATAACGAGAAAGAGGAGCTTCAGCTATGAGAACCTCTATAACCATGTGCATACAAGGTAAAGTCGAGCTTAAACTCTAAATAAGCTCTTCTCAGGAGGCAACCCGAGTGTTTAATTTTAGTTGATTCTTTTTATTACATGCTAATTTAAAATTAATTAAATTAAATTGAAAAAAAAGTATGTTTTTTACCCAGATAGCTTGGACACATGGGTGTGTCCCGGGCCATGCACAAAAGAGGATAATCGATAGTGAGTCACACGATCTAGACACATGGGCGTGTCTCAGGTCGTGTGCATAATAGAACAATTGACAGAGAGTTACATGGTGGGATGACATGGCCGTGTAGGTCACATGACCTAAACACACGAGCGTGTCCTTCGTCGTGTGAGTTCTGGGACTTAAGTTTATCCAAATTTGATTGTTACACGGCCTAAGGTGGTCCACACGGCCTGGCAACACGGTCGTATGGCTCACACGTCTAGGACACACGGGAATATCCTAGGCCGTGTGAACACCGGAGTTATATTTTTAAATGCAATTACCAATTAGAGAGTTACACGGGCCATAGACATGATCGTGTGCGAGACACAGCCCATCACATGCGTGTGTGTGAGCACATGACCTCGCTCAAAAGAGTGGGAGAAGTGAAGGAATAATACACTCGGCCTAGCACACGTCTGTGTGTGACACACGGCCTGGACACACGGGCGTGTCTGAGGTTGTGTAAAAACTAAGCTAAAATTTTGACTTGCACACAGGCTGAGAACACCCAACACAAGCATGTGATATTTCCATCTGACCCAACACGGGTCGTTACACGACTGTGTCCTTCTTTTTAACCCAAAAAACCCTAAAAAATTTTCACTTCGTCTTCTTCTTTGTTTTTCACCCGAACCACCGTTCTCATTTCCCATTGCCAGTCCATCCACCCCAGTTCGTCCCCTTCTCACCAGACCGACCACCTTCAAACACCCTACTTTTCCAACGACTTATCCTTCTCCCTTTCCCTCACGATTCCCCCTTCCCTTTTTCCTTACTCTCCCCCTTTCTACCACCCCCAACACCCCATTCTCCATTTGATGTCGCAGCACCCCTTTCCCTGTCCCCTTTCGACAACACAACCCCCACCTCTAACCATCTGTCCCCCCTCACAGCCTCTACCCACACACACCAACCTTGTCGCCATCCCTAACCACCACACAAACATCCCCTTGCCCCTCTCCCTCTCCTTTGCCGTCTCCATTTCCCCCATGACTATCCCCCCACATTGTCGACTATTCCCGTTGCCAACCAACCATCGTGTGCAGCCCTCCCTTACGCTAACCGTCGCATCTCCAGTCACCATCACTACCCTACCATCACCGTCAGTCCTCCCTGTTTACCTTTTATCCTTTTTCTTCATAATATTTTATTTATTATTTTTTTGTATTATCATTTATTGTTATTAAATTTATTAGCTTTTTTTTATTCCTTGGTTTTTATTTATTCATTTATTATGATTACTTTCATTGTTATTATTTTTTAGTTCTAGTGGAATGATACTTGTTTACTCATTTTCTTTTTAGTTAGTATTATTATTTTCATCTATTATTTTCTTATTTTATTACTTAGTATTATAATTGTTATTGATTATTTCAATCTTATTATTATTTTCAGTAATCTTAATTCTATATGTTTTAGTATTAAGTCATGCTTTTTTTAGTATTTTTTTATGATTATTGTTTATATCATTTACGCTGTTGATTTATTTTCTTTCGTCGAGTTGTTGGCGTTGACTTCGATTTTTATTGCATGGGTTATTAGATTGCCTCTATTATGATTGGTTCGTCCATTTGCTTCCTTTGATTTTAATATTTGATTGTTTTATTTTATTGTAGATTCTCCATGACGAACACTAGAGGGAAATCCAAGGTCGATGTCCTTGCTTCGAAAAAGCGGAAGATTTCGGGTGCAACTTCTTCTTTGGGTGCTTCCGCCGAGGCCTACCATCCATGTCTACGATTCTCACAGGGTCCCCAAGAGGACCTATATCAGCATCTCCGACAGTGGCCAGTGGGATTAGGTCGTTCTATTGACTAGGCCGCTTTAGAGCAGGTCTAATTAGCTGATAGAGTGCGTGCACTAATTGCCACAACTCCTTGAGATTGGTTCTTCTCCATCATCGAGCCCACCTACTCGGAGCTTACTCTCGAGTTTTGTTCGACATTCTTCTTACAACACGTGATGTTGACCCATGATGAGCCACACACTATTACCTTTTGACTCGACGGCACGACGCGCCATATGAGCGTCCTGAAGTTCGGAGCTACTTTAAAACTCTATATTGAGGAGTTCATGAGTGTCGAGGCATTCCTCACTTTATACCGACACATCCACTACTCGCCTTCTTTATGCTAGGCAGACCTTACTTCGTGTACAACACCCTATGATCTGAGTCGATCGAAGGTGACTTTTTTACCTCTGGCCTTGCGCTATATCCACGCCATCTTAGCTCACACATTGACCGGTTAGAGGGAGAGCACCGGAGTCATCGTTACATTTCATGCTTACTTCCTTTGGAGCATGGCAACGGGGCACACTTTTGCTCTTGCCTACTTTATCACCCTAGCTTGCCGCCATCAGACAGAGTACAGTAGGAAGAGTCCTATCTGCTTAGGCCTTTACGTGACTCGCCTCGCATGACACTTTAGCATCCTCGACACTTTAGAGTAGTCCTCCTCCTTCACACTTGTCGGACAGATGACCCCGTAAGGGTCATCAAGTATGAGTCACATGAGGATGATCGAGTGAATGCGTGGTGTGGATCCTCCTCTATACCGATTATCTCATTCTGACCCTCAGGATGAGCATGACAACTTCACTGATAATGTCTCCTTCTACCACAAGAATCTACCTCCATTTCCAGCTCCGAGTCAACGCACAACTACTTCTACTGTCAGCCTCGTGGACCTCTCCAAGTGGTTCACTCGTTTCAAGTAGCACTATTTTGAGCGGTCTAACAGTATTTATGCGATTTTGCAGTAGATCTTTCAGCACCTCCACATATCTTCTTTAGCGTCTGCGCCTCACGACCTCGATGCCTTCGACGATGAAGATCACTGATTTTATTTCTTGTCTTTTTATTTTTATTTTTATTTTTTTCTTTTTTTAGTTGTTTCCTTTTCATTTTCTTAGACTTCTTTCGTTTATTATCTTTTGAACTATGTTTTTATTTTTATTTTCGTTGTTTCTAATCGAGTTTGTAACCTCTTAATCTTCTTCATTATTTGTGTTTATTTTCTTACTAGTTTGCTCGAAACCATGCACTACATTTAGATTTGCCTACAATTCCGGTTTTCATTATTTTGGCGAATTGATCCATATTCAGGGCAGTTTCAGTTTTCTCCCTCTCTTATGAAATTTTGCTTATACTATGCTTATATCTTTTTGTACACTGAGGACAAATGTACATCTTAAGTATGGGGAGGTTATTCATATAATTATTAGAAAATCCCTGAATTATTTCTTATGTTTAAGTACTATTCTCATACTTCCGTTAGAGTGAATTATTTTTTATTTGAGATTTGAATTGATGATATTTTGGATTAATTATTAGATACTTGTGCATTGATTGATTTAAACTTCAAGACATGAGAGAGTCAAGCATGATAAGTTATTTTTCAAAAATTAAATTTTTTTTAGGTTGTTTCCCTGAATTGAAGTATTATCTTGAAGTTTTAATTTGCAAGTTTGACATCAAAACCATGATTTTTTGTGAGATTTTGACCTTTTAGAGCATACAGTTTTCATGCTCATTCTATTATTAGTTATGAATGTGTCAGCTTGATTTGTTATTCTAGATTTTGCTTTGATTATGCATATCGAGACCACACCTTTGATTTGATGTACTAAGATTGTAATACCCAATTTTAGCCCGGGCTCACATATGGAAACATAATTCTTGAGGATATGCAATATTAGATATAATATGCAATCCTAGATATGATATGCAATCTTAGATATAATATATGCAATCTTAGATATGATATGCAATCTTAGATATGATATATAATCTTAGATATGATATAAAATCTTAGAAGATATGATTTTGTAATCTTAGAGATTTAATTTGTAGATACCCTTTAATCTCAGCCGTTGATGTAATTGATCTGTACCGTTGGATTTGGGGAGGCTCAACTATAAATAGAGGCCTCTCCCTTCATTGTAAGAAAAGGAAAAAAAGAGGGAGGAGGAGGAATAAAAAAGAGAACGATTGGCAGTTTTTTAAAGGTGGTTTACTACTTTTCGTTCGATTATTTTTTACTTATTTACGATTTAAAAAAAAAAAGGAGAAGGTGATACTACTGCGAATTTTATTTATTTATTTTTATTTAGCCCCTTCGCCTTTTAATGTTTTTGTAATTAAGTTTTTTTATTTTTTAAACTTACCCTTTTATTTATTTTAAATTCCAATTTGATCCATTTGAACGGCGCCGTTTTAGAGGAGAAGGGAAAATTTCCCTTCCAGCCCCTTTACGTAATCCGCGCGTTCAAATTAATCCTTTTACTTTTATTTATTTGCGGATTTACCCCAGATTTTTTAATTGCAATTCAATTTAGTTTTTTTTATGTTCTTTTTATTTATTTATTAATTAATAGTGTAATTATTATTTTTATTTTCATTTTTAAAAAAAAATCTATATATGTATATTTTTATGAACATACTTATTTTTTTTTCAGCTAATATTTTTCTCATATATATATATATGTATATATACGTATATTTTTTTAAAATTAATTTTGATAATGTACTCATTATTTAATTTTTTTATCTATGTATATTCCTTTTATATGTACATGTATATACATATATATATATATATTTTTTAACGAATATTTTCCTATATTTTTTTAATGAATATTTTCATATTTATATGTATATATTTACGTTTTTTTAAATGATTAAATACTCACTTTTTCTTTTTTAAAATATACCTATTTTTTATTATTTTATATATGTACGTATAATTATATTTTTTTCTTTATTTGCATAAGTATATTATGTATTGTATTTATATATAAATTCTATAACCCAAAGTTTTATTTGTAAATTATATGTATAATTTTAATCTTCATAATTTCCATGTGTATATTATACGTCTTCTGATCTTTATTTATTTTGTTTGCTTTCCCATTCATTGTATAATTGTGTTTACATTTAATATTTTGTATGTCATGGATTACTTTTTTTTTATATTTCGTTTATTCATTTGTTTATATTATTTTTATGTCATTGATGTATTTATTATTGTTGTTATTATTATTATAGCATTTGTACGTATAAAATAACGTTACATCATTTTTTTACTCAAATTTAAAAATAGAAAATTTTTTAAAATTGAGATAATGTTCGTATTTAGGATTTTCAAGGAAATTGAGCCCTAACGTATTGGGTTCCAATTTTCTTCGTTAAATCTAACAATTGAGCATTTCTCTTTAATCAAAAAATAAGAGTTCATTATTGGGAATTCAACACGTTGTGTCCGAACGTATTGGATGTGACGCATTGATTTCTCGAAATGAAGATTTTTTAAAAATCATAAAGGAAATATTCCGAGTTTGGGATTTTAAAGGAATTGTGCCCTAACGTATTGGGTGTGATTTCTTAAATCTTGGATAAGTGGATGTTCTTTTAAAGTAAAGGAAATATTCCGAGTTTGGGATTCTAGAGGAATCGTGCCCTAACGTATTGGGTGTGATTTCTTAAATCTTAGATAAGTGGATGTTCCTTTAAAGTTTTGTTGTACAAGTATTTTGGCCCAATTCATTTTTGGGAAAAATTAGAATGCTGTGCCCTAACGCATTGGGTGTGGTATCTTCTTTCTCTGAAATAATAAGGGTCTTAATACATAGCCTTTTATGTTTTGCTAAGGATTACGTTTTTTCCAAATTCTCGACCTTAAGACACTAATTAATTAACTAGGTACCAATTTTGGGCGTTAAGAGGGTGCTAATCCTTCCTCGTACGTAACTGACTCCCGGATCCGTTTTTCTAAAACTCGTAGACCAAAGCCGTTTTTTTAGGTGATCCAATCACACCTTAATAAAAGATTGGTGGCGACTCCCAATTTTCATTTTTTAAAGTCGACAACCTAAAAAATTTTGTTTTTCAAAAAACGGTTTTGACAGAGATGATAGAGGTACTTAGGTTTAACCCACTTATCCTATAAAAAGTCTATCTTTTGAGTTAACCCTTAGTAAACCTCATTGAGTCTAACTTATCTTTTCTTGATTAACCCGTGAATTTTAACGCATAACTCATTTTTCGTTGTGACTCTTTCCCATTTTATTGACTCCCTTTTTGTCGAGATTTGATTTGGTTAGTTCCTAACTATGCTCTTTTATTTGATTTGTTAAATTTTCTTTCTTGATTCTTGTTTAAAAAAAGAGAAATAGAAAAAAATTTGATTATTAATTAGTTATTTGTTAATTGAGCTTGAACAATTAATTTCACATATTGAGAAAAATCTCGTTTTTTATTCCTGTTTATTCTTGAATGATGCATTTGTTTTGAATTTAGCATTTGTTTATTTTTTTCTAGTTTGGTAATTTATCAAATCGATCTCGATTATAACAAACTTTTCTGGCCTTTTTCTGCACCCCATTACAACCTCTTAAAGACCTTTTGATTGGTGTGTCATATCATTTATAGTGGTGGAGATTTGATTTTCAAGGAAGCTTATGGTAATGACATTTCTTGTTTGACTGTTGAGTGCTTATTTCTTGAACCTTAAACACTTTAAGTGCTTTGAGTGAATCTTTAGTGAGGATGTCAACTCTTGTCAATTTTGAATTAAAGGTAATTACTCAGATAAGGGGAGATACCTATATTTTCGTACTTTAAAAATTTTGACTTGGATTGTTTGAATATTTATTGCCCTTTTAGTTGAATTGTCAATGCATGATTATTTGTGAATTATTTCGAAACATTATTGATGAGAATTACAAGTTGAGAAAGATTAACTTTAATGTGAGTTAAGGATTTTGCTTGAGGACAAGCAAACACTTAGTGGAGATATTTGATAAGTGATAAAACTAACATATTTTAATCCCATTCTTAATACATTTTTGGATGATTATTTATGTAAATTGGTGAATTTGATGCTCCTAATCCTTTGAATTCATGTTCCTATACTTAGGTGAGCATTCAGGAGTTAAAGGAGCGAAAAATGGGTAAAAATCAGACAAAAATGATAGATTTCAGGAGCTACATGGGTTGCATACACAGTCGTGTGAGCCACACAGGCTGGACATATGGCCATATGCCAGACCGTGTCAAATTCGCAACTTGCTTCCCAAACACGCAAGAAAAAGCAATTTTTAGGCTTTCTGAGCATTGTAAAGTCTATAAATATCAAATAGAAGAGGAGATATGGGAGCCATTAGAAAATATTGCAGAAAACAACTTGCAGAACACCATTGGAGCCAACTCTGAAATAGATTCCCATTAAGATCGAAGACCTCCTTTTAATTTCTTTTGAATTTTTTATGAGTTTCTTTAGTTCTTGTGGTTTTTTTTTTTTTACTTTGAGATGTTTTTATTCAGAATTATGAACTAATTCCCTAGGTAATAGGGAAGATGAAACCTATGATGAATTCTATTATTTAATTTATGTTTTACGTAATAAATACTTTATTCTTGTTCTCAGTTATGAGTGCTTATTTCTTGTTTTAATATTTCAAGGATATTAATTCATGTTTAATGTGCTTAATTCAATGGAGGGAAAGTCCCTGGTTAAGAGCTGATCTAACATAAATGAGTGGAGCTGCATGCAATCCTAGAAATAGGACGATATAAATCTATCAGATTAGAGTCAAATCTAATAAGGGAATCCATAGATCGAGTTAATGGGACAATAGGGGTTTTAATTAGAAAGAGATTTCAATGAATCAACATAGAGTCAATTGTTCTTACTCTCGGAAGAGAAATTAGCATAATTTAGGGATTTCTATGGATCAAGATACCAAGTGAATAAATCATTTAATTCAGACTCATAATAATAGATGAAGTCTAGGTGGATTCTTTCCTGGGTATTGTCTCTCTCATTGGTTATTATTCAATTATTTTCCTAATTTATTCACTGTTGAGTTCTTGGTTAAATTAGTTTAGTAATTTTAGTTTAAAACTCATCGCTCCAAATTGTCGGCTAAATAATAGAAAAATAGTAATTACTAATACTTTTAGTCTTCGTGGATATGATATCTTTACTCACCATAGCTATAATATTTATCGATAGGTGCACTTGCCTTTGTCATATTTTTAGTTAGTCACGTGAGATACATCAGTACAATTTCCCTTTTTTGATGTTTCTGTTTATGCTTTAATCAATCCTGGATCAACACATTCATATATGTATTGCATTAGTAACTGAGAAAATATGCCGATAAAGTTGATTGAGTTTGATACTAGACTATTAAACCCTTTAGGTAAGTGCATAGTAGTTAATAAGATATGCAGGAAGTATCTATTAAAAATACGAGGTTATGAATTTCTTGTTGATCTAATGTTATTGTCGTTTAACAAGTTTGATGTCATCATTGGTATGGACTGGTTGATTGTACATGAGGCCGTTTTTAACTATAAAGAGAAGCGAATTGTGTTGAAATGTCAAAACGATGAAGTAGTTAATGTTGAAACCGATCAAGAAGATTGCGTTACCAATATTATAACAACTTTGACAACTTAAAAGCTGGTCAGAAAAGGATGTGAAGCATATTTAGCTTATGTACTGGACACGAGAGTGATAGGAACAAAATTTGAGAAAGTCCTAACTGTGTGAGAATTTGCTTATTGCCGAAAAAATTACTAGGGTTACCACTGGAAAGAGAAGTGAAATTTGTAATTGAATTAATGCTTGGAAGTGCTCCGATTACAATTGCTCCATATAGAATGACTTCGATAGAATTGAAAAAATCAAAAACTTAGTTGCAAGAACTTATTGATCGCAAATTCATTAGACCAAGCATATCATCGTGGGGTGCACCGATTTTTCTTTTGTTAAAAAGAAGGATGGAACATTGAGACTGTGCATTGATTACCGACAATTGAACAAGGTCACGATAAAGAAAAAAACACGTTGCTATGCAATGATGACCTATCTAATCAGTTGAACAAAGCCACTGTATTCTCGAAAATTGATCTCCAATCAGGATATTATAAGTTATGAGTCAAGGAATCAGATGTATCGAAAACTACTTTTCAAACCTGATATGGACACTACGAATTCCTAATAATGTCATTCGATTTGACCAACGCCCTTGCTGCATTTATGGATATGATGAACAAGGTATTTCACCCATTCTTAGATCGATTTTAAGTTGTGTTAATTGATGATATTTTGATTTATTCGAAGAATGAAGTTGAGCACTCCCAGCACTTGTGATCTGTGTTGCAAACATTGTGAGAAAAATGAATGTATGCAAAGTTTAGTAAATGTGAATTTTGGCTCTGAGAAGTTGGATTCCTTGGTCATGTAATCTTTGCAGATGGTATCCGTATTGATCCAAACAAAATTTCTACAATCTTGAGATGGAAACCTATAAGGAATGTCAGAGAAGTGAGGAGTTTCTTGGGTTTAGCTAAATATTATAGATGGCTTGTCAAGGGATTTTCAATTCTTACGTTACCGTTGACTAAGTTATTATAGAAGGAGATTAAATTTTTCAGGTTTGAAAAGTGTCCTTAAAGTTTTGATAAACTAAAAGCAATGCTAACAGAAGCCCCCATGTTGACGCAACTAGAATCTGGAAAGGAATTCGTTGTTTAATGTAATGCTTCGCTCAGTGGATTAGGTTGCATTTTGGTGCAAGAAGGTAAGGTGATTGCTTATGCTTCTCGACAGTTAAATTCACACGAGAAGAACTATCTGACACCCGATCTAGAATTCGTAGTTGTTACCTTTGCTCTAAAAATATGGAAACATTACTTTTATTCCGAAAAATTCCATATACGCACTGATCAAGTCATTGTTTATGGTAATGCTTCGCTCAGTGGATTAGGTTGCATTTCGGTGCAAGAAGGTAAGGTGATTGCTTATGCTTCTCGACGGTTAAATTCACACGAGAAAAACTATCTGACGCCCAATCTAGAATTGGTAGCTGTTACCTTTGCTTTAAAAATCTTGAAACATTACTTTTATTCAGAAAAATTCCATATACGCACTGATTATAAGAGCTTGAAATATTTTTGGACGTGAAAAGAATTAAACTTGAGATAACGTTGGTTGCTTGACTACCATTTGAGAAAAGCTAACGTTGTGGCTGATGCTTTAAGTAGAAAGTTTTTGTTTGCTTTGAGAGCACTAAATACGCACCTGATGCTAGAACGTGATGGTTCTATCTTAGTTGAGTTACGAGTGAATCTGATTTTTTTGTAAAGAATTCAGAAGTTGCATAAAAAGGACCCAAAGTTGTTAGCTATGCAGAAGTTGATTGAAATTGTTCAGATAACTAAGTTTAGTATTGGAATTTAATTTTCACAATTGGTATGTGTACCAAAAGATTTGAAATTAAAAAGAGATATTTTTTTCTGAAGCTCACAACAATACTTATTTGATTCATTCGGGTGGTACCAATAAGTATTGTGCTTTAAAAAAATCTATTGGTGGCTATGAATGAAGCGTGAAATCCTAGAGTTTGTAGCAAAGTGTTTAGTGTGCCAACAAGTGAAACTTGAGCATCAAGTTCCATCTAGTTTACTCCAGCTAGTAATGATTCCTGAATGGAAATGAAAACATGTTACATTAGATTTTGTATTAGGTTTGCCTCTGACATCAAGCAAGAAGAATGTGATCTGGGTAATTTTTAAGAGATTAACCAAGTCGGTACATTTTATTCCAATTCGAACTAATTTTTCACTTGATAAGCTATTTGAATTATCTGTGGCTGAAATTGTTAGACTACATGGTATACCGCTGTCTATTATTTCAAAATGTGATCCATGGTTTACTTCTAGATTTTGGGGTAAATTACATGAAGCTTTGGGTACCAAACTGAATTCCAGTACAACATTTCATCCACAAACAGATGGATAGTCTGAGCGAGTGATACAAATGCTTAAGGATATGTTTCCCTATTGTGTTACGGAATTTGAGGGTAGTTGGGAGAAATTCTTACCACTAGTTGTGATCGTATACAATAAAAACTATCAGTAAAGTATCAAAATGGCACCGTATGAAGCTTTGTATGGAAGAAAATACAGAACCCCGTTGTATTGGTCCGATTTAAGTGAAAATAAGTTAGCAGGAACTGATCTAGTTCACGAAATAGAAGAAAAGGTTAGAGTTATCAGGGATTGTTTGAAAGCTGCCTCTGATCAAAAAAAAGTCATATGTGGATTTGAGAAGGAAAGGCATCAAGTTTCAAATTATTGACAAGGTATTCTTGAAGGTCTCACCTTGAAAGAAAGTTTTGTGATTTGGTAGAAAAGGAAAGCTTAGTTCGAGACGTATAGGACCATATGAGGTTCTTGAACGAATTGGTCCAGTGGTATATAGATTAGCTTTACCTTTAGAGTTTAAGAAAATCCACAATGTGTTTCATGTATCAATGCTACATCAATACCGTTTTGATCCATCTCATGTGATATCTTTGAGTGAAATAGAATTGCAACCTGATTTAACTTACAGTGAGGAATCGGTGAAGATTTTGGCACTAAAAGTAAAAGAATTGAGAAACAAGTGGATAGTTATAGTAAAAGTTTTGTGGCATTGCCATGGTATTGAGGAAGCCACTTGGCAGCTGGAAGAAACCTTGAGGTCACAATACCCGGATCAATTTTCAAGTAAGATTTTCGAGTACGATAATTCCAAAAGGGGAAGAGAATTGTAACAACCCGTTTCTAGTGGTACAAAAATAGTAGTTTCGAAACCCTATTCTCCAATTATCGAGTCCGTAAATATTAATATTTAATAATCATTAGTTCAATTTAGTGTTATATGAAACTTTGGTTCAGTAATTTGATTGATTAGAAAATTGATTATAGTATAGAGATTAAATTGTAAATGTGATAAAATTTAATTACTAAGGATTTCTATTTACTAATGATAATACATTAATCGATTAGGGCCTAAAATGAAAATATAGCCCTTTTCTTTAGTGACTGATTACGTGTTGGCATTATTTAAAATAATGTTAATTTTATATAATAATTAGATTATATATATACCGTAACATAAGGGATGGTGAGAGGGGAATTCAATTTTTTTCATCTTCTCCATCACCATCTTTCTTCCTTGTTGAGCGAGGAAAGTTCAACCAAGTTCTGTGCTCTTGCATGGTAAGCTAATCTGACCCTATTCTGCATGGATTTTGTGTTTTTGATATTGTTGTACTTCAATCTAGCTAACAATTGTGACCGTTTCTAAAAATGTTAAGTATTCTTTAGATTTCTATTGTTGAATGCTTGAAATTATGGTGTTAAATGATTAGATTAGAAGAGAGGTTATGAAAAGGACCACTTTGTAAAACGAAAATTTGTTAGATTTGAATATCAGAACTAAAGAGTAAAAATTTTAAAACCAGTTTGAGATTTCTATAAACGTTGTTATAAAAAGGCTCGATTGTATAATGTGTGAAGATCAAAGGAATTGCAAGAGATAGAATTGAATTGACTTATACACATAATAAGCTGATAAATGACATTTGGTTGATGAAAATTGAGTTAAATTATGTTATAGATTAAGATTTGAATCTGCCAAAAGAAGATCGCGGGAAAGGGAAAATCGTTGAGTAGACTCTACCATGGTGTGTTACCATTCTGTTAGGTAAGTTAATATGATATAAACTTTCTTTAATTTTTCTCTTTAATTGTATAATTAGAAATTTGATCGGTGAGATTCGATTTGCTTAACATAAAAGGGGATATTGAATTATGATACAAGGAAATAGGTTATAGAATGAAATCGTCTTGATGAACTTAGAAAAAGGCTCATGCATATGGTTACATGTTATTTCATTATGATTTCCAGATCCAATATTTATTGCGGACTCAAAGATACATGTGACACAGGTTTAGCCTGGACCGGTAACCTTACATGTATATATAGCCCTGGCCAGGCAATTATTGTGTCGTTAAAGGTTTGGTCTGAATGGATAACCTGACACCTTTGTACATAATTGCCTCGAATGAGCCCCTAATTTGTTGCGTTCCTGTGTTTTGAGCTTTTTCACGATGGTTTATCGGGTACATAAAACTTGCAAAGTGTTAAATTGGCATGTTGTGAAATGAAAGGTAACAAAAGATTTGATGGATAAGTTCAGGGTACTCAAAATTGAAAGGAAAGTGGACTATTTGGATATGAAAGTTTAACATATCATGTCGCGTATTTTTCATATTATACATTTGACTCAGTGTACAAACTTACATTATTGGAATTGTGTAGTATGATAGGTAAATTTATCACGTATATTAAACTACATATAGTTGTTGGTGAGGTAAGTTAAGTGTGATATTATATGAGCTTTTTAAGTATTTTAAATGCTTACTCCCATGTTGCTACCTTTTCTATAGGTTTTGATCATTCGAGTCGCACCAATCGGATCCACAAGAAGCTCACACTATCCACTCGCTGACTGGTAGATTTTGTTTATGTCATTGCGGTAAAGTGACATGTATTTAGGTGGATACTTGCACATGGATATAAAAGAGTCAAAGTTGTAGTTGGATCTTATGGTCCCTTTTAATGTTATAAATGAAATGGATACATATTTTGATTTTTGAACATGTATATAAATTATACATATTAATTTGGTTGTTGTTATGAAAAGCATAGGATTGTATGTGTCATGGTTTAAATGTCTGTGAGACATTTAGCAATATAGGTGTCTGCAGGACATTCCGGAATATGTGTCCATTGTTTAGCCATCTCCAAAACAATATGCAGTTGGATTGCCCGCAGGATAGTTCGCCATGTATCTACCTGTGGAACAATCCGTTATATATATACATATATGTGTACTGTAAGTTATGTGAGCTGTGTGTCTTCGAACTGTATCAAGTGGTGTAGAAAAACTATTCCGATATCGGTGGTAATATCCTGTAGCTTGGGTCCAACGACCGAGCTGGACTATAGGTTTTACACAAAATCCAGACTAGACTTATTATTCTCTGATCTATTCCTTTGACCCTTAAAAGTCATATTATTGCTTCTTGTAGGCTACTTGGGAATGACAAAAAATGACAAAATATCGTACTTGGACGCACTAAGGTAGGATGTAAACTCCAACCATCACTTGATGACATTAAACACTTCTCCAATTTGACACGATACAATAGTACACAGCAACAATAACTAACTATACAATGTAGCCAAACAATGGGCAACATGGGATTCGAAAACATTTATCAATTTCTCATCACCATAACCAATTCTTGCTTTGTAAAAAAAAAAGTTATATATTTTATCAAAATAATTTATTTCTCTATTAATTTAATTTTATATGCATATATAATATATAATTATGTCAATGTATACAATTTAAATTAAGTTATTTGAAGTCTTCAAGTTTTTGTTTAAAGAATTATAACACGATTTTTGTTAACTTTGATTAAATTGAAATAAAAATAAATGAAAGAAATGAAAATATTATCTTTATAGTAATGTTAAATTTAAAAGTTATTAAAATATAATATAACTCCTTAAAAAATGTGTTAATATATTTAATCAACTTTAATACATAATCGATTTCAGATGATGACAGTATGCAAGTTGCAAACAAAAGCTCCATGAAATATTAGGTTTGCCCCACCACTTTATTTATTTTATTGCTACAATTGTTCAAAAAAATTTTTTTTTATGAAATATGATCGGCAATATATTTCAAAGAACTACAATCCAAATACTCAAGATTTTACTCTTTTGACGACCGACTAGTCAAAATTTTGTTTTTTTTTTATAATATGAATGATTGGGTTTAATAATTATCTTGAATGATTAAAAAAAAAGTTAAATCACCGTTTTGTAATTTATTTTAATTTTATATGCTCAAATTTCTCGAAACCTTATTCATCAGTTTGGTTTATTTATTTGCGATATTTTTATACTAATAATCTAATCATATTTATATGCACATGTAAATCATATATTTAAAATAAATGTATTAATTTATTAATAACATTCAATAAATAATAAATTGTACACGTGTGCGACATATATGGAATTAAAATGAAAACATTAGTTTAAATTGCGAGTAAAAAGAAACTTAAATAAATAAATGTATCATATAAAGAATATTAAATGCACTTTAATTTCTTTCGACTCGTATTCTTATTTTTTTATAGCACATCAAAATGTTATCATGTTAAAATCTTTATCAAGATGTTTCATATTAGTGAATAAAATCAATATTAAAAATATAATTATGAAAATTTTAATATTGAGTTGATTTGTGATACCAATGAGACTTTTGTTGAAAAGGCAAAATTTAAAATTGTAATACTTGATGTTTTGAGTTCAAATCCCTTTTTTTTTCTTCTAATTTTAAATTTTTTTATTAATTTCATATAAATATATGGAAGTACAAAAAATATCTTATAGTAATATTCATTAAATATCTTATAGTAATATTCATTAATTGTTTAAAATGTGGTTTCTTAGTACTTTCCTTCATTGGTGTCAAGTTGACTACTGACACTAATTCAATCACACACTTAAATAATAGTATCAATAAAAGTTAATGTGAACGATACTAGTAGTCACCCAACTATTATTAAAAAAAGTTTGTCACCCGACTATGAAAAGTTACAAAATAGCCACTCAAATTACACAATATGTAAATGTTGAAGGTTAACTTTTTTTGGAATTAAGACTAAATTGACATAATTTATAAATGTTGAGGGTTAAAGGTGCTATTATGCCAATTTTAAAAGATGCCACCATTAGCCAACTAGTGACAAAAAAGACAAAATGGAATAGTGGGTGATCATTTTGTAACTTTTTATAGTTGGGTAACCAAAAAAAAAATACTAATAGTTGGGTGACTACTAATCTAGTTTGGCCTAAAAATTAACAGTTATACTATTATTGAGTAGTGGAGTAAATTAGTCTCTCTATTATAAAGATAGATGACTTAGCCTTCGTACATTTAAATTTTTAAGCAAATAGATGATAAAAAAAAGTGATTACCATATGGTTGAACATTTAGGGTGCTCTTGGTTGGGAAAAAAGGTGAGAGGAAAGAAAATAGGAGAGATAATCATGTTCCATCCTAATGCATAAAAATAAATCATTTCAAATTGAAATGATGGGAGGAGAGAAAATGAGAGAGATGTAACGCTCCGAAATTTGGGTCTAGAAGTATTAGGCCTTGAGCAAGGGAACGGTTAGGAAATTGTACACAAAAGTATGTTTGCTTTTGTGGTTAAGGGTCCTGAGAGGAGTTGGAAAAATCATTGGTTCAAACCTGGGCTTTAGCAAAAATTTTGGTTTTAAGTGGATAAAACCCTGGATGCTTGGATGTAGGCCTTTTAAATTATTGTGTTAAAAAAAATGACATAAGGAAGCATGTGGTCTAGTGGTTGTGGCGTTATTAAGGTTACAAGGGAGCTTAGGTTCAAGTCTTGGCTCCTGCAATTTATTTTGGTTTTTCTTTTAAAGGAACCAAGACTTTGGCCTTTAGACCTTTTTATTAATTGAAGATAAAATGTGACATAAAAGAGCTTGTGGCAAAGAGGCAAGTGGTGTGTTGAGCTATTAAGGGGGCTTGGGTTCAAATCTCATTTCAAGTAAAAAGGATATTTATTTTGTTAGCATGAAGCGGCAGAAGTTTGAGGTGGTTTTGAACTCTGCTGGGTGAGAGTTTGAATGGGTCTTTGAGGTTGTCATGGAGGATATCAAGGAGGGATAAGGGGAGAGATTTGAGGAGATTTTCGAGGGATTTGGAGAAGTGGAGTGTTGTAGCCGAATTGTACAACTTTATGAGCAAATTCGACTAGGGGAACTCATTTGGTGCATTTCGGCAATGTGAGAGTGAGTAGGTGCTGACTTCTTCTGGTATTTTCGGGTTTTGTTTTCTTATCTTGGCACATTTTTGACCATTCGGGTCCTCTTTTCTTTCAACATTTTTTCTTATTTGGCTTTTGGTCACTCTGACGGAAACATTAGACATCAAGTGCTTTTTTTCTAATTATTTCTTTTTGAAGTCTTTTTTCTCTTATTCTCCTTTGGCCAAACTTAACATCTCTCTGCTTCTATTTTCTCTCAACCCAATTCGACCCCTCTCCACTCTTATGTTGTTGTTTTTCTGCTCGATTTCTTTAGGACAAAATAGTTCTTCTTCTTCCATATTCTTTTGATACTAAGCCGAATCGCTATTTCTCTTTCTGTTTCCTTTCGACTCATAGCCTTGAACTAGATAGCAATCTCGTTCTTCTTTCGCTATGGTTGGTCGCGGTTTGGAGGTTAGACTTTCGGTAAGCTCTTATTCTTTCTTGTGTTGTTGGGTGCTAAGCGCTTTCTCTTTCTTTAATAAATGTTTCCTTTGGTTGTTCACGTGTGGTCGAATCCCTTTTTCTTCCCCGATGATGGTGGTGGCACTTTTGGGTTTTTTAGATCATTACAAGGGGTGAAAGGGTTTGTTAAGGATCGCAGTGGTAGTCAATCCTTTTATTATCTCACAATCTAAGGTAATCATTTGGGCTAATAATGTACGATGTTAGACGATTATTCTGGTGTTGGGTTACTAAATCTTTTGATGTTTTCAATCTTTTAATAGAATCCGTGGACAGGCAGATACACGATTAAGCAGGTGATCGATTCTGTTAGTAGTCTAAGAAGGCTAGGGGCATCCGATCAAGCAAGGCTTGGGTTTGACATTCGGGGGTTTCTACGCTATTTCAGAAAAAGGTGTGTATCCGTACACCGTAAATCATTACTGTCATAAAGCCGAAAGAGTGTGTGTAATCGCACTGTCTCTTCTGTGAATCAAAAAAGCCGAAAAGTTAAAAAGCTGAAAATACGACGATTGAGGCCATATGGGCGTGCGAACGCTCGTGTGGTGAACCGAGCCTATGAATACGAGCATTAGACTATTGAGGCCACCACGAGCGTTCTCGTCCTCTTGGGCCGTTATAGGTCTCGTTGGGCTAAAATAGGTCGTGTGAGCCCAATAGGCTCGCGGGCCCCACTCAAATAAAATCCACGTTAAGTGCAAATACTGGATTGGGCTATGTAGTTCGCGTAGCCGTGATTAAATTTGGGCTAAATGGGTCACACGAGCGTGTGGGCCCACGTGGGTCGAATATGGGCCTTGGGCACATTTACACCGTTATGACCATTTAGGTTATCTGTGTCACTTGAGGCGACTGTAGACCTTCGAAAAGGTTGTTAAATTATCGAAATACCCTCGAAGGGTAAAATACACCCTCGAAGGGTAAAATTACCAAAATACCCTCGAAGGGTAAAATTACTAAAATACCCCCAAAAGGGAAAATAACCGAAATACCCTCATGGGTAAAATGACCGTTATGCCCCTAGGAGATGAAATGACTGTTAAGGCCTTGTGCTATGTATGACCGTTTTGCTTTATGATATTTATATGATTTTTACTGAGTATGACATATTGCATACACGTATAATTTATGACATGTCATCCTGAATGGTGTTGGGTTAATATTGACGGAGGAAGTGTATGGCCTGTAGCCCTTCTGTTCAAGGCTTACTGCCTTTCTGCTTATGGCTTTTAGTCGTTCTATTAACTGGTAGCGTTGTTGCGATACTTATGGCTTTTAGTAATTCTATCTACGGTGTCGAGCTGTTCTGTTGACTTAGTGCCACAACCGGTGCTAAGCTTGGTGTGTTGGCTGGGTGGGTCGATTTTATCCCCACATGGTGTGTTGGTTGGTACGGGTGGTGTATTGGTTGGATTGGGCTGGATTTCTGTCTGCATATCTGCATTTGATATTGATTCTGTAATGGGCTTAGGTCTACCTGGTTCTGTTAATGGGCTAAGGCTCATCTGATACTATGTTCGTGATGGGCTCAGGCCCAGCCTGTTTCTGCATACCGTATATCTGACTTTTTGTATTATAAGGGATTACACATTGAGTTTTTGCAAACTCACCCTTTCTGTCTAACTGCGTAGGTAATCCCTCGCCTTAGGCGATTTGGAGCTGCAAGAGACTCGGAGGTGGCCACACGACCGCTGATGCTCTACTATAAACTTTTTATTTGAATTTTATATTTTGGGTTTTAATTTTGTTATAAGTCCTTTGAGGGATTAAATTTTTAAATGGGCTTTAGATAACCTTATTTAAAACTGCTACACACAAATTTTCAATACTAACAACTATTTTCCAAAAACACTTAAAAATAGACGTTTTTACATTTCAAACTTTAGTAGCTTTCGCGATTGGAATAACCTAAAGTATCAATACCAGGAATTAATGCCAGACATTAAGTAAACGTTTTTGACGAGATGGTTTGCTAAACTCGAGAAAAAGGTTTTAAACATAGAAATGAACTTTTAACGACAAACTCAGTTTTTGAACGACGTTTTGATGTGACATGCCAGATTCAGCCATAACGTTTGGGCCGGGTTTGGGGGTGTTACAAGAGATGTGCATGTTAGTTCAAAATTTTGCATCTTTCAAATGTTTTGTTTTATTTTCTTTCCTTCCATTTTTCACCTTTACTAATCAATGGATGGAAAGAAAATTACTTTTTCTTTCCATTTTTCCATCTATCCTACCAAGTACACCATTGGAAAGAAAAATTATATTTTCAGTCATTCTAGTTTTTTATCCCTTCAATTTTCCATTCTTTCAATTTTCTTTCCACTCCGCCAACTAAAGCCTAAAATATGCTAATTTATCATTGATTAAGTCTTAGCTCAGTTGGCATTGACATTGTTTCTAATATAGGAGGATGTGGATTTGACCATGCTAAAATATCCTCCTATTCAAAGGTTGGAGTGTTGGAAAAATTAAAATTTTGAAAATCAAGTCGGTTTGTTTTATAGTAATAAAGTTTTTCCTGAAACTACATACGCTTTGTGCAAAACAGATCCTAGATGTTCTCGACTTTCAACCAAATGACCTTCTCCACTATTCTTGTACAACAAGTTGCTTCGAGTGTGGGCTCGAACAATCCGAACCAAACAAAGAACCAGAAATTATTTATTACTTTTAGTAGGAAAGTAATTATCTCTCAATAGAAACTAACAAAATTGTGATTCTCTCTCAATAGAATAACAATATCTCAAACTTATGTGTAACTATTGTAAATAGCTCCACCAGTGCCATCTATTTATAAAGACAGATAAGAAAATCCTAGTTTAACTAGTAAAAATCAAATAATATTTATTTAATAGAATAATGGTCTTCTAGTTTAACTAAAAGAGGGGCGCGAAACCCCTAGTTAAATATAATAGGGTTGTCGCCCCTCACATGTAATATGAGGGGAATTGGGTCTCTCCTGCATTGAGTCCAATTATGTGTGCTTCATTGACTTCTAACCCAACACTTTATAATTTAATCTAACACAATGCATGTTTTTCTATTTCTCAAAATAAATATTTTTTATTAACTAATTTAATTAGATAAATTAAATTTTCCAATTAAATAATTTTCTCAACCCAATTCTAATTCCTTTAAAGTCATGACAACTTTACAGTAAAAGAATCTATAAGAAAATATATTTATTTTCCATATTCAACGGATTCACAATGACCAATTAATTTAATTCTATTTTTAAACTTCCATTATTTAATTAAATAATAATTCAAGAAACTTAAATTAATTCTCAAGTCATTATCATACGTAATGAGAAACCACATTCATTTGTAAATGTAGCTCATTTCTCCAACTTTATCATTTCCATCAATTTCTATTTATTTGATTCTCCATACAATTCATTTTTAGTTTTAATAAGCAAGTAGAGAGATCAACTAGACCTATATAATTAGGGATGAAATAATTTATAATTAAGTTCCACCTTTTCACCTATTAATTATAAACTCAATTAGTCATGAAGTCATTCCACTGTGTATTGTGACTAAGCTCTCCCTAATTACATACCATTACAAAAGCTACTCAATCAGTGCTCGTCTAATGACCTTGTTATAAGTGTGTTACCCTCATAGGATATGTTTAATCTCATTGGGATAAATATGTTCTCCCAAGATGATCCTATTTTATCTCATGGTAATTATTACAACTTCATGAAAGGTCAATTATTATCAAATAGTAATCAAGACATTTATCACAAAGGAAAATGACTTGTTGTCACATTTACTATTCATCTATCATGTAGTGTTGATGAGAGGATATTATTTACCAATTAGTTGGATTATGAATTCCACTATTGTGAATGATGCTACATACTGCAAAAGTTGTATACCCAACGCACCAACCTTTGGTTCCTTATCTATTTGAACTCAAGGTTTTACTTACGTCAAAGTATACAAGTCACACATACATATTCCATCATCCACTCAAGATTAAGGTATGTCACACTATGAACTTCAAAAGTGAATAATTCCATGAATAGATCTATGATCTATTCTACTTGGGTATTGTCCGATATACAGTCAATCCAATCAGTCACATCTATGTCTCTATCTTTTAGGAGTCGTCCCATAACACCCTAATACTCGTTCTAGAAGTTTAGACCGAATTTAGGAGGTCACATTGAATACTGAAGTGACTATGAGAAATTTTAGTTTAACAAATCAAAAAACACTACAGTATTTAAGTTCCGTAAAACTCTCAGATATAAAATTCTAGTGTTACAAAAAAACCTCAGTCAAAATAACGCTTACATGTATTAAATACAAATGTTTATACCCCAGTTTTCAAAAAAGTACTTAAACTAATTATTTAAAACGCGTAACTCCGAGACCTCCGGCATGTCAAGTCCAGCATCAGAATTTGGAAATGTACCTGAAAGGGGAAACACTAAGGGGGTGAGCTACACAAGCTCAATGTGAGTTCAAGACATGACTAACAACAGAATTACAGTCCGAAATTCCAGATAGTAGTACAACAGTGAAGCGTACTTACAGAGATATACAGAACTAGAAGGTATACACGTAGCCAACGTCCCAAACGAATGTACTCAAGAAAAGCACTTATCATCACACACAATGTTACAAAACATCATTACACGCAAGAACAATCACAAATGATTAGTCAAAAAGACAGGATACAGACAAACAAACTTACACCCAATCACTTAATCAGACGCTTATGAATGCAGTCAAGTAGTAAAAACCCGCCCATCTAGCCAAAACACCTCTTCGTCCCTTGATCACACCCTAATAGAGTTGTTTAAGCTCATCCAACCAGACACACCACATAGGACCTCAAAAGGCCCATCCAACCCTATACACCATGTATGTGGACTAAGCCACTCAGATAATAGTACGTAGCAAAGATGACGTATATTTAGTACAGTGCATTGCAGTAAACCGCTGTACAGATATGTTGTAGTTAAACTACCAGATTAGATCAGAATCAGTCTTCCTTCTCTTCACAACCAAACCCCAAATTATGATGCAAATGCAACAATGCACACCAAACACGAACAGTCACACAAACACAGACGGTCGTAAACAGTTAGCCAAAAATAAAATTTCATGTGATTACAAAAATACACTCTTTGGAATCAGACACAGATTCAGAATGCTCTTACACACCAAACTCAATGTCAAATTTCTTCACATTTGCAGACACAGTTTCATTTCGCAGAGCACACTACAAACACAAACTATCAAATCAAAAGTTTAACACCACGCTTTCAGTTAATCACACAACCCTAAGCTGTATCAGAGTCCTTAATACTTATACAGAGCCCCAAAAATCGTTGGAGGACACAAGAAACAGAACAGATAAGTTATGCTACAGAATAAAAAATTATAAAACAGGGCAACACAGTCATGGTGCTCCAACCGTGTGGATGTGCTTAGGCTGTGTGGGGGTCAACACACCCATGTGGAGAGGCACACACTCATGTGAAAGAAGGCACACAGCTGTGTGGCTAAGGCATACACCCGTGTGACCTAGGGACATGGTCGTGTGATCCAGCCGTGTAGCTCTCTATCCATTTGTGCTAAAATAGGGTACAGGGCAAACACGACTCTATAAGGGTCTCACATGCTCGTGTGCTCACCAGACACAGTTGTGTGTCCAAAACACACGCCAGTATTGGATCCCTAAATCCCTAAATTGGCCACACAATCGTGTGGTGAGGCCGTGTGGCATCAAATTACATAACCCTAACTCCCAAACAAATACGCTCGTGTGAGAAAGGGACATGGCCGTGTGGAAGTCGACTAAAATCCCCAAATCGGCCACACGATCATGTAGCACCTAAATTAGCCCAAAAACCCTAAATCTTAACTACATACAGCTGTGTGAACCGCCCGTGTCGAGATACAGGCCCGTGTGCCTGCCCATGTGGTCACGAAACCACACCGAAACTAGTTGAAATCTCAGTTTTGCGACATCAGAACGAGCCCCAGTCATTAACCACTCTTTAAACAACAAAAACTTACAGAAATTCTCCAGATTCAACAATAATTTCATGTTTAATATAAGTAGTTCAGAACACACACACAAATTGCCGAATTTCACAGTAATTTGGTACCAATTACACAGTTCAGTACACACTCAGAACTATCAAATACTACAAAATTGAATTGACAAATCAAAAATAGAAGAAAAGAGGTTCGAAACCCACACCTCAGTTTGTGATCGTACACCCAGACATCGACTTGACGACAAGGAAACCGTAGCTTTCCAAATATCATAAACAAAATTGTTCTTTTTTTTGTCAAAAGGCACAAGAAATCCAAAAAGAAATAAGGAGAAAAAAACGATGGTGAGGGAGAGGAGAGAATGTGAAACCAATATTAAGGGAAAAGAAGAAAAAATAAAAAATGAAATTAATAAATAAATATTAAAATTTTCAACAAAACAAAGCTAAATAGAAAAAATAATTCCCTCACAACAAACCTGAGGACTCGAACCCAAGACCCTAGGCTAAACTAACACACAACCAACCACCAGACCAGCAGGCCCGTTCTGTCACTAGAATGCAGAAACACACATAATTGGTCAAGCTACGCATTAACCCTAAATGCAAACCCCAAAAACTTCCAAGCCCAAAACCCAGGGTATTACACGTCCACTTTGATGCTCAAGACAAATCATCTCCCCAATTGGACTTAATAGACATCATATTAGTCTTTCAATAAGTTTACTCATTTTTTATTAGACTAATGACATGTTTAGGTTCATCTACCAATACAAATCATCTCCCCAATTGGACTTAATAGACATCATATTAGTCTTTCAATAAGTTTACTCATTTTTTATTAGACTAATGACATGTTTAGGTTCATCTACCAATACAAGCTATCTTTCATATTATGGTCCGACCATGTAATACTGCTTACTATTAATTAAACATTAGATAACCATTGAGCCAATATTTTCTTCCATTTTTCTTTGCATGCAAAAAAACCATTAAGGATAATATAATGGATATTATTAAACCAATTTATTTAAAAATAAAAGTATACAAAATGAATATACTACATTTAGGGCATCAGATCTAACATGGGGTTAAATAAAAAATATTAATTTTTCATGATTTGATGTAATGTGAAAATAGTAAGCCATTTAATTCTCGTATTTTCTTTAAGTTGAAATTTTTTTCACTTTTTTGTTACAAAAGAGGGCAATGCCTAAGTAATGAATGGGTACCAAACATGGGAATGCAACACCCTCCCTATCAGCTTGCACAAGGTGAGAAACAACAGCTAGCATGTGATCAAACAACAATAATATATCGTAAATAAACAAACTTTCCTTTGCCATACAATCTACTGTAATATTTCACTATCGAGGAACAAATGAGATCTCACAAGTCCACTCACGTCGAAAGAGTTCACGGATGACCAAAACTAAACAATACAAAGGATGCAACCTACTAACCCCACTCTTGATCATCTGAATAGACATTAGAGAATCCAACTCAACAAGGATGAATCAAAAACTATGAAGCTAGATAAGCTATAGTCCTTGAAAACTACACCAAAGTTTTGCAAAAGCAATGCAACTTTTCCCACAAAAAGCTTGAAATCCCCTAAGCTAGTACCCATGCGAGTCCCTAATCACTCCTTCTACCCCAACAAGACCATCCTCCAACTTACAACTACCATTTGTGTCAAATTTGTCATAGCCATAGGGTGGTTTCTCCCCCAACCTAAAAAGATTTCGGACCGACATTGTTGATTTACACTAACTAAAGTTCCCGAAAAATTTTGCATTCCACCAGCAATACTACCTAGTCTTTCATGAATGTTATGCCCCAAGCCCATGAAACAAAAAAAAAAAACATTACACCATTTCAAAAAACTCTAAAATATAAAAGAGAGCCATAAGGACCATTCTGAACGCCTAAGCCGTACCTTCCCATACGAGCATAAATTCTAAATGAACAATTCAAATCGATTCAAAGAGAAGAAAAAAGCTGACACATCTCCTAAAATACTCTCCTAAACCTTTTTGACTACTGGACAATCTTTAAGTATATGCAAAATAGTTTCAAGCCCCCACAACAAACCCTATAGCTATCATCAAATGATAGATATCTAGTCATTTGAATAACATTAAAAATGATTTTATTCTTCCACGTTAACCAGAGCAAGTGTTGAATGTTCGATTGACATGGTAGCTTCCTAACAATTTTAGCAACTAGACAAAAAGCATCATCATCATTTAAGAAGAACTTATAAATAGACTTCATGGTGAACTAGCCATTAAAGAAAGATCCAAATTAACTCATCAGTACAACGAAAAAATATTGGTTGTACGACTTCAAACCTTGAAGTAAAGAAGTACTCAAGGAACAATCAGGAAATACAAAAGGCCCTATGGAAATGGTTCCAAATCCAACTCTTAATAGTAGACTTGCAAATGGTCAACAACATAGGGAGTTTTGTCGTAATGGAAGGGTCTCTCATAGGCCTAAGTTCTTCCAATCTGGCAGAAGTGTTTTAAACACTGAGTCTACCGAACAAGAAGATGATGGCCCACTCAAATATAATAGAGCAATCTGAAGTGTTGATTCCAAGCTATAGAAAATAACTATGAAAGTTGAGATGGATTCCAACTCAGTATGAGAACTTATAGACTCAATGAAAGAGATGAAAACCCATAGGGTGTAAGTGGTTCTACAAGAAGAAAATAAATGAGGATGGAAAAATGGATAATTACAAGGCTAGACATTTAGCAAAATGTTATTCTTAGAAAAAAGTATCGATTATGAAGAAATCTTCTCTCCAGTTTTCATGCTCAATTAAATCTGTACATTGTTATCCATTATGACGACTCTCAATTACGAGATCTAGAAAATGGATGTCAAGACAGAATTCTTGAATGACTATCTTGAAGAGAGCATTTATATTATGCAACCCACCAGATATATAGTTAAAGGAAATGAGTATAAAGCATGCAAACTTCTTAGAAACATATATGGACTTAAGCAAGCATCCCACTCATGGAATTAAAGATTTGATCAAGTGATCAAGACTTTTTTATTTGAGAAAATGTAGATGAACCTTGTGCTTATAAACGTATTGGGGATGGAAACGTGGTTTTTCTCATTCTATATATCAATGACATTCTAATTATTAGAAAGGATGTTGTAACGTCCTGAATTATTTAATCTTGTTTTTGAGAATTTTGATATAAATATGTATTTGCTTCAGTGGTTAAGTGTTATGGATGTGTGTTTGAGGTCTTGGGCTCAAGCCCCACTTTTGGAAGTTATGTTATTTTTGGGCCTTATCCCTTTTTGGTGGGCTTATGTTATATTCTTGGTAAACTCATATCAGAATGAGCCTGCTACTTCGAGTGGTAAGGTGTTAGCTTACCCTGTGGTTTCGTGTTTGAATCCCCGTGTCAGCGTGGATGATAATTTTTTCTCGGTTGTGTAATATAGTTTTGGTGGAGTTGGAATTCTGAGTTAGTTGGATGAGGTTAGTGGTCAAATTTAGTGGGATTGGTAGTTAGTGGGGTTTTGGGGAGTTAGGGTTTTGGTAGAATTAATTTTTAATTTTAATTCTTTTATTTTCCCAAAATTCATTTTCTTTCTTTTCTCTGACTTTTTTTTCTTCTTTCTCTTCTTTTTCGTCTCTTCTATTCTTCTTCAATTCTAGTCGTCGTACATGTTGTTGTTGTTCTACTTTTGGGGTTCTTCGATTCGTTTCCAATAGGTAAGCTATCAAATGGTTTTCTTTTCCATTTTGCATTGTGGGGAAATTTGATTATGTTTAACGAAATCCATTAACAGTGTTCATATTTCTCAATTAGGGGAAAGACAAGAAGTGGCTATTGTTCCTCCAAAGATTTGAGTACTGAGTGGTTTCTGGTTGTTGGTGGTAAGTGTTTCGCTAGTGCTTCGATTTTGAGAAGCCTTAAGTCGAGATCAAATTCTTGTTTAAATTCGTAAATTAATTGCTAAAACGGTGTTGGTATACTGTTTTTAGGTTTTAGAGGTCTCGAGATTGCTTTCACATAAAAAATAAACTAGGTATGTAACGAAAACATGAGAAAATAACGTTCGGTGAAAGTCAAAAGAGTGGTCTGTCGATGCCACACGGGTGTGTGCCCGACCGTGTGTGACACACAACCGTATGACGGGCTAGTGTGTAGCCGTGTGGGTTACACGGGTAAGGCTGATTTGGGTGTGTGGGTCGTGTGGGCCACACAAGCAAGGCCAATTAGGGCATGTGGGCCCGAAATTTTGAAATTTTCTCTAGGGCCACACGTGTCGTTCCGATCAACTGTGGGCCGTTCGTAGGGTCGGTAATGGCAAAACAAACCTTAATGCATGAGATATGTTATTCTGATAGACTGATCTAAGTTTAGAAAAACTGATATGTATGTCTGATTATATTCTATAAGCATGTATGATATATGTATACGAGCATGCGGGACATGTTAAATCTGTTATTTTTGTATATCTATATTCTGTATCTAAATATGGGTTGGGTTCTGTTTGTTACAGGAAGTGTTCTGTAAGGAGATAATTCACCGTTATCCTGGCAGCACAGCTGCAAATTATTTTGATAAGTGTCGTACAGACATTATGTGGTGTGTAGGGCTAGGTGGGTGCTTTATACCCCACGTGGTGTGTTGGAATGGTCGTAGATGATGTGTAGAGGATGGGGGTGGGACTTTGCATATCTTATGCTTCTGATAATCTAATTATGATAAGGATTTATGTCCACTTCTGTTCTGATACACTAAAATTCTAACTTTGATGCATGTATGTTTCCATTGAATTACACACTGAATTTGTGAAAACTCACATCTGTTGTCTTTTCTATCAGGTAATCCTCAAACATCGGCGGGTCGGTGCGACGGAGTCTCAACAGTGACCACTAGTTCCCGAACTGTTTTGATTAAAGGTTTTTATTTAAAATCTAGATTATTTTTTAGTGTTTTTTAATTTTTCTCTGGACTGTTTGTTTTAATTTTGGTTTTGCATGTGTTTTTGACTTTTATACTAGGATATTTGATAAAACCATGGTTTTACGCAAACAAATGATTTCTGAAAACACAAATACGATTTTCAACTTTAACAATATCAAACTTCCTCTGCAAAATAAGTTTTTTGAAAGAGCAAATTAACAATGTTTTCCTTAACAAAAATAATAAAATGTTTAATAAAATGTGGATTCTTTTAGTAACAATTAAACGAGAGAAATTTAACATAATAAGATTAATTTCAAAACCCTTCTTTGTAACACTCCAAGATTCGACCATAACGTCTAGGCCGAGTTTGGGGTGTTACAGATGTAAGGACATTATCATCAGTTAAAATGTGGTTAACCCAACAGTTTAGTATAAAGAATTTAGGAAAATTTAATTTTGTTCTAGGAATTTGAATCCTAAGGGATCGATAAAACAAAGTGATAGTACTATTGTAAGCTTTATACATAGACAATATATTTGAACGTTATGCAACGATTGATTCGGAGAAGGGAAAGCAACCTTCTGTATCGAGATTTCATCTTTCTTTGGAAGATTGTCATAAGACAACGTAAGAAAAAGAAAACATGAGAATGGTTCATTGTGCTTCTATATTAGGAATTCTCTTGGATATTATGTTATGCAAGCATCTAGATATCTATTTTGTAGTAGCGTTGGTGAGTCGATATTCAGTGAATCCAAGACCAAGACATTGGCAAGTAGTTAAACATATACTCAAGTATTTATGGAGAACGAGGGATTATATGCTTGTATGTTCTAGAGGATATTGTACTCATATCGGATATACTTATTTTGACTTCTAAATGTGTCAAGATTCAAGGAAATCGACATCGAGCTATGTCTTTGTCCTAGGGGAGAATCCATTGTGTGGAAAAGTGTAGAGCATAGTTATACTACTAACTCCATTATGGAGGCTGAATATGTGGCTGCTTTTGAGACTACAAAAGAAACAATATGGCTTTGAAGGTTCCTTACAGATCTTGAAGTCATTCTTGATATGAGAAAAGCTACCACACCATATTGTGACAACAATGTGGCAATAACAAACACTAAGGAAACTAGAAACCATAAGAGGATGAGAGATATTAATAGAAAGTATCATATCATAAGAAAGGTTGTTTTAAATGGAATCATGGATGTAGTTAAATTTGCATTTAAGGACAACCTTGCAGACCTATTTACCAAGACTCTACTAGCTAGAAGTTTTAAGAAACATGTGGAGAGTATGGGAATGCAAAATATGATTTATCTACTTCACTAATTTAAGTAGGAGACTGTTGGATCTGGTGCCCTAAGTGTAGTATATTCATTTGTAAACTTATAATTTTTTTTGAACAAATTGGTTAATAAAATAATTCATGGATTACATTAATACAATTTGGATAATTTTCTCATGTGGTTTTTGCATGCAAAGCAAAATAGAAGTAAATATTGACTCACTGGTTGTCTAATGTTTAAACTAATACTAAGCGGTATTACGTGGTCAGATCGTAACATGGAAAGACAACTTATATTAGTAGATGAACCTAAACATGTCTTTAGTCTAATCAGAAATGAGCAAACTGATTGAAAGACTAATATGTCGTATATCAAGTCCAATTGGGGAGATGCCTTGTCTTGGGCATTAGAGCGGATGACCTTCAAAAGATAAAGATATAGATGTGATTATTAGACTGATAGTACATTCGATTAGACCCAAGAAGAATATATCCTGAATCCATTTATAGATTTATTCACTTGTGACATTCAAAGTGTGACATACCCCAATCATGAGTGGATGATGGACTATGTATGCGTAACTCGTGCACTTTTATGAAAGTAAAAGCCTGAGTTCAAATAGATAATGAACTTAAAGTTGGTGCATTAGGTATAGGATTTCTACAATATGTAGCACAATTCACAATACTGTAATTCATAGCCCAAGACATGAGTAAATGATATCCTCTTATTTGCATTACATGATAGATGAAAAGTAAGCGTGGCCATGGGTTGTTCGTATTTGTGATGAATAACTCGATTACTATTTGATAGTAATTGACTTTTTATGAAGGAAGATGTAATGGTTACCATGAGATAAAATATGATCACATTGGGAGAGTAGATTAAGGATGTTCTATGAGGGTAACACACTTATGACAAGGTCATTGGACGAGCACTGATCGAGTTGCTTTCATAATGGTATGCCATTAGGGAGAACTCTATCACGATACTATAGTGGAATGATTTTGTGACCAAATGAGTTCATAATTGACTTTTTATGAAGGAAGATGTAATGGTTACCATGAGATAAAATATGATCACATTGGGAGAGTAGATTAAGGATGTTCTATGAGGGTAACACACTTATGACAAGGTCATTGGACGAGCACTGATCGAGTTGCTTTCATAATGGTATGCCATTAGGGAGAACTCTATCACGATACTATAGTGGAATGATTTTGTGACCAAATGAGTTCATAATTAGTAGGCGAAAAACTGAAACTTAATTCTAATCATTTGAGCACTAATCGTATATGTCCCATCGGTCCCTTCGCTAGCTTGTTGAAACCATAAAAGAATTGCATGTTGAATCAAATTAACAGAAATGGCAAAGTTGGGGAAATGAAAAACATTCGAAAATGAATGTGATTTTCTCACTAAATGGAAATGGCTTGAAAAATTAATTTATGGTTTTTCTAATTATTATTTAATTAATTTATTAAATAATTGAAGTTAGAAAATGGAATGAGATTAATTGGTCATAGTGAATCCGTTGAATGTAGAAATATTAAATATATTTTCTCATGGATTCTTTTACGGTAAATTTGTTATGATTTTAACGGAATTAGAATCGGTTTGAGAAAATTATTTAATTCGAAAATTAATTTATTAATTTAAATTAATTTATGATATTTATTTTGGAATATAGAAAAACATGTATTGGTTGGATTGAGTTATAAAATGTTAGGTTAAATATCCGAGAAGCATTTATAATTGGACCCAATACGGGAGCGATCCAAAAGCCGATCATGCTAATACATGGGACGACAAACCCCAGTATATTTAACTTGGGTTGTCACCCCTATCTCTCTTAATTGGACTAGGATTTGGTTTTTCTATTTAAATGGATTTCTACTAATTCAACAAGGGTTTCATTTTTTCTCCCTAAAAATAGATGGAACCAGTAGGGCTAAATACAAAATAATTTTTACACAACTTTGAGATATTGTTATTCTACCCAAATAGTGAGAATTTATTTCTAAGTATAAATTCTATTTTCTGGAATAACAATTCCAAAAATTTCCATTGAAGAGAGATTTGTTTTCCTACTAAAAGTAAAGTAAATAATTTTGGTTTTGTGTTTGGTTCAAATTCGTTCGAGCCCACACTCAAAGTAGTTCATGGCATGTGAATACTGAAGAAGGTCGCTCGATTGAAAGTCAGGAACGACAAGAATCCGTCTACCCAAAAACACAGGTGCGATTTTGGGTAAAGTTTATTGCTATAAATATCACAAACTGACTTGGTTTTTAAAATTTTAATTTTTCATTGTGTAAGGAAACTGTTTTAAGTCAGATTTTTTCCAACAATAAGTACGTATATAGAAATTTTGAAAATGGAAAATGTCTCGTAATTTTCTTATATGTAGATGACATGCTCATGTTTGGCACGAATTTGGAACAAGTAGAAACACAAAGAAATTATCGTCAAGCAACTTTGCTATGAAAGATATGAGTGTAACAGATGTTATTCTTGGGATTAAAATAACCCAAGAGGAAAGCACTATAGCTTTATCACAATCACATAACATTAAAAAGGTGTTTAAGAAATTTGATCTTTTCAATTGTATACCTTCATGTACACCCATGAATCCTCAAATAAAATTAGCATCTAATTCTGGTAAGAAAATTGATCAATTGAAATATGCAAGTCTAATTGGTTGTCTCATGTACATAATGACTTGTACAATACTAGATATTGCATATGTTGTTGGGAAATTGAGTAGGTACACAAGTAATCCAAGTATTTTGCATTAGAAAGATTTAAGTAGAGTACTTAGGTACTTAAAGAAAACTATTAACTATGGGTTGTGTTATAATGGATATCCTTTAGTTTTGGAAAGGTATTCGGATGCTAGTTGGATTACAAGTTTGGAAGATCATGCTTCTACTAGTGGATGGATCTTCATTCTTAGTAGAGGTGTCATTTCTTGGGGTTCCAAGAAAAATACATATATTATTGATTCCACTATGACAGCTAAATTTATTACACTAGTTGTTGCATCTAAAGAAGCTGAATGGTTAAGAAATCTGCTTTATGATGTACCTCTATGGCCAAAACCAATTTCACCTAATTCTATCCGCTCTGATAGTAAGGCTACTCTGGAAAAGGCATATAGCAAGTATATAATGGAAAGTCTATACACATTGAATTAAGACATAACTATGTACAACAATTAATCTCTGATGAAGTAATCACTATTAATTATGTGAGGTTAAGTGACAATTTGGCAAATCCTTTGACAAAACGTCTTGCTAGAGATGTAGTCAACAATACCTTAAAATAGATGGGACTTAAGCCCATTAATTAGAGTCACCTGTGATGAAAACTTGACTCAACACTTGGTATAATGTCAAGTCTTGAGTTCAATGAGAAAAAGTACTTCTTTAGTATGTGACTGCTAGCACTATAAATAAATTTATCCTAAGATTAAAGTGCTAGGTACCTATGATGATAAGGGGAGGATGAGTAATCTACTCTTAATAGACCCATAACATAAATAAGTTAGAGTGTTATAATTACAAGGACACTCTTGATGGGATCTACCTATGTGATTGCGAAGTGTGGCCGCTTCTAAGAGCTCAAGGGCTTGGCTCTAACAACATTAATGAAAAGAGGACACATGCACATGGCCATAATAGTGTCCCTAGATACTATGCATTGATTGGTGTTGAAATCATTATGTGAGATGTGTTCAGTTAATCAAATGGAATAACTGGTTCAAATCTCAGTCTACCATGCAATTTCGATTAACTTTAACATGTTTTCACTAAACGAAGGTTAAATCGTAAGACACCTTCATTTATGCAAATTGATTTCCAAGATTATGAAAATCTAGAATATTTTGAAAATAAGGGAGATTGTTGGAACATTTTCAAATATTTATTGTATTCCAATAACTATAAATGAAAGGGTGTAATATCTTTGGGTTATTGATAAGCATTATATCATTTCATATTTGACAAAGAATTATAACTATACAAGTTGTAACAGCTCGTTTTTAATAAATTTGAAATAGTGATTTTGAGACCACAAATCTGACATCAAAAATTTTATTTTATTATGATTTTAATGTCTATAGCATGTTATTAGTGTCGTATAAAAATTTCGTGAAGAAATTTTATTGTTTGCATGTTTAATTTGATAAAAAGGATTAATTTGCAAAAGGTGCAAAACTTGAATTTTATAAGCTAAAGGGGTTAAATAGCATTCATAATAAAAGGTTGGAGGGTTTATGTTGTAATTAAACCATCCATAATGTGAGTGGACAAGTATGGACACTTTTTAGGTGATTTTCAAGGTTATTAATTAAGGTTAATTTAGTATTTTAATAAATACAAAATAGTAAAAATAATTAAAACAAAGATATCATCTTTGTTCTTTCTTCTCTACTACCAATTTTTAACCAAAATAAAATCCATATTTGAAGCTTCAAGGTTTGGCCATAGTTCATCCTTGCATGTGAGTGATACATTGTCCCATTTTCAATGACTTCTATGTTTTTGGAGTTGTTGTAGCTTAGGCTGGGTTTGATAGGGAAAACCAATTTCAGAATTGGTTTTACACGTTTTCCAATGTTTGATAGCAGGAAAATAATTTCCTTTTGTAAAACCAATTCCAAGACACGGGAAAAGCTATTACAAAATTGGGGAAAATGTCTTACGCCCTTCATTTCGGTAAGACATTTTTCGTTTTCTCTCCAGCCTTCTAATACCTTCATTCCTTCGTTTCCTTCCATTTCCACACCCCCACAAGATCTGTTGACTGATTTTCCCCCACAATACGTTCTCTCCGACCACCATTTTCGTCAGATCTGTGGGAAATTTCAGGTAAGACATTATTTGATTTTTTATGGTTTTAATTTTCAATGTCGAAAAAGACTTGTTGGGTTTGTATTTTCTGTTTCTATGTTTTTGTTGGATTGTTTGTGCTACATTGCTAGTTTTGACCTGTTCTTGTTTGCTTTGTGCTCCTACACGACATGATTATACACTCCTTTCATTCGCCTCCGCTAAGTGTACGATTCCAAAGAGGTAGAAACAAACAAGGAAAAAGACTGTAAAAATTCCAATTTGGGAATAAATTTAGGCTTTTTATTTTCTTTCCCCGGCATTAAAGAAGAAAATCCCCCTTCAAAAGTAATATTGGTCCTATTTTTAACAACTGCTATGACTCTGTAGAATGAGTTGAATTACTTGTTCCTTCTAGGTTGGTTTTTATTTTTGTGGCAGGTTTAGTGATTTCAAGGTCTAGTTTGATATGTTAATTATGATTGGCTTTTGCAATAAAACAAAAAAGGAATTATGATAATATGGTCCTTGCTTTTATGATTGAGATGCGAGAATAGTGCAGATAATGTGGAAAGAGGTTTAGGAATCAGTATTAATGTGTGGGTGGTAATGGCATCCAAATCCAAGATGGGTGTAAAGCTAACAACTGAAATGGTTAATGAAGCTCTTTCTTGATTTGTGAGAGTTTTTTTAACATGGGATTCACTTCAATTATCCTACATGGAAGGCCAACAAATCAAACTCATTTTATTTTGTTATTTGAATCAGAAGATAATTCCAACTTATTTGTTTTGTATTAAAACCAAAATGCTAATATTTAAGTTTTAAAATGCTGGTGGTGATGGACCACTATTAGTTTTTAGTTATCCTTTTCGAAGAACCAATCAAAGTATCTGATAACATGTGCAAATTTGGGCATCGAATTGAAAATTCAAAGCCCTTCCTTCACTCTTAAACTGTCATTTTCATCGATATGCAAGTCTTTGCTGTCCTGCGTTTAATCTCTGCTATCATGCTTTGCTCATCTATGTAATCTGATTTAGAGTGTAGCATTTGAGTATTTTTAATTTAATATATGGAGACTGGAGTAGAGTTGTTTTAATATTCAATGTCTAATTAAAAAAAATCTCATCCTTTGTTACTATGATGGAATCTTGATTGGGTAGCCAGAGAACAACTTTATCATTTAGGGAGCAAAGCTCAAATTTAACCGACAGTATTGGCTGTCAATGTAAACGTAGAGTGGTTATGTTGGAAGGGGTGAAATTGAAGATTTAATCCTTGACCAGGGTCAGATCTACCTCCAAATCAAAAGTATTGGTCCACTTCATTAATACCAACATTTTATGTCTTGTGGCAGAGACTTAACAAGTTTACTTCCTGGTAGAGTTTTCTACTTACGAATGGTCAATTTTTATGGTCAAATCCTTCATCTTTGCACGGTACTTTATTTTAGTTTCTAAAACTTGGTTTTTGTCAATAGAAATTCAGTAAACTGGTTTTCCCTATACTCAGGTGGGATGCAATGCTTTTAGAAGAGAGTATGGAAAATGCTAAAAATACAAAATTAAAAGCTTTAATATTCAAGAATTTTCTCTCTGTCAATACCTTTGCAAATTTCGATATGTCTCTATACAAGTAAACATCAAGAGTGAGTTTTAATATAAAATTGATTTGCATGTATGTGCTTGTGCATGATCAAGTATCATTTGAATAAAGATTGACCATCACTGATCTCAATAAACCATAGATTGCTTTATTCCTTTTCTATTTAATTGTTACATAAATTTTTCAATATGCCATAATCTAGCATGTATAACCATCTATATACAAATACCTTGGTTGTTAATTACAATATAATTGTCTAAAAGAATATATTACAATATAGTTATACATATATCGATTGATCTAAGGGTCCTTATAGTTCCATTAACAAATTACAATATTGATGTCAATGCACCCTTTACTTTCAAACTTTCAAGCAGGTTTGCTGTTTTAGATTGTTGGTTGGATAATAACATTGTCAAATTTTAGATTGTTGGATTTTGATATATGTCTTGAATTGGTTAGATATTGATTATGTTTTAACATTGTTGGATATTGAATTGATTATTATGTTTTAAGCTTGTTGGATATTGAAATTATTGACAATGACAATTATTTAATGTAGAATGGGTAAGGGCAACAAAGAAGGGACCTCCAAGCAATTCAGGTGGACAAAACCGATGGAACATGTTTTCCTTGAAATTCTAGCAGAGGAGGCTCGAAAAGGAAATAAGCCTTCTAATACTTGCAAATCAGTTTCTATTGATCGAGTTGCCGACGCCATTTCTTCTAGATTCCAAGTCCAATGCGATACGAAGCATGTGGAAAATCATTTGAGGACAGTAAAAAACCAGTGGCAGATTATATGCAAAATTCGAGGTGAAAGTGGTTTTGGATGGGATGGTAACATGGAAATGATCACATGTGATAGAGCGACATACGATGCAACAGTGATGGTAATATATGTATATATATGTTAAGTATATTTCAATTGTTTTTAACTTGTTATTCTAATTGTGTATAATATCCAACAGGCACACAAGAAGTATGAACCATTTTTGAATAAAAGCATTGATCATTATGATGAAATGGCTGTGGTTGTTGGCAAAGATATGGCAACAGGGAGTTTTGCCAGAACATTTGCTGACATAGATTTGGATGATGGTAATGAAGATTCAATGCCTGTAGACTGCGACAATGAAGAGGCTGAAGAGGTAAGAACAAATGTATCTTCATCTGGCACATCCAAACGTAAAAGAAAAAGTGGTCAAGAAAGTCTCGTTGATGAACAAATTAAATTTGTGGGTGAGCAACTTGGTGAAATTGCTAATGCTTTGAAACAATTTACTACCGACAAGACAGCACAGCTTTACGAACAAGTGATGTCGATGGAGGAAGAAGGATTTGATGATGACTTCTTGTGTTCTGTGTGTGATTATCTAGGGAGTCATGAATCAGAGGCCAAAATGTTTTTAGTTAAAAGTAAGAAGCATAGAAAAATTTGGCTTCAAAAATTTTCTCAGCGTTGAAGATATTGATACTTTTATGTGGTGTAATATTATGCACTTCGACAATGTTGTTACTATGTGGTGTACTACTAATTATGTATTTGGATAATATTATTTCTAGTACTCATTATGGTTTCGAAGCAATTTATAATTATTCAATATTCTTACTAGTACTCATTGTGGATAATATTTTTTCAATTTATAACGATCAATATTGTAGCTTATTATTGAGTATTATTATAAATAAATCATTGCAATATATGTAAAAACAATTTAAAATATAAAAATTTATTAATATATATTAATATATGTAAAAAACAACTTTTCCGGAAAATATTTTCCGGAAATCTGTCAAACAGCAGAAAATATTTTACACAGATTCAATCAAACACCAGAAAATATTTTCCAGTAAGTCATTTTACAGAAAAGTAAAACATTTTCCAGAAATCATTTTACGGAAAACATTTTACAGCCAATCAAACAGAAAACTGCTAAAAGTCTAGGGTGTTACCATGAATGTATATTGGTTGTTTTTTATTTTTGATGGATGAAAATGAATATTTGATGCTGGTTGAGAAACTTTTGTAAAGGAATTTCTTTATGAATTTGTCATTTAAGTATTTAATTGAAAAATAGAAAAATGTTCATGGTAAAAATGTGAAATAAATGGAATATAGGGCTTGCTATGGACTAAATTAATATTCGGCTAGCATGGGTTTGGACTAAATTGCATGAATTTACATTTTTATGGGCTAGGGACTAAATTGAAGTGAATTAAAAAATTTAATGGCAAAAGCGTGATTTTACCAAATTTTGATTTTTGGATTAAATTGAATGGAATAAATTTTGAATGAGTTAAATTTGATTATATAGATCAAGAAAAGCAATGTACGGATTTAGATTAGGGAAAATAAAAAGTATTAGATTAATCAATCATATTTTTCCATTCGTGTTTGAGGTAAGTTCGTTAATTTAAATAGCATTGAATTATGTTCGAATTAAATGCTTTTATGTTACATATCGATGTTTCGACTCTACGAAAATATCCAACAAAGTTTCGACAACTTTCAGATCCTATTTGAACCTTAGGAATATATAGGATACAAATGACATGTCATTAGGGGTTACCTTATTTTGGGTGTTGATCTTGTACATCCTACCGATGGCTGATTTTATGGCATGTGTTGCAGTTACTTGACAGCTTGTGTGAGCAGCACAGCGTAGCTACATCCTGACTAGCAGCTTGTGTGAGCATACCCTTTTATGGATCGAGAGAAAGCATTGATACGGGATATGAGATAGTACTGGTTTCGACCACATGTTGGCACATAGTGTGCGAGATTCCTGCGTATCCAGTATTATTCTAGTGGTTCAACTGGTATGAAAGAGGGAAGATTCGACAAATGCTTCAATAAGTGATACTATGAAAGTATGAAAAGATATGAGTTGATGATGTTTGAAAAATGCTTAGCCATATGCTTGAAAATATGTGTAACAGCCCGATTTTGGGTCTAGATGGAACAGTGATTTCGGGACCACAAATCCGACAAGGAAAATTTTATTTTAAAATTATGACATGGGTTGCATTATGATAAGAAGGTTGCATGAAAATACTGATATGAAAATTTTATCGATTTAGTGATTAATTAAGGAAAGGACCTATTTGTATAAAATGTAGAATTTGAATTCTAGAAGCTAGAAGGGTTAATTAGCTATGAAATTGTAATACCCCGAAAATTACTACAATAAGATAGTAAGATAATATCCCTGATATGGTGAAATAAGGAAATAAAGTGATAAAAAGGGTAATTGAGTTATGTCAACATTGGAAAGTATATTATGACATATTAATTCAAGAAAGGATTAAATTGCAAAAGTGAGAAAAGTTTTGTTACCCAAGAGTAAATACTCAAAATTTGAGGGGTTAAAGTGTAAATATGAAAAAGTTGAAGGACCAATAGTGTAAATATTTTAAGGGTGGAATAATCTAGAAACTAAGGAAGATGGATGAATTTGGACCAAATTGAATAGATGAAGAATTATGAGGGACTACATTGTAATTTTACCAAATTAAGTGATGACTCAAGGACGGAATTTTAAAAGATCTAAAGGGCAAAATGGTCAATTAGAAGAAAGAGAAATCTAGAAATAATGATGATGTTTGAGATATTTTAGATTAAATAAATAAATATTAGTTTATTAATATTTTAATTTAATTTTTAAATGATATTTTATTATTTTATTATTATTTTATTTAGTGTATATATATGGAAGAAAAGATGAAGAATCATCATCTTCTTCCCCATGCAACTAATGTATGAAGAGAAAAGAATGAGAGAAACTTTCTTTTCTTTACAATTTGGTCCTTTTACAAAAAACTCACCATTTTCACTTAGAAATCAAAAGAATTTCCATATTCATCAAGAGAGAAAGATAACAAGGAGACTATGGGGAGTTAGAATATCAAGTTAGATTCAAGAAATAGAAGCAGGAGGAGGGAGAAAATCAAGTTAAAGATTGAAATCAATGGCATAAGGTAAGAACATCAAGATTTTTATATAATTTTGAGTTTGATATTGTTGAAAAAGTAGGAAATTAATGTTAAGGTAGAGTTTCATTATATAAGGTTCTATATTCTTGTTATGTTAGTAAAGGGAAATAAGAAAAAGTGATGGAAAATATTGAAGAGAAAGGAAAGGAAAGTGTTATAAATTTAGTTATCAACATTTTACACTAAAATAGTTTTGAGATAGCAGCAGTAGTCTAAATTTGAAAATCTATCAAAAATCGTATAAATGGAGTTAGAGGATGAAAACAATATGAAATTAAAGCTTATTGAGCCTAGTTTCTAATAGAAGAAACGGTGTAAGCAATGGAATTTTAAATTATGATATATAATATGTTTTGTTAGATAAGGTCAGAATGATTTCCAGTTCCCCTGTACTGAATTTGGAAAATCATAAAAAAATTGAGAAAAATAGTTAGAGGCTTAAATTTATATTTTTAAATACTTAATGAGTCTATTTTCAATAGAAATAAATGGTAACATCATTCGAATTCTGTACAAGGAGATAATTAATTTTTAGTGAAGCAGGGTCAGAACTGTCAGACAGCAGAATAGGGATGAATTTAAAGAATAAACTGTACTTATTCAATAAACCAAAAATTCTGAAAATTTTATGGTAAGAATATATGTGAGTCTAGTTTCATATAAAATTAACATATCTTAATTTTTATTTCTGTAGCTAAAGATATATATAATTTAGGGACTATGACTCAAGTGGACAGCTTTGAATGAATATATAAGTAAATGGTGAAATTATAGATAATGTTACCTATAAGCATGTTATATACATTAAGGATGTGGAATGGAGAGGAGGAGGAGGTAAATATATGATTATTCAACTAGCATGATTTTTCATTAAAAATGACCAATTTACATGTTTTAGGTTCAGGGACTAAATTGAACAAATGTGAAACTTTAAGGGTAAATTTGTAAAAATGTCAAAAAGTGACCAAATTGCATGAAATGAATTTTTATTATTATTTAAATTAGTAAATTGAATGAAATATTAATTTAGATCAAGATTGGGTGGAAATTCGAGAAAATAGAAAATTACCAAAATGTCCCTAAATTTTGGTATTTCTGCAATTTAGCCTGGTAAGTTCGTATGAACTAAATTTTGTATAATTTTAATTAAAGTGAATGTTATTTGATGATGAATATTATATAGATATGTGTTTTATTATTGAAATTGAATTATTATTGGTAATATGTACAATTATTAGATGCAGTGAGATGATTATCGGAAGCTCGATTGTGGTTGGTAGGAAATGTTGCATTATTTATATTGTGAAGAATTATAAAAGCATGTTAATAATTTGAAAGTTTTAATAATTAATGGAATTTTATAACTCGGTTCAATACGTTTACAAGTGTATGTGTTCTGGTAATGCCTCGTACCCTATTCCGGTGTCGAATATGGGTAAGGGGTGTTACATTTAGTGGTATCAGAGTTATGGTTTAGTCGATTCTCGGACTAACATAGTGTGTGTAAGAGTCTAGCTATGTATGTCATTTTTGAACTGTGATGGTGTGATATTTTTTTTAACTCCGATAAGATTGTTTTTGTTAAAGTAGAGATGCTTACCAACTGAGATACCATCGATGATGTTAAATAGGGATAAGTAAGTAAACATGTGAATTAATGCATTATTTTGATATTATTTAATATTTGTTGAGATTTAATTGAATATAGAATAATTACGTGGCAAAGATCCTAAAAATGTGGTTAAGTTGGGAAAGGTGGTAAAGTGTTGAAAAACACGGTTTCTGGCTGAACACTCGGAATAAGTCGAAGTACATTGAATATAAAGGGGTTGCTAAGTGATGGTTCCCCCAAGGGACTACTAAGTGCTGATTCCCCGATTCATTGGTGGTTGCTAAGTACTGATTCCACCGTATTTTAAATGGGAAGGGGGTTGTTAAGTGCTGATTCCCCCAAGGGGTTGCTAAGTGCTGATTCCCCGAATCATTGGTGGTTGCTAAGTGCTGATCCCACCGTATCTTAAATGTGAAAGGGGTTGCTAAGTGTTGATTCCCCGAATCATTGGTGGTTGCTAAGTGTTGATTCCACCATATTTTTGAATATGAAAGGGGTTGCTAAGTGCTGATTCCCCGAATCACTGGTGGTTGCTAAGTGCTGAATCCACCGATAACGGATAACATTCCGAGTGTTCAACGAGGAAATTGGAAAGGTGAATATATATATATGGTGGACAAGATTATGTGAGGAATATTTGGGTTTGATACTTTGTCAACCCATGTGTAAGATGGGAGGAAATATCAAAACTACAAAAGAGCAAATTTAAATACAAAACTGTTTTGAACAACAACAGTGAGGCAAATTTGAAAATTCACCATAAATGGTGGAAAATGAGTTAAATGATGAATAATATATTAAATTAAATCTGGATGAGTCTATTTTTATATGAAAGAAATATACCAAGCAAAAGAGTTGTATATTTGGGGATATTTAAATTTTATTGAGACAGGGTTAGATTGATTTCGAAATCCCCTGTTCCAACTTTGGAAAATCATCAAAAATTGTACAAAAATAATTATGGCTTAAGGCTTACATTCTTTAATTCCTTAATAAGTCTATTTTTAAGTGGAACAAATGAGAACAATTTTTGAATTTTTACAGATATTTAAGTAAATTTTAGTAAGGAGAGGTCAGAACTGTCGGGCAGTGAAATAGGGGAATCTTTAGAGAATAAAATGTACTAATTGGCTGAACTAAAAATTCTGAAAATTTTATGGTGGATAGGTATATGAGTCTAGTTTTGGGGAAAATTTATGGAATTCAATTTGGAGCCCTATAACTCCAGATAAAAATAAATTAGTGACCATGACGCAGAAAATCAGCTTACTGGAAATTGAATTGGAAGATTAAATTGAGTAGAACGCAGGAATAAGTTCTTTCGGTAAGTGATATGTGATTCCGTATAAGACCATAGCTGGCCTATGGCATCGGTATGTGATATGTGATTACATGTAAGACATAGTTGGACTATGGCATATGTGATATGTGATTACATGTAAGACCATAGTTGGACTATGGCATCGAGAAAACGAGGTAATAAAATTCCGCAAGACGTTCTCTAATTTGACAAATTGTGGTTAAGTGTTAAGCAAATTTTATGTGATAAACTATATTGAACAGTGAAATTGAGCTCAGTTATATGATCTCATCATCCAGAGGTTGTGTTTGACAGGTTAATAAATTATGCGTATGTGAATTTAAGTGACAGAAATTAAATAGCTAATGATTTTGAGCTCATTTACATGAATCTGTCATTTAAAATTGTGATTGACAAGAAAAATAGTGAATTGCATGTTTATGTTTAGATATATGTATTTATCTGAAATACAAGAAAATGGTGGTTATTGGTATGGCTATGAAATGAACAAATGGTGAAAACTATAAGGCTTAGTTGAATATCTCAAATTGGTACTTGAATGTATTAAAATATTAGTGAAGGTAAAAGATCAAATAAGTGAGGAATAAGGCTTAAAAAATAAATAAAAAAATAAAATAGCCTGATTTTTATCCACACGGGTAAACACACGGGCATGTAACCCCTATATGTGATAAAATATATGAATGAACTATGTGGTTATGATGGTATTACATTGATGATGAAAGCTAAGTCATATATATATGTATTTATGAGAGTAAGTTAGAGACTTTATGACCTCACCATCACCCCCTTATCAGTATTGTTTTATGACGAAATTTTTACGAGAATCATGTTGAATAAACTCATAAATGTGAACTAAGTTCAGTGGTCAAATAATTAATAATGCAAACAGAGTTGAGCCTAGTGTAACAAATGAACTCAGTTTTTTTCAAAGAAATATCAGATTGTTAGTGAATGGAATAATGTGAGGTCCGTGATAACAGAATTAGTGAGAGAAATGATAATTAAGTGGTAAAGATGCATGTATGTGACGATTACAATCAAAATGAACACGATGAATTTTTTTCTGGATATTATATATATTCTTTTATCCTCAGAGATATGTGTATAATTGTTCAGTTTCTAATAGAGTTCTTATGTTATGAGAATGTTAGCTAATTATAATGTCAGACGAAAGCTCTATTGGATTGGCCGGTTTGTGATCGGTTATTGTTCTGTTTTGCATGCATATTTAGAAAGTGTATTGTTTTGCTACGATGAAATTCCAGAGCTAAAATGTGGTGATTCTGGTGATTTGCATGCTAAAAGAATGTTGAAAGATTGTGTGTTTGAGCTATATTCTCAACATGAAGAAAAGAGTACTTTGATATGTTAATGTTCGATAGTTGAAATAAACTCAATTGTTTTACTAGAGTGAACTAATTTATCTAGATTTTATTTGAGTTGTATGTATTTAAGCATGTGTATTCACGAGTATGAATACGGGTAATCGAAATGAAAAATCTATATTTCAGAAAATATGATATAGAGAAATGCTTATTGAAAAAAAAAGATATATAAGATTAAATTGATCACTGATTCTAGAAAGTTAGTGACAGTGTTTCATGAAGTTCAAAGTAACTTCTTCTAGTAAGATTTTCGAGGATGAAAATCCCTAAAGGGAGGGAGAGTTGTAACAGCCCGATTTTGGGTCTAGATGGAATAGTGATTTCGGGACCACAAATCCGACAAGGAAAAATTTATTTTAAAATTATGACATGGGTTGCATTATGATAGGAAGGTTGCATGAAAATACTGATATGAAAATTTTATCGATTTAGTGATTAATTAAAGAAAGGACCTATTTGTATAAAATGTAGAATTTGAATTCTAGAAGCTAGAAGGGTTAATTAGCTATGAAATTGTAATACCCCGAAAATTACTACAGTAAAAAAGTAAGATAATATCCCTGATATGGTGAAATAAGGAAATAAAGTGATAAAAAGGGTAATTGAGTTATGTCAACATTGGAAAGTATATTATGACATATTAATTCAAGAAAGGATTAAATTGTAAAAGTGAGAAAATTTTTGTTACCCAAGAGTAAATACTCAAAATTTGAGGGGTTAAAGTGTAAATATGAAAAAGTTGAAGGACCAATAGTGTAAATATTTTAAGGGTGGATAATCTAGAAACTAAGGAAGATCGATGAATTGGGACCAAATTGAATAGATGAAGAATTATGAGGGACTAAATTGTAATTTTACCAAATTAAGTGGTGACTCAAGGATGGAATTTTCAAAGGTCTAAAGGGCAAAATGGTCAATTAGAAGAAAGAGAAATCCAAAAATAATGATGATGTTGGAGATATTTAGATTAAATAAATAAATATTAGTTTATTAATATTTTAATTTAATTTTTAAATGATATTTTATTATTTTATTATTATTTTATTTAGTGTATATATATGGAAGAAAAGATGAAGAATCATCATCTACTTCCCCATGCAACTAACGTATGAAGAGAAAAGAATGAGAGAAACTTTCTTTTCTTTACAATTTGGTCCGTTTACCAAAAATTCACCATTTTCACTTAGAAATCAAAAGAATTTCCATATTCATCAAGAGAGAAAGATAACAAGGAGACTATGGGGAGTTAGAATATCAAGTTAGATTCAAGAAATAGAAGCAGGAGGAGGGAGAAAATCAAGTTAAAGATTGAAATCAATGGCATAAGGTAAGAACATCAAGATTTTTATATACTTTTGAGTTTGATATTATTGAAAAAGTAGGAAATTAATGTTAAGGTAGAGTTTCATTATATAAGGTTCTATATTCTTGTTATGTTAGTAAAGGGAAATAAGAGAAAGTGATGGAAAATATTGAAGAGAAAGGAAAGGAAAGTGTTATAAATTTAGTTATCAACATTTTACACTAAAACAGTTTTGAGACAGCAGCAGTAGTCTGACTTTGAAAATCTATCAAAAATCTTATAAATGGAGTTAGAGGATGAAAAAAATATGAAATTAAATATTATTGAGTCTAGTTTCTCAGAGAAGAAATAGTGTAAGCAATGGAATTTTAAATTATGATATATAATATGTTTTGTGAGATAAGGTCAGAATGATTTTGGGTTCCCCTGTATTGATTTTGTAAAATCATAAAAAATTGGAGAAAAATAATTAGAGGCTTAAATTTATATTTTCAAATCCTTAATGAGTCTATTTTCAATAGAAACAAATGGTAACATCATTCGAATTCTCTACGAGGAGATAATTAATTTTTAGTAAAGAAGGGTCGGAACTATCAGACAGCAGAACAGGGATGACTTTAAAGAATAAACTATACTTATTCGCTAAACAAAAAATTCTGAAAATTTATGGTAAGAAGATATGTGAGTCTAGTTGCAGAGAAAATTAACGGATCTTAATTTGGAGTTCTGTAGCTAAAGATATAAATAATTTAGTGACTATGACTCAAGTGGACAGCTTTGAATGAATATATAAGTAAATGGTGAAATTATAGATAATGTTACCTATAAGCATGTTATATACATTAAGGATGTGGAATGGAGAGGAGGAGGAGGAAAATATATGATTATTCAACTAGCATGAGTTTTCATTAAAAATGACCAATTTACATGTTTTAGGTTCAGGGACTAAATTGAATAAATGTGAAACTTTAAGGGTAAATTTGTAAAAATGTCAAAAAGTGACCAAATTGCATGAAATGAATTTTTTTATTATTTAAATGAGTAAATTGAATGAAATATTAATTTAGATCAAGATTGGGTGGAATTTCGAGAAAATAGAAAATTACCAAAATGTCCCTAAATTTTGGTATTTCTGCAATTTAGCCCGGTAAGTTCGTATGAACTATATTCTGTATAATTTTAATTAAAGTGAATGTTATTTGATGATGAATATTATATAGATATGTGTTTTATTATTGAAATTGAATTATTATTGGTAATATGTACAATTATTAGATGCAGTGAGATGATTATCGGAAGCTCGATTGTGGTTGGTAGGAAATGTTGCATTATTTATATTATGAAGAATTATAAAAACATGTTAATAATTTGAAAGTTTTAATAATTAATGGAATTTTATAACTCGGTTCAATACGTTTACAAGTGTATGTGTTCTGGTAATGCCTCGTACCCTATTCCGGTGTCGAATATGGGTAAGGGGTGTTACAATATTAATTCTTATAAGTAGTATGTATAAAAGCTATAATGTTTTGAGATGAATTGCTAAGCTATGTGATTATCTAACTTGAAAGGTTGTTTTTGCTTAGGCTAATGCCAAGTCATGTTGGATTGTCTCAAATTGTTTTTATGCTTATAAATTAAAATGGTAAGCTTTGCTTATGAATTACGAACTTACTAAGCATTGTATACTTGCTTTGTGTTTTTTTCCTTTGTGTTTCTAGATAATCAGAAGCTCGTTCGGATTGGAAGTTGTCATAGATCCATCACACTATCCATCGGTTATATCGGTATATTTTGATAATTCTAAGTCATGGTTATAATGGAATGTATAGGTGTTTTGTTTAGTGAATTTAGTCATTATGTGTGGCTTATATATTTGTTATCTTGGTTGAAGAATTAGTTGGTATGATATTAAGATTATATGGTATTTTGTGTGGTTGTTAAGTTGATGTTGTGTTGGTTAAGATGATGGTAAGGAAATGTTGATGGAAATGGTATAGTAACAATAAATGGTTGGTGTGGAATGAATGTAGCATGATGTTGAAAATAGCTAGTTTTGGTAGTTTAAAAGTGATCATCTTTTGCTCAAATTGGTATGGTATATGTTAGTCGGGAAAATGGTCATTTTGTATTGGTTGTACATGAGTTTTTGGTATATGATCATTATGAAAAATGTGATAGTGAATTTGTTCAATTGATAATCTAATTAGTGAAGGAATTGGTTAGGTGTTTAGATAAGTTTGATTGTTGAAATTGAGGTGCCATTTCGACATATTGGTTGAATGGATAGTTTCTATGTTGTGTAAGCTTGGATATGCATATGTAAAGTGTGTTTTGAATGTTTTATTTTAGGTGCAAATGGCTTGTTCATTAGGTGTGAGTTTGGGTGAGAAAAATGGTTTGGAAATGACCTATTTTTCGTCCACACGGAAAAAGACATAGGCGTATGTCTCAATCGTGTGTGACACACGGCCATATGTCCCCTGTAGCTTTCAAAGGGTTGCAAGTTAGACTGTTACACGTCCTATCACATGGCCTGGCACACAGGCGTGTGGCTTGGCCATGTGACCCAAGTCAGTGAGTTACACGAGTGTAGACACGGGCTAGGACACGGATCATGTGTCCCTATTTCAAATGCCCACACAGCCTAAGACATGGGCGTGTCTCTTGGCCGTGTGAGTCACACGGCCATGTGACCCCTGCAGTTTGAAAAATTTTTCCTTTTTCTGAAAAATTTAATATCTTTCCAATTTAGTCCTAAATCGTTTCTAATGTCTTTTTAGGGCCTCGAAGGCTCATAAAAGGGACCATATGTTTGTTTTTGACTGGTGTTGCTATGACTTAACTTGGAATTGTTATGGTAATAAATTTTTCACTGTATGATGTTATGCTCCGGTAACACTCCGTAGCCCTAATACGGCGACAGATATGAGCTAGAAGTGTTACACAAGTAATATTACTTGAATAGTTATGAGATATTAGTTGAACAATTATGTCTCTTTTAAAGATGTGACAATTTAGAAAAGGCACCTATTAAAAGTTATGTCTCTATGAAGAGACATGAGAGTTCCTATAGATAGGAGTGAGATTTCATTTGGACGCATACCAAAAAATTCTCAAAAGTTCTTTCTATCCTTCCTCCATCTTCTACTATTATTAGATTGTTCTGTAAAGAATTGTTGCAAAAATTCTTTATAGAAATTGATTTTCTTGTTATACTCTATTCAATGCTTAGTGGATTGTTTTCATTAGTGCAAAACGCAAATAGTCGCCGGGCTTACTTGTATTCTCGAGGTTCATTTGCTTAAAACTCATTCGTACACTAAGTATAGGTAGGGACAAATAGAACCTTAAAGATAATGGCTTGATAAACACCTTGGAGCCTTGTCCTATTACTTCATTTTTCTGTTTGAGTTGTGATTTGGGCGATAGGCCCTAGGACAAGTTAGGAGAAATAAAGAAATAACGAGCTAAGCTTCATTCAATGGGATATGATAGTGTGATGGAGAGTGTTAGCTTAGCGCAACACTTATGGGATATGCCAGACTCATTGAGTCATTCTGAGGTGTTATAAGGAGATTCGATTATCCAACAAAAAAATCATGTCTACAAGATTCTGTTTTGTTTTAAAATATTATGTTTTACTCATCTATACTAACTAATATTGTGTATCCGTGAACCAAAATTTGTGTAATATGGCGAACCCAGTTCGCGGAACAATAACCTTGATAAAGCTCTCATTTAACTTATGTATTTGTACGATTTTTCTGTTCATTCACTCAGTTGTGAACTCTCACACTCTTTAAAATATTTAAGATAGGTAGAATTGGGTGAGGTAACACGGCTGAGCCAGAGATCCGGCATATTTTCTTGGGTACTTAGAAAGGTTGACTTTTGAAACATAGAGGCAATGTGGGCCATAATCTATCCAGGATGCAAAACTATATATTATTATTTCCTTAAATTATATCGGATAGGGGTGAGCGTTCGATCGAATCGAATCGAATCGAATAAAAAATTTTGATTTAATCGAGTTGACGAATCATATCTTATCATCCTAATTTGATTTGAAATTTTCTCGAATCGAGTCGAGTGAGATGGAATTTGAATCAAATCGAATCAAATATCTTTGTTCGAGTTAAATTTTAAAAAATAATTTTAGGTCCTTGTAACCACGGTCGCCCATCGTAATAAAATTTGTTCACCTTAATCAAATTTTTTATTAACTTTCATCACCTTATAATTTATTTATTAATTTTTTATATACTGGTTAGCTTCTTTGCTTGTTTAGTTGTTTCAATTATCTTCAGATTCTTGTCACTATGTATTTTGGAATTAAAAAATATATTAAACGTAAAATATAATTTTTTTAATAAAAGTTATTTTAAAAATAAAATGTGAAATTGATACCAATATAAAATTTTAACACGAATATTTTATGGCATAATTAATAATTCAATTTTAATATAAATATTCAATATGACTAAACAATTCAATAATATAAATAATATAAAATATGAAATTTAATTTAATAATATAAATAATAGATATAAATAAAATTATTACTATTTATGTTTAGTGATTTTTTTTTGGATAATTTTGATTTTTATTTGATAGTAAAGGGTGAGAAGCAAAAATTTAGGGGGAAAATAAAAAGTTTTGGGGAATAAAAGTTTGAGGGAAAGTAAATAAGGGGAGTAAAATTTTGGAGGGAAAATATTTAAAAAAAAATTGGAGGGGGGAGGGTTTGGGGTAGGTGGGAGGTGGGAGGTGGGATGGGAAGGGAATAGAAGTTTTAGGGGAAAAGTGAGAGTGAGTAAAAATTTTGGGGGAAAATAAAAGGTTTTGAGAGTTTTTGGGAGTAAAATTTGGTGGGAAATGGATTTTGGGTAGATTGGGGGGTTGGGGAGAAGAGGGGAGTAAAAGTTTTGGGGGAAAGTGGGAAGGAGTAAAAGTTTTGAGGGAAAAGTAAAAAGGTTTGGGAGTTTGGGGTAAAAATGTAAAATATTATAGTTTGATATTCGAATTATTCGAATTATTCGAATTATTCGAGTTATTTGAGTTATTCGAATTCGAAAACTCAACTCGATTCGAACTCGAAATTTGAAAAAAAATTCGAGTTGATTCGAATAACTCGGTTCGTTTAACTCGAAATTCAAATTTTTTTTGATTTTTTCGAGTCGAATCGAGTTTTGCTCACTCCTAATATCGGGTATCTGCGAATTCCCTTTTTGCTTTCCCATTTAAAAGTTTACATAAGATAGAAACACTGATGTAATGTTTTTTTTTTAAAAAAAACACAAAAGGTATTTGCCCATGTTTTAATAATCCTAGCAACCATATTCCCATTTAAAAGTTTGGCTAATTTACCAAAAAAAGCCGTTTTTTTAAATTTACCGAAATGGGCTGATTTTTTGATTATTTACCGGAATGGTCCATTTTTTGGGAAATCGTGTCCACGTCAGCACGATGTCAGGGTACGTGTCAGGACATCGCGTCCACGTCAGCGCGACCTACTGACGTGGAAGGAAATCGTGCTCTCAAGGATGCGATTTCCTTCCACGTCAGCAAGTCGTGCTGACGTGGATGCGATGTCCTGCCACGTAGCGCGTTCCCGGGGACGCGATTTTGACGTTGATTTTACGTTTGGGTTTTCTGGCTTTTAGGGTTTAGGGTGTAGGCTTTTTAGGGTTTAGGGGTCCCGAAATAAATTATTTCGAGTTGACGTTTCTAGTCAAATAGTATAAAATCGCTTCTACCAGGATGCTATTTGAGAAGAATTTGTGAAATCGTACCCTCGTGGACGCGATTTCGCTACAGTTGGTCATGTAAGAAATAATTTTTTTTGACGTTTCTGAGCAAATAGTATAAAATCGCTTCTACCAAGATGCTATCTGAGAAGAAATTGTGAAATCGTGCCCTCGTGGACGCGATTTCGCTACAGTTGGTCGTGTAAGAAATAAATTTTTTTGACGTTTCTGAGCAAATAGTATAAAATCGCGACCTCGTGGACGCGAATTTGCTACAGTAGCAAGTTTGGGCTGAGGCTATAAATTAGGCAGAAAATGTTCTTAGAATGCATAAGTCATAGTAGAAACATTTTAGAGAGGCTAAGAAAGTTAGAGTTTCAAAATGAGTGAACATATTAGTGTTGTTATTTACTACGATGGTGAGGTTTGCCACACCGAGAATGGTGTTGTTTTTTTGTCGGAGAATACGGTGCGACTATCATTTAACCAGAACATAGAGGCGTAAAATCTTCAGAACGATGCCAATGAAAGTTCTGTCAATCATGTATCGATTTTGTTCTTCTGTTGATCCCGTGACATATGACTCGTTCGACATAAAAGGTGCTCGTAGCTTGGAGGCAATGGTGCGGACTCATCTTGCTAGCGGAGCAACTTATATTGAGTTATATGTACAATTTACGTCGCCAACTGATGTACTTTCGTCCGGTGTTCGAGATGTACACACGACCCCTGGCCGACACTCGCTTAGTGGGTTACAAAATACGGAACAACCCATGTTCGGTAGCGGTGTCGAATGCACATTCCCCCAAGACACTCTGTCGATGGATGGGACATGTACGTCGGTGGCTCAACGTTTGACGCTGGAAATACGTGCTGGGGAACTGCATCAAGTTCTAGTGGATGGCAATTACATCCAATTGGGGACGTTATCAAATGCCCAGAAGAAGGGATGATGTACTACCTACGACATCAACCGGTGAGGGGACGTCGTACGCTGCAGATGATTGTGGGTTAGAAGATGACTCCGATGTGGATCCACCTCGAGAGCTCGGGCCGGATGGTGCAGAGGTGGGATTATTTTCTGAACCGGAGCCTATTCCAACAGAAGGTGAAGATGGTGATAGGAGTGCAGATGATGAAGAAAATCCACGATTTAGAGCATACTCACCTCCAGCCCACATGCATAATGTTGATCTGTCAGCAGATGATGCGTTAGAGTTTCCAGATCTACCATACCGGTTGCACAATCGTACAAGTTCGGGGGTAGATTTCGATGAACTTGAAGTTGGTAATCAGTTTACCAATAAGGATTTTTATTATATTAGGGTTTTTAATTAAATTAGGATTTTTATTACATCAAATAGAACTTCTATTTTATTATATCAAATAATATCAAAATAACTCGAAAAAATTTCTATGCGTATTACATCAAATAAACTTCTATTTCATTACATCAAATAATAAATTTTAATACGGTAATCAATGTCTATGCCCGGGGGATTTGGTTCCACATGGTGGCCGTCGACGGTTACGCGCTGGTGGCGATTGGTAAAAAGGAGAGCTCCCCGACGGCCTCCCTTGCGACCCCTCCTGTACTGCTGGCCTAGATATCGGTGGTCCGCTCGGCATAACAGGAAATGGAGTTGATCCGGGCATTTGGCTCCAACCTGCCATAGGATTCGGAAAAGGATACATGTAAGGGTTAGGGTACATATAAGGGCTAGGAAAACACACCTGGCATCATAGGGAAAGGCGGTTGCGTGGGTATCATCTGTTGAATTGCTGCGTCAGGTGACTGCGTCGGTGCTCTCGTTGGGGACAGTGATTGCATGGCCGCTGATGATGATCCGGGTGAATGTCTGGGCCTCGTTGAGGGGCTACCTTCGTGTCTTGTCGCCTTGGATTTAGAGGCCCGCGCCTTTCCCTTCCGACACGTATTTGCCGCTGCCTCTCCTCTGGCATAAGTAAATACGGCTTGCCATGGATCCTAAACCATGGCATGTATTCTGGAACGCACGCTAACTCCGGAACAATGATTTGTTCCCGAGTAGGTAGATATTCATGTCGATTTTCCCACATTTCCGTGTACTCGGACCAGTATCTAGGCCAATCCGTACCTAATAGCCGAAGGTCAATTTTGTGGTGATCGTCAAACACCTCAGGGTCCGCAGGAATCGGTTGTCTACATCCAAACTGTCGTAGGACTCTGTCTGTCTGGTGGGGCTCCGCGGTTGCATAGTTGATCAACACCACTTTCGCATGCCAAGCATTCGGATTTTGTAAAAACTCTTCCGGGATTACTGCCCGGATTGCCGGATCCTCGTATGGTGTCCATTGAAACTACATGAACATGATAGAAATATTAGTTATATACATAATACTAAATACTAAATACTAAATATCAATCCACTAGCGAATGTATAGAAATATCTATTTGCTATAATACTTACTTCTGCTTCCGACCGTTGCTCCAATAGAAGCCGTATATCTTCAAGTTCATACGGTAATCCACGATAACTTACCGGATGGTTCCACCTAATTAAATAAATTTTTACCATACTTTTATTCTTACAAAATCTACATAACAATTCCAAAATGTAATATAAAAATTACCTCGTTACGAGTGGGAATGTACATGGGTGGTTCACTCGAGGATGTAGAAATGGAAAGCGAAACCATGCCCATGATTGCAGTAGTGACAGGCAACCTCCGATGTTTGCTCTCCTAGGTCGCGTCGCCCCGCACATCTCCCGATATAATGTTGCCAAGACGACAGACCCCCAACTAAATTCACCGGCTGCTCTAAAATCAACGAGTTTTAGCAGCCACCTTAGATGTACACGGCTCCGTGACGTGTCGGGCATCAGATAACCTCCAATTATTTGAAGAATGTATGATCGAGCATATCGGATTCTTGCAATTTCGGTTGAATTTACATTCGGATCGGGGAAGGTGGCACGTAACCAGCCCATCTCCACCTTACCTCCATCCATTTTATCCAGAACAGCGCCCAAAAGCTCGTAGCACACCGCCTCTCAATGGCTAGATTGGGCAGACCCGGTGACTGGGTGCCCGTCCACCGGCAATCCCAATTGCAGATGGACATCTTCTAGAGTGATAGTGCACTCGCCACATGGAAGATGGAATGTGTGCGTCTCGGGTCTCCACCTCTCGATCAACGCACTGATCAGTTTCAGCTCCAACTTGCATCCCCGGCCTACCGTCGCCACGTGCTAAAAACCCGCTTCCCGCAGGTAGTTCTCTACTAACGGTGATGGAAGAGCATGCATATTCCGGATATTGCATTCCAATATCTGATCTTCAGACTTTTATAACAAATAATAAATTAATAATTATCTAAAAATACATAAATAAAAATATCTTAAATAATATTTAAAATTTAAATTTAATACTTACCATTTTCATTTGCTCCGCCGATATGTGATTGCTATCAAGACGAATCAATGATCCGGCCATTGATGAAAATATTAAAAAATTTAAAATTATTTTAAAAAATTAAAAAAATTTAAAATTATTTTAAAAAATGAAATTGAGGGGAAATTAAAATTTAAAATGGATTTGAGAGATTTTAGGAAGGAAATTGAGGGGATTTTGGAAGGAAATTGAGAGTTTGAGAGAATTCTGGAAGGAAATTGAGAGGATTTTGGAAGGAAATTGAGATAGGATTTGTTTGTGAAAAATAAAAGGGGTGGGGGGTTTTATAGTTTTATTTTTTAGACCGTTGGGGGGGGCAACGGTCAAATTTTTGACCGTTGGGGTACTGTTCACGCGTGGGGGACATCGCGTCCACGTCAGCGCGACCTGCTGACGTGGAAGGAAATTGCGTCCTTGAGAGCGCGATTTCCTTCCACGTCAGCAGGTCACGCTGACGTGGACGCGATGTCCTGACACGTACCCTGATATCGCGCTGACGTGGACGCGATTTCCCGGAAAATGGACCATTCCGGTAAATAATCAAAAAATCGGCCTATTTCGATAAATTTAAAAAAAACGACTTTTTTTGATAAATTAGCCTAAAAGTTTACATAAGATAGAAACACTGATGTAATGTTTTTTTTTTAAAAAAAAACAAAAGGTATTTGCCCATGTTTTAATAATCCTAGCAACCATATTTCGTGACTAATGAAGACTTTTAACACCATAAGTTGTTTATACAAAGCCGAAATAGCACCAACTCGCAGCTTGAATTTTACTTAACCAACCTTCTTCTATACCAGCTCGCGTATCAGATGGGTTCGCGAGAACCCCTCCAAGACTGGATAGATCGCAATCGAAAGTTTGCTGAGCTTTTAAAGTATTCACTAAAAATACACCATTCTCTTACTTTCCCGAGAGCTATGCAAGGTGTGAGCCTTATCAATAAACCTAGTCTTGTTTTAAACTTTAGATATTTTACTTAACGTCTGCCCATAAAACTGGTTTCGTTGGAGAAATTAAATAGTTGCATTCACACTAGGTTTTGCTGACATTATACTTTGTAGGGTTGGTTTGCAAGGTTTGGTCGGCGAGGTATAGTTCGCGTAGTCTATTCTTAGCCTACCTGTTTTTAGTGCGAAACGATGTTACGAAGTAAGAAACTGTGAACCCCCTTAGGGCGCGAACCCTAAGAACGAAATCTGAGTTTTCATACCTTAGTCCATTGCATGACTTTTCCACTGCATGTTAAGTTATAAATTTGTTTGCATGTGGTGTTTTGGAGGTTCAATGGGTGTTATCGAAGAGTCACTTCGGTGACTAATATGACATTCCAGTTTCGGGTTGGGGTGTTATAGTAGCAGAGCTAATCAGGAGATCAACTACATTTAAGACATCAGCCTCCCTTCCAACAGCTTGTGATGAGTCAAGGAAGGAGTTGGTGCCTCCGCCTACTCCACTAAATACTGAAGCCGTCGTATTTTAAAGTCTTCGTTGGAGCTCAAATTTGGAGGCCCGATCAGTAATCTCATCCAATGAAAGGTTAATATTCTTAACCTTTTTAGCCATCTTTAGAGTAAATGCTAGGTGATTTTCAGAGGGGGAAAGGAAATCCCTGACCTGTTTTCTCTTTCGGGAGCTATGAAAAATATATAGAAAAACTTTGAAAATTTTTTGTTGATATCTTATTATTAATTAATTTTTTCAATAAAGACATAATGTGTATTTGTTTTCATAGACGAGATACTTTTTAAACTCTGGGAATCTAATTTAACTCTCTATAAAATCAAGAGATAAAACTTTAAAATAAAATCGAGCATAAATGCTTTGGCACAATATTTCTACTGTTTGAAGAGTTGAGATAACCTTCCCGATAAAAGATCGTCAAATGTCTAAGGATGGAGAACTCCAACCTGTCATATTAAAATTAGATTCATTTGTTAGTGTGCACTTACTGAAAATAATGCTCATGAAGATCATCGTACACTGATAGAGGAATATCAGGAGTTGATGAGTGGAAATTGGATTGTTGAAATGGGGTATATTCACAGGGAAAATCATAATCTTGCTAACATGGCTTAAATTGACGGTTGGGTCAGTTTATCTTATGGAATCTCCTCAAAGCCTAATCACCTTAGTCATGGACAATGTATCTCACCAAGGTCTGACTAGCCTACTTTACTTGTTATTTATTCCTTTATATATATAAAATTATATTTGCAAAAGATAAATCTAAAGCAAACATGTGACTGCCCCTATAAATAGCAATTTTATAAAGATAGACATCATAGTATATATATGATTTATACTCTCTTTTTTTAACATTAATTATGTAAAGTTAAACAAAAAAAAATAGAATATTAAATGAATCAAAAGTTTTAATACGGTGGTTAATTTAATTTTTACTTTTTAAGTTTTGGATTTGGAATTTTTTTTTTAACTTTGATATCTAAATTTGTATTTTTTTTATTTTAGTCCATGACTTTAAATTATGTAAAAGTGTGATAACGTGAAATTTTGAAATTGTACCGCTTCATCACTTGAAACTAAAATAAAAATTATATGTTTTAATTTTTATGTATTATACAAATTTTTTTTTTTGAATGATAATGTGATACAATTTTAAAATATCATATCATCGTGCTTTTACAAAATTTAAGTTTAAATATTAAAGTAGAACTATAACAAAATAAAAGTAAAAATCTTATGAATTTTTAATTTGTGAAATTTAATTTTTTAACCTTTTAATTTTATATTAAAAACTTAATATATGAGTTAATGAAGACTTGGTTGAAATAAATTTCGGTAGCCTTAATGTCACATGTTTTAATAGTTTCTCATTAATTTTGGTATTCCATAAAATATTTTAATATTTCCTCATACGAGAAATAATTTTAATATAAAAATATATTATTTTAAATATTAAGAACTTTCAAGTATTTGTGATTGTAAATTTTGGTAAGATTAAACCATTATATTTTTAACATGTAAGATCAATAAATAAAACACAACTCCTAATATGAACCCAAAATAGTAAACCTCATGTTTAATGGTATGTCCTCATATTTTCTTGGTATATTCTCATGTTTTCTGATAATTCATCACATGTTTTTGTTACTCTCTCACATTTTATGGTATCCACTCATCTTTTTGGTTTGCCCTCATAATTATTGATAACCTCATGTTTTATGTTATGCACTCATGTTTTTTTGTTTGTCCTTATGTGTGTTGATACTCTCTCAGATATTTTGGTAATCCCTTTTTTTTTTTATATATTTTTATAATTGTTAATATAGTTTCATTATTAGAATTTGGTAAGAGATATAATTTTAAGTTAAAATTTTGTGAGGGATAAACTAAGTTTAATCATTATTTTTTAAAAAATAAAATTTACATAAATTAACAAATTTCATAATACGAACCAAAATTGATACATCTCATGTTTTTTTGGTATATCCTTATATTTTTTGTATACTCTCATATATTTCAATATTCTCTCATATTTTTGGTATACTCTTAAAATTGTTGGTATAGTTTCAAAATTAGAATATGGTAAAAAAATCAAATTTAAATAAATTAAGAAATTTCCTAATATGAACCAAATTGGTGCATCTCATGTTTTATGATAATCCCTCTCAATTTTTGGTATTTGCTCATATTTTTTTGGTAACTCTCATGTTTTTTGGTACGCTCAGATTTTTTGGTATCTTCTCATAATTTTTAGTATCCTGTCATGTTTTTAGGTAGTCTCATATCTTTTGATATACCTTTATATTTTTTGGTTTGTCTTCATATTTTTTTGGTATTCCCTCATATTTTTGCTATACCCTTAAAGCTGTTTGTATGGATTCAAAATTAGAATTTAGTAAGAGATATAATCAAAACATAAAATTTTGAGGGATAAATTAAATTTAATCATAATTTTTTTTAAAATAAAGATATTTAAATAAATCAACAAATTTCCTAATATGAACCAAAATTGGTACATTATATTTTTTTTGGTATTCCCTCATGTTTTCTAGTAATCTGTCACATTTCCTGGTATTTCTTCATTTTTTTGGTACTCCCTCACAAATTTTGGCATTTTCTCGTCTATATGGTAATCCCTTATGTTTTTTCGTACACTCTTAGATTTTTTTAGTGTATCCTCATTTTTTTGGTATTCTCTTGTAACAACCCATTTTCAGTGGTGTCGAAAACTGTGATTTTAGGATCACAAATCTAATGAGTGAGCGTAAATATTATTATTTAATATTTACGAGTCAAAAATAGTATTATATTGAGTTTTAATATGATAATTTTTTTCTAATTGAATAAATAGTTAAGTACAAGTGGTTTGTTCCTAAAGTCAAGTGGTTTTGGAAAACATGTATCGCGACCTCGTTTTTGTAAACTGAAACAGTAAATATTTTTATTAAAGATTTACGGAGTGATTATATAGGTGTATTGAAACTTGGCCTAGAAATTTTGTGACGTTTGGTTAATTAATTAAAGAAAAAGGACTATATTATAATAGCTGCAAAAGTTAATCACTATTAAATTATTTATGAATGATGGTTATAAAATCTTAATTAAGGGGTTTTATAAGGCAATTTAACCTTGTTGGATTTTAATGACCTATTTTTATGCTTAATTAGTGTAAAATTTATTAATAAAATATTGATTAATAAATTATATATGAATTAAAAACATAAAACAAAAGCATAGCCATTTTATTTTCCACTTTCTTCAACCTCTCATGATCAAAACTCCATCGTTAAGCAAAGAAGCATTCGGCCAAGCTTTAGGTCCCATGCATGGTATGTGTTTTGAATCTATTTTAGTGATTTTTATGTTTTTGATATCATTGTAACTTAATCTATCTAGTTCAGGGACTATTTTGTGAAACTCTCAAAGTTTGAAAACCTTGTCATTGATATTTTTGAAGTTTTTTAGTTGTTAATGGTTTAGTTTGAAGCTTGATGTTGAAATAAGACTATATTGTAAAGTGATTTTGTATAGTTTTTAAGCTTAAGAACTAAATTGAAAATATGTTAAATTTTCATGGTTTTCTTGTAAAATTTCATTATTAGAGGGCTGATTAAGGATGTTTAAGAATTTGGCTCTATGGGTTAATTGTGAAAATAAGCTTGTTTTGATATTATGGACTAAATTGAATAAAAAGTAAATGTTTAGGGAAATTGTGAAAAATGTCAATAAAGATGCCATATGCATTAAATGGATTATTATTAAGTATTTGGGTTGATAATTGAAATAAATTATTGTTTAGATAAAGAGTCGGTAGATAATCGTGGAAAAGAGAAAATTTCTTATAGCCCCTGTTGTTTAGCCCTGGTAAGTTCATACGGTATGTTTGTATTAAATTATTATGCATTTAAAATTTTAACTACAAATATGTTTAATTGAAATTCTGGTTGTTTACAATTCAGTACAAAAAGGTGAGATAAAAGATTAAATTGAATAGAATTGAAGATAGTATAATTCGATAAATTAAGGAATTGGCTTTGAATTGGACCGAGATAGGATCTGTTATGTGATAAAGTGATGATAATAAGTTGAAATGATTCGATTTAAGTTAGTTGGATGTGAAAAGAACTTAATTGAGTAGATTTGAAAATATTAAATATTATTTG